>CM059448.1:40469857-41669857 GCA_030390025.1 Squalus acanthias | reverse complement strand
CAACCAACATCACTAAAACAGACTAACTTGTCAGTTATCTCATTGTTGTTTGTAGGGCCTTGCTGTGTTCTCTTTTGGCTGCTGCATTTCCCTACATTACAACAGTGACTACAGATTAAAAGTACTTCATTGGCTGTGAATTGCTTTGGGACGTCCCAAGGTCATGAAAGGCACTAAAAAAATGCTCTCCTCAGCAAGAACTTTCACTTCCTTTTGTCTTGTCTTGGGAGGGGGTGTTGGAATATTTTTGTTTAATAGTCTGTGCTGATGACATTATCAGTGGCTTGAAGCTGAGCCTGACAGAACGAAGGAGCTGAGTTACCCAGGATATATTGGCCTGGGTATTCCTCTGGTGTAAATTCAGTGGAGCAGATTCCCGGCCAACCCTCACCCAAAGCTGGAGACCCAGTCCCAAATGAGGATGGGGTCATTTGCATGACTGGGTGACTGTCAGCACCTGAAAGGATGCATGAGCGGCCTTCACCCATCCCAAGCATTTCCGCTCTTGTAATGCGGAGTGGAGTTTTACAGAAGCTCCAATGGGCCTAAGATTTCTTTAACCACTCTTTGGCTTCACTAGCGTGAGGTTTCACTGAGACCTTACATGAAAAATAAAAGAAAGACTTGCATTTCTATAGCGCCTTTCACAACCGCCAGACGTCTCAAAGCGCTTTACAGCCAATGAAGTATTATTTGAAGTGGAGTCATTGTTGTAATGTGGGAAACGCTGCAGCCAATTAGCGCACAGCAAGCTCCCACAAACAGCAATGTGATAATGACCAGATAATCTGTTTTTGTTATGTTGGTTGAGGGATAAATATTGGCCGGACACCGGGGAGAACTCCCCTGCTCTTCTTTGAAATAGTGCCGTGGAATCTTTTAAGTCCGCCTGAGAGAGCAGACAGGGCCTCGGTTGAACGTCTCATCCGAAAGACGGCCTAAATGGAGGAATTTCCCGGGGAAGCCTGGGAATTCCACCCCCCCAAACATGCCCCTTTTAAGTCGGGGGAAGCAAGCAGAAGACTCACCTACAGCTCCCCCCCTCCCCCAGTCCGGAATTCAATGGCCCAGTCTGAAGAATACAGGTGGATTCAGGCCCATATTGAAGGGCTCCACTCCTGGCCATAAATAGAACTTCAGCCCTCTATAGGCCCAGGAAATTCAGGCCTACTGCCATTAACGCTGGCTGCTTCAGCGATCACATTGCGTCAGCTGTGTACAGTAACTCATTTCCCCCCCACTCACTAACTTCTTCAAGCCAGTCCCCTCGATTAACAGCATGTAAATGGGCCAGAAATCTGGTGCAATAAGGATAAATAAAATGACAGAACGGCTTTGTCTGAAAAAGGCTGCTAAGCCCCAGTTCGCTCCCCCTCCTTTGGTATGTTGCCACCATGAACCTTGCCTTAACCTTGTCCTCCAAGTACCGCCATGGCTTGGGAGACAAGTCCAAAAGCACAGTGCTCGCTGTTATAAAGCTCTAGGGTGGAAAGATGGTGTGCTGTAAATGTGCAGCCTAAGCCCAGCCGTCACGGTGAAGCATGGACTGTATGTCAATAGCCTTCTCTTTGTCTCTTTCACTGTTGACCTGAAAATAGACAGCTTAGGACAAGCATAGCAGGAGCCCAGGAAGGACGTTAGCTGAGAGAAATCGATTATAAAGCAGATCTACATGCGATGAGGCAACGAACCTGCGTCTGGCAGAAGTCATTTAATATCGATAAATGTCGTGCTCTGGACATGGGTCGGGCTAGCGCCAGGCATGTGTACAGCATGTACGGTGGCGAACTTAAGGCTTTTGAGTGGGAGAAAGACCGAAATTATTTATGTTGGGTAAGGGTATCAAGGGATATGGAACTATGGTGGATAAATGGAGTTGAGTAAGAAGAAAGACTTGCATTTATATAGCGCCTTTCACGACCACCGGACGTCTCAAAGCGCTTTACAGCCAATGAAGTGCTTTTGAAGTGTAGTCACTGTTGTAATGTGGGAAACGCAGCAGCCAATTTGCACACAGCAAGCTCCCTCAAACAGCAATGTGATAATGACCAGATAATCTGCTTTTGTTATGTTGGTTGAAGGATAAATATTGGCCAGAACACCGGGGATAACTCCCCTGCTCTTCTGAAATAGTGCCATGGGATCTTTTACGTCCACCTGAGAGAGCAGACGGGGCCTCGGTTTAACGTCTCATCCAAAAGACGGCACCTCCGACAGTGCAGCGTTCCCTCAGCACTGCACTGGAGTGTCAGCCTAACTTTCTGTGCTCAAGTCCCTGGAGTGGGATTTGATCCCACAACCTTCTGACTCAGAGGCTAATGTGCTACCAACTGAGCCACAGCTGACACAGGTGCAGATCTGCCATGATCTAATTGAATGGCGGAGCAGACGCGAGGGGCTGAATGGCCTCCTCCTGTTCCTACGTTCCGACATGAATCTCTGAAGGTTTCCGACCAGTGCTGCGAGGCTATTGCAAAAGCAAATGCAATGCTAGGATGTTTTGTCAGGATGATCAAAAAAGAAAACAAAATACTATTCTGTCTCTTTATAAAACCTTTGTTCAGCCTCATCTAAATGCTGTGTCTACTTTTGGTCCCCTCACGTGGTGATTGATCTGGAGGCCCTCCAACAGGTTTAGCGGTTTCGACTGATACCTAGTTTAAAGTCCCTCAGTTGGGTGTAAATTTACGGCCAAAATTGGAGGTGCAGCAGGACCCAAAGTCATATTTCTGTTTCTTTATTGTGATTTTTTTTTAAGGTGACTTTTATTTTCTTTCTCTTCAGAGACCTGCTCTGTATTTTCTGTTCTCTGAAAGCATTTTTATGGCATCAGAATGAGTTACATCAAAAATTGAAAAGCTTTCACGATTGCATGTTCTTAAACATGTTGTGCCTAATGTGCACAAACGATGGTTAGATGGCTTCCAATTTTAATATTCATACTTAAAGGAGGACGATATGGTATGTGTTAGGCACTGTCCTCGGGCGTCGCTGACAAGGCCGGCATTTATTGCCCATCCCTAGTTGTCCTTGGCAGTAGGCCTTCTTCTTGAACCATTGCAGTCCATGTGGTTGTGATTTATGTTTGTTTATTGTCTTCTTTATGTTCTGACATATGCTAATGAGCTCGGCAGGCGAGTTAGACATCAATTGCCTTTGGCAAAATGGGTATGAATTTTACATCAAATTTCAGCGTAACTTGCCAATTGCACTGCCACAGGAAATTCCGGGGCTGTGTGTCATGCTGTGCGTGAGTGAGAATGAATGAGTGAGTGAGATTGCCTTTCAGTGTGAAGGGGTTGCATTAACACACATGCATTTACCTCGGGGTGATTCACCAACATGTCACTTCCACTGACGTCCAAAACTCTGCTGCCCGTATCCTAACTTGGGCCTGCGCTCGCTAATCTACATTGGCTCCCGGTCTCGATTTTAAAATTCTCATCCTTGTTTTCAAATCCCTCCATGGCACCTCCCCCATCCCTAACTCTGTAGCCTCCTCCAGCCCTACAACCCTCCGAGATCTCTGTGTTCCTCCAATTCTGGCCTCATGCGCATTCCCGACTTTCATCGCTCCACCACTGGTGGTCGTGCCTTCAGCTGCCTAGGCCCTAAGCTCTGGAATTACCTCCCTAAACCTCTCCACCGCTCTACAAATTTCTCCTCCTTTAAGATGTTCCTTAAAACCTACCTCTTTGATCAAGCTTTTGCTCACCTGTGCTAAGAGCTCCTTATGTGGCTCGGTGTCAAATTTTGCTTGATAATGCTCCTGTGAAGCACCTTGGAATGTTTTACTATGTTAAAGGTGCTATATAAATGCAGTTATTATTGTTGTTTCACACATCAGAAGACATTTCAAACACTCATGCTTTTGACTTGTATGGAAGTTGACCAACAGGAGCCGTAGGGTCAAGCTTGTAGCCAGATGAAAGTTTTTTTTTATTCGTTCCTGGGATGTGGGTGTCGCTGGCAAGGCCAGCATTTATTGCCCATCTCTAATTGCCCTTGAGAAGGTGGTGGTGATCCGCCTTCTTGAACCGCTGCAGTCCGTCTGGTGAAGGTGCTCCCACAGTGCTGTTAGGGAGGGAGTTCCAGGATTTTGACCCAGCGGCGATGAAGGAACGGCGATATATTTCCACGTCAGGATGGTGTGTGACTTGGAGGGGTACTTAAAGGTGATGCTGTTCCCATGCGCCTGCTGCAAGAACAGCTTGGCTAGAGGCATGGCTAGTTCTGGAGCACAAGTCTTCAGCACGACAGCCTGGGATGTTGTCGAGGCCTGTTGTGGAGTATTTTAAACCAACACTCGACACAAGGTTTTAGATCGTTATTCAAATGGTCTTTATTACACCGGTGGGGAGACAATCTCGACCGGCGCACCAGGAGACTTCTCCACTGTTACAAATTTGAAGCAATCTTTTATACACTCAATCATACAAACTCAACCTCGTGCACAATCCCGTTACACTGTTTTAATTGGCCGAAGGCCCGCGTGCACAGTTGCTGATTGGCTAATTCCCTATCTCGCGTCACACAACCGTTCGCCTATATTTATTGTCACATGAGCTTTATGATCTCACCTGTTGTTATAATTTTGTCACCTTTAGTAAAACCACATGTCTGCATTTCTGTCTCGCTGTGCCCCGTGTGGTTTTACTGATCTCTAGCTTCCATAGTTTGTGATTAATCATCAATGGTGCTTCTGAGCTAATTTAATCTAATCTTGCAAAAGCATCGAGACCTTGTGGTCAGCATGTCTGAGCTATCTCCGCCGGTCTCTGTCTCAACCGTTTCTAGTGTGCAAGCTGCATTGTTAACCCCTTAATTCCTGAAGGGCGCCGATGCCCCACTTCAGTCCCCCCTTTTGGTCCTTGGCTAACCTACCCAAGATGACCAGTTACTACTACTACTGCCTTAGGCGTCCCGCCCTGCTTGCAGTGGCCAGCTGCTAGGGTTGGGGACACCTAGTGCATTTAGAGCTAAATAATTCCTTCGTCTTGCACGCGTTTGAGCAGCTTACTCTGTTCCTTAACTATCGCCTTTGCCCTGGTTTTGTTCCTGCGTTTCGAGCAAGCAGCACAAGTCATTGTAAGCCAACCTAATGCTAATATTAATTGTAGCGCTACCAGTACATGAAAGATGATGCGATCCAAGGGTGGATATCTACGTTCAAGCCCCAGTTCCAGGCTGTTTCATACCACGGTATCTTATGGAGTTCGGTTTCGATCTCCTTGTCTAGTTCCTGTAACTCTTGTTTTAGGAGATGGTACCGTTTCATGTTCTCGCGTAGAGGGTCCCTAAGCTTCTTTAGATCCTCTGGGAGATGCGGAATGGGTGCTGCGAGGTGTTCCTCGTATAACCCCAGGTCCGCTCTGATCTCGTCTGTTAGATTCCGGGTGACCGTTGTTCGTGCGTGAATGTACGTCATCCGTGCACGCCCGATTGTCACGGGTAGGCTGGGGGTGAAGCAGAAGTTGGGGTTAGTGATGTTACATGTCAGTCTGCCATAGTCGTACGTCCGTTGGTTTGTCATCACGCAGTACTCGCCCTTTCCCCGGTCGGCAGAGTGGGTCGGTTCAGATTCCGCTGGGCTTATTTCCAGCACACATCCGACAGTCTGATTGAACCCGCACCCATCCTTACTACCTTGTCCCACCGGGTGTGGGCAGATCGTGAGGCTTCCTTCCCTGCGGCACCCAATCAATGAGACCCCTCTCATGGTTCCGTTTCTTTTGATCGTGTATTGATCCATTGGGTAATGCCGCAGGTAGTCCCTTCCCCTGATCAGTCCTATGTTCTCTACCTCGTACTGTGGGTATGGTTTTGCGTCTCCAGTCATTACCGGGATCATTAGCACCATCCCTATCAGCGAGGTTTGAGAGTCAGCGCACCCACCCGTCACAGGGTAGACCCTTGTCATGCCCTTTAATGTACAGCCATCCAGTGATCCTGGATGCTGTGCCAACTGCAGTAGGTGGTTACTATTGATCCAGTCGGGGACCCTGCCTGTCTGCATCTGGTCCAGGTTATGTCGGACTTGTCCGATCATCCATCCCCCATATGTGTGACAAGTGTTTCGCTTCACCCCATTGGTGGCATCCTCGTATTCTCGATCAATCAAGCGATGAATGGTGGTCGCAGGCCCCTCCATTATCACAAGTCCCTGTCATAATATCTTGGTGGTCTGCTGCCCAAGTCTACTCCCGTCTGAACGTCCCCCATGTGCCTCTGGAGCAAAATCTGCACAGTCTCTTTAAGACTCTCTGATTGGATATCCAGGGCATTTATAAGGGACGTGCCGGTATTTACGCCAGTCAGTACGTCATTGACTAAACCTCACTTATGACGGCGGAACCCTGTGTGTCGAGGCACCGCATATAGTTAACGTGCGGCCACATGTTTCTACAGGCATGTAGTATCTGTGGCATCCCTGGTAGATACCTAAACTTAATCCGCATCCATCTCTGATATGTCGGTAGGTTCACCCATACCCTATCACTACCACATTCAATACACAAGGTCCTATTGTACTTTAACTCAACACCCAATATCGTGGGCTGGGTTCTCTTATACCCACGAAATGTTCGGCCCGTTCCGGGAAAATTGAACTCCTTGGTGCCCTTCCGCCGGAATATACCTGTCAGATATACTCTCTCTCCGACGAGGACCTGTCGGTAATTCGGGTCTCCCTGGTCCTCTGGATGTTCGCGATTTCTCAGAAGGTTTTCTGCTCCTATGGTGTCTAGTAGTGTCCCTAGTACTATCAGGATCGTGGTGTGTAGAGGCAACATTCTGCTTAGGGTGGGTGCCTCGAGTGTCCCTCGTACGAGGCCCATGTTACCTGTAACTTAAGCAGAAATCTGGTCGTCACCAGATGTTAGTATATCTTTGGCATCTGGTCCATCATTCCTCTGTGATTTAAGATCATTTGGGTTAATGCTATATCGTTTCAGTTGTGTCCAATGTTTCCATCTACCCTTTCCTCTCATGTCACCCACCTGTGGTAAGGGCTCTAATATCCCTTGGGGTTTGTAATCCTTATCTCTAATGTCCTGTTGCACCTTTACCTCTTGACATGAATCTTGTCATTCATGTGGAAATGACTTATGAAATAATACTGGGCGGCCTGCTGGTGGCGCTGTCCAGGGAGAGTATAAATACTCGGGCATGGGCCCAGCTTGCTCAGGATATTCTTTAACAGGAACTAGTGAAGGACACAACTAGATCTCCATGTTGAAAAACAGTTGATTAAAGCTTTGTTTAATGCTTAGACCAAGTGCCTAGTAGTTTTCTTACGTCACCTCTTGTCTAAGTTCTTTCAACTGGTTATCTAATGTTTGAACATAACTCCTAATTCTATCCTTCATGGGCCCCAGTCCCTCGCTGCCGGATGCTACTCCCTCCGGTAAGTGCATTGCTCGTCCGGTCATGAGTTCATATGGTGTTAATCCGGTTACTTTGTTTGGGGTTGCTCTTAGTCTCATTAGGATACATGGAAGGACGTCCACCCATCCCTGTCCTGTTTTGGCTAATGCTGTTTTTAGGGTTCGGCTCAAGCGTTCTACCATACCTGAAATTTGTGGGTGATATGGGATGTGGAATCTCTGCCTTATTCCTAGTTGTCTACAGGCTTCTTTCATGACCTTTCCTGTGAAGTGTGTTCCCTGATCCGAGTCGATCTGCAGCGGGACCTCCCATCTTGGGATTACATCATACTTGGGCCACTGTCTTCGCACTGCAGTCTCGGGTCGGGAATGCTTCTACCCACCTAGTGAACTGATCTATAATCACCCAGCAGTATTTCTTCCCTCGACTACTCGGTAAGGGTCCGGTAAAGTCTATCTGGATATTTGCCCAGGGGCCCTTGGGTCGAGGCTGGTGTGCCATTCTAACCTTTATGGGCCTTCCAGGGTTATGCTGTCCACAAATGATGCAACGCCGGCAATGTCTTGCTACATCCCGTCCCATGCCACTCCACCACCAATCTTTGCTTAATCTGTTTATCATTCCGTTCCACCCTCCATGATCAGGCTCGTGGTATATTTTTAACAAGTTCTCTTGGATACAGCGAGGAGCTACTACTCGTAAATCTTTCCTCCATATTCCATCTATTCCCCTAACGGCTCCGGTTTTTGTCCAATGTTCCTGCTCCTCTATATCAGTTTCTTCCTGTACTCCCTTAATGTTCACCTCCTCTTCTCCTATTCTGCCTGTTGCTACGGATACCGGGGTTTCGGTGCCTGCCGCTGCTCCAGCTGCTTCATCGGCTAGCATGTTCCCTTTCTGGTGCTCATTCTCTATCCTGCGGTGAGCTTTTATCTTAATCACTGCTACCTCCTTCGGTCCCTTTGCTGCTTCCACTAATTCTCTAACTATTTCTTCATGCCTCATATGTCCCCCTCCGGAGGTTACATATCCTCTCCTGCTCCAGGCTGTCATGTAATCGTGTATCACTCCAAATGCATGTCTACTGTCCTTATATATATTTCTGCTAATTTTAATGCCTCAGTGAGGGCTACTAATTCTGCTACTTGTGCTGAGACTCCTCCTTCTAATCCTCCCTTGGCAACTGCTTCTGCATTCTCAGATACTGCTGCCCAACCAGTGTGTGGCTCTCCATTTATGTACCGGCGTGATCCGTCAACATAAAAGGTGATGTCGGGACTCTCAAGGGGTGTCTCCGATATAGTTCCTCTGATTTCCTCATGTGCTTCACCTTCCGATAACATCCCATCCGTGGGATTGACTCTATGTTCCCTTATAATCTGGTCTGAGCTGTCCTTGGCTATTAATACTGCTTCCCAAGCCGCCCTCCTTCTGTCTGATACAGCCTTCAGTTTGCCTGTGTTTAGCAGGTCCACCGCTGTGTGTTGTGTGTGTAGTATCAGCTGTCCTGACACAGTGACGGGCTCGCAGATTCGCACCGCCCACGCGGCACAGTCTAAGGCCGCCACGCATCTCGCCATTCCTTTAACTACGGGGGCTTGTTGGGTGGAGTAATAGGCAATCAGCCTCATATCTCCCCCGTATTCTTGTGTGACTACGGCGTTATAGTAATTTCCAGCTATACTGTAGTATATATGGAATGGTTTGACTAAATTCGGTAATCCTAATGCGGGTGCGGACGTCAGGGCTGCTTTTAATTTTGCGTAAGCCTCGTCCTGCTCTGATTCCCATTCTATCTTATCAATGGCGGGTCTTCCCCCTTTAACGAACTGCTGTATCGGCTCCGCTTTCCCTGCAAAGTCTGGCATAAAATTTCTGCAGTAGTTAGATAGTCCCAACACTTTCCTTACTCCCCTGACGATTACTGGCCTTGGCATGTCTTTTATAGCTGTTTTCCTTTCCTGGGGGAGTGCTTTGTATCCCTGGCTAATTTCATGTCCGAGGTATTTTACCTGGGACATCCCGACCTGTGCCTTTTTTGGGTTTATCTTAAATCCCGCTTCTTTGAGTGTCTGTAGGGTGCTCAGTAGTGCCCCCATATGCCCTGCCGCATCTTCCGAGGCTATCATTAAGTCATCTACATATTGGAGGAGGGCGCTCCAGTACCCAGTTAAGTCTAGGTTTTCCAAAGCTTGATTCATTACACGGTGGCAAATGTTTGGGCTATTATGGAATCCTTGTGGGACCCTGGTCCATGTATACTGTTTATCCCCCACAGTAAAGGCAAATTTACTCTGTGACTCCTCTGCCAACGGTATAGACCAAAATCCGTTTGCTATATCTAAGACTGTGAATATCTCATGGTCCGGTTTTAAACCATTAAATATGGTGGAAGGGCTTGCCACTATCGGGTGTTCTCGCGGAGTTACCTTATTCAAGGCGGTGTAATCTATGGTTAATCTATACGATCCGTCTGGTTTCCCTACCGGCCAAATTGGTGAGTTTGTGGTCGCAGTGGTTTCTTTTAACGCTCCTTGTTTAACTAACTCGGTTACTATTGTGTGTACTGCTTCTTTTGCTGCTGGTTTTATTGGGTACTGTCTGTGGGCTCGGTGATCGGGCCCTGGTATCACAATCGGGTCGGTTGTGACCAGTCCACAGTCTTGTTTGGAGGTTGCCCAGACCCCTTCTATTGCCTGGAAGAGGGCTCCCCATATTTCCTCTTGTGACCAGTCCCATTCTATTCGCTTAACGCTCCCAATCTTGGCCATGTAACTGGCCATAGTCCTATCTTCAAATTTTCCATCTGGTATTCATTTTTGTAATACTGTTTTGTTCCGTACATCTATTACCAGACCTAGTTTGCTCAATATATCTACTCCCTTCTGGGTTCTCACATACCCACAGTTGTACTGGGAGGAATATCCCTCCTATTTGCAACAGGTGTGTCTCGCTCTTGTAGGCGCGAGTATTCTTCCCTCCCACTCCTTGTATCAATATGGAGCTTTTTGTTCACGGCAGATCCAAATTCGTTTTAGATACTGATGCCCCTGTGTCAACTAACATATCACACTGCCGGCCCCCTAACAGCGCTGTCAGATGTAGACGGGGATCGGTGCCTTTTCCAGGGGCCGATGCTACCTAGCTTTTCTGTGACAGGTTTTTGATGATCTCGATCAATTGGTCGTTGTTCGCATTTGCTATGTCTGTCACCTCAGTTGTGTGTTCGCTATGGGAGGCCCCTTGTTGTCTTGGGCCCTTGCCTGTTTTTCCTCCCCCTGTCGCCCAACAGTCTCGCTGTTCATGTCCGGGCTTGTTACAGTTTTTACATCTCCTTTTTACATCTCTCCTAGGTAATGTGCATTCATGACGTCTGTGCCCAGGCTTGTTGCAATTAAAACAGACGTTTGTCTCCTTTACTGTTGCTACCTGTTCTTCTACAGCGGCAACCTTAGCCTTTTGCTGGTTGTCTACTTCAGTTGCCCAATCCGTCAAACGTCTGCATTGTGACCAGTCCTGTCTTCAGGATGGCCTGGTGGGCACTACTTAGTCCCTCTTTGTACATTTTTAAGAAAGCCAGATTGTCTCGCTGTGGTGCCTGTATGCCTGAATGCGCCATAAAGCTAGCCCATTTTCGTTCTCCATAGTCATGTGCAGATTCCCCCTTTCCCTGGGTGAGTCCCATGACTATTCCCCAATTTACTGGTACTATTCCCAAGACTTGTGTAACAGCGGTCCTAAATGCTGTATAATCTGCATCTCGTTGCTGGTTTGTAGGGGCTACATCTTGACACCATGTCCCGTCCCTGTATTGTTGAGGTAATTGACCCCACATATCTTCGCTCATTTTCGCCCTCACTAGTCCATCAACATCCCGGTTATGGAAGTTGTGACATATTCTCATTTTCTCTTAGTTTCTGCCAGAATATGGCGTTACTCTGTTGGGGCTTTAATTCCACCAGTATTTGAAGCAACTTTAATTTATCTCCGGGGGGAAAAGGATATGTAAGTGGTTTTTATCTGTGGCGGTACTGCTGGGATGGGCACGGCATTTGGGGCTGCTCCGGCTGGCACTAGCACTGCTGGGGTGCCTGGGATAAACTCCTCCTTAATAGGTGCCATTTTCACCTTGTCATATGGGGGTGGTATCCTCTAGTCGTCATTGTCGGGATTATATTCGAATGCCTTTCTGCCTAAATCGTCCCAGTCTATGTCATCATCTACTCCTTTTACCTCTGTAGTCTTTACAGGAGCTGTTGCCATTACTGGCGCCCGGGTACATTGCGGACACCCGTGTTTGGTCCATATTCGAGTACGTCTACTCAACTCATGATAGGCGCGAATCACTAAAATAAGGGCTTTTTCCTCTTTCAATTTTGTTTCCTTGGCCCACCATTCCCTTTGTTTTTTTGGTGGGTCGTTTGGTTGCCAATTACTTTTAACCATTTTGTCAATTAATCTTCTATTTTTGTCGGCTAAAAAGCGTGTCAGAGACCCCTCCGGTCCCCAATCGAGGTTTTCACTTCCCATGGTTAATTGTTGTCAGCGGTACGTCCCTTACTTTACTCCCGCAGAGTGGGACCGTACTTGCAACCTGTGTTGTCAGAGGTATGCTTAAACTTTCTGCACTACTTGCAACTCATACCACGCCTATACTTCAGCGCATTTCGCCCGAACCCCGAGAACGTTTGACCTACCGATCAAACCTTCAGATTTCTTTGATTCCTAGGGGGCGGTGGACACGGAGCGGTGTTGCCTTGAACTAACTGAACGTGGTAATTTAAAAGTACTCACATTTTTGGCTTGGTTTCACTCGCTCGTGCCTCCCGTCCGCATGGAATCCTGTTCGTGACTCCAATTGTTGTGGAGTATTTTAAACCAACACTCGACACAAGGTTTTAGATCGTTATTCAAATGGTCTTTATTACACCGGTGGGGAGACAATCTCGACCGGCGCACCAGGAGACTTCTCCACTGTTACAAATTTGAAGCAATCTTTTATACACTCAATCATACAAACTCAACCTCGTGCACAATCCCATTACACTGTTTTAATTGGCCGAAGGCTCGCGTGCACAGTTGCTGATTGGCTAATTCCCTATCTCGCGTCACACAACCGTTCGCCTATATTTATTGTCACATGATCTTTATGATCTCACCTGTTGTTATAATTTTGTCACCTTTAGTGAAACCACATGTCTGCATTTCTGTCTCGCTGTGCCCCGTGTGGTTTTACTGATCTCCAGCTTCCATAGTTTGTGGTTAATCACAGATGGTGCTTCTGAGCCAATTTCATCTAATCTTGCAAAAGCATCGAGACCTTGTGGTCAGCATGTCTGAGCTATCTCCGCCGGTCTCTGTCTCAACCGTTTCTAGTGCGCAAACTGCATTGTTAACCCCTTAATTCCTGAAGGGCGCCGATGCCCCACTTCAGGGCCCATACCCTTTGCTGCACCCAGTGCGCTCAGCCGTTTCTTGATATCACGTGGAGTGAATTGAATTGGCTGAAGACTGGCTTCTGTGATGGTGGGGACCTTGGGAGGAGGCCGAGATGGATCATCCACTCAGCACTTCTGGCTGAAGATGGCTGCAAATGCTAACTAGAAGTATCATGTGACTGGAGCTTTGCACATAGGAGCAGCAGTCGACCATTCAGTCCCTCGAGCCTGTTCCACCATTCCTTTAGATCATGGCCGATCTGTACTTCAACTCCATTTACCCGCCTTTGCTCCCTATCGATCTCAGTCTTGAAAGCTCCAATTGCCCCCAGCATCCAAGGCTTCGGGGGGAGAGAGTTCAGACCCATGTGTGAGTTCCCACACCCGTGACACAAATTAAACTGTTTTCCTGTATCCCGTCAGCCAAATCATTCAGATTTTGGGCATATAATGAACTTTCAACCCATCATTAGTGTTTGGAACAAATAGGCAATTGCTTGTAGTTATGGTGCAGTTAAAATATTACCTTTAATTGCTGCATTTAAGGGCGGGCTAGGAAAATATTTTGGCTAAAGTGGGCAGGAGGATTGATTTTGGAGCTAAACATGGCCTTTGACCTCAGACATAGTACTGACTGCAACCACAGGCTAAATATACACAGCCAATCAAAGACATAGCACACCCACACACACATATACACACACAGACCCACACCCACACACATATACACACACAGACCCACACCCACACACACATATACACACACAGACCCACACTCACACACATATACACACACAGACCCACACACACACACATATACACACACAGACCCACACCCACACACATATACACACACAGACCCACACACATATACACACACAGACCCACACCCACACACATATACACACACAGACCCACACCCACACACACATATACACACACAGACCCACACACACACACATATACACACACAGACCCACACATATATACACATACAGACCCACACCCACACACACAGACCCACACACCCACACACATATACACACACAGACCCACACACACACATATATACACACATACACACACCCACACACATATATACACACACCCACACACATATACACACAGACCCACACACACACACATATATACACATACAGACCCACACCCACACACACAGACCCACACACCCACACACATATATACACACATACACACACCCACACACATATATACACACACCCACACACATATACACACACAGACCCACACACCCACACACATATACACACACAGACCTACACACACACACACATATATACACACACCCACACACATATACACACACATACACACACCCACACACATATACACACACAGACCCATGCACACACACACACATATATACACACATATACACACACATATATATACACTCAGACCCACCCACATAAATACAAACAACCACATAGACACAAATACACATCCACACATATATAAAAATACATCTGGCTAGAAATTCGGCTCCGTAGCGCCCGATTTTTCAGCACGACGGGTGCCGTTTCGTGTCGAAAATGGCGTCTGCGTCGCCCGGCACACTTCTGGTGTAGGCCGCGCTGGATGCCATTTTGGTGAGGTGGTAGGGCGGGCGTCAGTAGCGTGAGCCGGTAGTATGTAGAGTAGGCAGATCGTGATATCAATCAGTGCGATTCACGCGCCCGTTTTCGGGGGCAAATAAATCACCAGCCAATAGTGTGCACACACACATATACAAACACACCCTCATGCGCACGCGCAAATAGACAAACACATAGCGCTCACACAGATACAAACACATAGCGCGCGCACATGCGTACACACACACACACACCATGGACAGAAAGACTCTTATCACTGCTTTTATAGCCGAATTTGTCTCCATATTTTGGCTTCATTACCATGAAAGGAGCTGTTACTTTTTGTTGGAAGGTTAGGCTAATGGGCTGGCAGATTAGTTTTGAAAGCTTTCAACAGGCAGGTCGACAGGTTCAAGTCTAAGGAGGGATTATTTTGTAATTGTTGCCACTAGGTTCACAAACAAAGCAAAATTGATTTTCTTTCTTCAGCACTTGAATGAGAGTTGGAATCAAAATGTCACTTTGTTTTTTTATCAGGTAAATTTAGAAGTCTGAATTCAGATATCAACAGCACAAAAATCATTTCGAGTAAATGAGGTGGATGAGGAATTTACAGAGGCCCAGGTAACATATTGCATTTGCAGGTTTTATACTGGGTAACTAAATACACCAGGATCACTGTTTGCAAATCTCCAGTGACTCCACTTTGACCAGGACTAAAACCTCTACACCGAGCCGTGCGAAGAGTAAAGGAACTGCTTTCCTGTAACATTTCAGAGATTTGTTGGTGTATTTTTGGTGTATTTTCTGATATAATCTGCACCCCCCTCCTCCAAAATCCTACCTTTGACACCTCCGTCTTTGCAAACTACCGCCCCGTCTCCAATCTGCCTTATCACTCGCAAGTCCTTCAACATGTTGTCACCTCCCTAATTCATGCCCATCTTTCCCACAACTCTCTGTTTGAATCTCTCAAATCAAGTTTCCACCCCTGCCATGGCACCAAAATGCCCTGAACCAAGTCTGCGTGACGGTAACCCTCCTCCTCGAGCCCTCAACCACACTGTCCACCTCCAAAGCCTCTCCTCCGTTGTGCAGCTCAGTGGGACTACCCTTGCTTGGTTCCAGCGTCCGATTGTAGCCAGAGCATCTCACAGCCATGGCTTCTCTTCCCACCCCCGCACCATTACCTCCGAAGTCGCCCAGGAATCTATCCTGGGCCCCCACCTCCTCCTCACCCGCATGCTGCCCTTTGGTGACATCATGCACAGAAATGGGGGGGAATTTTAACCCCAAAAAAATGGGTGGGTTGGGGGCATGGGGGTAGTTTAAAAACCCCCAGTGTTAAAAATGTGAATCTCGACCTGAACCCACCTCCAACCTGCCCACTTCCAGTTTTAACGGAGGCGGAACGGGGGCGGGCAGCCAATCCGTTGCCAGGAGGCAGGTCGTCTATTTAAATATTATAATGAGGCTGGAAGCCTCTTCTTTAACCTCCATTTTGTATTTAACTTTAGCTGGTCGGGATTTGCGCACCTCTTGAAACCCGGCAGCTAATGCAAGGTGAGGACTGCTGGATCCAGGAGGTAAGTGCCTTTACACTTACCTCCTGGATCCAGGGTCCCTGCCGAACCCATCCCACATGATCGGAGATCACCCACGAGGCCTCCGATCCCCCACAGGCCACCAATTCCCCCCCACGAGACATCGAGGGCCGGCCTGCAAAATGCTTCAGACCCCCCCCCCGCCACCTCCCCCGCTACCCCGGCTGGCCTGTGATCTTTTCAGATTTTGTTCTGATCCCGGCCCGTGATTGCGATGTTCAGACCCTCCCCCGCTCCTCCGGCCGGCCCTCGATGTTCTTCAGTTCCACCCCACCCCCGTGCTGGTCCCGGCCCATGATCGCGATGTTACTATTTATCCCTCAATCAACATAACAAAAACAGATTATCTGGTCATTATCACATTGCAGTTTGTGGGATCTTGCTGTGTGCAGATTGGCTGCCGCGTTTCCCACATTACAACAGTGACTACACTTCAAAAAGTCACTTCATTGGCTGTAAAGCGCTTTGAGACGTCCGGTGGTCGTGAAAGGAGCTATATAAATGCAAGTCAGTCTTTCTTTAAGACCCCTTCCCCCACCCCGCTCCTCCGGCCGACCCCAGCCGTGCCGCAGGCCTGTCCGCCCAGAGCCAGCCAGCCTCTCAATCTGGCTGGCGTCGGGTGGGAAACAGAGGCTTCCCATTCAAATCAGGCTCTGCCGTTAGATTCAGCAGGGCCTGCGGGAAACCCGGCCTCCCGCCTTTCCCTCGGAGACCCCACCCCCCCGCCCCAACCCACCTTCCCCATTAAGATTCAGCCCACGGAGTCAGCTTCCACATGTAAGCTGGCAACACCCAGCTCTACCTCTCCACCATCTCGCTCACCATATCTCTCAACCCCTCTATTGCCTCTGTGCTGTCAGATTGCTTACACAACTTCCAGTCTTGGCTGAGCTGCAACTTTCTCCAGCTATATATTGGGAAGACTGAAGCCATCGACTTCAGCACCCGTCACAAATTCCATAGCCTTGCCATCGTTTCCACCCACTTCCGCATCTACTCTCTCAGACTGTGCCAGACTGTTCACAAGCTCGGCAGCCTATCCGACCCTGAGCTGAGTGTCCGACCCCAAACCCTCTCAATCACAAAGACTGCCAATGTTCCCCTCCAGACCAACATCTGCCGCTGCCCTGCCTCAGTCCATCTGCCGCTGAAAGAATTAGCCGTGCCTTTGTCTGGTCAAATCACTCCGGAACACGCACCAGGAAATCCCATTGACTGGAGTTGGTGTATTTTCCGGCAGGGTTTGAGAGGTTTGTTGGTGTATTGTCCGGCACGGTTTGAGAGGTTTGTTGGTGTATTTCCGGCACGGTTTGAGAGGTTTGTTGGTGTATTTCCGGCACGGTTTGAGAGGTTTGTTGGTGTATTTCCGGCACGGTTTGAGAGGTTTGTTGGTGTATTTCTGGCACGGTTTGAGAGGTTTGTTGGTGTATTTCCGGCACGGTTTGAGAGGTTTGTTGGTGTATTTCCGGCACGGTTTGAGAGGTTTGTTGGTGTATTGTCCGGCACGGTTTGAGAGGTTTGTTGGTGTATTTCTGGCACGGTTTGAGAGGTTTATTGGTGTATTTCACGCACGGTTTGAGAGGTTTGTTGGTGTATTTTCCGGCACGGTTTGAGAGGTTTGTTGGTGTATTTTCCGGCACGGTTTGACAGGTTTGTTGGTGTATTTTCCGGCCCGGTTTGAGATGTTGGTGTATTTTCTTGTTTGGACTGGTTTCTTTGATGTACTTTAAATGATTCTGCAGCAGAAAACCTTCTAATTTACGTCCTTATAATATGATACAAGTGGCGAATGTAGAAACTGTTTAGAATGCTCAATTCAGATAGCCACTCACGTAAGGCAGTTTGACTGGTTCTGTAGCCCTCACCAGCTTAATGACTGTGAAGTGGATTAAATACTGGCAGAAATGCCATTAATTGGAGGGCCTTTCCTCTCCGTCTCTTTCATCTCTGGTTTGATAACAAAGATAAATTTCACATCGTAAGCGGTGGGAGCTAATTACTGCCCCATATTTGACCTTGCTTCATCATATTATAACACAAACAGTTGAGGCACGTGAAATTCTTTCTGCAGTAGAATTAAAAGTAAATTTCATGCTCGACTTTCTCAGCTTTTCATCAAGCCCTGACTTTCGGGAACCTGGTGTACACACATACATCGACACTTCAGGAGTTCCGTGGCTCTGTCCTTTCACTTGTTTACCTACATGACAACGGTGACAGCACTTCAAAGTATTTCATTGGGTGTGAGGTACTTTGAGATGTTTGGAGGACATGATAAGGCGCTATATAAACACAAGTTAGGAATATAGGAATTGCTTGAAGAAATAAGGCCACGGCCCATCTCGTTTCTCCTTCTACCATCCTGGTAGTTGCATGATTGAACAATAATGGTGTTGCTGACTAATTATAGCGATCAATCTCTATCAATTAGTCTGCAACAGACATGAGCCAAGGAAATCCCCAGTGGTGGAGAGCTTTGGGAACCAGAGGTCCAAAGTCACCTGTTCCTCCCGAGCTCGCTGCACTCACCACACGTCACGTCTCAAATTACTCAAATACTGGATCCCAAGATGTTCTTTCTTTCTTGATGATTCATCCCTCTCCTGTAGTACGTCAGCTTGATTCGTGGCTGCTTCTTCAATAGAAAGGCTCGAGCTGCCTTTGTTTGCCTGCGGGACACTAGTCTTTTGACACCCTGTTGCACACTAGCCACACTTGCTAAATGTGGATAGGGAGAATGGGCCTGAGATCCAACAAGATCACCAGGGCAGTGAGGAGAATCTGTGGAGGGGAACGGACGGGATCAATACCGACAGTCTTCCAGTTATTACCCGCGGTGTCACCGTTCTGGGAAAGCCATCTTCTGAGGTGGTTTTTGGTGACTCTGGAGGCAGCATTGCCGCCTCACCTAACGTTACAGCATTGCTGCTAAAACTGGGACTGTTGTCAGATCAGTGGCAATACTGTAATGTTAAGGGGTCATCAGAGCTGCTCATGGACCAGACTTTCCCACCCCACCACTGTTCTGTAATGGTCTTTGGAAAAGTAAGCTATGGAGATGAATGGAAGGACTGTCCAGATGTATTTTGATTAGCAATTCTGGCACATCCTGTCTCTTTCACCCTCTGGGAGCAGGTTCTAAGAGATAACAACAAACCCCAATTCCCATCCCTTTTGGGGTGCATTGCCAGATACTGTCATCCCCCTTGGGATATCTGCAGTTCAGAGAAGGTTCACGAGGTTGATTCCGGTGATGAAGGGGTTGTCTTATGAAGAAAGGTTGAGCAGGTTGGGCCTATAATCATTGGAGTTTAGAAGAATGAGAGGGGATCTTATTGAAACATATAAGATTCTGAAGGGGCTTGACAGGGTAGATGCAGAGAGGATGTTTCCCCTTGTGGGGGAATCTAGAACTAGGGGGCATAATTTCAGAATAAGGGGGCGCCCATTTAAAATGGAAATGAGGAGGAATTTCTTCTCACAGAGGGTCATGAATCTTTGGAATTCTCTTCCCCAGAGAGCTGTGGAGGCTGGGTCATTGAATATATTTAAGGTGGAGATAGACAGATTTTTGAATGGTAAGGGAGTGAAGGGTTATGGGGAGCAGGTAGGGAAGTGGAGTTGAGGCCAAGATCAGATCAGCCATGATCTTATTGAATGGCAGAGCAGGCTCGAGGGGCCGAATGACCTACTCCTGCTCCTACGTCTTCTGTTCTATCTGTCAAAAGAGAGCAAAATCAAACTTGTCTGCCCCTCCATTTGGGACATATCTTATCATAGGCTGATCCCTCTGGAATATATTTAAAGAGCAATATCACCAAACTGAAATTAAATTGAATAACGTCAGCATCCTCAGTTTGTCGGGTAACTTCATGTCCCCACCAGGATATGTCATTAGATCTCATCAAGCAGTGTCCCCTCCTCCTTTTGAGATTTGTGTTGAATAAGCAACATCAGATCAATGAAAATATCATTTTTTTGTTACATTGGTGAAGCATGTCAGTGAATCAAAAGAGTACGTAATTTTTACCAAATATTCCGCCATCTCCATGCCCTAGAATTTTAATAATTCGTTGACTCTTTGGCATCATTTTCTAATGCGTTGTTGGAACAAACACTGACATTGAATCATGTCATTCAAATACCAGAGTGCCTCATCAGACTACGGTTCGAATAAATTAAACCCCAGATCCCTGTTGCTCACCACATCCCCATCATTCCATCCCTGTCGCAGGCCATATCACAGCGCAAAGCTGAAATGAGACACACCACAAAAGAATCCAAACTAATTAATAAATTTATCAAAAATCAGTGAACACATATTTACAACAAGAATATCAACTATTCACCCTTGTGCAATCCCTTAGTGCCTGTTGTTACTGTGCCTTTGCCTGTTCTAGTGCTCCTATGAAGTGTTGGCCCAGTGGCTGCAGCAGGGCTGGTGGAAGGCTGCTGAGTGTCCATGCGGGAGACTTCAGATGGCCTTGCAGGACGCCCTCGACCAGCTCTGGGCCTGGAAGGCCCGGCTGTAGACTGCACCACCTCAGCATGGGTGGCAGCAGTCTGGGCTGGCTGGATGACAGGCAGCAACAGGCAGTGAGGCAGTGGTGGGAGCAGGAATGCTGTCATCCTGAGAGAGGACAGAAGGTTCCTGCTCCACTGACCCACTGCCACTCCCCTGGGGCAGCACCTCAGCATCCCCAGCATCCCTAGCAATCAGTTGGAGCACAGATTACTGGCCTGCTGCGACACCGTGAAAGCCCTGGTCGACGGTGTTGGACCCAGCCATGATGGCAGCAGTCAGAGCTTGCATGGCAACAAGCTGAGACTGCATGAGCACGAAGACATTGCGCGCTTTCGCCTGTGCTGCAATGGAAGCTGCCAGATCGTGACCAAGGCTGGGAGCTGAATATCCAAGGATATTCGATATTTAGGAAGGACAGGCAAAAAAGGAAAAGGAGGTGGGGTGGCGTTGTTAGCAAAGGATGAAATCAGAGCAATAGTGAGAAAGGATATTGGCTCAGAAAATAAAGATGTAGAATCAGTCTGGGTGGAGCTAAGAAGCACCAAGGGGCAGAAAACATTGGTGGGAGTTGTCTATAGGCCTCCAAACAGTAGTGGTAATGTAGGGGATGGCATCAAACAGGAAATTAGAGATGCATGTAACAAGAGTACTACAATAATCATGGGTGACTTTAATCTACATATAGACTGGCCAAACCAAATTAGCAAAAATACTGTGGAGGATGAATTCCTGGAGTGTGTACGAGATGGTTTTTTAGACCAGTACGTTGAGGAGCCAACTAGGGAACAGGCTATCCTAGATTGGGTATTGTGAAATGAGAAGGGGTTAATTAATAATCTTGTTGTGGGGGGTCCTTTAGGGAAGAGTGACCATAACCTGATAGAATTCTTCATTAAGATGGAAAGTGAAGTAGTCCAATCTGAAACTAGGGTCCTAAATCTAAACAAAGGAAACTATGAAGGTATGAGGAGTGAGTTGGCTATGATAGATTGGGGAGCTTCATTAAAAGGCATGACGGTGGATAGGCAATGGCTAACATTTAAGGAACGAATGCATGAATTGCAACAGTTATACATTCCTTTCTAGCGCAAAAACACAAAAGGAAAAGCGGCCCAACCATGGCTAACAAAAGAAATTAAAGATAGTATAAGATCCAAAGAGGAGTCATATAAAGTTGCCAGAAAAAGTAGCAGGCCTGAGGATTGGGAGTAGTTTAGAGTTCAGCAAAAAAGGACCAAGAGATTGATTAAGAGGGGAAAAATAGAGTATGAGAGTAAACTTGCAAGGTTACCTCCACCCACATGGTGCAGTAGAGCACCGCCCTCCGTCTCTCCACAGCAAACACCATGCCTCCAATGCTTGATCGCAGAATCTGCGGGCTTTCTCCCTGAGGCGTGGATCTGCCATGAGTACAGCTGCTTCAATCCTTCGGCTCCTTCTCCTTGACCGGCTGCTGTTTGCTGAGACAGCTGCACAGCCAGCAATGCTGAATATGAGGTTCTGCAGCATCAATGAACCTCCCCATTAAAGTACTGAAAAAAGCCTGTGGCAATCATGACTTGCGATTAGACTGCACCTGATATTGGTCCACCCTTTGAGTGTAACGCCAATGAGCTTAGGCTTTAAGGGGGAAAAATTCAGTATCACCCCGTTTGGGGTGCGATTATCGGCCGTGCACAAAGTTTAGCGCCTGGTGCTAATTATCACCTCCGACTGCAAACTTGGCTTTTATCGCCCCTGGCGTTGATTGGAGCGCTAAATCAGGCGCTACACACATGTCTTAAGGCGCAAAGGCTGAGGAGCGAGGCGCTAACTCAGAGCGCGGGCGCAGCGCAGGTGCTGTCAGTTAGCGATGGAACACAGACACACTGGCGCCGGCCAGTTCTTAAAGGGGAGGCTCGATCTTGCTCTCCAGCCACACCCTGCTCATTGGAGCCTTGAATCTCGGCCTGGAGAGACCTGTGGCTAAATCGTACAGCCAAGGACTATGGAGAGGGCCAGGGAGCAAGCACAGCGCTTCAGCGAGCGGGCCTTGGAGGCTCTGGTTGGTGCGGTGGAGCGCAGAAGATCAATACTGTACCCAGAGAGTGGCAGGAGGCCTTTGCCGCGCGAGTACAGAAGAGTGTGGAGGGAGGTGGCTCAGAGCGTCTCCTCCAGGAGCATGGTGCCCAGGACCCATACTCACTGTCGAAAAAAGTTTAACGACCTCACTCGGGTCGTCAGGGTGAGTGGCTTTTTTTCAATACCTCTCCATTCCTCCATCTCAACCTCACTCTATGGCCAGAGGGTCTTAAAACCCCAATGCCCAACACTCATCCAACACCTATTGCCCTCTCATGAAACACACACGCACATTCCACACTTTGCATACAGTAAGAGCTATTCATCTATGGGAGGCACATCAGGCAAGACCATGGCTGCATACAGTAATGGCTATTCACCTATGGGAGGCACATCAGGCAAAACCATGGCTGTATATTTACTCAGACGCCGTCCTTTTTCTTGCAGGCCAAGCTATCTCATAATAGGAGACAGCAGCAACGGACGGATGGAGGGCGGCCTCAGCTGCAACCCCTCAGCGATCTTGAGGCGCGCATCCAGAGGATTGTGGCAAGCCGGGTGATCGGTCCCGTCACCACTGGAGACCCCAACCCCGTTCTGGACAGCAATGGTAAGGTGATCACCTTTTTGTCCTTTTTCCTTCCACTTGTCCCTCACAACACCAGCCTTTGACACTTTCAATCCAACTTGCTAAATCGCTGCTCTCATTCCTCCCTTACTGCCACCCTGTCCTCACGCTAAAGCCACTCTTGTACCTCCCTGCTTTCAGATGGTGATTCACCAGCTGAGGAGACGGGCCCTGAAGCTGCCACTGGGAGTGAAGCTGCAGCCGAGGAGGAAGATGAAGCCAGAGCATCAGTGCCACCCTCTCCCGAGGAAGCCCATGCCCACACTGGGAACACGCCTTCCCTGGAGGGGAGCAGGGGGGAAGGGTCTGATGAGGGTGAAGCTCCAGGACCCAGCGGGCTGCAGCAATGCCATGGGGGTAGGGAAGCTTGGGGGCCTTCTCCCTGGAGGGAGAGTATGCCAGCGAGTCCTACTGCACTGGACGCAGAGGAGGAGCGGCTCATTGCTGAAATGAACACCCAGGCGGTGGACATGCACACTCAGCTCATGGGTGCAGTGGGAAGGGTGCCCGAATGCATTGAATCACTGGCAAGGAGTGTGGAGCACTTCGCGGTAGCACAGGCGGATGCCACGCTAAAGCTTAGTGCTGCAATTCAGTCACTGGCTGCCGTGACCCCATCCCGGACTGCTCTCATGCAGACTCAGATTGAGGCCACGCGAGCACTGACTGCTGCCATTCTCACTAGTTCGGACACATTTCCCGGGGCTCTCACCGCGCCGCAGCAGGCCAGCAATCTGTGCTCCAGCAGATTGCTCCGGATGCTGATGTGCTGCCCCGTGGGAGTGCCAGTGTGTCGGTCGAGCAGGGAGTTGCTGTCCTCTCTCAAGATGACAGCATTCCTGCTGCCACCACTGTCACTTCTCCACTGCACTTGCCACCGCCTGTAGGACAGACTGCTGCCGCCCATGCAGAGTTGGTGCAGTCTGCAGCCGGACCCTCCAGGCCCAGAGCTGGTCGAGGTCATCCTTCAAGGGCATCTGCAGTCTCAGGTTCTGACAATCAGCAGCCTTCCAGCAGCCTTGCTGCAGCCACTGAGGTCCCATTACGGAGGAGCAGTAGGGTGGGAAGGGGGGAAGTGCGCAAGGAAAGGAGATCACCCTCGAAGGGCAAAAAGTAGGAGGTGTGACAAAATGTTGGTCATTTTTTTTATTAAAGGCCGAGGTTCGTGGTCAAACTTTTGTTTAGTATTTTGGACATTATCTCCAGGTTGTGAGAACCAGTTATGTTAATGACTGTTTTTTTGTGTTTCTTTCTATTAGTTTGTCATGAGGAAATTTCACACACAGAGTTTGTAAAATAAATAAGTTTTTGTATTCAAAATGTACATGTTTGGTCTTTGGAATCATTGCTGCCTTGGCCGGCTTAGGGGTTGCGGGTTGGTTTCATTCATGTTGTTCTCAATGGCAGAAGCCATTTCCTCAGCAGGGGCCTGGAAGCGGCTTGCTATCAGCCGTTGATGGACGGCCCTTCCAGTTTCTACATTGTGGGCCTCCCTCCCGCCTTGGTGCTGCTGATGATCATCCACCTCCTCTTCCTCCTCCTCTTCCTCCTCCTCCTCTGGTGGTGCTCCAAGGCCTGGTGGCATTGGCTGGGTCCTGAGGATTGCCAGGTTATGCAGCATGCAGCACACAACTACGAAGAGGGAGACTCGCTCAGGCGAGTATTGCAGGGCTCCTCCTGAGTGGTCCAGACAGCGGAACCGTTGCTTGAGCACGCCGATTGTGTGCTCAACGATGTTCCTGGTAGCGAGATGGCTTTCGTTGTACCGCAGCTCAGCAGGGCTGTTGGGGGTACGGAGCGGTGTCATTAGCCAGGTGCTCAGTGGATATCCCTTGTCCCCGAGAAGCCAACCACCTGGGTGATGCGGTGCCTGGAAAAGTTCTGCCACAGTAGACTGGCGCAGGATGAATGCATCGTGGCTGCTGCCAGGATAGTGGGCATTGACAGTGAGTATCAGCTGTCTGTGGTCACAGACCAACTAAACGTTTAAGGAATGGAACCCCTTTTGGTTGCGGAAATCCTCTGCATTCTCATGCGGAGCACGCAAAGCCACATGCGTGCAGTCAATGGCGTCCTGCACCATGAGGAAGCCCGCTATCCTCGCAAAGCCCATTGCGTGTTCATGCTGCTTGGCCGGGGTCATGGGGAAAGAGATGTACTCTCGTCTCCTTTTATAGAGGGCATTTGTGACCTGACGGATGCAGCAATGGACCACGAACTGGGAGATATTGGCGATGTCCCCAGTAGCTGATTGAAATGAGCCGGTGGCATAAATGTTCAGAGCCACTGTGATCTTCACTGCCACCGACAGAGACATCCTGGTCCTCAGTAGAGGCTGCAGATCTAGCTGCAGCGGGTGGCAGAGCTCAGTGACCACCTCCTTGCTGAAGCGCAGCCTTCGCAAACACTGCTCCTCAGACAAATTAATGGAGGAGAATTGATCCCGGAATACCCTGGGAGGATAAGGTCTCCTGTACAGAGGCCTGTTGGCCCTCCTCTGTCTGGCCATGATTGCCACTCTCTCTCTGCGTCTCTGTGGCCTCCAATTTTGCTGGCGCAGGACAACGCCCCCAATCAGTGCAGCCCCCAAGTCTCTTGGCAATCAAAGTTATGAAGGTCAAAAACCAAAGTACCTGCAAAGTTATGCTCCGTAGCCAAAACTACTTCACACAGCGTTGACTCAATGCAGAAGTCTCTCTTTCTCTCTCTCAGAATCTCTCTCTCTCTCTCAGAATGAGTGGTGCAAAAATGTCTACCATAGAAAAAGCCAGGAAGAGGCCCCCTTTAAATAGCGCCCCCCCAGCCCCACAGCGACTGGGAAGCGTTCCAGTCTACCTGTCGTTGGTTGCGCCAGTCGGAAAGGATGGGGGCGACACTCAATTTCCGTTCTGGGACGCCACAAGGGCGTGGCATGCTCGAATGACATCAAGATCTGCGCGCGCAGGAGATCGGGGCGGTATAGTTTAGCGCTGCCGCAAAATGTTCGGTCAATTTCGCGAGAGGCACACATATCGCCGTGCCAGGGCGCTAGTTGCTTTGAGCCTTTGAGGCTCAAACCAACTGAATTTTTCCCCCTAAGACTTGACTTAGGACTCCAATCATTTCTTTGAGCAGTGAGCACGAATTTTGCGTGCAGTCTAAAGCATTAGCGCCTTGCGCTAATTCTCCAACTTTTCTAATGACACCACCCATTCCTGGGCTATAAGAATTTCTAGCCCAATATCTCCCAACCTCACATTATAAAGGTCTTGCTTTTAAGCTCAGCTACAAGCCCATTACATCACCTCCTCCATGACCTTCACTCAATGTTTTACAGTAGGTATCAACACACCAAAGACACCACAGCACGATCTCAGGACATAACATAAGCTACCTTATCTATCTACTTATACAGAAAAGAATAAACAAATAAGCGTATCCGTGAGAAGATTAGAACTCCTCGCCAAGGCTATTTTCTATGACGACAGGTACAGCCTTACAGGTATTTCCTGTCAGCTACAGTTGCAGATTTTTTTGATTCTAAGCATTTAACTATTGAGCAAATATAAACTGGAACCGAATCTAAATGGATGATTTTTGTACAAAATGATTCCTTTACTATCTCTCGATCTTGAACTCTGACAGTGCAAGGGATGGAATATCACATGAGACTGCAGGTGTTAAAGGCTGTTGGGAAATTTAAAGGAATGTAGCTACTTAAAAGGTAAGTGGCTGCAAATACAGGAGCAAAAGAAATTATAGCCTTTAAAAACAGTGGGGTAGATGTTGACTGTGTGCGGCAGCGAATCGGCAGCCCGTTTTACACCTCTCCCCATTTTTATTTCCGTTGAAATCAATGTCAATAACAATCGGGAAATATGTAAAATGGGCTGCCGACTCACTCTCACCCATTTTACTCTATCGCACAAAGTCAGGATCTGCCCCAATGTAAGTGTTTAAAATGTCTATTTCGATATCCCCAGGGGCTGTTTGGGGGCTGAGGAACGTGTCTGGCAAAATCAATTAGCGGGCTCAAAATGGAGTCTGTCGGTGGATGACCCTTCCCCCATTTGGTGGCCGGTGAACCAGATGGTGCTGCACGTGGTGAGTGCGAGGACACTTGAGGCCCTGTTTGGGACTCCGTGGCATTCTTCCCAGAAAATGGCAGTGCCACACCTGTGGCAGGAGGTAGAGCAGCCTGCCGGTGACAGAGAAACATAGAAAAATAGGAGCAGGAGTCGGCCATTCGGCCCTTCGAGCCTGCTCCGCCATTCAATATGATCATGGCTGATCCTCTATCTCAATACCATATTCCCGCTCTCTCCCCATACCCCTTGATGCCTTTTGCGTCTAGAAATCTATCTATCGTCCTTCTTAAATATATTCAGTGACTTGGCCTCCACAGCTGTCTGTGGTAGAGAATTCCACAGGTTCACCACCCTCTGAGTGAAGAAATTTCTCCTCATCTCAGTCCTAAATGTCCTACCCCGTATCCTGAGACTGTGACCCCTCGTTCTAGACCCCCCCAGCCAGGGGAAACATCCTCCCTGCATCCAGTCTGTCTAGCCCTGTCAGAATTTTATACATTTCAATGAGATCCCCTCTCATTCTTCTAAACTCTAGTGAATACAGGCCTAGTCGACCCAATCTCTCCTCATACCACAGTCCTGCCATCCCAGGAATCAGTCTGGTGAACCTTCGCTGCACTCCCTCTATGGCAAGTGACCCAAAGACAAGACGTCACCATGCAGCATCTCGCATCACGCACTGACACATTTCCCATAGGCGGCAGTTTGTGAGTATGAGGAGATAACACCAGGTGAGTCCCAGTGCGTGGTTGAGGAGGACCAAGTGGTGGTGTCAGAGGAGGAGCAGGAACCTGCTGTCCGGTGGCCAACATGTACGCCATCAATGCCCCCTGTACTTTCTCAAATGCAGTAGTGCAGTGAAATTGGTCAGCCCCATCATGCTCCTGTTAAACAGAAAAAAAGGAACCTGCATTTATATAGCACCATTCACAACCTCAGAACATCCCAAAGTGCTTTACAGCCAATGAAGTACAGTCACTGTTGCAATGTAGGAAACGCGGCAGCCAATTTGCGTACAGCAAGTTACCACAAACAGCAATGTGATAACTACCAGATAATTTGTTTTAGGTGTTGGTTGAGGGATAAATATTGGCCAGAACACCGGGGAGAACTCCCCTGCTCTTCTTCAAATAGTGCCAAATAGGCAGACGGGGCCTCGGTTCAACATGTCCAAAAGACAGCACCTCCTCAGTACTGGCACTGAAGTATCAGCTTGTGGCCTAAGTCTCTGGAGTGGGACTTGAACCCACAACTTTCCTGAGAGTGCTCCCACTGAGCCACAGCTGACACTGTTACTCTACAGCGGGAAGGCGATGAAAGCACTGACTGATGCTGACTGGTGCATGTTTGGTGCATGTGTGGCCAGCCCACGAGCTGATGCAGTGATGCTAGCCTGGAATGAGCCAGAGATGGAAGTGCTGAAGGTACTGGTGACCATAACTGGCGACAGCAGTGCCGTGGCCACATTACAGGCTAGTTGTCGTTGCCCTTGCAGCAGCTGGAAGAGGTCTGAAGCTAACTTCTACTGAGCTGGAGCCTCTGGAGCTGGTTGCCTTTGGGCAGTGGCAGGTAGAGCGTGAAGGGCGGCAGATATGGTCGATGCCTTGGTTTTAAGTGCCGCCACAAGGGAACTTTAATGAAAACAACACAGAGTTAAGCATTGCAACAAAAACAAGCAATCCAAAGCCCACTCACCTTTAACAGCGCCATTGCACATGAAGCTTTCACTGCTTCCATTCAAAGCAGGCTATGAAAGAAAAAGCACAATATGGCACCCATTAATTGTTTAAATATTTGTGCACACAATAATGGGAAGAAGGGGTAAACCTTCTGATGTGGCAGGAACAGATGAATGGAATTTCTAGCATGAAATGTGTGCCACCAAAAAACGCAGCTTACCAGAAAATCATCAAAGGAACTGGCCACAGGTCTTGCCTGAGGCCCACCCGCACAGTTTTCCGATCCCTCTGCACCCATCCTGAGCGGCTAATCAGAAGACCCAGCCCATAGCCTGCTAACGGAACGCTCAGCTTCAGTCAACCTGTGTAGCTGTTGGACCGACGCCAGCCAGTGCCAAGTTCCCCATGCGCCAGCTCGTCTCCGCTGGGGCCTGGATCAGGCCGTTCAGACATTATTTCAGGCTTTGGCAAAAGTCAAACCCCTGCCTGGGCTCAGCTCAGCAACCTGGCGCACTTTTAAACCGCAGGGATGTCTTGGGGCTGCTTTTATAAAGCGAATATCAGCGTGAGAGAGTAAAAGGAGAGATATTAGCAGTGTATTTAGATTAATGTCTGTCTTGGCGGCAGTGCTGTTAATAGCATGAGGAGTGGGCACTTGTACCTGCAGAGGTAGAGAGGCCCACCTTACTGGGTACATTTCCACCAGAGGCAAACATAACGGACTGGCTTCAGTGGTGATGCCATTGGTCACCTTTGTTTCCGGTCCTTCATGGGCGGAGCGCTCAGCCTCCTCGTAAAGGCCTTACTGGCCTATATGGGCCTCTCCAAGGCACTGCGAAAGATCACATAGGAACACAGGAAAGTACAGGATCAGAAAACACTCCAGTCTCAAAAAACAATAAACAAACATTTATATAACACCTTTCACAGATGTCCCAAAGACCTTCACAGCCAATAAAGTACTTTTGAAGTGTAGTCACTGTTGTAATGTAGGAAACGTGCGCACAGCAAAGTCCAACAAACAGCAATAAGAACGTAAGAAATAGGAGAAGGAGTAGGCCATACAGATCCTTGATCCTGCTCCGCTACTTAATAAGATCATGGCTGATCTTCTACCTCACCTCCACTTTCCCGTCCTATCCTCATAGCCCTTGAATCCATTAGTGTCCAAAAATCTATTGATCTCAGTCTTGAATATACTCAACGACTGAGCATCCACAGCCCTCTGGGGTAGAGAATTCTAAAGATTCACAACCCTCTGAGTGAAGAAATTCCTCCTCATCTCAGTCCTAAATGGACGACCCCTTATTCTGAGACTGTGACCCCTAGTTCTAGACTCTCCAGCCAAGGGAAACAACCTCTCAGCATCTACCCTGTCTAAGAATTTTATATGTTTCAATGAGATCACCTCTCATTCTTCTAAACTCTAGAGAATATAGGGAAATGAGATAAACGACCAGATAATCTGTTTTAGTGATGTTGATTACAGGATAAATATTGGCCGGGACACCAGGAGAACTCCCTTGCTCTTCATGTGATTTTTTAAATACAACCAAAAGGGCAGACAGGTCCTCGGTTTAACTTCTCATCCCAATCGCAGCACCTCTGACGGTGCAGCACTCCCTCAGTTTGGCACAAGTCAATCTTGATTTTGTGCTGAAATCCTGGAATGTGGGTCTTGAACCCACAACCTTCTGCTGCAGAGGCGAGAGTGCGGCCACTGAGTCAAGCTGACACCTACTGCTCAGCTTAATCTTAAAATTACAGTCGGAACAGCTGAGCGGGTGTAATTGTGCACACACAGTCAGTTTAGTGTTTGTGCCTGCAGTGTAGACAGGACAATGTTCAGAACACCAGCAACTTCAACAGATTCCACTGGAGTCGGCTGCCATGGGTTAACAGGGTAATAAACTACTTAACTATAAACGGGTCACATCTGAGTCGATTGGCCTTTGAAATCAAATCAGGTAAACTAGTAAAGCTTTTTTCTTAGTGACTCCAGGAGCAGACAAAGTATCTACTTATTGTCCAGTTCTTTTTTATACAACCTCAGACACCTTAGCAATGTTTTGGTTAGACCTCCAGTTGTGTTTGATTGTTGAGGGGCCTGTGGCTCCTTTGTATTCCGGCCCTGCCTTCAGTAGCTGCACTGAACCATTGCCCAGCACCAGTGTAGGTAGCCCTATAGGTAGCCCTGGTGGGCTAGTGCTTAGGATTTGGCGCTTTCACCACTGTGGCTTGGGTTCGATTCCCACTTCGGGAATTAAAGGTTATGCTGATAGGGTTAGATGAAGAGAGGGAGGAGGCTTGGGTGGAGCACAAACACTGCCATAGACCAGTTGGGCTGAATGGCCTGTTTCTGTGCTGTTGACTCCATGTAAGTATGAGTGCTTTTGTAGGCAGCTTTTTCTCCTGCATATGGGTAGACTGAGTACTCATATGGAACAGGAGTGGGCCATTCAACCCCTTGAGCCTGTTCCACCATTCAATTAGATCATGGCTTACCTGGAGCTATGGTGGGTAAATGGAGTTGAGCTCTTGATACCCTTACCCAACAAAAATCTATCGACCGCAGTCCTGAAAGTCCCAATTGTCCCAGCATCCACAGCCTTTTGTAGTAGAGAATTCCAGATTTCTACTACCCTTTGTGTGGGAAAAGTGCTTCCTGATTTCCCTCCTACTGCTCTTTGACCTGCATAAACCTTTCCCATCCTCCGGAACATCCAGCGACAGACACGAAGGAGAAAACTCCGACTTGAAATGGTTCCATATTATGCAGGGGCCATCAAGGGCTGCCAAATCTCCGGAGGTTTTTGAAGCGTGCTGTGATAATCACAAAGTGCAGGTACTGCATGATGGATGATTCAGTGCCAAAGCTTCTTGGTGCTGCTCCTTGAGTTGCAGCATTACGATATATATAAAAACGTTAACACGCTGAGACAGTCTCTTGGGTGGGATACAGTTAAGTTAGTTATAGGTCGGAACAGAGCTGAGAGCTTGAACAGGAGCCGAACGGCCTCTTTGGGCTTGATGAAGCATTGACTGTTCCGGCATATTAAACACGTTTCAAATTGGTTTTTAATTGAAATGAAATCCTTCTTCTGACAGAAATTGGAACTTTATTAAAAGCCGCACTCGTTTAACATTCAGGTCTTCAGCTCACAGTAAAGATTTGAATGGTGGTGCAGGCTCGACGGGCCGAATGGCCTACTCCTGCTCCTAGATTCTATGTTTCTATGTTTCTATGAATGGCGTGAGTTGGAGAGCTTATTGGGACATAAATGCTTGTTTCACTTTGCCAGATGTTCTCCAAAAATGCACGTTGTTAGATGGGCAGAAGGTTTTATTTATTCGGAGAACTTTCCACTTAGTCTGAACGTTAGACGATGTGACTTATTCCAGGAAGTGAGCTCTCAGAAGGATTAGTTCCAAAAGTAGGAAATCTGTAAATCCCTGATAGCTTACTGCAGAGTTACACAGCCTGGTGTAGGATTGACCCATAAACACCAGGAAGGTTTCAGATTCGATTTCTTATCTGTGCTGAGCCCTCGGATGCACTAACAGTTGGCAAGCTATAATTAAAGTCAGTGCCCTAGACTAATTAGGGAAAGATCATCCAGGATTCCTCTTCCTCATCCAGCGACCCCGTTGGAAAGTGATGTCAGGTGAGGACAGGACCCAACCTTGGCTGTAATTCCCTCATGGACTAATAGGATGAACAGCCCATAATATTCACTGGGGGAGAAATTCGGTATCGCCCCGTTTGGGGCGCAATTATCGTCTGGGCGCAAAGTTTAGCGCCTGGCGCTAATTATCGCCTCCGACTGCAAACTTGGCTTCTATCGTCCCTGGAGGTGATTGGAGCGCTAAATCAGGTGCTACACACCTCTCTTAAGGCGCTAACGCCGAGGAGCGAGGCACTAACTCAGAGCGCTGGCGAAGCTCATGTGATGTCAGTCAGCAATGGAACACAGACACAATGGCGCCGGCCAGTTCTTAAAGGCGAGGGTCGATCTTGCTCTCCAGCCACACCCTGCTCATTGCAGCCTTGAATCTCGGCCTGGACAGACCTCAACTTCAAATCTGCTGCAAGGAACAATGGAGAGGGTCAGGGAACGAGCTCAGCGCTTCAGCGACCGGGCCTTGGTGGCTCTGATTGGCGCAGTGGAGCGCTGAAGAGTGGCAGGAGGCCATTGCCAAATGATTATAGAAGAGTGTGGAGGGAGGTGGCTCAGCACGTCTCCTCCAGGAGCATGGTGCCCAGGACCCACACACAATGTCAGAAGAAGTTTAACAACCTCACTCGGGTGGTCAGGGTGAGTGGCTGCTTTTCAATACCTCTCCAATCCTCCATCTCAACCTCACTCTGTGGCCAGAGGGTGTAAAAACCCCAAATGCCCAACACTCATCCCAGACCTATGGCCATCTCATAAAACACACATGCACATTCCACACCTTGCATACATTAAGGGCTATTCCACTATGGGAGGCACATCAGGCAAGCACATGGCTGCATATTTACTCAGACACTGTCCTTTTTCTTGCAAAAATGAGAAGTCGCACAACACCAGGTTATAGTCCAACAGATTTATTTAATTTTACAAGCTTTCGGAGCTGTCGCTCCTTCGTCAGGTAAGTTAGCAATGAGAGAATCTCCCAGAATTCACAATTTTCTTGCAGGCCAAGCTATCTCACAACAGGTGGCAGCAGCAACGCACGGGTGGAGGGCCGCCTCAGCTGCAGACCCTCAGCGATTTGGAGGCGTGTGTGCACAGGAGCATTGCAAACCAGGTGATTGGTCCCGTGGCCTCTGGAGAGGTCGACCCCCTTGGGCACAGCAATGGTAAGTTCATCAGCTTTCTCTCCTCTCTCATTCCACTTGTCCCTCACAACACCAGCTTTTTACACTTTCAATCCAACTTACTAAATCTCTCCAGTCCTTGCTCCTTTACTGCCCCCCTGTCCTGACGCTAAAGACACTCTTGTACCTCCTGCTTTCAGATGGTGAACCACCAGCTGAGCAGCCTGGCCCTCAACCAACCAGTGGGAGCGACGCCCCAGGCGAGGAGGAAGAGGAAGCCGGAGCATCAGTGCCAGCGTCTCCCGAGGGACCCATGCCCACACTGGGGCCATGCCTTCCCTGGAGGGGAGCAGGGGGGAAGGGTCTGCTGAGGGTGAAGCTCCAGGACCCAGCGGGCTGCAGCAACGCGATGGGGGTAGGGAAGCTCGGGGGCTATCTCCCCGGAGGGAGAGTAGGTCAGCGAGTCCTGCTGCACTGGACGCAGAGGAGGAGCGGCTCATCGCTGAAATGAACACCCAGGCGGTGGACGTGCACACTCAGCTTATGGGTGCAATGGGAAGGGTGCCCGAAAGCATTGAATCACTGGCAAGGAGTGTGGAGCACTCCTCTGCAACGCAACGCAACAGCTTAGTGCTGCAATTCAGTCACTGGCTGCAGTGATCCAATCTCAGACTGCTCTCATGCAGTCTCAGATTGATGTAACGCAAGCACTGACTGCTGCCATCGTCGCTGGTTCAGCCACATTGCCCCGGGGCTCTCACGGCGCCGCAGCAGGCCAGCAATCTGTGCTCGAAGCAGATTGCTCCGGATGCTGAGGTACTGCCCCGTGGGAGTGCCAGTGTGTCGGTCGAGCAGGAAGGTGCTGTCCTCTCTCAGGATGACAGCATTCCTGCTCCCAGCACTGTCACTTCCCCATTGCACTTGCCACTGCCTGCAACACAGCCAGCCCAGACTGCTGCCACCCATGCAGAGTTGGTGCAGTCTGCAGCCGGGACCTCCAGGCCCAGAGCTGGTCGAGGGCGTCCTCAAGGGCATCTGTAGTCTCAGCATCTGACATTCAGCAGCCTTCCACCAGCCTTGTTGCAGCCACTGGGGCCCCATTACAGAGGAGCAGTAGGGTGGGAAGGGGGGGAAGTGCGCAAGGGATGGAGATCAACCTCGAAGGGCAAACAGTAGGAGGTCTAAAGAAATGGTGGGAATGTTTTTATTAATGGTCGAGGTTCGTCTGATAACTTTTGTTTACTGTTTTGGCCTTTATCTACAGCTTGTGAAACCAGTTATGTTAATTAATGATTTGTGGTGTTTGTTTCTATTAGTTTGTCCTGAATAAATGACACACACAGAGTTTGTTAAATAAAAAAGTTGTTGTATTCAAAATGTACATGTTTGGCCTTTGTATCATTGCTGCTTTGGCCGGCTATAGGGGTGCGGGTTGCTTTCCAGGATGTTGTTCTCCATGCCAGAAGCCATCTTCTGAGTAGGAGCCTAGAAGCGGCTTGTTATCAGCCGTTGACGGACGGCCCTTGCAGTGGCAACATTGTGTGCCTCCCTCCCACGTTGGTGCTGCTGCTGATCATCCTCCTCATCCTCCTCCTCCTCATCCTCCTCCTCTTCCTCCTCCTCCTCAGGTGGTGCACCAATCCCTGGTGGCATTGGCTGGGTCCTGAGGATTGCCAGGTTGTGAAGCATGCAGCATACAACTATGAAGAGGGAGACTCGCTCAGGAGAGTACTGCAGGTACTGAGTGGTCCAGACAGCGGAAGCGTTGCTTGAGCACACCGATTGACATGAATCTTCTCATTCATGTGGAAATGACTTATGAAGTAATGCTGGGTGGCCTGCTGGTGGCGCTGTCCAGGGAGAGTATAAATACTCGGGCATGGGCCCAGCTTGCTCAGGACATTCCTTAACAGGAACTAGTGAAGGACACAACTAGACCTCCATGTTGAAAAACAGTTGATTAAAGCTTTGTTTAACGCTTAGACCAAGTGCCTAGTAGTTTTGTTACGTCACCGATCGTCTGCTCAATTATGTTCCTGGTGGCGATATGGCTCTCATTATACCGCAGCTCGGCAGGGGTGTTGGGGTTACGGAGCGGTGTCATCAGCCAGGTGCAGAGTGGCTAACCCTTGTCCCCGAGGAGCCAACCACTTGGCTGATGCGGTGCCTGGAAAAAGTTCTGCACACCAGTCTGGTGCAGGATGAAAGCATCGTGGCTGCTGCCAGGATAGCGGGCATTGACAGCGAGTATCAGCTGTCTGTGGTCACAGACCAACTGGACATTTAAGGAGTGGTAGCCCTTGCGGCTTCGGAAAACCTCTGCATTTTCTTGCGGTGCCCGCAATGCCACATGCATGCAGTCAATGGCGCCCCGCACCATGGGGAAGCCCGCTATCCTAGCGCGTTCATTCTGTTTGGCCCGGGTCATGGGGAAAGAGATGTACTGGTGTCTCCTTTTATAGAGGGCATTTGTCACCTCCCGGATACAGCAATGGACAGCGAATTGGGAGATGTTGACGATGTCCCCAGTAGCTGGCATAAAAATTCAGAGCCACTGTGACCTTCACTGCCACCGACAGAGACGTCCTGGTCCTCAGTTGAGGCTGCAGATCTGGTTGCGGCAGGTGGCAGAGCTCAGTGACCACCTCCTTGCTGAAGCGCAGACTGCGCAAACACTGCTCCTCAGACAAATGAATGTAGGAGAATTGCTCCCAGAATACCCTGGGAGGGTAAGGTCTCCTGTGCAGAGGCCTGTTGGCCCTCCTCCCTCTGGCCATGATTGCCACTCTCTCTCTGCGTCTCTGATGCCTCCGAATCTGAAGGTGCAGGACGACGCCCCGAATTAGTGCAGCCCCCATCGTCTCTTCTAAATCGATGCAAGGAAGGTCAAATCAAAAAGAACCTGCAAAGTGCTGCTCAGTAGCTAAAATTCCTTCACACAGCCTTGAATCTCTCCAGAAGTCTCTCTCTCTCTCTCAGAATGCGTGGTGCAAAAATGTCTCCCACAAAAAAAGGTAGGAAGAGGGTGCCTTTAAATAGCGCTCCCCCAGCCCCTTCCCGACTGCAAAGCATCCCCCTCAACCTGTCGTTGCTAGCGGCAGGCGGAAAGGAAGGGGGCGCCACTCAATATCTGGTCCGGGGCGTTGCACACTCGACTGATGTCATGATCTGCGGGCGCAGGAGATCGAGGCGGTAGTGTTTAGCGCCGCCGCAAAAACTCTGGTCAATTTCGCGAGCGGCGCAAACATCTCCGCGCCCGGGCGCTAGTCGCTAACGGGAGGCGCAAAGCAACCGAATTTTCCCCTCACTGTCTCAGCACACGTTGGCCTAGAATTAGTCTGGGCCTATTTTATCGGTTTTAGAGAGGCCCAGGGATCGATGGAAAATGGACCTCATTAACATTCTCGGTGCAAGCTGCCAGTGCTGGTCACACCTTCACAGGCAGCTCGCTGGAGCGAAGAGATCGATGTCGGCAGCGGTCCTCAGGTCAGACCCGGGTGACCAGATAATCTGTTTTTGGTGATGTTGGTTGAGGGATAAATATTAGTTGGGACACTGGGAGAACTCCTCTTTTTTGAATAGTGCCATGGGATCTTTTACATCCATCCGAGAGGCTAGACAGAGTCTTTGTGGTGGATGTAAAAATGTAAAAGATCCTCTGGTACTATTTAAAGAAGAGCTTATCATCTCATCTGAAAGACGGCACCTCCAACAGTGCAGCACTCCCTCAGTACCGGCACTGAAGTATCAGCCTGGATTACATGCTCAAGTCTCCAGAGTGGAACTTGAACCCTCTCCTTTCTGCCTCAGAGGGGAGAGTGCTCCCACAGAGCCAAGGCTGACATTAAAAGACCCCATGGCATTAGTTGAAGAAACGCAGGGAGTTCTCTTTTCCTGGTGCCTGGCCAATATTTATCTCTCAACCAACACCATCAAGTGCCAATTAATTGATTACTCATTCAGTTGTTGTTTGTGTGACCTTGCTGTGTGCAGATTGGATGCTGCATTTGCCTATATAACCACAGCGACTGCAGTCCAAAAGACATTCATTTGGTTGTAAAGTGCTTTGGGATGTCCTGGAGAATTATTTTTGAACCTTGTCATTAAAAATACTTTGTGGGAGCTTGCTGTGCGCAAATTGGCTGCCGTGCTTTCCTACATTATAACAGTGACTACAGAAGTACTTCATTGGCTGTAAAGCGCTTTGGAAGGTCCCACCGATCATTACTCAGCGACAGTGGGCAGAAGTTAGCATCAGAAATGAATGCAGAACTCGGTTTTAGTTTATAATGTACTGGGATGGTGTCAGGTGAGATATGGGAGTAAGTTGGCTGGTGTTCCAGTGAAAAATCCTGTGAGAATAAACTATTGGACGCCTCACCCACACACAATTCTACTTGCGGAACTGTAGGCACAGGCCCTGAATAGCTATTTGATGTTGGGTTGTTATTTTCTGCAAAGTAAGGCATATAATGGAAGTGAGATCATAACAGGATGTCAGCCTCCCAGACTGGAAGCAGCAGTTTGGTCTTTTGTGCTCCAAGAATTGATTAAATGTGTTAATCGGAGGATTGATGCAAAAAGAAGATATGAGAGGAAAAATAGCAGAGCCAGAAGAGCAACAAGAGCAGCTTTAGCTAACACTGAAAGAAATTGTGGCACTTAAAAAGATGAGAAGACAAATAGGATGACCTGGAAATTGATTCAAGAAGCAGTAATCTGCCCAATGGGGTTGCTAGAAGGAGTTGAGAGAATCCGCGCTTTAGTTACCTGCAAGGTCTAGCAAGTAAAGTTCTCACCTCCGAGTCAGAAGGTTGTGGGCTCAAGCCCCCACTCCAGGGCTTGCGTACATGATCTAAATGCATTACACCAGTGACTGCACTTCCAAAAAAAAAGTACTTCATTGGCTGTTAAGCGCTTTGGGATGTCCTGAGGTTGTGAAAGGCGCTATGGAAATGCACGTTCATTCATATTGCAGTACTTTCTGATGGCATAATTAAACCGAGGCCCCAACAGTCAGCTCAGGCGAGCGTTAAAGATCCCGTTGAAGAAGAGCAGTGTCCTGCCTAATACTCCTGCTTGAACCGACACTGCCAGTTTGACTCATCTCATCAATTGGCTGCTGCTTTGCCTACATAATAACAATGAAGGCACTTGAAAAATAATTCATTGGTTATGGGGCACTATGGAATGTCCGGCGGACCTGATAAGGTGCGATTAGAAATGTCAGTTCTTTATTGCAGTAGGGTTGAGCCCAGAAATTCCTAGGAGGAGGTGGAGGAATATATCTTGGGCAAAGTGTAACTTCCGCTTGGCTCCACGATCTGCCCCTTACACCACCTGAAATGGTAGGTGCCGGGCATTAGTGCTTTGTACGCAGGCACCATGAAGGGAGGCACCAGGCCTCAGCGGGAGTGGGGGGGTGGGGGGGGCGGGTGGCAAAGGGAAGGGATTTCACTGCAGGACTTTGTCGCAGCATAAGTGGCTGAGCGTTCTTGGGGCATCCATACAATTACCACCTCCCGCTTCTGCCAGATCTGGGCAAACCAGTATGTTGGCTTCATGCCAATGTACATGGCGGGGAGGGGAAAAATAAGCGGAACTGGCAGGAATTTTGGCGGATGATATCCGTCCCATCTCTCGGTGGCATGCACACGGCATGGAGCAGAGGTAGGAAGTGCCTGGCGGAAATTTCAGTGTGGAGGAAAGGGAGCGCACAGGGTCCCAGCAGAAACTACACCCTCGCCCACCCATATTATACAAATTTGGTACCCTCTTAAAAATAGGAATTTCGGGCCTTGGAGGTCCAAGTTGTTGAGTGTCCTCCAAGGCCCGAAGCGTCAGGGTGCAGCGCTGGAGGCCACCCGGCTGAGTCATTGGATACAAAGCCGCATTAAGTGGGGAGTTTCAGTGGTGACTCTGCAGAAACTAACATCTGGCATACACAGGTGGTGAGTTGCAGCAACTGGAGAGGGGTCGGCCGACTTCACAATCGGGATAGACGTGGATTTCGGAGATCCTTCTGACAAGCATCCTAACCAGGCGTCAAGTTATCTTTGGTGAGGTACCAGAGGATTGCTGGCACCCTGTGGAACAAGAGCGTAGCCAGTGTTCAGGGGAGGAGGGGCATAGATTGAAAGAATAGGAATTGCTCGGGGAAAAAAGACCTTTGATCCATCTAGTTCAACATCTACCATCCTGGTAGCCACATGACACAACGATAATGGAGTTGTTGACCAATCACAGCGATCAATCTCGATCAATGAGTCTACAACAGACCCAGACATGACACGAGGGAAACCCCAGTGGTGGAGAGCTTTGGGAACCACAGGACCAAAGTCACCCTGTCCTCCCGAGCACGCTGCACTCAGCATGTGTCATGTCTAATATTACTCATGCACTGAATCCCAAAATGTTACTTTCTAAAAGAAATCTATCTAATTTGCATTCAAATGAATCGACGCTAACCGCTTCCACCATCTCCCAAGGGAGCCTGTTCCATAGATTGACCGCTCGCTCACTGAAATATCCTCTGGAATTTTCTTTACCTGGGTGGGTCGGGTGCGGGCAGTCGGCGTGGCAGGTCACGACCCCGTTCTTGCTTCAACCCCGCTGCAGAAATCGACTTTGCGCTAATGGGGCCTATTAAGCCCACCCTGCGCGTTACACCTCTTCAATGGTGCGGGTCTGATGACGTCATCGATGATGCTTTTTCAGCTGGGATATTTAAAGGGGCCAAGGCCACGTTGCATTTGAAGGTTCATCTAGGAGTGTGCAGGCAGCACACTGGAGGTTTTGATTGCTCCAAACACTTGGAGAGATGGCTGCACAGAGGCAGAGGGCTGCACCCAGGTTCTCTGATGACTCCCTCCATATGCTTGTGGAGGGAGTCAGTGCACGCAGAGAGGTCCTCTTCCCTTCCAATACAGACAAAAAGTGCCTGGCTCCAAATTGCAGAGGAGGTCAACAGCAGGGATGTGTTAAGGAGGATCGGGGGTGCAGTGTCAGAAATGTTTCAATTATCTCATTAGATCAGGAAAGGTGAGTACAAAGCCACACTCGACTTCATCCTGCTGTGCCTCTCATCACAGCCCCATCACTCTGCCTTCCCAACTCTACACCTGCACATCCTTACTCACGCCAACATACCTTGTACATCCACCCATCCCTCTCTCTCTATCTACATTATCACATCCCATCTCACTAGCCACCCCTCACACTCACCCTCATCCTAATGCAAACATACCAACTAACAACACACAAGGAGGCCACTTGGCATTGCCACCCCATTCCATCATAGTCGCCCTCTAAAGATCTAACCCATCCATTCCTTACACTCATTCTATCACTCTCACTCAACCTTCTCTTCTTTCCCTCCTTGCAGGAGAAGAGAGCCTACAATAAGAGGGAGAGGGAGAGAACTGGAAGTATCGGGAGTGGCCGAGCAGCTGGAGGTGGGAGACAGAGAGAGGGGGACATCTCAGTAACTTGGTGACAGAATTACATCTCATAAAGTCACATGGCATACAGCAGTCACTCATATGGGGAATGATGTCATCAGCTGCTGAATGGTCATCATGTGCATAATGGTATCTGTACCCATTCTTCATATGACATATCTAACTCATCTCTTTACTCTCCATTAGAGCGCCCCCTCCACTGTCCAGGAGGAAGAGCAAGACGAAACCTCAGAGGAACCTCCAGCCTCTGAGGGCGCAGCGTCACCAGACACAAGTGCACCCAGCACCAGCGCAGAGATGCACACCTCGGTGGGTCCCACGCGAGATAGAGTAGTGTTGTCACCTGGTCTGTCACAACTCACAAGTGAGCAAGAGCAGATGGTGGAGACAGGGACAGCAGTGGAGACTCCTCGCCGCAGGGCGCAGGACGCTGCCAGCTCTGCTCAGCTGCATGCAGACACTGAGCCGCGGGGGGCCATCCAGAAAGAGGGTGATCCTGGAGGTGCAGCAAGAAGTGCAGGGGTCTCTGACAGGTTTTGTGACCGCGATGTCTGCAAATGTTCAGAGAATGGAGGAGTCCATCTCCAAAATGAGCACCACCGTGTTGCAGGCGATGGCGACTGTAGGCTCTTCCATGGATAGGATGGCCACCTGCATGGAGCAGCTAATGCGCCACTCACAGGAGCACATGGTCTCTGTGGAGGATAGATGGCTATTTATGGAGCATAGATGGCAGTCGCTCATAGACCTCCTGTCTAGGAGGGATGTCAGCCTAGACATGGGTCCTCATGGCCCCAATGATGTGCAACAAGGTGCTCTCCAGCTCCTTGCTAGCAGGGAAGTGCGGGTGGCCCATGAGAGGGATGATGGTGAGAGGGGAGAGGCAAGTATGGGCTCCTCTCAAAGCGCTTACACTTCTCCCCCCATTGCCACCCCCTCAGTCAGAGCCCCAGATGCCTCCAGATGCCTCCTCAGATCTCGATGGCCGAGTCTGCCCCTGCACAGTCGCAGGAGGAGCAGACTTTGGCAGAGCCATCAGAGGCTCCAAAACCCACAGGACGTCTGCCAAGAGTGTCTAAGCAGTCGCAGCAGGGAAGTGAGCAGGCTGCCTCTACCTCTGCTGAAGCCATAGGGGGAGCACCTCGTAGAAGCACACGGAAGAGAAAGATGACACAAAAATAGATTCAGAAGGGTAGCCACTTGGGTGTTTTATTCAATGTTAATGTCAAGTTTCCCTTAACATGATGTCCACCATAAAAATCTTTATTTTCACCACTTTCCAGTCTTGGACAAATTTGTCTTCACATAATGGTACCCCCCGCAATGGTGGTAAGTGTGAAATTAATGGCTTGGTCATTGTAGGGATGCTTTCTGGTGTTGCTGTGGGGTGTTGGGAGCCTGGCGCAGCATGTGGCAGCCATATGGGTGTAACATGTAAAGTTAAGTAAATCTGGCCATGATAAGGCCATCCCTGACCTCCCGGGCAGCAATGTGCTCGGGTGCTGGAGGGATATGGCCCGCAGCTTCCTCCAGCTCCTGCTCCTCCTCATCTTCCAGCTGGTGTTCCTCCTCCTCCTCCTGCTCCTCCTCCTCTGAAGAGGCTGTGCACTCAGAGTCTTTCTCCTCATGCAGCGCTAATCCTCTCTGCTGCGCTCTGTTCTGCAGGGCGCAGCAGACCACGACGATTCTGGAGACCCTTGACTGGTACGTATTGAAGGGCTCCTCCAGATCTGTTAAGGCATCGGAAGCGCATTTTGAGCATGCCTGTTGTCTGCTCTATGACACATCTGGTGGTAATGTGGCTTTTATTATATCTCTCCTGGGCCTCCTCAAAGGTGTCATGAGCCACGTCTTCAGTGGATAGCCCTTGTCTCCAAGCAGCCAGCTGGAAGATATGTTTGGAGGAGTGAAGAGCTGAGGGAGGGTGGACTGGCACAGGACGAAAGAGTCATTGCAGCTGCCAGGGAATTTGGCACACACATGCATGATGATCTTCCTATGGTTGCAGACCAAGCTGCACATTGAGGGAGTGGAAGCCTTGCAGTTGACAAAGACTCCTGGGTGATGATGGGGTATCCTGATGGCCACATGTGTGCTGTCGATGACGCCCTGCACCCGTGGGAAGCCAACCAGAGCGGCAAAGCCGAGTGCCCGCTCAGTAACACTGGCTTCATCAATGGCAAAGTTGATATAATTGGCTGACTTGTCAAAGAGGGCATTGGTGACCTGTGTGATGCATCTGTGGGCGGCTGACTGCGAGATGCCGCAAATGTCTGCTGCAGATCCCTGGAAGGAGGCTGAGGCGAAGAAGTTGAGGACAATGGTGACTTTGACAGCCACTGGTAAGGCGTGTCCACCCACTCCTCTGGGCTGCAGGTCTTGCTCGAACAATGTGAAAATCTCTGCGACGACCTGGCGCAATAGCCTGAGCCTCCTTTGGCACTGCTGCTCAGTCATGTTGAGAAAGCTCATCCTCTGCCTGTTTACCCTGTGTTGGGGGTATCGCCTCCGGCACGGTGAAGCCCTGCGCTGATGCCCTCTGTCCTGTGCAGCAACAGGTGGTTGCAGGGAAGGTTGGTGGTGTTGTTTGTGCTGCTGGTGTGCCTGGTGCTGCTGGTGTTGGGGCTCATCGTGGTCCGATTTTGAGGCACCCATGCTTATGGAATAGATGGCAGGTCAAGTAGAGATCAGAGGAGCAAGCTGTCAGTGGTGTGATAGGTTGTAACAATGAGGTGAGACTGGATGGCGACTTTGCTGGAAATACTTGCAGCCTGTAGAAAGCTTAATCTGTGCTCGGAATGCAGTCAGCAACAGCTTCTACCTGAGGAAAGTGATCAGCTATGAGGTGGGAGCTTTGAAAGTACATTTCATGCTGTCATCTAATCAGCTGGAGCAATGGCCACTCAACTCCCGCTTCAGGCTGACAGACGTGGTTCCCGAGCTGCGTGAATCCCGTGGGCAGCCAGGGAAATTCGAAAGGTTGGCTGAGAAAGGCGCTTAAGGGTCTGACAACAAGGTGACAATGATTTGAATTAGGTCGGCTGCCTCTGCCGTTCGGGTCTCTGCCGCACCAGTTAACGTGCCCGAGGGAAAGGCGCGTGGGGGCGGGATGACGGCGGGTTCCCAACCCCCTTCAACTTATTTCAAATCTCCCACCTGACCCGCCTCTGATCGCGCCCGCACGGACCCCAGGAAATTCCGGCTATCGTTTCCACAGATGGGTTTTGAATTTCCCCCTTTCAAACGCAGGCCGTGTCCTCTGGTTCTACTGTCTGGACAAGGTGAAATAGCTCGTCATGATCTATACAAGAGCAACATATAAATAGCTAAATACCCAGAAGGTGTTTCACACAGGCAGCAAAAACTTGGAAACAGTAGGAATTGGGGGAAAAAAAATAGTTGAAGGCAAGCTCAAAGAGATGGGATTTGGGTGGAGTAATGAAGCAAGGCAAAGAGGTTTAGGAAGAGAGTTCCCGAGAGCAGGCTGTGATGGCTGGAGGCTCTGTCACTGATGGTAGAGTGGAGGGAGGGGAGACAAACCAGCCTCAGAGGAGCAGAGGGTGTGAGCTGGGTTGTAGAGCAGGCACAGGAAGGGTGGAGTGAGGCCACGCAGACACTCGCTGACGGAACCAAGGTGGGTAGATGGAGTTAAGGTACAGATCAGCCACGATCCAACTGAATGGTGGAACAGGCTCGAGGGGCTGAATGGCCTCCTCCTGTTCCTGTGTTCCTAGGAGGAGGATTTTGAATTCAATGCATTGGGGAATGGGGAGCCAGTGGAATTTGGTATGTTAGATGCCTGGAATTTCATGTGGGCTAGGATGTAGACCTCACAGCTCTGGATGTGGAAAACAGTGCTGGTCACACAACAGAACTCCCAATATGTGCTGCAGGCAGGCAAAGCTCCATGCAGGTAGTACACTTTCTGGAAATGTATCATGGTCTTCAGAAAGCAGCGTCTATTTAAGGATGGGGGGGGGGTACTGCAGATGGAACCAGAGGTGATGGTGTGGGTAGGGAGGAGAAGTCATTGCAGGGGATATGCCGGGTTTGTTGGAGCAGGTAGAAATGGAAGAGCCTTTACCACAGAGAAGAAATGGCAAACATACAATTGTAAATAATAAAGCAGACCACACCTGTAATTGTCCCTCTTCAGTGCAAGACAGAGGGAGTGCTGCACTGTCAGAAGTGCTGCCCTTTGGATGAAATGTTAAACCGAGGCCCTCTCAGGTAGATAAAAAAACATACTGTTATTGCAGGAGAATTCTCCCAGTGTCCGGGGTCAACATTTATCCCTCAACCAACATCAATAAAACAGATTACCTGGTCTTTTCTCTCATTGGTGTCTGTGGGAGCTTGCTGTGCGCATATTGGCTGCCGCGTTTCCCTACATTACAACAGTGACTACACTTCAAAAGTATTTCATTGGCTGTCAGGTGTTTTGGGACATCCTGAGGATTTAAAATGCGCTGTAGAGTTTTCTTTCTCTGTCTCGGTCTTGCTGGCTTAATCTCTCAATTATACATATTTTCAAAGGGATATACATCTCCCTGTTTATCAGCCCAGTTATATCCTGAATATGTCCAAATCGAATGCCAAAGGGTTTGACTGCAGGCTTATTTGTACGGTTGCCAGGAATTTCAATGCACCACAGCAGAGGCTCAAAGTCGAGGCTGATGAATTGAAATAGACATTGGTCTCAGTGAAACCCAATCGCCAGAGCTCAGCGGTTTCATGTTGCCTCCATACCAGCAGATCAAAGGGAATGAATGTGTACCAATCAGTGTTGCGGCATGGGATGTTCTTGAGTTAAAGAAAACATACCAATCGGATGGAAAATCATAGAGAGCTGACAGAGTTTACCCGGCAGTAATTCAATCCAATGGTTGCTGATTTAATAAACTGAGAACATCGGAGCTAGAATTACAGCATTAACTCACTGCCTTGCATTCATCATTCCACATGTTATAAGGTTTCAAGAGTTTCTTTTGTTTTTCTTTTTTTTATACCATTAATTACGTGGCACCTTGAGCAAGACAGAAGCCATGTCAAGGTGAAAGGTTATTAAAGATGAGAGCAGTGTAGGGGCTGAGGATGTAAGGGATCGAATGGCTGGTGGTACAGTGGTGATGAGACTGTCGTTCGTCGAGTGCTGGTTCAAAGGGCTGACTGCATGCTAGACTGCGAGGTCACTGCACTTACATAATATCGCTCAGCTCCCGGACCACAGCATATTGTTCTGGGAGCACACAGGAACATGCACTGGGAGCACACAGGAACATGTACTGGGAGCAACACTGGAACATGCACTGGGAGCAACACTGGAACATGCACTGGGAGCAACACTGGAACATGCACTGGGAGCAACACGGGAACATGCACTGGGAGCAACACGGGAACATGCACTGGGAGCAACACTGGAACATGCACTGGGAGCAACACTGGAACATGCACTGGGAGCAACACGGGAACATGCACTGGGAGCACACGGGAACATGCACTGGGAGCAACATGGGAACATGCACTGGGAGCACACGGGAACATGCACTGGGAGCACACGGGAACATGCACTGGGAGCACACGGGAACATGCACTGGGAGCAACACGGGAACATGCACTGGGAGCACACGGGAACATGCACTGGGAGCAACACGGGAACATGCACTGGGAGCAACACTGGAACATGCACTGGGAGCAACACGGGAACATGCACTGGGAGCAACACAGGAACATGCACTGGGAGCAACACGGGAACATGCACTGGGAGCAACACGGGAACATGTACTAGGAGCAACACGGGAACATGCACTGGGAGCAACACTGGAACATGCACTGGGAGCAACACTGGAACATGCACTGGGAGCACACGGGAACATGCACTGGGAGCAACACTGGAACATGTACTGGGAGCAACACGGGAACATGCACTGGGAGCAACACTGGAACATGTACTGGGAGCAACACGGGAACATGCACTGGGAGCAACACTGGAACATGCACTGGGAGCAACACAGGAACATGCACTGGGAGCAACACGGGAACATGCACTGGGAGCACACGGGAACATGCACTGGGAGCAACACTGGAACATGTACTGGGAGCAACACGGGAACATGCACTGGGAGCACACGGGAACATGCACTGGGAGCAACACGGGAACATGCACTGGGAGCAACACTGGAACATGCACTGGGAGCAACACGGGAACATGCACTGGGAGCAACACTGGAACATGTACTGGGAACACACGGGAACATGCACTGGGAGCAACAGCTTTGCAAATCCTGCTGCGGGAGGTCCTGCAGGGAAAGGGTGGCCTGCTTTGGAGTCGAGGGACATCCTCTAGCAAAGAACAGTGTCAGAGCAGGAAGAGTCAATCCTGTCTCGTCTGTGTACTGATCCTGGGACACGATGAGGAAAAATAATTGCTGGTCTCTGAAACTGTGGCCAGCTAAGTGTGCTCATACTTAATTGTATAATCTTGCTTTACACTATATCTGAACAACACTTCGCGGTAAGATGGAGAACACACAGTACTCTTGACAACCGTTCATCTACTCTCCAATTCCACTGGCATGCCTGTGTCTCGCCAGGGTAGTCTGTATTGCAGCTGTGCCAGTGTGCTTGCTCTGTGGCCCATTAAATGTGCACCACCAGCACTAGGTTCCTGCACGCTGCAGGTTTGCAGACTCACAGTGTGCTGTTGGGCTGGGCACTTGGGCGTCACTCATCCTCTCTCAGATCCCTCCCTTTTCTGTCTCCTTGCAGGTCGAGGCTGCACGTGGCAGATGGGAGCACACGCAGGCTATCAAAGTCCCTTGACTTCTTATGTGGAGAAGGCAGTGGAGATGCTGGACCTGGAGGTAGCACGAGGAGCAGGAGAAGGGGAATTCGGAGGCCTCCCCTATGCTCATGGCCTGTATCATCCTTCACCGTACTGACTCGTTCACTACCCCATTCAATGGCATCTATGGCAGCTTCACACACAGGGAGGGGGGGGATTATAACCCTCCCACCCTGCCCCTCCTGGGGGCAAACAGGCAGCTGGGCAGTTAAAATGCCCCGTACGTTTCCCCTCTCCGATTCTGCTGTCTTCTCGCGGGTCCCGACATTAACCTGCTCTTCTCACAGGTGGGCAGCATTCCTGTCAGAGGGCAGTGGGGTTCTGCTTTAAATATGCAGATCGGGTTCCGATAATGTAACGGGGGCCCGACTGCAATCTGAACCTCAGGCCTGCACGGCTCAAACCTGTCAGGAAGCAGAGTCAAGGCCACAAGAGACCCACAAAGGTAAGTTTATCTTCATTTTTTTTGGTTTCCATGTGGGGCAGGAGGAAACCGGGTTGAGGCAACGATGACACAAGGCTTCGGCAATGTCATTGCAACCCAGCGAACTGCTCTCACACACCGACCTTTGAACATGCGGAGGGAAATCTCAGCGGCAGGGAACGGCAGGAGCGGGCATGGATCAACGAGGAAGGTGACACAGCTGCCCCAAGTTGATTGTTCCTGGTGTGTGGCGTAGGGTACAGGCACAGCTAACCACTGTACCAGTACCCATGGTAACCAGACATTGCAGAGTCACCAACTGGCTCAGCCCAAGGAGGTACTGGAATAGCACCAACCCCAGAGTCATAGATCGAGACCCAGCAGGTAAAACGCCTCATTGCCTCCTCCCAAACACATAGAAGGTGCGGGCAGTTAGGAATTAGAAAACACACACCAAGGAGAAGCACATGGCAAGACACACTGAATACACCAGACACACTCTCACACACTCACACACACACTCACACACACGCTCTCACACACACTCACACACACAGTCACACACACACTCTCACACACTCACACACACACTCTCACACACACTCACACACACTCACCTCACACACTCACACACACTCTCACACACACTCACACACACTCTCACACACACTCACACACACACTCTCACACACTCACACACACACTCTCACACACACTCACACACACACTCTCACACACACTCACACACACTCTCACACACACACTCTCACACACACTCTACACACACTCTCACACACACTCTCACACACTCACACACACACTCTCACACACACTCACTCTCACACACTCACACACACACTCTCACACACACTCACACACACACTCTCACACACACACACTCACTCTCTCACACTCACACACACACTCTCACACACACTCACACACACACTCTCACACACACTCACACACACACTCTCACACACACTCACACACACACTCTCACTCACACTCACACACTCTCACACACTCTCACACACACTCTCACACACTCTCACACACACTCTCACACACTCTCACACACACTCACACACACACTCTCACACACTCTCACACACACTCTCACACACACTCACACACACACTCTCACACACACTCACTCACTCTCACACACTCACACACACACTCTCACACACACTCACACACACACTCACACACACACTCTCACACACACTCTCACACACACTCTCACACACACTCTCACACACACTCTCACACACACTCTCACACACACTCACACACACACTCTCACACACACTCTCACACACACTCTCACACACACTCTCACACACACTCTCACACACACACTTTCACACACACTCTCACACACACTCTCACACACACTCTCACACACACTCACACACACACTCTCACACACTCTCACACACACTCACACACACACTCTCACACACACTCTCACATAAACACACAACCCACACACAAACACACACCCCACACACAAACACACACCCCACACACACACACCCCACACACAGACACCCCACACAAACACACCCCACACACACACACACCACACACACACACACCCCACACACAAACACACACCCCACACACACACACCCCACACACACACACACCACACACACACACACCCCACACACAAACACACACTCCACACACAAACACTCACCCCACACACACAGCCCACACACAAACACTCACCCCACACACAAACACTCACCCCACACACAAACACTCACCCCACACACACACACTCACCCCACACACACAGCCCACACACAAACACTCACCCCACACACACACACACACCCCACACACACACACCCCACACACAAACACACTCACCCCACACACACACCCCACACACCCCACACACACACTCACCCCACACACAAACACTCACCCCACACACAAACACACACCCCACACACACACACCCCACACACACACCACACACACCCCACACACAAACACACACCCCACACACACACCCCACACACACACCCCACACACACACACCCCACACACACACACCCCACACACACACCCCACACACACCACACACACACCACACCCACACACACACACCCCACACACACACCCCACACACACACCCCACACACACACACCCCACACACACACCCCCCACACACACACCCCACACACACACCCCACACACACACACCCCACACACCACACACCCCACACACACACCCCACACACCACACACACACACACACACACACCCCACACACACACCCACACACACCCCACACACACACCCCACACACACACCCCACACACACACACCCCACACACACACACACCCCACACACCCCACACACCACCCACACACACACCCCACACACACACCCCACACACACACCCCACACACACACACCCACACACACAACCCCACACACACACCCCACACACACACACACCCCACACACAAACACACACCCCACACACAAACACTCACCCCACACACAAACACTCACCCCACACACACAGCCCACACACAAACACTCACCCCACACACAAACACACAGCCCACACACAAACACACACCCCACACACACACTCACCCCACACACACAGCCCACACACAAACACTCACCCCACACACAAACACACACCCCACACACACAGCCCACACACAAACACTCACCCCACACACAAACACTCACCCCACACACACAGCCCACACACAAACACTCACCCCACACACAAACACTCACCCCACACACAAACACACACCCCACACACACAGCCCACACACAAACACTCACCCCACACACAAACACTCACCCCACACACAAACACACACCCCACACACACAGCCCACACACAAACACTCACCCCACACACAAACACTCACCCCACACACACAGCCCACACACAAACACACACCCCACACACACACACTCACCCCACACACAAACACTCACCCCACACACAAACACTCACCCCACACACACACACTCACCCCACACACATACACACACCCCACACACAAACACTCACCCCACACACAAACACTCACCCCACACACACACACTCACCCCACACACACAGCCCACACACACACACTCACCCCACACACAAACACTCACCCCACACACACACACTCACCCCACACACAAACACTCACCCCACACACAAACACTCACCCCACACACACACACTCACCCCACACACATACACACACCCCACACACAAACACTCACCCCACACACAAACACTCACCCCACACACACACACTCACCCCACACACACAGCCCACACACAAACACTCACCCCACACACAAACACACACCCCACACACAAACACTCACCCCACACACAAACACTCACCCCACACACACACTCACCCCACACACACACAGCCCACACACAAACACTCACCCACACACACACACTCACCCCACACACATACACACACCCCACACACAAACACTCACCCCACACACAAACACACAGCCCACACACAAACACTCACCCCACACACACAGCCCACACACAAACACTCACCCCACACACACACACTCACCCCACACACAAACACTCACCCCACACACACACACTCACCCCACACACAAACACTCACCCCACACACACACTCACCCCACACACACACAGCCCACACACAAACACTCACCCCACACACACACACTCACCCCACACACAAACACTCACCCCACACACACACAGCCCACACACAAACACTCACCCCACACACACACACTCACCCCACACACAAACACTCACCCCACACACACACAGCCCACACACAAACACTCACCCCACACACAAACACTCACACCACACACACACACTCACCCCACACACACACAGCCCACACACAAACACTCACCCCACACACACACACTCACCCCACACACAAACACTCACACCACACACACACACTCACCCCACACACACACAGCCCACACACACACACACCCCACACACAAACACACACCCCACACACAAACACACACCCCACACACAAACACACAGCCCACACACAAACACTCACCCCACAACACACACTCACCCCACACACAAACACTCACCCCACACACAAACACACACCCCACACACAAACACACAGCCCACACACAAACACTCACCCACACACACACACTCACCCCACACACAAACACTCACCCCACACACAAACACACACCCCACACACAAACACACAGCCCACACACAAACACTCACCCCACACACACACACTCACCCCACACACAAACACTCACCCCACACACACACACACAGCCCACACACAAACACACACCCCACACACAAACACACACCCCACACACAAACACTCACCCCACACACAAACACTCACCCCACACACACACACTCACCCCACACACAAACACACAGCCCACACACAAACACTCACCCCACACACAAACACTCACCCCACACACAAACACTCACCCCACACACACACACTCACCCCACACACAAACACTCACCCCACACACAAACACTCACCCCACACACACACACTCACCCCACACACAAACACACACCCCACACACAAACACACAGCCCACACACACTCACCCCACACACACACACTCACCCCACACACACACACACACACCCCACACACAAACACACACCCCACACACAAACACACACCCCACACACAAACACACACCCCACACACACACACACACCCCACACACAAACACACACCCCACACACACACACACACCCCACACACAAACACACACCCCACACACAAACACACACCCCACACACAAACACACACCCCACACACACACAACCCCACACACAAACACACACCCCACACACAAACACTCACCCCACACACAAACACACACCCCACACACAAACACTCACCCCACACACAAACACTCACCCCACACACACAGCCCACACACAAACACTCACCCCACACACAAACACACACCCCACACACAAACACTCACCCCACACACACACACTCACCCCACACACACAGCCCACACACAAACACTCACCCCACACACAAACACACACCCCACACACAAACACTCACCCCACACACAAACACTCACCCCACACACACAGCCCACACACAAACACTCACCCCACACACAAACACACAGCCCACACACAAACACACACCCCACACACACACACTCACCCCACACACACAGCCCACACACAAACACTCACCCCACACACAAACACACACCCACACACACAGCCCACACACAAACACTCACCCCACACACAAACACTCACCCCACACACACAGCCCACACACAAACACTCACCCCACACACAAACACTCACCCCACACACAAACACACACCCCACACACACAGCCCACACACAAACACTCACCCCACACACAAACACTCACCCCACACACAAACACACACCCCACACACACAGCCCACACACAAACACTCACCCCACACACAAACACTCACCCCACACACACAGCCCACACACAAACACACACCCCACACACACACACTCACCCCACACACAAACACTCACCCCACACACAAACACTCACCCCACACACACACACTCACCCCACACACATACACACACCCCACACACAAACACTCACCCCACACACAAACACTCACCCCACACACACACACTCACCCCACACACACAGCCCACACACACACACTCACCCCACACACAAACACTCACCCCACACACACACACACACCCCACACACAAACACTCACCCCACACACAAACACTCACCCCACACACACACACTCACCCCACACACATACACACACCCCACACACAAACACTCACCCCACACACAAACACTCACCCCACACACACACACTCACCCCACACACACAGCCCACACACAAACACTCACCCCACACACAAACACACACCCACACACAAACACTCACCCCACACACAAACACTCACCCCACACACACACTCACCCCACACACACACAGCCCACACACAAACACTCACCCCACACACACACACTCACCCCACACACATACACACACCCCACACACAAACACTCACCCCACACACAAACACACAGCCCACACACAAACACTCACCCCACACACACAGCCCACACACAAACACTCACCCCACACACACACACTCACCCCACACACAAACACTCACCCCACACACACACACTCACCCCACACACAAACACTCACCCCACACACACACTCACCCCACACACACACAGCCCACACACAAACACTCACCCCACACACACACACTCACCCCACACACAAACACTCACCCACACACACACAGCCCACACACAAACACTCACCCCACACACACACACTCACCCCACACACAAACACTCACCCCACACACACACAGCCCACACACAAACACTCACCCCACACACAAACACTCACACCACACACACACACTCACCCCACACACACACAGCCCACACACAAACACTCACCCCACACACACACACTCACCCCACACACAAACACTCACACCACACACACACACTCACCCCACACACACACAGCCCACACACACACACACCCCACACACAAACACACACCCCACACACAAACACACACCCCACACACAAACACACAGCCCACACACAAACACTCACCCCACACACACACACTCACCCCACACACAAACACTCACCCCACACACAAACACACACCCCACACACAAACACACAGCCCACACACAAACACTCACCCCACACACACACACTCACCCCACACACAAACACTCACCCCACACACAAACACACACCCCACACACAAACACACAGCCCACACACAAACACTCACCCCACACACACACACTCACCCCACACACAAACACTCACCCCACACACACACACACAGCCCACACACAAACACACACCCCACACACAAACACACACCCCACACACAAACACTCACCCCACACACAAACACTCACCCCACACACACACACTCACCCCACACACAAACACTCACCCCACACACAAACACTCACCCCACACACACACACTCACCCCACACACAAACACTCACCCCACACACACACACTCACCCCACACACAAACACTCACCCCACACACAAACACTCACCCCACACACACACACTCACCCCACACACAAACACTCACCCCACACACAAACACTCACCCCACACACACACACTCACCCCACACACAAACACACAGCCCACACACAAACACACACCCCACACACAAACACACACCCCACACACAAACACTCACCCCACACACAAACACTCACCCCACACACAAACACTCACCCCACACACACACACCCCACACACACACACTCACCCCACACACAAACACTCACCCCACACACACACACTCACCCCACACACAAACACTCACCCCACACACACACACTCACCCCACACACACACACTCACCCCACACACAAACACTCACCCCACACACACACACTCACCCCACACACAAACACTCACCCCACACACACACACTCACCCCACACACATACACACACCCCACACACAAACACTCACCCCACACACAAACACTCACCCCACACACACACACTCACCCCACACACACAGCCCACACACAAACACTCACCCCACACACACAGCCCACACACAAACACTCACCCCACACACAAACACACAGCCCACACACAAACACTCACCCCACACACAAACACTCACCCCACACACAAACACTCACCCCACACACACACTCACCCCACACACACACTCACCCCACACACACAGCCCACACACAAACACTCACCCCACACACACAGCCCACACACAAACACTCACCCCACACACAAACACTCACCCCACACACAAACACTCACCCCACACACACACTCACCCCACACACACAGCCCACACACAAACACTCACCCCACACACACAGCCCACACACAAACACACACCCCACACACAAACACACAGCCCACACACAAACACTCACCCCACACACACAGCCCACACACAAACACTCACCCCACACACAAACACTCACCCCACACACAACACAGAGCCCACACACAAACACTCACCCCACACACAAACACACACCCCACACACAAACACTCACCCCACACACAAACACACACCCCACACACAAACACACAGCCCACACACAAACACTCACCCCACACACAACACAGAGCCCACACACAAACACACACCCCACACACAAACACACCCTACACACACACACACCCCACACAGAAACACACAGCCCACACACAACACAGAGCCCACACACAAACACACAGCCCACACCCCACACACTCACACACACGCATACACTTGCACTAAATCTCTTCTGAAAATCTTTTGTTCCATCTTCTGTCTTTACTGCTCCCCCCATTTGAGTATCTTGAGCAAATTTAACAACCTCACATTTGCTTTTGGTATCCAAGGCATTAATATATGTATTGCAAGCAATAGTACTGTAAGCAAGAGGCCCTGTGGGACTCCATTCAATTCCTTCACCCTCTCTGTCACAAGTACAATATATTTCTCACCTTTGTTTAACCAACTTCCTATCCAGGTCCATGCTCTACCCTGGATTTCTGTGGCTTTTAGTTTCACTAGACTTTTATCCAAACAGACTATAGCGTGAGGAGTTCCATGATCTAATTTGTCTGTCATGCCTTTGAAGAATCAATGAGGTTTGTCAGGCAGGATCTTCCCTAGCTCATTCCGTGCTGTCTGATTCCTATTAAATTATTACTGTACAGATGCATCTTCAGCCTATCGTTTAGAATAGATTCCATTATTGATGTCAAGTTTGTGGGCTGGTAGCTCCCTGGGACTAATTTATCACTTGTATGTATTGTACCAGCATAGCTCAGAGACTAGTACTCTTGTCTCTCAGTCAGAAAGTTATTGGCCAAAAAACACAACCACGCAATGCCTGTATTTCGGGTGCTAAACGGCCTCCTAAGCGGGCAGGAGGCGCACAATCATTACGAGCCGAAAGTGTGCCGCCCGCCAAAAAAATAGGCGTCCAGGGCTCGCGCCTGAGGCAGGCATTAGGACCTTTGCATATTCAAATAAGGGGCCTAACGCCTGTTTCAGGCCCCCTCTGCAACATGGGTTGCCCTGAACGCAGCCGGCGCTGGTGCCTAATAGGTGGTCCTTAAAAGAACGACAGGCCACAACCGACGAGCTAAGTGTTTATAATATACTTACCTGAATGTGGAGCCGGGGGGGAGCAGGAGTGAATTTTGGTGGTGCCTGCCTCGCCGGTCGCGGCCCGAAGGTAAGTCCTGGGAGAGGGGCTTGGAGACATAAGAACATAAGAAAGAGGAGCAGGAATTGGCCACTTGGCCCCTCGAGCCTGCTCTGCCATTTAATAAGATCATGGCTGATCTTGGGCTCAAAGCCACTTCCCCACCCGCTCCCCATAACCCTTCACTCCCTTTTCTTGTAAAAATCTGTCTATCGGACACAATGGGGGTGGCGGCGGGGAGGGGGGGAAGAATATCGCGATATTGTGGAGTCGGGGGGAGCACTACTGCTCCCCCTAACCCCACAGGAACAATTTTTCAAAGTTATAGAAAACACAATTTGCCTTTAATTGGCAGGTCCTGTGGCTGCTGAAGGCTTCTGCTCCGCTCATCCCAAAGCAGAGGGCCTAAAACAGGCATTAGGCCCCTCTATTACCCGCGCAAAGGGCTGCCGTCTGTTTTAGGCGGCCACTGGGGATGCCTGAAAAATGGCCCGACTGAATATCGGTCCACGGGATGTTGGTCCCTGAAATTGGCCTTCGTTCCGCCCGTTTTACGCCCATAAAGTAGGTGCATCAACGTCCAATTTCTACCCTGCTGTTGAGATCTTAAGCTGAGGCCCTGACTGTCTGTTCAGGTAGATGTTTCAAGATAACTCGGGAGTTCTCCTGGTGACCTAGCCATCCTTCCTCCATCAACTAACAAACCACTTGGGCAAGACAGCTGTGATACACAAAGGTGATGAAGGAGACCAGAGAGGAAATTTGTGATGCAGGAATCATTGAGTAAGGAAATATTTTAAAAAGAGAAAAGAACCATAAAAGGAACATCCATTTACATACTTTCCAAAGCAATTCACAGACAGTAAATTACTTTTGAAGTAAAGTCACTGTTATATAGGCAAATTCTGGAGGGATAGAATTGAAAAGTAGGGAAGTTATGCTAAACCTATATCGAACCTTGGTTAGACCACACTTGGAGTACTGCGTACAGTTCTGGTCGCCATATTATAAAAAGGATATAGAGGCACTGGAGAGGGTGCAGTGAAGATTTACAAGGATGCTACCAGAAATGCAAGGGTACACCTATCAGGAAAGGATGAACAGGCTGGGTCTCTTTTCTCTTGAAAAGAGAAGGCTGAGGGGTGACCTAATAGAGGTCTTTAAAATCATGAAAAATTTTGATAGAGTGGATACAGAGAGAGTTTTTCCACTTGTGGGGAAGAGCACAACTAGAGTCCATCAATATAAGATAGTCACTAAGAAATCCAATAGGGAATTCAAGAGAAACTTCTTTACCCAGAGAGTGGTGAGAATGTGGAACTCGCTACCACAGGGAGTGGTTGAAGCGAAGAGCATAGATGCATTTAAAGGGAAGCTAGACAAGCATATGAGGGAGAAGGGAATAGAGGGTTATGCTGATAGATTTAGATGAGGAAAGACGGGAGGAGGCTCAAGTGGAGCATAAACGCCGGCATGGACTGGTTGGTCCGGATGGCCTGTTTCTGTGCCGTATATCCCATGTAATCCTATGTAATTACAGCAGCTAATTTGTGCACAGATTTCCCACAAACAGCAATGAGATAAATGAGCAATTAACAACAAAAATCCAGTAGGTTTCACAATCATTTTTCTGCTTCCAATTCACAAATTAATGAATTCTTCAAGTTCAATTTCATAATTTACCATCATAACCTCTAGGTTACTGGTCCAGTACCATAGTCACCTGGCTAGCAGGCCTGTTATAGGAACATACGAAAAGACCACGATCCATCTACTCTGGCTTCTACCGTCCTGTTTCTTGTCGTGCTCGTGTTCTGTGTTTTTCATTCCCAGTTTTCTTGCTGCAGTCACCCATTTGTAGACAGTGGGGGTCATTTTCAATTTCACCCTTGGTCGATCGGCTGGCTCGCACCTCCCGCTGTGGAACTCGCCCGGTTTCCACTCCATTCAAATCGATGCCACGAAAACCAGGTGGATTTTAACACCGGCGGGCGACCTGTTACCCCGGGGGGGGGGGGGGTGAAGTTGAAAATTACACCCAATTGTTTACACTTGTTTTTCCTTAGATATTCAACGTTATAGTTTTAAAGGATTCTTTGATTTTGAAATACATAATTCCACTCACGATATTCTATTTCCAAAGGCAAGTCATGATACAGAGCGCACTGCCTTACAAAACACTTTTCATTCTGTTTAAGCCTGCCTTTGGGCAATGCTTTTTCCCGATGTTATTAATTCCCATGTTAACTGTCACCACCATCATGCTTCCAACACTTGCCCAAACACACTCACTGCACTATCCGTAACCCCGGGTCCCAGGAGACAAATCACTTTACCTTTACTGTGCTCAAAGCGCACTGAATCTCCCACTACTATAACCTCCCATTTCCTTTGCTCCACTAAGCTGCTTAGACTTTTCCTCAGTTCCCCTCGGTGTTATCCGATACCTGAGGATTACTTGTTTGCTCTTACGGCATTTCTCATCGTCATTCCCGACTGCAATCCAATCTCTGCCTCCTCTCAGCCGCTTTCTCCACTATCACTTCCCTAACATGCTCTTTACGACCCTCCTCCACAACTATCTCTCCTATTCCAGGTATGTGTCAGCACTGTACCTTCCACACTCACCAATCCCTGTGAGCACACAAACCCTATTCTCCAATTCCACTATTCTCTCATTCAGCAACTTGTCTAACCAGCAATGTCCACCATCGGCCTGCCTGATTAGTTTCATTTCGGCAGAGAATGAAATATGACCATCTTCATTGCAACATTCTTACCTTGCCAGTGCTCATTCATGTCTTTTATCTCCGACAGGGCCTTCACACGTGCAGCAGGTGTTTGTGGAGGTCACGGGCGACGATTCCTCAGAGGAGCTGATTCCTTCTGAGGGTGCGCCATCACAGGACTCATGCATACCGTGCACCAGCTCAGATACTCGCACTTCAGTGGGACCAGATAGACAGATAGTTGGGCTTTCACCTGGTGATTCACAGATCACAAGTGAGCAAGAGCAGATTGTGGTAACACAATACAGCTTCCTGTGACTCGAACTTTATTGCATCACTTCCTGTGATTAGTCCAGGATAAATACTGGACTGAGCAGTTGGATCCTGGAGAGGCATAGAGTAAGACCTCTTTTGTATGTAGCAGCTTTTTAGTTGATTAAAGCTTACTTTAAGTTCACCACGCGTAAGGCTCATTCTTACGACAATTTAATCAACTTTGAAAAACTTCGCACTCAAACTTTTTGGACGAACTCGGAACTAAGGATCCAGGGAATCACCCATCATGGAAAACATCCTTAAACCATCGCGTCTTGACTTGGACCCAAACACCCCAGCAGCCGGTAAGGTGTGGAATCACTGGTATCGCACGTTTGACAATTTTCTCGAATATTGCAAGGCTGATGATGACACAAAGTTGCGGATACTCATCAACTGTGTCACTCCGAATGTATTTCAGTATGTTGAGGAATGGGGCAGTTACGAGGAGGCAATTCGGACGCTTAAAAGACTATATACTAAGACACCGAATGAGGTCTATGCCAGACATCTACTAGCTACAGCCCAACAAGGGCCGGAGGAATCCATTGATAAATTCCTCCAAGAGCTTCGCAGACTTAGTATGGACTGTAACTTTCAGGCGGCCTCAGCTGAGCTGTACCGTGAAGAAATGATCCGTGATGCTTTCATCTGCGGGCTTGCCTCCCCATTTATACGCCAGCGTCTACTGGAAAGTAAGACACTTGAGCTTCAGAGAGCTTATGACATGGCTTGCTCTCTAGATCTGGCAAAAAGAAATGCAGACCTTTATACAGTGCCCAGACCTCGGTCTGCTGCCTTAACTACAGTCAGGCAATTTAAGAGGCCACAGGTGAACTCTATTAGGGAGGACTTTATCCCTGACGATCAATCTGATGACTTCACTGATGAAGAGGATGATGACCCCACTGTGGCAGCCTCTTGGCAATCTAAGAAATGCTTCTTTTGTGGTGATGAGTTTCACCCTCGGAAATTCTGCCCTGCTCGCAATGCGTTTTGCAGTCATTGCAACAAAAAGGGTCATTTTGCAAAGGTTTGCCTATCAAGAGCCTCTACGAGGGCTTATCAAGCTAAGTCCTACCGAACTGCCCCGGTAAGGGCCTATCAAGATGTTCCGGCTAAAATCTATCGTGCTTCCTCTCGGGTTTTCTCTCGAAGAAATACACCTAGAGTTTCAGCCACTCTTTGTGCAACGACACCAATTACAGCTGCTTGTCCTCAGAACCTATTCCATGCAGCTACAAAAGCATCAATTAATGGACATACTTTAGATGCCTTAATTGACTCAGGTAGCACTGATAGTTTCATTAGGGAACAGATTGTTGCAGAGTTAAAGCTACATGTTTTCCCATCGGACCAGGCAATTGCGATGGCTCAGTCATCACTTAATACCAGAATTTCTGGCTTTTGTATGGTTGAAATAACACTTAATGGTCACAGGTATCCCTCCACCCGGCTTTCGGTGCTCAAGGACTTATGTAGTGATCTTATCTTAGGACTGGATTTTCAAAAGCAGCATAAGAAGCTCACCATTGAGTTCGGCGGATCCAAACCTGAACTCACTATTTCTAATATACGACCTCGATTACCGTTCTGTGCATTGTCAGCAGCTTCACTGGATGAACCCTCACTGTTTACCAGTATCCCTCCTCGATGCAAACCGATTATAACAAAGTCACGACGTTTCAGTCAGGAAGACCAGTCTTTTATTGCGGCTGAGATTTCTCGGCTTTTAGCAGAGGATATCATCGAGCCTTGTTCGTCGCCATGGCGCGCCCAGGTCGTTATTGTTAAGAACCCTCTACAACCTCACAAGAAACGGCTGTGCATTGACTATTCACAGACCATCAATCAATATACGGACTTGGACGCATACCCATTGCCGCGCATCGATGATATGGTTAATAAACTGGCTGAGTACACGGTGTTCTCAACATATGATCTGAAAAGTGCCTATCATCAGGTACCCTTGAAGGTCTCAGACAAGCAGTATACGGCCTTTGAAGCCAATGGACGGCTGTATCAATTTCGTCGCCTCCCCTTTGGGGTCACTAATGGAGTGGCTGTCTTCCAGCGAGCAATGGATGACCTGGTCAAACAGGAAGACTTGAAGGATACGTTTCCTTATCTGGACAATATTACTGTCGCAGGTCGCAATCAGCGGGAACATGACGCCAATCTCCAACGATTTTGGGATGCACTCCAGCACCGTAATTTGACATTAAATGCGGCTAAATCCATTGAGTCACAACCAACCATCAACATCCTTGGCTATTGTGTGGGCAATGGCATCATTAAACCTGACCCTGAAAGGCTTCGCCCACTCCAAGAGCTCCCGCCACCTAAGAATCCGGCCTCCTTGCGCCGGGCCCTCGGCCTGTTTGCATACTATGCTAAATGGATTCCTAACTTCTCGGACCGAATCCAACCTCTACTGAAGGCCAGCACATCCCCACTAGACACAGCGGCTGTTGCAGCCTTTAACCTCCTGAAAAAACAGTTGGAGAAAGCGGCTCTTCACTCCATCGATGAGAGTCTTCCTTTTGTTGTTGAGTGTGATGCCTCGGAGGTGGCGATCTCGGCCACTCTGAATCAGGAAGGTCGTCCGGTGGCATTTTTGTCCAGGACTTTTCAAGGGGCTGAGCTACATTATCCTCCAGTCGAGAAAGAAGCTACAGCCATCATAGAGGCAGTACGGAAGTGGACTCATCTCCTAGCTCGCCAGCACTTTACCTTAATCACGGACCAGCGATCGGTCGCCTTCATGCTCGATAATCGAAAACGGACCAAAATTAAAAATAATAAAATCCAGCTTTGGCGGCTGGAATTGGCCTCTTTTGGTTACACCATCCACTATCGACCTGGCAAGGAGAATGTGGCTCCAGATACCCTCACACGAGCATTCTGCTCCGCCATGGTACCCTCTACGCTCGTAGACATCCATGATGGGTTGTGTCATCCGGGCGTTACTCGCATGCTACACTTCGTGCGGTCCCGAAATCTCCCATTCTCTACCGGGGATGTAAAGAAGATGTGCTCGGACTGCAGAGTCTGTGCGGAATTGAAACCTCAGTTTTTCCGCCCCTCGGGTGGTATACTCATACATGCGACCCAGCCAATGCAACGGCTTAGCATCGATTTTAAGGGGCCGTTGCCCTCTTCAACTCGCAACACTTATCTATTGACCATGGTCGATGAGTATTCCCGTTTTCCGTTTGCCTTTCCCTGCCCCAATATGCTGACGACCACGGTTATCAGCTGCCTTGAGCAGGTATTTGCTTTCTGTGGCATGGCATCCTATGTTCATTCGGATCGGGGCCCTTCTTTTATGTCAGGAGAACTCAAGGCCTATCTCTCGGAACGGGGTATTGCTGCCAGCAGAACGACGCCTTATCATCCGGTCGGGAATGGGCAAGTCGAGCGTTTTAACGCTATCATCTGGAATGCGGTACATCTGGCTTTGAGATCCCGGGGCCTACCCAACCAGCAATGGGAAGCAGTACTTCCAGACGCATTACACTCCACACGGTCCCTCCTTTCGACTGCCACAAATACGACGCCTCATGAACGGTTCTTCCGATTTCAGCGTCGCTCATCCTATGGGATATCTCTCCCGTCGTGGCTGACTGCACCGGGACCAGTGCTACTCCGAAGATATGTCCGGGCGTCTAAGAATGACCCCCTGGTAGATGAGGTTGAGCTCACTGACGTCAACCCTACCTACGCCTATATTCGGTATCCTGACGGTCGTGAATCTACGGTGTCATTGCGGGATCTGGCTCCCTGCCCGCCGAAACATAGAGGGACACCAGGGGATGATATTGTACCAGGCACATCTCTGGGCTCGCCAGGTGCCTCTCATCACGATCTGGATCTGACGCCGGCTGGTACCTCACTCCAGCGTGCCGACCTGGGGCAGACTGACTATGAGCCCGTCGGGGCTCGCACGCGCAGCCACGATCCACCCCGTACCATACGCTCGGAAACGGATCTGCCACAGCCCTGCCCGACACCCGTTCGGGCACCAGTACACAGTCAGGATCGTCCTGACCCCTCACAGAGCGGGCTGGATCACTCGGACTCTGGTCCACGGCCCGCGGCGGGTAAACGGGCTAGGGGCCCTCTACCGCTACGAGAACCCAAACGGGTGCGGCTCTCCCTCGTCCGGCGGCTACGAAATGGAGGGAGCATCCCGGCCTCCTAATCTTTTGGGGGGGGAGAATGTGGTAACACAATACAGCTTCCTGTGACTCGAACTTTATTGCATCACTTCCTGTGATTAGTCCAGGATAAATACTGGACTGAGCAGTTGGATCCTGGAGAGGCATAGAGTAAGACCTCTTTTGTATGTAGCAGCTTTTTAGTTGATTAAAGCTTACTTTAAGTTCACCACGCGTAAGGCTCATTCTTACGACACAGATGGTGGTGGCAGGGACAGCTGTGGAGAGTCCGCATCAGAGGGCACAGCCCTCTTCAAGCTCTGCTCAGCTGGACACAGATGCTGTACCCCGGGGGCTGTCAATGAAAAGGAGAATCATTGAGGAGCAGCAGAGAATTGTGATGTACCGACAGGCCTTCCAAGCACACTGACCACAATTGCAAAGAAAATGGAGCAGTCCGCCTCGAGCATGAGTGTGTTGATGTTGCAGGGCATTGCGACGATGTCCTCTTGCATGGATAGAGTGGTCAACTCCGTGGAACATCAATCACGGCAATCAAATGAGTCCATGCAGGCCTTGACCATGGCCGTGAACACTCTGGATGTCAACATGACTGGTGCCTTCAACAGGATGACAGATAGGTTAGCTTTGGCCTTAAACCCGTCACTGATCTGCTCCAAGCTGCTCTCCGGCTGAGTGGTAGGAGTGAAGTGCAGCCGGCCCATGAGAGGGATAATGGCGAAAGAGGTCATGGAAGTGGGGACTCCACTCAAAGCGCTCCCACTTCTCACCCGTTACCCGTCGCCCCCAGCCCCCCCAGTCAGTTCCCAACATGCTGCCTCGTCTCCTGATGGCCGAGTCTACCCCTGCACAGGTGCAGGTGGAGCAGTCTGTGGCAGGCCCCCATGGGCTCCAAAACCCAAGTCTTGGCCGACAACCCAAGTTGTTGACCAAGAGCATCTCAGCAGTCAGAGCAGGGATATGAGCATCCTGCCTCTACCTCTGCTAAAGCTGCAAGGGTTGCACCACGTCGGAGATGTAGGAAAAGGAAGAGTAAAGCTTTGTATCTGCACAAGGGTATGCACATGGGTGTATGAGAAAATGTTGTGTTGTGAAGTTCTCGTTCTTTAGTAGAATCACATAAATTTTATTACTTTGCACCATTTTTCCATCTTGCCCTTTCTTGGGTGCTGGGTGGCAAGTCGCCTTTTAACTTGTTTGATGATGAGTGGGAAGGCATGAATTGACGGGGACCAATGGGGGGATGGTCAAGGGGTAGTTAGTTGTTTGCAGGACTGCTTGGTGTCAGTGGCATTGGGGGGAGGTGGGAAGAGTGGCCGTTGCATGTGCTTCTGACATCGGTCCACTGGTGCAATCTAAGTGAACCTTGCATTGATAAGGATGTGCTGCATTGCCCTCATCACCTTCCTCCTCCTCGTCTTCCTCCTCCTTGGAATCGTCTGCAGATGCTCTGCGTTCAACGCCCGGTTCCTCCTGCAGGTCAAAACCTTGCTGCCTTGCAAATTTGTGCAGAGCGCGGCACACCACTGCTGAAGGGCGCCTCCAGATCTGTCCAGGCACCGGAAGCGCATCTTCAGCATGCCAATGGCTTGTTGGATCACACATCTGGTGGTCATATGGCATTTATTGTAGCCCTGTTGCGTTGGGTTTCTGTTGGGTGTCATCAGCCAAGTTTGAAGTGGGTATCCCTTAAGTAGCAGCCATCCCTTAAGTATGCTTGCAGGTTCGAAGACGTCAGGGAGCTTGGACTGCCGCAGGACAAAAGCATCATGGCAGCTCCCCGGGAATCTTGCGCACACCTGCAGAAGTATCTTTTTGTGGTTGCACACCAGCTGCACATTGATGGAATGGAAGCCCTTGCGGTTGACGAATACTCCTGGTTTATCTGGGGGTACCCTGATTGCTACGTGTGTGCAGTCGATGACGCCCTGACAGTCAGCCTGTCATTTCTTTTTTCATTAACTTTACTTTTCTTGTGAGTTTTGTGCTGATCAGGAGATAGGAAGTCAGTGCTGGGATATGGAACCAGCTTTTAATTTTGAGCACCTAGTGTCAGTATCGAGCTGGCCCAAATCGAGTGCAGTTAAAGGCAGAGTGAAGCTCTTTCTGCTCTGCCCCGACAATGGCTCAAATCCTGCTGGAAAAGTAACGGTGAGTTCACAACGCACGCCGTTATTAACGCACAAATCAGCCAGCAAGTTCAGGCGAAGAAGAGATGCGAATCTCCAGAACTTGCTGGTCGATTTACACCACTCCGTAAACAGCAGCCCACTCTCAACCGCCCCCCACCGGCTATTTTGAAGAATTTGCTAGATTAAGGCATTAAAGTTGAATTAAACTCAGCACACTAAGTTAGGGAGCGTACTTAACAATGTAAATACCCTTTTAACGAGGTGATAATCGTTAATGCAATGCCAACCAATCACTCTGGTCCAGAAAGGGAACAATTTAAACTGTTCAATCTCATTCCTGCATGTAGAATGGGTTAGAGACATAAGAACATAAGAAGAGCCACACGGCCCCTCGAGCCTGCTCCGCCATTCAATAAGATCATGGCTGATTATCAACCTCAACTCCACTTTCCCGCCCGATCTCCATATCCCTTGATTCCCCATGAGTCCAAAAATCTATCTATCTCAGCCTTGAATATACTCAATGGCTCAGCATTCACGGCCCTCTGGGGCAGAGAATTCCAAAGATTCACAACCCTCTGAGTGAAGAAATTCTTCCTCATCTCAGTCTTAAATGGCCGACCCCTTATCCTGAGACTATGCCCCCTAGTTCTAGACACTCCAGCCAGGGGAAACAACCTCTCAGCATCTACCCTGTCAATCCCCTTCAGAATCTTGTATGTTTCAATGAGATCACCTCTCATTCTTCTAAACTCCAGAGAGTATAGGCCCATTCTACACAATCTCTCATCATGGGACAGCCCTCTCATCCCAGGAATCAATCTAGTGAACCTTCGTTGCACCGCCTCCAAGGCAAGTATATCCTTCCTTTAGATAAGGAGACCAAAACTGTGCACAGTATTCCAGGTGTGGTCTCACCAAGGCCCTGTACAATTGTAGCAAGACTTCCTTACTCTTATACTCCAACCCCCTTGCAACGAGGATGTTGTGGTGAGATTTGATTTTGACACTGAGAACGCAGGGAGGATGGAGGCATTTCACGATCCCATGCAACGTTCCCATGCAATGTGATACCAACTCAATAAACCAGAGCTGATTTTTTTTCTCTCCCAGTTAATGTTATTTTGGAAAATGCTTTTGAGTTATTGAAAAATAAAATCACTTGGGTACACTGCAGCTTTTACATGGCTAGAGCTGAATTAATGAGGAGCAGTAATAGGACGGCTCTCAGCTTGCTGAATGCTGTCTTTACGCTGATAGTGGTATGCAATTTGGGTTATGATAGCATGCTGTTACGCTTCAGGAAGGAACAGTGGCTTTGAAAGGATGGGAGCAACCTGTCTCTCTATTTATAATGCAAAGCAATAGAGTAAATGTAGCTGAATTGTTGAGTTATTTTCTCTTTGTGAAAGGAATCAAATTGTCCTCCCACCAAATTTGTCACAGTCTCAGATGATAGGTTGTACATGAGAGGAGAAGACTATGGAATATAGTAAGTCTGGTTCAAACAGATGCTCACTACAGTGTATTGTGATGTATCTAAACAATCATTGCTTTCAATAAACGAATAATCCTATGACCTATTCAGTTCTATTCATGCAAGTACCGTTCTATCACTGTTTTGCAACGTGCAAAGCCAACAGGACAAAGAGATTGAATGTAGTGTGAATTAGGCTATAAATACAAGTGATGACATTTACCACCAGGATAACTCCAACACAACACCCACAGAAAAGAAAGCAACACCCCCCCCACCCCTCCCCCAACATCCCAAAAAGGAGAAACAAAATAAGCAGATAAGCTTGTGAAGCTACCAGAAACTTTCCACACTGCCTCAGGCAAAGTTCCTCCCCTCAGGGCTCGGTTGTTCCTGGGGAGCCTGCCATTGACTCGTTTACATTTAGGCAAGCATATTTTTTGATTGGGTAACTTAAAAGATAAGTGTTCATTTCAGCCAATCGTGCTTTACCCATGTGACACGCACCAAATGTAATGTCCTTGACACCTTTGAGGTGTGGCATATAAAAGAAAGACTTGCATTTCTATAGCACCTTTCACAACCACCGGACGTCCCAAAGCGCTTTACAGCCAATGAAGTACTTTTGGAGTGTAGTCACTGTTGTAATGTGGGAAATGCGGCAGCCAATTTGCGCACAGCAAGCTCCCACAAACAGCAATGTGATAATCACCAGATAAACTGTTTTTTGTTATGTTGATTGAGGGATAAATATTGGCCAGGATACCGGGGATAACTCCTCTACTCTTCCTCAAAATAGTGCCGTGGGATCTTTTACGTCCACCTGAGAGAGCAGGCGGGGCCTCGGTTTAACGTCGCACCTAAAAGACAGCACCTCCGACAGTGCAGCACTCCCTCAGCACTGCACTGGAGTGTCAGCCTAGATTTATGTGCTCAAGTCTCATGGAGTGGGGATTGAACTCACAACCTTCTGACTCAGAGGTGAGAGTGCTACCCACTGAGCCACAGCTGACACTGTGAAGATTTTTAATAATCTTGATAAATGTATTCTGATCCTACTATCCTAGCCTATTTGAAGGAATATTCTTGTATAATTTGAAATAATATTCTGACATGTGCCTTCTCATTCATGGCAATCCAATTTTAAATTGTTTCACATACCCACTAAATCCTTCATTGCACACTGTGGTTACTGAGCAGCTCCCAATGCGGCATAGAGCTCTAACTGATGTGAATCACTTATTATTTGAAATTTGCCATGGAGGTGTTAAAGCCATTGGGCTTTAAGGCTTTATGCTATATTTTTCAGTGCTTGTGGCGTAAATGTCTAGTGAATTCATTATAGCTTTTAACATTGTGAATTGAATGATCTAACAACCCAACAATGGCATTCAGCATATCTTCTAAATTGAAAACATCTGAGTAGGGACAATTTGTCTCGACCTTCTATCATCTGAAAGATGTTGGCTTTGGCTGCATATTTCTGATAGGTCATTTGAACGCTGAACTGCAATGATTTGTGAGAAATCTGAACTCCCATTTCAAATAGTTAAGAGAAATTGAATGTTCTGGTATAGATTTTGTGTGGAAAGAAGTTTTGACTTGTATGTTCACTGTCTGAATTTCTCAAGTGTGTTAGGGTGAAATTTTGTTACTTAATATTGGTTCAGCTGGTGACACTCTCACCTCTTGGGTCAGAAGGCTGTGGATTCAGGTCTTGTTCCACAACTTGAGCACAACCTAGGCTGCCACTTCAGCGCAGTTCTGAGGGAGTTCTGCATTGTCAAAAGTGCTGTATTTCGGATGAGCTGTTAAACCGAGACCCCCACCTTCTGGTTCAAGTGAATGTAAAAAATTCCGCGCGGTACGACACGGAGAAGCGAGAGAATTCTCCTGGTGTCCTGGCCAACATTTAATCCCTCGATCAACACCACCAAATGGTGATTCATTCTCTGCTTGTGGGGTGTTTGTGCACAAATTGGCTCCTGCATTTGCCCACTTAACATCAGTGATTACACTTCAAAACAAATTCATTGGCTGTCAGGTGCTTCTGGATGTCCTGAGGATTTGACAGGGTAGATGCCGAGAAATGATTTTCTCTGGTGGGGGATTCGAGGGCAAGCGAACATAATCTTAACATTAGAGCTAGGCCGTTCAGTATTGAAATGAGGAAACACTTTTTCACACAAAGGGTAGTAGAAATCCGGAACTCTCTTCCCCAAAAGGCTGTGGATGTTGAGTCAATTGGATTTTACCTCCCCCCATTTAATGTCCTGAGGAACATTGTTGTTTTTTGATGCGGTTTATGATACAACTGAGGTGGCTTTTTAGGCCACTTCAGAGTCAACCACATTGGTGTGGGACTAGAGTCACACATAAGACAGCTTGTTTAAGGACAGCAGGTTTCATTAAGGACAATTAATGAACCAGTTGGACTTTTACGACCATCTGACAGCCTCATGGTCACTTTTACTGATACCAGCTTTGTAGTTGCAGATTTTATAAAAACTGAATTCAAATTGCCGTGGTGGGATTTAAATTCACATTCATGTTCATTATGGATTATTAGTCAAGTCTTTCCAAATTACTAGCCCAGTGACATAACCACTACACTATTGTACCCCTCTACATGCTGCCCATGGAGGAGGTTGGATAACTCTGACTCAGACAATATTGCCTAATGCAGCTCACCAGTTAATAGTCAGCAAAGAAAAGGAAAGGAATCATTTGTGTAAGAAGTATGTGGGGGAGAATGACTAGAGTAGTCAGCAAACGGATTCTTCCCTGGTTTTCGAGGCTGTTTTCTTCGGGATAGAGAACCTAATATGACATGGTCGGTTCATGAATCGGCTTCTCAGCAAGGCTGTAAACAAACCGTTTCTCATAATTCCTTGGACAGAAATGCCTGATTCTCCAGACAGCTTGTTTCTGTCTTGACACCTTAAAGGCTGGGTGGTTTTATTGATTTCAAGCTCACTGTCTCTGTTAAATCAAGGCAGAGAAATAAGAAAATAATCAAGGTAGTTTTAAAAAATAATTTAAAAATAGAGACGCAAGGAAGTGAAAATGAAATAGTCCAACTGCTGTGCCAGGTTAACCTGCTGGCACTCACTGCCAAGGCTCACACATGAAGAATGGGCACTTGGGAAATGCCAGGGTGTGGAACTGTACCCAGGACCTTCAGGAAGGAAGTGCAGGAAACCGGGAGAAGCAAAAAAAAATGGTTATGGCTGAAGATTGAAGAGAAGACATAAACATTTATGAAACCTTTCTCAAATTGCAATCCTGAGCTAAATCAGTTTTTATTTAATCTTTCTGGTGCTTTTCTGACTTGGCCCACTTTGTTCCACATGGACCATATTTTCTTCTCGGCCAAGCATAAAGAGAACTAGGCGGGCGTCTTGGATGATCCCGACACACCAGCTGGTGCCGAGTCGCCTGCGAAGCAAGAACAATGCCAACGTAAGATAAGAGCTGAGAAAAGACCATTTGGCCCATCAAAGCTCATCGCTCTGGTACAGTAAAGGTGCATTCACAGCGTAGCTGTGGCATTGGTACAAAGTGGTTTGATTTCACACTGACGCTGTCACCATAGGGGTAGATGTTGGTCTTCACCACCTGGGCAGTAATCTGGCGGACTGGCTCACCCATCCTTTATAGAATCCATCTGATCGTCATTGCATTCAAATCAATGGAATTAAAATCAGACAGATTCTATAAAGGCCGGGCAATCTGCCTCGCCAGGAAAACCCCCAGGTGCTGAAGACCAAAATCTACCCAAAAGTAGCCTGAATACAGAGTCTGGACCTGGCCCGACACCAGAACGAAACAGAGTGAGTGTCAGTGGAGAAGGAAATCTCACTGCACTTTCAAGGCCAGTTTGGGTCTCAGCACCCAATGTGTACGACACATGTTTAGCATTGGTCCAAATCCAAACTGATTCACATTGGGTGAGAGTATCTGAGCTGGTGCATGAGTGAGAAGAAGCAAATGGCACAGGGGGTGAGTTGGAGGGGGTCGGGGCAGAGGAATTCAGAGCAATAGGTCTCTGCAGGAACTCATGAGTGGACTTGATCCCCTTCACACTCCTCTTCATCATCATCCCCCTCGTCTTCCTCATCCTCAAAGTTCACAAGGAGGTAATTATTTGTCTGTTAATTGTGTCTCTGTTCTTTCTTCTCCTCATCAACATCATCATCTTCCGCCTCCTTGTCCCATGTTGCTGTAGTGGATCTGCAGGAAAAGAGGGTGAAAGCAAAGAATAGTTAAGCAATACCTCTTTGAAATTAAAGGGACAAAGAAGAGGGTGGAACCTTGTGTTTGTACGGTACTTCTTAGAGATGACAGATGACAGCGTTGGTGTTCAGTTGCTAACCTGCCATCAATCTTGCCGTCTACCACAGCGAGAGCAGAGTGCCACCCCATGAGCTCCGTGGCCTTCTCCTCGTAAGACATGAGCAGTTTAAGGTTGGGGTGCCTCCTGCAGTGGCCAGCCTCTCATGGGCATTGTTAACCAATTTCTCCCGCAACAAGGTCCGTCAAAGCTACCAGTTAAAGAGTGAGTGCCCTGTGGCATAGGAGAGCTGAAGTGGAACATCGGGGGGTATGAGCCTGTTAGAGTGGAGGGAGCAGGTTTAGGCGTGCCAGTCATTGGTGTGAAGGCAGCTGGGTAGCCATAGTGCAAGATGCTGAGAATGAGCCCCCACTCTTGACTAGAGGGTGTGGTGAAGGGTTTGTTTCCAAGTGTTGCTGGTGCCCAGGGTGGCCATTGAAGAAAAGGAGGAGTGTCCAGGCATTATTCTGCCTGCCCTGGTGAAGTCATTGAACTTCTTTTGGCACTGCTCTGCCCTGGGGTGTGAGAGTTCACACTCAGTGCCAGTGCCACCTCCCTCCGGGTGGCATGAGTGACGTTCTTGGCTGGCTTGCACGGAGCCTGTTTCTACTTACTTGAATTTCCCCCACAAGGGCTTGGGGGTCAGCGGGCGGGATCGGTGGTGGGTCGGGTGGGAAAGTGGTTTTTTTTTTGACAGCGGGGCAGGACCCCGCCGTCAACCCGCCGCCACGCGCATTTACCAACTGTTGGGTCTGTCAGCGGTGAGCAGACCCGACACGCAGCGGCGGGGGAGGCAATTCAAGTCATTATGACCTTGTTAATAGAGGATTAACAACAATTTTGAGCTCACCTTTAGAATTTACCAGCTCGCCCACGGGGTCCACGCTGCTCGAGGATCACGTCTGTTAAGCATGGAATCTCATTACTTGACAGCTTGAAATGTGCTATAAAAGCTCCCATCTCACAGCTGTTCACTTTCCAAGCTCAGAAGCTGTTGCTGACTGCATTTGGAAGACAGATTGAACTTTATGCAGGTTGCAAGTATTTGAAGCAAACTCTCTATCCAGTGTCACCTCATTGGAACAACCTCTCTCACCATTGACAGATCGCTTCTGTCATCTCAAGTTCACCCGCCATTTATTCCATCAGCATGGGTCCGGTTTATACTCTCTCACCTTGGTCCTCAGAATCTGACCACGATCAGCCCCAACACCAGCATCACCAGGAACACCAGCAGCACCAACAACCACACCAACCTTCTCTGTAATCACCTGATGCTGCATAGGACACAGGGCATCAGCACCCAACCACATTGCTGCCTGGGACGCCAGGGATGGCCTCACCATGGCCAGATTTACTTCGCTTGATGCTACACATCCTGGCTGCCACATGATGTGCCAGGTTGGCACCACCCCACTCCAACAACATAAAGCATCCCTACAATGCCCAAACCATTACTTTCACACTCATCACCATTGCGGGGGGTACCGTTATGTCTCACCATTCACTGCAACTCACTAAGCCACTTCCAAAGGTGCACACAAATCTGTCCAAGAATGGAAAGTGTTGAAAATAAAGATTTCAGTGTTTGACAACACATTAACAGAAACTTCACATGAACATTGGCTAAAACACACAAGTGCTTACCCTTGTGCGTTGTTAGTTGGTATGATTGGACTAGGATGAGGGTGAGTGTGAGAGATGGCTAGTGAGATGGGGAAGTGATAATGTAGATAGAGAGGGATGGGTGGAGGTGCAAGGTAAGTTGGTGTGAGTAAGGATGTGCAGGAGTAGGGTAGGGAAGGCAGAGTGATGGGGATGTGATGAGTGGCACAGCAGGATGAGGGTGAGTGTGGCTTTGCAGTAACGTTTCGTGATCTACTGAGATCATTGAAATGTTTGCGCCACTGCAGCCTGGTCCACCTGACAACATCCCTGCTTGTGCCCTCCTGTGCAATGTGTAACCAGGCTGCGTTGGTGTCCTGGGGAGGTCTCTTCTGCCCATTGGAAGGGAAGAGAACCTCCCTGCGTGCTGTGACTCCCTCCATAAGCATATTGAAGGAGTCATGGGAGAGCCTGGGTGCAACCACGAGCTTCTGAATCAGAGGCAAGAGTGCTACCAACTGACACTTCTGCTGACACTTCTGCATCAGACAGTCGGGTAAGGAAGGAGCAGCTCTTGTCTCTCTCATTAGGACAAGGGCAGCAGGCGCATGGGAACACCACCACCTCCAAGTTCCCCTCCAAGTCACACACCATCCTGACTTGGAAGTATATCGGCTGATCCTTCATCGTCGCTGGGTCAAAATCCTGGAACTCCCTCCCTAACAGCACTGTGGGAGCACCTTCACCACACGGTCTGCAGCGGTTCAAGAAGGCGGCTCACCACCACCTTCTCGAGGGCAACTAGGGATGGGCAATAAATGCCGGCCTTGCCAGCGACGCCCACATCCCAGGAACGAATAAAAAAAAAACAGAAGCCAATTAACGTGTAGAAATGTGGTCACGCCGACACGGTCATACTGAGGCTGTCAGTTCTCTTCCTGCTGAAGATAAAGGCAATTGAGGGTTTTTAATGGGGGAAAAAAAAGTTTCTAATGCTATAAAACAGATGTGCATTAATTACAGAGTGAAATATGTAAATCGTTACTTCACGTACACACCATACAAACCATTCATAGCACAGATGCCATAGTTATAACACTGTTTGCACAAAGCTTTGAAGATGCAAATTTACGATTGGCATGTTTACTGGGAACAGATGGCTTTATAGAGTTGCTAATTTTAGAGAAAATTACCCTTTTATTTTAAGTAAGGAATGACTGCATAGATATACTTCTGGCACATGACTGTGCATCAAATAATTATTCGTGAAAAGGAGTCTCTTATTAGAGAAAAAAAAGTATTGACTTGTTAAACATGATCTGTCAAGATGGCACCAGCCTGCTCCTCGAGCAGTGAATGTGCGAGTGAGTGAAATCCAAGTTAATCACAACAAATGTCACGGCAAACTGTCACTTTAGAATCCGTCCTTAGCTACGATGTTGTTCAGCTTGGCTCCAGCAGAGATGAAGCCTCGAACAAATGCGAATCTCGACCCCAGTCAAAGTAAGCAGACTTTTCGGGCCATGTAAGACCATCTGGTTGGTTTCTGTGAACTTTGCGACTGACAGTACGTAGGAGCATAGTTGAAGCCCATGGAATAAAAGGGACAGTGACAGCATGGATATGAAATTGGCTAAGTGACAGGAAACAGAGAGTAGTGGTGAACGGTTGTTTTTCGGACTGGAGGAAGGTATACAGTGGTGTTCCCCAGGGGTCGGTTCGAGGACCACTGCTTTTCTTGATATATATTAATGACTTAGACGTGGGTGTAGAGGGCACAATTTCAAAATTTGCAGATGACACAAAACTTGGAAGTATAGTGAACAATGAGGGGGAGAGTGATAGACTTCAGGAAGACATTGACAGGCTTGTGAAATGGGCGGACACGTGGCAGGTGGAATTTAACATGAAAAGTGTGAAGTGATACATCTTGGTAAAAAGAATGAGGAGAGGACATATAAACTAAATGGTACAATCCTAAAGGGGGTGCATGAACAGAGAGACCTGGGGGTATGTGTGCACAAATCGTTGAAGGTGGCAGGGCAGGTTGAGAAAGCAGTTAAAAAGGCTTATGGGATCCTGGGCTTCATAAATAGAGGTCATGATGTGGAGATGCCGGCGTTGGACTGGGGTGGACAAAAATGAGAAGTCGCACAACACCAGGTTATAGTCCAACAGATTTATTTAATTTTACAAGCTTTCGGAGCTGTTCGCTCCTTCCTCAGGTAGGTTAGCAGTGAGAGAATCTCCCAGAATTCACAATTTAAACACAGACAAAATCTATTCAAATCTTTCCCTACATCAAAGACACACTAAGAGCACAGCCAAGACAATGAGATGTGTCCCAGGGGGTCCAACGTGTCAAACCACCTGCTGGCTGCATATCCTGTCAATTTGTGTTGGTTCTTGTGTTAGTCTTTTTAAAAAAAAAACACCTGGGAAGACCAGCCATGATGTCAAGTCACGTTCTGTATCGTGACATGAACCCGATATCGCGATTGAGGCCATCCTCATGAGTGCGGAACTTGGCTATCAGTTTCTGCTCTATGATTTTGCGCTGTCGTGTATCCCGAAGGCCGCCTTGGAGAACGCTTACCCGCAGATCCGAGGCTGAATGCCCCTGGCTGCTGAAGTGTTCACCGACTGGGAGGCAACCAACAGAGTACCCTACGTCGTCCAGTACTTCCCCGGAGCGGAAAAACTACGCCATGTTCTTCGCAGCCTTCAACATGTCATCGATGACGACGAACACCTTGCTAAGGCCATCCCCACGCCTCCACTACTCGCCTTCAAGCAGCCGCCTAACCGCAAAAGTACCATCGTTCGCAGCAGATTACCCATCTTTCAGGAGAACAGCAACCACGACACCACACAACCCTGCCACGGCAACCTCTGCAAGACATGCCAAATCATGGACACAGATACCATCATCACACGTGAGGACACTACCCACCAGGTACACGGTACATACTCATGTGACTCGGCCAACGTTGTCTACCTGATACGTTGCAGTAAAGGATGCTCCAGAGCATGGTACATCGGCGAGACCATGCAGACACTGAGACAACGTATGAACGGACACCGCGCAACAATCGCCAGGCAGGAGGGTTGCCTCCCAGTCGGGGAACACTTCAGCAGCCAGGGGCATTCAGCCTCGGATCTGCGGGTAAGCGTTCTCCAAGGCGGCCTTCGGGATACACGACAGCGCAAAATCATAGAGCAGAAACTGATAGCCAAGTTCCGCACTCATGAGGATGGCCTCAATCGTGATATCGGGTTCATGTCACGATACAGAACGTGACTTGACATCATGGCCGGTCTTCCCAGGTGTTTGTTTTTTTTTAAAAAAGACTAACACAAGAACCAACACAAATTGACAGGATATGCAGCCAGCAGGTGGTTTGACACGTTGGACCCCCTGGGACACATCTCATTGTCTTGGCTGTGCTCTTAGTGTGTCTTTGATGTAGGGAAAGATTTGAATAGATTTTGTCTCTGTTTAAATTGTGAATTCTGGGAGATTCTCTCACTGCTAACCTACCTGAGGAAGGAGCGAACAGCTCCGAAAGCTTGTAAAATTAAATAAATCTGTTGGACTATAACCTGGTGTTGTGCGACTTCTCATTTTCATAAATAGAGGTATAGAGTACAAAAGCGTGGAAATGATGATGAACCTTTATAAAACACTGATTCAGTCCCAATTCTGGGCACCACACTTTAGGAAGGATGTGAAGGCCTTTGAGAGGGTGCAGAAAAGATTTACAAAAATGATTCCAGGAATGAGGGACTTCAGTTACGTTGATAGACTGGAGAAGCTGGGGTTGTTCTCTTTGGAGCAGAGAAGATTCAGAGGAGATTTGATAGAGATGTTCAAAATCATGAGGGGTCTGGACAGAGTAGATAGAGAGAAACTATTCCCATTGGCAGAAGGGTCGAGAACCAGAGGACACAGATTTAAGGTGATTGGCAAAAGAACCAAAGGCGACGTAAGAAAAAACTTTTTTATGCAGCGAGTGGTTAGGATCTGGAATGCACTGCCTGAAAGGATGGTGGAGGCAGACTCAATCACAGCTTTCAAAAGGGAGTTGGATAAGTATCTGAAGGAAAAACATTTGCAGGGCTACGGGGAAAGGGCGGGGGAGTGGAACTCGCTGAGAGTCGGCACGGGCTCGAGGGGCCGAATGGCCTTCTTCCGTGCTGTAACCATTCTATCATTCTATGTTTAAGCAGTGAGCGGCAAGTCCAGGTGCCTGTAGGCTAAATGGAATAAAGTAACTCGCTGTATAAAACGTTTCGCAGGTGCAGAAGGCGACATCCAGAACCTCAACAGACTCTTGTGTGTCAGAAGTTCCTCCCGTCCACCTGTGTCAGCTGGTCCAGGCTCAGTTACCCAGAGTGCATTACGAGTGTGAAAGCAGGAAGCTGAGTGGCTCCGCTGCTGGCGCCACATGTTGGCGTGGGCAACTGAGGTCAGAGGGCACTCGGCGGACAGATCGAGCGAGCGGTCTCGGGGGACAGATCGAGCGGGGGGTCTCGGCAGACAGATCGAGCGAGGGGGTCTCGGCGGACAGATCGAGCGAGGGGTCTCGGGGGATAGATCGAGCGAGGGGTCTCGGCAGACAGATCGAGCGAGGGGTCTCGGGGGACAGATCGAGCGGGGGGTCTCGGCAGACAGATCGAGCGGGGGGTCTCGGCAGACAGATCGAGCGAGGGGTCTCGGGGGACAGATCGAGCGAGGGGTCTCGGCAGACAGATCGAGCGAGGGGACCCTGGGGACAGATCGAGTGGGGGGGTCTCGGGGGACAGATCGAGCGAGGGGTCTCGGGGGACAGATCGAGCGGGGGGTCTCGGCAGACAGATCGAGCGAGGGGACCCTGAGGACAGATCGAGCGGGGGGGTCTCGGGGGACAGATCGAGCGAGGGGTCTCGGGGGACAGATCGAGCGGGGGGTCTCGGCAGACAGATCGAGCGAGGGGACCCTGGGGACAGATCGAGCGGGGGGGTCTCGGGGGACAGATCGAGCGAGGGGACCCTGGGGACAGATCGAGCGGGGGGGTCTCGGGGGACAGATCGAGCGGGGGGTCTCGGGGGATAGATCGAGCGAGGGGACCCTGGGGACAGATCGAGCGGGGGGTCTCGGGGGACAGATCGAGCGAGGGGTCTCGGGGGACAGATCGAGCGGGGGGGTCTTGGGGGACAGATCGAGCAGGGGGGTCTCGGGGGACAGATCGAGTGAGGGGTCTCGGGGGACAGATCGAGCGGGGGGGTCTCGGGGGACAGATCGAGCGAGGGGACCTTGGGGACAGAACGAGCGGGGGGGTCTCGGGGGACAGATCGAGCGAGGGGGTCTCGGGGGACAGATCGAGCGGGGGGTCTCGGTGGACAGATCGAGCGGGGGGTCTCGGGGGACAGATCGAGCGGGGGGGTCTCGGGGGACAGATCGAGCGGGGGGTCTCGGGGGACAGATCGAGTGAGGGGTCTCGGGGGACAGATCGAGCGGGGGGTCTCGGGGGACAGATCGAGCGAGGGGTCTCGGGGGACAGATCGAGTGAGGGGTCTCGGGGGACAGATCGAGCGAGGGGTCTCGGGGGATAGATCGAGTGAGGGGTCTCGGGGGACAGATCGAGCGGGGGGTCTCGGGGGACAGATTGAGTGAGGGGACCCTGGGGACAGATCGAGCGGGGGGTCTCGGGGGACAGATCGAGTGAGGGGTCTCGGGGGACAGATCGAGCGAGGGGACCCTGGGGACAGATCGCGGGAAGGTTCAGAAAGCGTGAGGAGACTCAGAAGAATCGTATTAATGACGGGAACCAGCTTCCACCTGATTGTCCAGCCTGAAAAAATTCCCTGCGACTTATTTGTCGAGGGAACTCACCCCCAATATCTTTTTAATAATGAACAAAATTAATATTTAACCATTGGAAACACAGTCCTATGTCGCGCGAGATGAATCACAAAGGATAGTCTGGTGACAGGTGTTGATGGAGAGCTCTACATAGAATTACATAGAACTGACAGCACAGAAACGGGCCATTTGGTCTTTATGCTCCACATGATCCTTCTCTCACCTTACTTCATCTCACCCTGTCAGCATATCCTTCTATTCCTTTCTCCCTTATGTGCTTATCCAGCTTCCCCTTAAATGCATCTATGCTATGTAAGGGTTCGGACTGGTGCGAGGTGAGGCTTTCGTTGCCTGTACTATTGCTTGCTCTGGTCTCCGGCCAGACTTTTGCAATAAGCACCTGTGAGTGGTTCGACCCACTCGCTCTTACGGTTCTGACACCTGGACTTAAATGCAAAGGAGCAGTAATGCAGAGAAAGACTCAAATAGACCTGGTTGAATAGCACGAAATGAATGCCTTTATTGCATGGTGTCCAAAATAATGAAATACATGTCATAGGCGCAGATCAAAGAGAGTACCAGTATACACACGTTTATAAAACTTGGTCTATGGAAATGGGGAACACACGACACATCGTAAAAGGGGGAACACATTATACATTAACCTTAGGAACCACCCTCCCTTAATATACCTAAACTACGTCTGGATTTGTAGGATCGGGAAACATGCTCACCACTCGGCTCACTTCGGAAACTTAAAATGAGGCTCTCAGCTCGTTTCGCTGCAGCGCCTGGCTGTCACGTGGCTGTAAGGGCTTCTGCACCCGACTTGTTTACTCTCGCTGCCGCGAATGGGTCCACTTGAGACGGCCCTGGTAAAGTTCGTCGCGGATGGCTCGGGCTACCCGCTCAAAGAGCCGGAGGGTAAGCCAGACTCTCTGATGTCATGAAGTAGTTTGTGGAATTCAAACTGGGTCATGAAGTAGTCTGTAGAATTCGAACTGGTGGACTCTGCCGTTTATCTTCGGGCGCGGTCGGGGTTTACTGACCGTGGCGGCACATGGAATTTCTTCTCGTCTTTCTTCTCGTCTTTCTTCTCGTCACTCGGGCCTCGCTCGGGAACACACCGCTGTGTTGCCCTGATGGGTCCGGACACCGTTTACCGACGATTGGGATGGTGTACCCTGCTGCCTGCCGTGTCGAGGTGGCTCGTTCTGATTGAACTCCACCCAACACTCGAATAACCGACCAGCACAGCACCGCCGAAGGAACCAGCGCACGACAAGGACGAAGAGCGAAAAGTCAAGAGAGCCAAGAGCCAAGAGACCGATGGACATTTGTCCTCTGTAGTTATACTGTTTTGTCGGCCTTATCTCCCGCTCAAATCTAAATGTTATCCTTTGTATGATTTTGGCGCCCAAAACTCCCAGCATGGGGCGATTATCTTCTTAACGGGTTTTGGTATCACCTGAAACTGGCCAACTATCCGTTAATGCCTTCTTCATTGTCGAGCCAGCCAGGGTGTGTATGAATCGTCTCCTCAACTAGTTTTGGGGCCCCCCGAATACTGGCTTAATCACCCGCCAATGTCTCTCTCATTGTTGAGCCGGGGGGCGGGGGGTATTTGTGTATTGATGTGTCTGGATGGGCTTCCGATGGCCCAGTTCAATGATTCTTACTGTGCGTATGAAACGATTCAAGCACTTATATCATTGCTATTGTCCAAAATGCAAACGGGTTGCATCCTGCCTTTTCAATTTGTACCAGGTATGATCTCATACTGAATGTATATTCGACGCCATCTTGTCTGCCCACTGTGTCTCTGGAAGCTTCTGCCACGATGCGCGGCGGCCATTTTACAGGCTTCTGTACCATTTATTTTCAAGACAGCATTCCGTTCAATAAAAATGTTCAATTGAACCTGCTTCTCTCATATTATTAGAATCGTGATAATTGCGAAACTCTACAGCTATTCGCCTCAACCTCTCCCTGTGGTAGCGAGTTCCACATTCTCACCACTCTCTGGGTAAAGTGGTTGCTCCTGAATTCCTTATTGGATTTATTAGCGACTATCTTACAGGGGAAAGACACAACTGTGTGGTATCGGTAGATTTTATGAATTAGCGTTCCCGACAAGGAGCTTTGCCCAACGGGAGGACAAATCGGATGCCATCAGTGGGCCCAATTTGTAGATTCACAAATCAGGCCTGCGAACCTCCACATCCGATTATCCATTCTGGTGTCCTGTCGAGTGAGGGTCCATGCCAGGCGTGTTATTAATCAGATACAGTAAGAATGGTTTGCCAGATTTTGAGACCCATGAAGGCCGTATAAAGAAAGAAAGAACTCGCATTTATATAGAGCATTTCACGATCTCAGGACGTCCCAAAGCGCTTTACAGCCAATGAAGTACTTTTGAAGTGTCGTCACTGTTGTAATGTGGGAAATGCAGCACAGCAAGATCCCACAAACAGCGATGCGATAATGACCAGATGATCTGTTTTGGTGATGTTGGTTGAGGAAAATATGTTGGCCAGGACACTGGGGAGAATTCCCCTGCTTTTAGTGTCATGGGATCTTTTACGTCCACCTGAGAGGGCAGATGGGGTCAGGTATACCGTCTCATCCGAAAGACGGCACCTCCGACAGTGCAGCACTCCCTCAGTACTGCACTGGAGTGTCAGCCTAGGTTATGAGCTCAACTCTCTGGAGTGGGGCTTGAACCCACGACCTTCTGACTCAGAGGCGAGACTGAGCCACGGCTGACACATTCTCTAGTATGAACCTGCTCATTTCTAATCTGATAATGCTTAATATAAGGTGATAATCACTTCCTGTATTCTATCTGTGGAACTGGGTGATTTATAGCTAACAACAGTGATGTGCCTCTCCAAACAAATCTGCTTGTAAATATTGTGTACATGTGTTGTAATGTTGGTTCAATCCTACTTATGACTCGCAGAGCTGCCTTGGGGACTTAGGTTTATTTTAAGTCCTTTAAGCACTCTCTTAATTTGGGGGAGGAGAGGTTTTTGAATAATTATGAAAGCCCTACATTTTACTCATTGAATTAACTGCTGCCATCTGAACAGTGTCCCGATTCCTACAGGGAAATTCTGTGGGAATAGAAATATGCCCAAGTAGTTCCTGGATTTACTTGATTTATGGGGCCTGTGGAAACTTTGAGAATGGCTGGTGAAATTACCCGTGAGAGTATGTAAACCTGAGGACACTCTCTCGGACTCTGAGCATGGTGGAGCTCAGGCTGTTTATTGGAGGGCCTGGGAGTGCAGGGACTCATGGAGTTCTATCCTACTGGCATTGCTCAGATTCTGAGTCTGTGAGAAAGCAAAAAATGATGTATAAATACTAGGGGGGAAAAATTAGGTCGCGCCCCGTTTGGGGCGCAAATATCGTCTGGACACAAATATTAGCGCCTGGCGCTAATTATCGCCACTGACTGGAAACTTCACTTTTACCGCCCCGGGAGGTGAGTGGAGCGCTAAATCAGGCGCTGCACACCTGTCTTAAGGCGCAAAGGCCGAGCAGTGAGGCGCTAACTCAGCGCGCGAGCGCAGCGCAGGTGCTGCCAGTTAGCGAGGGAACACAGACACACTGGCGCCGGCCAGTTCTTAAAGCGGGGGGGGGGGCCAACTTGCTCCCCAGCCACACCCTGCTCATTGCAGCCTTGAATCTCGGCCTGGAGAGACCTGTGAATCCATTTTGCTGCCAAGGATGGAGAGGGTGAGAGAACGAGCTCATCGCTTCACTGAGCGGGCCTTGGATGCTCTGGTTGGCGCGGTGGAGCGCAGAAGATGTATACTCTTCCCTAAGAGTGGCAGGAGGCCTTTGCCACGCGAGTACAGAAGAGTGTGGAGGGAGGTGGCTCAGAGCGTCTCCTCCAGGAGCATGGTGCCCAGGACCCATGTTCAATGCCGCAAAAAGTTCAACGACCTCACTCGGGTCGTCAGGGTGAGTGGCTTTTTCTCAATACCTCTCCATCCCTCCATCTCAACCTCACTCTATGGCCAGAGGGTCTTAAAACCCCAATGCACAACACTCATCCAACACCTATGGCCCTTCCATGAAACACACACACACATTCCACACTTTGCATACAGTAAGGGCTATTCACCTATGGGAGGCACATCAGGCAAGACCATGGCTGCATACAGTAATGGCTATTCACCTATGGGAGGCACATCAGGCAAGACCATGGCTGTATATTTACTCAGATGCTGTCCTTTTTCTTGCAGGCCAAGCTGGCGCATAATAGGAGACAGCAGCAACGGACAGGTGGAGGGCGGCCTCAGCTGCAACCCCTCAGCGATCTTGAGGAGCGCGTCCACAGGATTGTGGCAAGCCGGGTGATCGGTCCCGTCGCCACTGGAGACGCCGACCCCGTTCTGGACAGCAATGGTAAGGTCATCACCTTTTTGTCCTCTGTCCTTCCACTTGTCCCTCACAACACCAGCCTTTGACACTTTCAATCCAACTTGCTAACTCGCTGCACTTATTCCTCCCTTACTGCCACCCTGTCCTCACGCTAAAGCCACTCTTGTACCTCCCTGCTTTCAGATGGTGATTCACCAGCTGAGGAGACGGGCCCTGAAGCTGCCACTGGGAGTGAAGCTGCAGCCGAGGAGGAAGAGGAAGCCGGAGCATCAGTGCCACCCTCTCCCGAGGAAGCCCATGCCCACACTGGGAACACGCCTTCCCTGGAGGGGAGCAGGGGGGAAGGGTCTGATGAGGGTGAAGCTCCAGGACCCAGCGGGCTGCAGCAACGCCATGGGGGTAGGGAAGAACGGGGGCCTTCTCCCCAGAGGGAGAGTATGCCAGAGACTCCTACTGCAATGGACGCAGCGGAGGAGCGGCTGATCGCAGAAATGAACACCCAGGCGGTGGGCATGCACACTGAGCTCATGGGTGCAGTGGGAAGGGTGCCCGAATGCATTGAGTCACTGGCAAGGAGTGTGGAGCACTTCGCTGTAGCACAGGCGGATGCCACACTAACGCTTAGTGCTGCAATTCAGTCACTGACTGCCGTGATCCCATCTCTGACTGCTCTCATGCAGACTCAGATTGAGGCCACGCGAGCACCGACTGCTGCCAACCTCGATGGTTCGTTCACATGTCCCCGGGGCTCTCACCGCGCCGCAGCAGGCCAGCAATCTGTGCTCCAGCAGATTGCTCCGGATGCTGAATTGCTGCCCCGTGGGAGTGCCAGTGTGTTGGGCGAGCAGGGAGTTGCTGTCCTCTCTCACGATGACAGCATTCCTGCTGCCAACACTGTCACTTCTCCACTGCACTTGCCACCGCCTGTAGGACAGACTGCTGCCGCCCATGCAGAGTTGGTGCAGTCTGCAGCCGGGCCCTCCAGGCCCAGAACTGGTCGAGGCCGTCCTTCAGGGGCATCTGCAGTGTCAAGGTCTGACGATCAGCAGCCTTCCACCAGCCTTGCTGCAGCCACTGAGGTCCCATTACGGAGGAGCAGTAGGGTTAGAAGGGGGGAAGTGCGCAAGGGAAGGAGATCACCCTCAAAGGGCAAAAAGTAGGAGGTGTGACAAAATGCTGGTCATTTTTTTATTAAAGGCCGAGGTTCGTGGTCCAACTTTTGTTTAGTGTTTTGGACATTATCTCCAGGTTGTGAGAACCAGTTATGTTATTGACTGTTTTTTTGTGTTTATTTCTATGAGTTTGTCATGAGGAAATGACACACACAGAGTTTGTAAAATAAATAAGTTTTTGTATTCAAAATATACATGTTTGGTGTTTGGAATTATTGGTGCCTTGGCCGGCTTAGGGGTTGCGTGCTGGGTTCATTGATGTTGTTAGCAATGGCAGAAGACATTTCCACAGCAGGGGCCCTAGAAGCGGCTTGCTATCAGCCGTTGACGGACGGCCCTTGCAGTTTCGCCTTGGTGCTGCTGATGATCATCCTCCTCGTCCTCTTCCTCCTCTTCCTCCTCCTCCTCTGGTGGTGCTCCAAGGCCTGGTGGCATTGGCTGGGTCCTGACGATTGCCATGTTATGCAACATGCAGCACACAACTACGAAGTTGGATACTCGCTCAGGCGAGTACTGCAGGGCTCCTCCAGAATGGTCGAGACAGCGGAACCGTTGCTTCAGCATGCCGATTGTGCGCTCAATGATGTTCCTGGTAGCTTGATGGCTCTCATTGTACCGCAGCTCAGCAGGGGTGTTGGGCGTACGGAGCGGTGTCATCAGCCAGGTGCTCAATGGATACCCCTTGTCCCCGAGAAGCCAACCAACTGGCTGATGCGGTGCCTCAAAAAGTTCTGCCACAGTAGTCTGGCGCAGGATGAAAGCATCGTGGCAGCTGCCAGGATAGTGGGCATTGACAGCGAGTATCAGCTGTCTGTGGTCACAGACCAACTGAACATTCAAGGAATGGAACCCCTTTCTGTTCCGGAATTCCTCGGCATTCTCATGTGGAGCACGCAAAGCCACATGCGTGCAGTCAATGGCGCCCTGCACCATGGGGAAGCCCGCTATCCTCGCAAAGCCCAGAGCGCGGTCACGCTGCTTGTCTGGGGTCATGGGGAAAGAGATGAACTCTCGTCTCCTTTTAAAGAGGGCATTTGTGACCTGCCGGATGCAGCAATGCACCGCGAACTGGGAGATATTGGCGAGGTCCCCAGCAGCAGCTTGAAATGAGCCAGTAGCATAGAAGTTGAGAGCCACTGTGACCTTCACTGCCACCGACAGAGATGTCCTGGACCTCAGTTGAGGCTGCAGATCTGGCTGCAGCAGGTGGCAGAGCTCAGTGACCACCTCCTTACTGAATCGCAGCCTTCGCAAACACAGCTCCTCAGACATATGAATGTAGGAGAGCTGTTCACGATATACCCTGGGAGGGTAAGCTCTCCTGTACATACGCCTGTTGGCCCTCCTCCGTCTGGCCATCATTGCCACTCTCTCTCTGCGTCTCTGTGTCCTCCGATTCAGCTGGAGCAGGACGACGCCCCCAATCAGTGCAGCCCCCATAGTCTCTTTGCAAGCAAAGTAATGAAGGACAGCAACCAAAGTAGCAGCGAAGTTAGGATCAGTAGGCAAAACTACCTCACAAAGCGTTGACTCAATGCAGAAGTTTCTCTTTCTCTCTCTCCGAATCTCTCTCTCTCTCTCAGAACGAGTGGTGCAAAAATGTCAACCACAGAAAAAGACAGGAAGAGGCCCCCTTTAAATAGCGCCCCCCCCAGCCCCACAGCGATTGATAGCGTTCCAGTCTTCCAGTCGTTGGATGCGCCAGGCGGTAAGGCAGGGGGCGCCACTCAATTTCCGCTCCGGGGCGCCACAAGGGCGTTGCACCATGGAATGACGTCACAATCTGCGCGCGCAGGTGGTCGCAGCAGTAAAGTTTAGCGCCGCCGCACAATGTCTAGTTAAGTTCCCGAGCGGCGCAAACATCGCTGCGCCCGGGCGCTAGTGGCTTTGTGCCCCATTAGCGCCCTCTTAAGGCGCTAACGGGAGGCGCAACCAACTTAATTTTTACCCCTAGGTGTTAGTCAGAATTTCAGAATTTCACTAATGCATTGCAGATGCCATTATTAAAATATGTAAATAATCACAAAAAGTTACCGCACATTTACAACAACAACTTATATTTATCCCATCACATCTGTGACAGTGTTGTTTTGCGTGAGTCAGCTAGTCTAATTCCCTTCAATATTTCTCTTTTACAAGCAACTACCTAATGACCTTTTAAAAGCGCTTATGGATTTGGATTTATGGCACATAAGTCCACATTCCAACTACCCCCTGGGTAAAGGATGTTTTCTACTCCCCTCCATTCCATTTGTGATCATGGCCCTGGCTTTGCGGTCGGAGGCTTCCCGCTGGTAAATGCCTTCCATCCGCAAATAAAATGCCCGGGTACCTGGTGGTCCAGGAGGTACGGAGACTCGCGGTCCTGGGCCTCTCCGGGTACCCGCGGGTAGAGGCCCACGTACCCCAGGGGTGCAGGCGGTTCACGAGCGCCCCTGGGATCACGTGGGCCGGCCCAACCATTAGAAGAAGGCAATCCCCATTCATGCTTATGGGGATTCTGTATGTACGGAAACCCCATAAGCATGAATGGGAATACCCCCAAAAATACACCTAGACATCAAATACATTTTTTTTAAATTACATATTAAAAATTAATTAAAATGCCATTTAATTAAATATTTAAAACAAAAATTTGAAAAATAAATTTAAATGTTTTAAAGGGGCTAAAAATAAACTGACCTTATTGTGCAGGTGTTTTAATGTATAAATTATTGATAAAAAATTATTTTTTTGTTTTTTCTAAACTCTTAGGGGTAGAAATTAGGTCGCGCCCCATTTGGGGCGCAAATATCGTCCGGACGCAAATATTAGCGCCTGGCGCTAATTATCGGCACTGACAGGAAACTTCACTTTTACCGCCCCGGGAGGTGAGTGGAGCGCTAAAGCAGGCGCTGCACACCTCTCTTAAGGCGCAAAGGCCGAGCAGTGAGGCGCTAACTAGGAGCGCTGGCGAAGCTCATGTAATGTCAGTCAGCAATGGAACACACACACAATGGCACGGGCCAGTTCTTAAAGGGGATGGTTAATCTTGCTTTCCATCCACATCCTGTTCATTGCTGCCTTGAATCTCGGCCTGGAGAGACTTGCACATCAAATGTGCTGGAAAGAACAATGGAGAGTACCAGGCAAAGAGCTCAGAGTGCAGCTCCCACAGTCTCTGCTAAATCGATACAAGGAATGGCAAATCAAAAGGAACCTGCAAAGTGCTGCTCAGTACCCAAAACTCCTTCACACAACGTTGAATCTCTCCAGAAGTCTCTCCCTCTCTCTCTCAGAATGCGTAGTTCAAAAATGCCACCAACAATAAAAGACAGGAAGAGGCCCCCTTTAAATAGCGCCCCCCCCAGCCCCACAGCGATTGATAGCATTCCAGTCTTCTGGTCGTTGGAAGCGCCAGGCGGTAAGGCAGGGGGCGCCACTCAATTTCCGCTACGGGGCGCCACAAGGGCGTTGCACCATGGAATGACGACACAATCTGCGCGCGCAGGTGGTCGCAGCGGTAAGTTTTAGCGCCGCCGCACAATCTCAAGTTAAGTTCTCGAGCGGCGCAAACATCGCTGCGCCCGGGCGTTAGCGGCTTTGCGCCCCATTAGCGCCCTCTTAAGGCGCTAACGGGAGGCGCAACCAAGTGAATTTTTACCCCTTACACTGGTAAAAGCAGGCCTTACACCTGCTTCTACCAGGCGTAAGAATTTCACGGGCATTCGCTGGGCAGAAGTTCTCTGCCCGCGGATGCCCTTTTCCTGGGGATGCGGAGGATCTGTCTTCTTGACAGTTCGCACGTTCCGGGTTTTCGCGCATGCGCAGCACACACCTAAACCGGGAACTTGCGCGGCCCCTACAGGCGCGTACACGCCTCGTACGCGCTCGTAGGGGCCGCAAATTACGACCCACTGTCTTTCCGACAATGGAAACTGTTATTGTTTACCCTATTAGAACCCTCAGAACCCTGAAGACCTCTATCAGGTCACCCGTCAACATTTTCAACCCCAGCCTAAGACCTAACTTTTCAAGTCTCTCTCCATAACTGTGCCTCTCGCCCCTGGTAACATCCTATTGAATTTACAATTTCATTGCTTTTATATCCTTCCTACAATGGGTTTTCTAATCACTGCACAATTCTCCAAATGTGGCATAACTATTGTCTTTCATAACAACAACAACAACTTGTATTTATATAGCGCCTTTAACGTAGTAAAATGTCCCAAGGCGCTTTACAGGAGCGTTATCAAACAAAATTTGACACTGAGCCACATAAGGCGACATGAGGATGTGAGAGGTAGGTTTTAAGGAGTATCTTAAAGGAGGAGAGAGAGGTAGAGAGACAGAGGCCAGAGTTTTCCCTTCCTGGGCGGGTCCGATGCGGGCGGTGGCCATGGCGGATCGCGACCCTGTTGCTGGTTCCATCCCGCTGCACAAAACGACTTTGCATCAATAGGGCCTATCAAGCCCACCCAGCGCGTTACCTGGCCCAATTAAATGGTGTGAGTTTGCTGACATCATCCATGACACGTTTTCAGCCGGAATATTTACAGGGGCCGTGGCCACATCACAATTGAAGGTTAATCTAACATCTCCGCATCATAACATAGTGCTGTCAGTGCACTACAGCATTGGAGTGCTGCAAACACTTTGGAAATGACTGTACAGAGGCAGAGGGCTGCATCCAGGTTCTCCGATGACTCCCTCCATATGCTTGTGGAGGTACTCAGAGCACGCAGGGAGGTCCTCTTCCCTACCTGGGCGGAAGAAACCTCCCCAGGAGACCGAAACAGCCTGGTTGGAGATTGCAAAGGAGGTCAACAGCAGGGATGTGGTCAGCAGGACCTGGATGCAGTGCCACAAACATTTAAATGATCTCATTAGATCAGGAAACGTGAGTGCAAAGCCGCACTCCACTTCATCCTGCTGTGCCTCTCATCACAGCCCCATCACTCTGCCTTCCCAACTCTACACCTGTACATCCTTACTCACACCAACATATCTTGCACGTCCACCCATCCCTCTCTCTCTATCTACATTATCACATCCCCATCTGACTAACCACAACTCACACTCACCCTCACCCTAATGCAATCACACCAACTAACAACACACAAGGAGGCCACTTGGCATTACCACTCCACTCCTTTATAGTCTCCCTCTAAGGAGTAGGCCATTTAAGACTGCCAGCTATTCAGCTATTCAGCCATTCAACCGTTCAGCCATTCAGCCATTCAGCCTGCTAGCCTGCCAGCAATTCAGCCATTCAGCCATTCAGCCTGCCAGCCTGCCAGCCATTGAGCCATTGAGCCATTCAGCCATTCAGACATTAAGCCATTGAGCCATTCTGCCATTCAGCCATTCAGACATTAAGTCATTCATCCATTCAGCCATTCAGCCTGCCAACCTGCCAGTCATTCAGCCCGCCAGCCATTCAGCGGGTTGTGAATCTTTGGAATTCTCTGCCCCAGAGGGCTGTGAATGCTGAGTCTTTGAGTATATTCAAGGCTGTGATAGATAGATTTTTGGGGGTAAAAATTCAGTTGGTTGCGCCTCCCGTTAGCGCCTTAAATGGGCGCTAATGGGGCGTTAAGGCGCTAACGCCCGGGCGCGGCGCTGTTTGCGCCGCTCGAGAACTTAACTTGAGATTGTGCGGCGGCGCTAAAACTTACCGCTGCGACCACCTGCGCGCGCAGATTGTGACGTCAGTCCGTGGTGCAACGCCCTTGGGGCGCCCCGGAGCGGAAATTGAGTGGCGCCCCCTGCCTTACCGCCTGGCACTTCCAACGACCGGAAGACTGGAACGTTATCAATCGGTCTGGGGCTGGGGGGGGCGCTATTTAAAGGGGGCCTCTTCCTGTCTTTTTCTGTGGTCGACATTTATGCACCACTCGTTCTGAGAGAGAGAGAGAGATTCGGAGAGAGAGAGAGAGAGACTTCTACATTGACTCAACGCTTTGTGAGGTAGTTTTGCCTAGTTCATCCTAACTTTGCTGCTACTTTCGTTGCTGTACCTCATTACTTTTCTGGCAAAGAGAAGATGGGGGCTGCAATGATTGGGGGCGTCGTCCTGCTCCAGCTCAATCGGAGCAGAGTGAGACGCAGACAGAGAGTGGCAATGATGGCCAGACGGAGGAGGCCCATCAGGCGCATGTACAGGAGAGCTTACCCTCCCAGGGTATATCGTGAACAGCTCTCCTACATCCACATGTCCGAGGAGCTGTGTTTGCGAAGGCTGCGATTCAGCAAGGAGGTGGTCACTGAGCTCTGCCACCTGCTGCAGCCAGATCTGCAGCCTCAGCTGAGGTCCAGGACGTCTCTGTCGGTGGCAGTGAAGGTCACAGTGGCCTTGAACTTCTACGCCACTGGCTCATTCCAAGCTGCTGTTGGGGACCTCGCCAATATCTCCCAGTTTGCGGTGCATCGCTGCATCCGGCAGGTCACCAATGCCCTCTTCACAAGGAGACGAGACTTCATCTCCTTCCCTATGACCCCAGACAAGCAGCATGACCGTGCTATGGGCTTTGCGAGGGTAGCGGGCTTCCCCATGGTGCAGGGCGCCATTGACTGCACGCATGTGGCTTTGCGTGCTCCGCGAGAGAATGCAGAGGAGTTCCGGAACAGAAAAGGGTTCCATTCCTTGAATGTGCAGTTGGTCTGTGACCACAGACAGGTGATTCTCGCTGTCAATGCCCACTATCCGGGCAGCTGCCACGATGCTTTCATCCTGCGCCAGAGTACTGTGGCAGAAATTTTCGAGGCACCGCATCAGCCAGTCGGTTGGCTTCTGGGGGACAAGGGGTATGCATTGAGCACCTGGCTGATGACACCGCTCCGTGCGCCAAACACCCCTGCTGAGCTGCGGTACCAGGAAAGCCAACAAGCAACGAGGAACATTATTGAGCGCACAATCGGCGTGCTCAAACAACGATTCCGCTGTCTGGACCATTCCGGAGGAGCCCTGCAGTACTCGCCTGAGCAAGTTTCCAAATTCGTAGTGGTGTGCTGCATGTTGCACAACATGGCAATCCTCAGGACGCAGCCAATGCCACCAGGCCTTGCAGCACCACAAGAGGAGGAGGAGGAAGAGGAGGAACTGGCCGAGGACGATGATCAGCAGCAGCACCAAGGCAGGAGGGCGGCCCACAATGGTCAAACTGCAAGGGCCGTCCGTCAACGACTAATAGCAAGCCGCTTCTAGGGCCCCTGCCAGTGCTACAAACACGAATCAACCCAGCACGCAACCCCTAAGCCGGCCAAGGCACCAATAATTCCAACCACCAGCCATGTATATTTTGAATACAGAAACTTATTTATTGTACAAACTCTGTGTGTGTCAATTCCTCATGACAAACTCATAGAAATAAACACAAAAAAACAGTCAATAACATAACTGGTTCTCACAACCTGGAGATAATGTCCAAAACACTAAACAAAAGTTGGGCCATGAACCTCGGCCTTTAATAAAAAAATGACCAGCATTTTGGCACACCTGCTACTTTTTGCCCTTCGAGGGTGATCTCCTTCCCTTGCGCACTTCCCCCCTTCTAACCCTACTGCTCCTCCGTAATGGGACCTCAGTGGCTGCAGCAAGGCTGGTGGAAGGCTGCTGCTTGTCAGACCCTGACACTGCAGATGCCCCTGAAGGACGGCCTCGACCACTTCTGGGCCTGGAGGGCCCGGCTGCAGGCTGCACCAACTCTGCATGGGCGGCAGCAGTCTGTCCTACAGGCGGTGGCAAGTGCAGTGGAGAAGTGACAGTGTTGGCAGCAGGAATGCTGTCATCGTGAGAGAGGACAGCAACTCCCTGCTCGCCCGACACACTGGCACTCCCACGGGGCAGCACTTCAGCATCCGGAGCAATTTGCCTGAGAACAGATTGCTGGCCTGCTGCGGCGCGGTGACAGCCCCGGGGACATGTGCACGAACCATCGAGGATGGCAGCAGTCAGTGCTCGCGTGGCCTCAATCTGAGTCTGCATGAGAGCAGGCTCAGATGGGTTCCTGGCAGCCAGTGACTGAATTGCAGCAGTAAGCTTTAGTGTGGCATCCGCCTGTGCTACAGCGAAGTGCTCCACACTCCTTGCCAGTGCCTCAATGCATTCGGGCACCCTTCCCACTGCACCCATGAGCTCAGTGTGCATGACCACCGCCTGGCTGTTCATTTCTGCAATCAGCCGCTCCTCCTCTGCGTCCATTGCATTAGGAGTGTCTGGCATACTCTCCCTCTGGGGAGAAGGCTCCCGTTCTTCCCTCCCCCCCCCATGGCGTTGCTGCAGCCCGCTGGGTCCTGGAACTTCACCATCATCAGCCCCTTCCCCCCTGCTCCCCCGTTCTTCCCTCCCCCCCCCATGGCGTTGCTGCAGCCCGCTGGGTCCTGGAACTTCACCATCATCAGCCCCTTCCCCCCTGCTCCCCTCCGGGGAAGGCGTGTTCCCAGTGTGGCCATGGGCTTCCTCGGGAGAGGGTGGCACTGATGCTCCGGCTTCCTCTTCCTCCTCAGCTGCAGCATCACTCCCAGTGGCAGCTTCAGGGACCATCTCCTCAGCTGGTGAATCACCATCTGAAAGCAGGGAGGTACAAGAGTGGCTTTAGCGTGAGGACAGGGTGGCAGTAAGGGAGGAATAAGTGCAGCGAGTTAGCAAGTTGGATTGAAAGTGTCAACGGCTGGTATTGTGAGGGACAAGTGGAAGGACAGAGGACAAAAAGGTGATGACCTTACCATTGCTGTCCACAACGGGGTCGGCGTCTCCAGTGGCGACGGGACCGATCACCCGGCTTGCCACAATCCTGTGGACGCGCTCCTCCAGATCGCTGAGGGGTTGCAGCTGAAGCCGCCCTCCACCCGTCCGTTGCTGCTGTCTCCGATTATGAGCCAGCTTAGCCTGCAAGAAAAAGGACAGCATCTGAGTCAATATACAGCCATGGTCTTGCCTGATGTGCCTCCCATAGGTGAATAGCCCTTACAATATACAGCCATGGTCTTGCCTGATGTGCCTCCCATAGGTGAATAGCCCTTACTGTATGCAAAGTGTGGAATGTGTGTGTGTGTTTGATGAAAGGGCCATAGGTGTTGGATGAGTGTTGTGCATTGGGGTTTTAAGACCCTCTGGCCATAGAGTGAGGTTGAGATGGAGGGATGGAGAGGTATTGAGAAAAAGCCACTCACCCTGACGACCCGAGTGAGGTCGTTGAACTTTTTGCGGCACTGGACATGGGTCCTGGGCACCATGCTCCTGGAGGAGACGCTCTGAGCCACCTCCCTCCACACTCTTCTGAACTCGCGTGGCAAAGGCCTCCTGCCACTCTCTGGGAACAGCATGCATCGTCTGCGCTCCACTGCGTCAACCAGAGCATCCAAGGCCCGCTCGGTGAAGCGATGAGCGCGTTCTCTCACCCTCTCCATGCTTGGCAGCAAAATGGATTACAGGTCTCTCCAGGCTGAGATTCAAGGCTGCAATGAGCAGGGTGTGGCTGGGGAGCAAGTGGCCCCCCCCGCTTTAAGAAGTGTCCGGCGCCAGTGTGTCTGTGTTCCCTCGCTAACTGGCAGCAGCTGCGCTACGCTCGTGCGCTGAGTTAGCGCCTCACTCCTAGGCCTTTGCGCCTTAAGAGAGGTGTGCAGCGCCTAATTTAGCGCTCCACTCACCTCCCGGGGCGGTAAAAGTGAAGTTTCCTGTCAGTGCCGATAATTAGCGCCAGGCGCTAATATTTGCGCGCGGACGATATTTGCGCCCCAAATGGGGCGCGACCTAATTTCTACCCCTTGGACTCTAGGGGAATCAAGAGATATGGAGATCGGGCGGGAAAGTAGAGTTGAGGTCGATGATCAGCCATGATCTTATTGAATGGCGGAGCAGGCTCAAGGGGCCGTATGGCCGACTCCTGCTCCTATTTCTTATGTTCTTATGTTCTAAAGATCTAACCCATCCATTCCTTACACTCATCCCATCACTCTCATTCAACCTTCTCTTCTTTCCCTCCTTGCAGGAAAAGAGAGCCCACAATAAGAGGGAGAGGGAGAGAACCGGTGGTGGCCTTCCATCATTTGCAAACCTTACAAAAGCAGAGGAGGCTGCTTTAGAAATATCTGGAGTTGCCGAGCAACTGGAGGTGGGAGACGGAGAGAGGGGGACATCTCAGCAACCTGGTGACAGAATTACATATCATAGAGCAACATGGCATACATATGGAGACTGAGGTCAGCAGCCATTGAATGTTCATCTTTTGCATAATGGTATCTGTACCCATTCTTCATATGACATATCTAACTCATCTCTTTACTCTCCCATAGGTCCATCAAGAACACCCCCCCCCCCCCACCACTGTCCAGGAGGAAGAGGAAGATGACTCCTCAGAGGAGCCAGCAGTCTCTGAGGGTGCAGCATCACCTGACATAAGCGCACCCAGCACCAGCGCAGAGACATACACCTGGTTGGGTCCCACGCAAGATAGAGTAGTGTTGTCATCTGGTGTCTCACAACTCACAAGCGAGCAAGAGCAGATAGTGGAGACAGGGACAGCAGTGGAGACTCCTCGCCGGAGGGCGCAGGACACTCCCAGCTCTGCTCAGCTGCATGAGCCTCGGGGGCCATCCAGAAAGAGGGCGATCCTGGAGGTGCAGTAAGAAGTGCGGGGGCTCTGACAGGATTTGCGACCGCGATGTCTGCAAATGTTCAGAGAATGGAGGAGTCCCTCTCCAACATGAGCGATGGCGACTGTAGGCTCCTCCATGGATAGGATGGCCACCTAAATGGAGCAGCTAATGCACCACTCACAGGAGCATATTGTCTCTATGGAGAATCGATGGCAGAGACTCATAGACCTTCTCTCCAGGAGGGGTATCAGCGTAGATGTGGGTCCTCATGGCTCCACTGATGTGCAGCAAGGTGTTCTCCAGCTCCTTGGCAGCAGTGAAGTGAGCAGGCTGCCTCTACCTCTGCTGAAGCCACAGGGCTAGCACCTCGTAGAAGCACGTGACAGAGAAAGATGACACGCAAGTAGATTCACAAGGGTCGGCACTTGGGTGTTTTATCCAATGTTTATGTAAAGTTTCTGTTAATGTGGGTGAGGTAAGAAAACTACTAGGCACTTGGTCTAAGCATTAAGCAAAGCCTTAATCAACTGCTTTACAACATGGAGGTCTAGTTGTGTCCTTCACTAGTTCCTGTTAAGAATGTCCTGCGCAAGCTGGGCCCGTGCCCGAGTATTTATACTCTCCCAGGACAGCGCCACCCACAGGCCACTCAGTATTATTTCATAAGTCATGAATGACAGATTCATGTCAGTGGGGTCAAACATAAAAATCTTTATTTTCAACACTTTCAGATTGGACACCTTTGGAAGTGGCTTAGTGAGTTGCCGTGAATGGTGAGACATAATGGTACCTCCAGCAATGGTGGTGAGTGTGAAAGGAATGGCTTGGTCATTGTAGGGATGCTTTATGGTGTTGGTGTGGGGTGGTGCCAACCTGGCAGCCATATGGATGTACAGCGTAAAGTTAAGTAAATATGACCATGATGAGACCATCCCTGGCCTCCTGGGCAGCAATGTGGTTGGGTGCTGATGCCCTCTGTCCTGTGCAGCATCAGGTGATTGTGGAGAAGTTTGGTGTTGTTGTTGTTGGTGCTGCTGGAATACATGACAGGTGAAGTAGAGATGACAGAAGCAATCTGTCAATGGTGAGAGAGGTTCTTCCAATGAGGTGACACTGGATGGAGACTTTGCTGGGAAGACTTGCAGCCTGCAGAAAGCTCAGTCTCTGCTGGGAATGCTGTCAGCAACAGCTTCTGCCTGAGGAAAGTGATCAGCTGTCAGGTGGGAGCTTTTATCCTACATTTGATGCTGTCAACTAATCAGCTGGATCAATGGCCACTCAACTCCCGCCTCAGGTTGGCAGACGTGGTCCCCGAGCAGCGTGAGTCCCGTGGGCATCCAGTGAAATTGCAAAGGTAAGGTTAAAAAGACTCTTAAGGATCTGAGAACAAGCTAATAATCCTTTAAAGTGGGTCGCTCGCCTCTGCCAGTCGGATCGCTGCCGCGCTGACAGACGCGCCCGAGGGAAAGGCATGTGGGGGCGGGATGACGGCGGGTTCCCGACCCACTGCAAAAAATTTCAACTTTCCCACCCGACCCACCTCCGATCACGCCCGCACAGACCCAAGAAAATTCTGGCCAGAGAGATTTAGGGAGGGAATTCCAGAGCTTAGGGCCTAGGCAGCTGTAACCTCCTTCCTTTTGTATCATATGTCTGTAGATATAAAACCAAAGATGCGGTTCCTTTTCATGGCCTTGTCTACGTGAGTTGCCACCTTTAATGACCTGGGCATCACTCTACCAAAGTCCCTGTGCTCCATTTTTAATCTAACTATTTAAGGTGCACTTTTTTCCAAAATGTACTTCACATTTCTCTACACCTGCCACTTGTCTGCCCATCCTGCCTATGTCCTCCTGAAGTCTTTCATAGTCCTCATTACAAATTTCCAGACTGCACCATCACCCCTCTTCCCTACCATTTTGAAGTCATCACCAAATTTTGATATTGCCTCAAATCCTAAGCCCAGAGCAGTTCTGTATGTAATAAATGAGAGCAGCCCTTACACCAGTGGCTCTGGAACATAATTTCCTGCCCCAGAGACTTTCCTTTAGCTCTACACTTTGCTTTCTGCCCTCGGACCACACCTCTATCTATGTGGTGACAATCCTTTGAATTCCATGTGCCATTTTATTTGCCATACATCTCTTATGCGGTATCTCTTCAAATACTTTCTGGAAAATCCATATAAACTGCATTCACTGCACTCCCTTTATTTATCCTCTCCAAGAATTCTATACAGTTGGCCAAGCACAACCTGCCTTTTACTATTCCTGGTGCTGATTAAACCATGTTTCACCGAGTACTTAGCGATTCCATCCTGTATTTTACACTCCAATAGTTTACCAAACAGCTGAAATAAGATTAAGTGGCCTATAATTTCCCGGCTTCTCCTCTATAACACGTTGCTCCTTGGCTGCAGAGCTGCATCTAAAATGACACGGGGGTCTAAAATTGCATCGATGTTGAGGCACAGTCCAATCTGCAATCACAGAATTTTAGAGCATAGAAAGAGGCCATTCTACCCATCGCACCTGTGCTGGCTCTCTGAAAGAGCTTTCCACTTCATTCCAGTCCCCTCCCCTTTTCCCATTTTAACAGCTTTATCAACTTGCCCTCCCACTGTTAATGATTTGTGTATCTGATCTCCTAAATCTCTCTGCTCCTCTACGCCTTTCAAAGTTTTACCATTTAGTGTATATGAGCTCTCCTTATTCTTTCTCCCAAAATGTACAATCTCAAATTTCTCCACATTAAATTTGATTTGATATCTGCCTGCCCAATCTACTAATCTGCCTGTATCCTCTGAAGTCACATCAGTTAACCATGCTCCATATTTTTGTGCCATCTGCAGATTTTGATACTGTGCCCCGTAACCCACATCATTTATGTATACTGAGAAGAACAAAGGGACCAACACTGACCCTCAAGGGGGGGGTGTAGCTCTGTTTAAATCCCTCTGATATCAAAAACATCCATTGACCACTATTCCCTCTTTTCAATCCTTTATCCAACTTTCTACCTATGCAGCTGCACTCCCTTTAACACTGTGTGCTTAGTTCCCCAGACCTTATCAAACGCCTTTTGAAAATCGATATACACACACTCCGACTTGCCTTTTACAAATCCGTGTTGGCTGTCCTTAATTAATCCTTGTCTTTCTAGGTGAATATTAATCCTGTCCTGTATCATGGGCTCTAGTAGCTTACCTACAATCAGTATTAGGCTGACTGATGTATAGTTACCCGGTTTATCCCTTTCTCCCCTTTGGGACAGAGGTGATACATTGGCATCACTTCAGGCCTTGGCACAACTTTCATATCTAAGGATTCTTGAAATATTGTGGTCTGAGCCTCTGCAATTTCCTCTGTGATTTCTCTTTGCATTCTAGGATGCATGCCACCAGAACCTTTTCCACTTTGAGTTCCACTATTTTTTTCAGTACTATTTCCTTATCTACAGTTATCCTATCCAAGTGCTTCAACTCTTCCTCTTGTACCTTTACATTCCCCCTTCAACATCCTTCTGTGGAAACCAAAGCATAATGCTCAGTTAGCATCTCCTCTATTCCTTCAGCCTCCAGATTTAACTTCTCATCTCTAATCAGCCTTACTCTTTCATTAACATTTATAAAATCCTATACTATTTCTACTTATGCTAGCCATGTCTTTCTTCATAACCTTTCCAATCTTTATTGCTTCTCCTCTATAATTTTATATTTGACTTCATTTTCTTTAGTATTATAGCCCTAGGTTTGTCATATGCTCTTTTTTAAGTCTCATTTTAATTTTAATTTCTCTATTCATCCAAGGACTTCCAGATTTTGCTGCATTGCGGTTACTTTTTGTGGGGCTATATCTAGGTCTGTCCCCAAATCATCTCCAGTTTGAGTGTTAGCCAATTTTTGTGTGCTGTCTTACTGACCAATTTTCTTTCCATTTATCTGGGCCAGTTTTCTTTTTGATCCAATTTAAATTGACTTTTTCCAGTCATGCAGCTTTATCTTTCAGTGTTCCCTCTCCGCTTCAGTTTTAATATTGGACCTAATTAAGTTATGGTCTCTGTTTCCTAGATGCTCCCCTACCTTTACATTACCTACTTGGGGTACTTAATTTCCTAGAACTCAATCCAGGACTGTTGTTTTCCTTGTACTGATCTAAAAATCAGTCCTGGACACATTGTAGAAACTCTTCCTTTCTTTGTCACTTACATTACTCTCACCCAGTTTATTTCTGGATAATCAAAACCATCCGTTATTATGCCCCATTGTTCCTGCATTTTCCTCCAATATGTCAACATATCTGTTCCTCTGTCTCCTTTCCACCATTCAGCTGTTTAAAATATACTCCCAATAGAGTAACAATTTCCTTCTCATTCCTTAACTTTATTCAAATAGTTTCAATTTTTGCACCATTCACTGTATCATTCCTAAGTTCTGGTGCTGTAATTGAACCAGTGATTAACATTGTCACCGCTCCTTCCTTCCTTCCCGTTCTATCCCTTATGAAGATTTTATAACCAAGTATTCTAATTCTAATTCTCCTTATGCCATTGGGTCCAACATGAACCATGACTTTTGAATGACCCCCTTTCCCTTTCCAAAGTCTTGTTATGTGATATCCCTCATGTCTTCCCTTCTTCTTAGGCAGTCCCTCGGTACTGAGGATGACTTGCATCCACATTAAAAATGAGTTCGCAGGTGACTGATGAGTCCAATGCGGGACCTACAGTCTCTGTCACAGGTGGGACAGACGGTGGTTGAAGGGGCAGGTGGGTGGGGTGCTTGGGTTGACGTGCACTCCTTGCGCTGCCTGCGCTTGGCTTCCGCTTGCTCCCGGCGAAGAGACTCGAGGTGTTCGGCGCCTTCCTGGATGCTTCTCCTCCACTTTGTGCGGTCTTGGGCCAGGGATTCCCAGGTGTCAGTGGGGATGTTACACTTTTTCAAGGAGGCTTTGAGGGTGTCCTTGAAGCGTTTCCTCTGCCCACCTGGGGCTCTCTTGCCGTGCCGGAGCTCCGAGTAGAGCGCTTGTTTTGGGAGTCTCGTATCGGGCATGCGGACAATGTGACCCTCATGTGCAGATAAATATGACATATAAACACAGACGTAAAGAGCTTTAATTACTCTTGTGTAATATCTACAAGAATTTGCAGTCGATTATAATCTGTACAACTATTGTAATGTGACCTTTGATTAAAACTAAAAACAAGACCATCAAACATTTTGATTGTTCCTATAATGTTTTTTTCTTGGTCGGTTTGTATTTATGAATATACAAGAACACGGAGCAAAAGTAAGGGGGGAATTGTGAGCTGGAGGAAGATGCAATCAGGATCTAGGAGCTCAGTAAAACCTTGACATGTAATCTAGCAGAGTGATGATAAATTAGACTAGAAGTCCAGCTAGCATCACTCATAATGCCATGAGATTCTTTATTCATTGAAAACCCAATAGTGAGTCCCTGACTTGACTATAAGATATCAGGCACATGATCTCATCTCGATGTACGACTGTTGCTTTTACCCAGTGTCCCAATACCTCTGTGACAAAAATGTCGCAGGTTTCAGTACTAATGCTGGTGCCAAGTTCTGAGGCACGCCCAATGAAAATGAAGGATTGCACTTGAGCTTTAACGCAAACAAGATTATCTTAATGAGGCAGGTGCTCACCGGCTTCCTAAAGAGTTTCACAACTGGCTGCTTTGCCTGGCTGTTGGTGTGAAAAATATATTCCCTTTTGGTGAGGCCGCCTAATAAGTTCTGCCACAATGAGAAGTGGTCCAAGAAATGTCTCTCACGATGGACGTGGTTGCCCGATGCGGTGGCCATTTGTCACAGCTCCAGTGTCCTTCATGTTCTGAGCACGTTAACTGCCCAGCAAAGTTCGTATTACCTTCTTGATTGAAGGCTATTGAATATTAGAAAGACTAGCATTTATATAGCACCTTTCATGACATCAGGACGTCCCTAAGTGCTTTACAACCAATTAAGTACTTTTTGAAGTGTAGTGACTGTTATAATCATAGAATATTACAGCACAGAAGGAGGCCATTTGGCCCATCACTCCTCTCCCTAATGTAGGAGATGTGGCAGTCAATTTGTGCATAGCAAGGTACCACAAACAGAAATGATATAAATGGCCAGATAATCTGTTTTTGATGTTGGTTGAGCGATAAATGTTGGCCAGGACACCAGGAGAACTCCCCCGCTCTTCTTCGAATTAGTGGCGTGAGATATTTTACGTCTACCTGAGAGGGCAGATGGGGCCTCGGTTTAACGTCTCATCCGAAAGGCGGCACCTCCGACAGTCCGTACTCCCTCAGTACTGCACTGAAGTGTCAGCTTGGTTTATGTACTCAAGAGTGGGTCTTGAATCCACAATCTTCTGACTCAGAGGCGAGAGTGCTACAACTGAGCAACAATCTATTGAGAGAACTAGGGGTCACAGTCTCAGAATAAGGGGTCAGCCATTTAGGACTCAAAGGGTTGTGAATCATTGGAATTCTCTACCCCAGAGAGTTGTGGATTCTCAGTCATTGAGTATATTCAAGACAGAGATCGATAGATTTTTGGATACTAAGGGAATCAAGGAGTTATGGGGATAATGCAGGAGGGGGAGTTGAGATAGAAGACCAGCCATGATCTTATTGAATGGTGGATCAGGCTCGAAGGGCCATATGGCCTACTCCTGCTCCTATTTCGTATGTTCTTAGGTTCTTAATGTTCCTCCTTAAACTGCGATAGTGCTGCCATTGAAAGTTATTCAGAAATAAGCTGCAAGTGGGAATTACACTTTGGCTTGGCTTTGTGTATGCTTAATTAAATTCACAGGTTTCTTTTTACTTTAGCGGTGGTTTATGATTTCCTTGAGTTAACTTTACTGATTAGGGACATATGTGCTAGCAAGGGATTTAAGTATTGCATTTTGCTGTCCAGAAGGTAAGATGCCATTACTAATGTGTCTAGTTGTCAGCCATGTCTCAGTGGTAGAAATCTATCCAAAAAGAACAAAAATACAATCATTGATTTTATTAAAAAGTTATTTTCCTGTTGTTATTTTGTCTTCGCTTGAGTCAGAAGGTTGTGAGTTCAAGCCCCACTCCATAGCACAATTTCTAGGCTGACACTCCAGTGCAGTACTGAGGGAGTGCTGCACCAGCAGAGGTGCAGTCTTTCAGATGAGACGTTAAACTGAGGCTCTGACACCAAGGCACTATTCAAAGAAGAGCAGGGGAGTTCACCCAGTGTCCTGGCCAATATTTATCTCTCAACCAACACCTAAAACAGATTATCTGGTCATTTATTTCATTACTCTTTGTGGGATCTTGCTGGGTGCAAATTGGCTACCTCGTTTCAGCTGTGGCTCAGTGGGTAGCACCCTCGCCTGTAAGTCAGAAGGTTGTGGGTTCAAGCCCCACTCCAGAGACTTGAGCACAAAATCTAGGCTGACAATCGAGTGCAGTGCTGAGGGAGTGCTGCACTGTTGGAGGTGCCGTCTTTCAGATGAGACTTTAGGCCGAGGCCCCGTCTGTTCTCCCAGGTGGACGTAAAAGATCCCACGGCACTATTTCAAAGAGCAGGGGAGTTATCCCTGGTGTCCTGGCCGATATTTATCTCTCAATCAACATCGCTAAAACAGATTATCTGGTCAGTATCATGTTGTTGTTTGTGGGAGTTTGCTGTGCGCAAATTGGCTGCCGCATTTCCTACATTACAACAGTGACTACACTCCAAAAAGTATTTCATTGGCTGTAAAGTGCTTCGGGGCATCCGGTGGTCATGAAAGACGCTATAGAAATGCAAGTCTTTCATTTCCAAAAATAGTGACTACACTTCAAAAGTAATTAATTGGCTATGAAGCGCTTTGGGACATCCTGAGGTAATGAAAGGCGCTATATAAATGCACATGTTTCTTTTTTCTTTTTAGTTTGATAGCCAGTAAGTTGAGTTGAGTTAGGCCTTCTGCTTTCTTGACAGCTATGGGACTTTTAAGCCATCACACAGATAGAGGAAAAATGACAAGAATCCCTGATACCTGTAGCTACCCAGCTTACCAGAAGTTAACCAGATAATGTTGAATGATTGAACTCTTATATCAACTCGTCACACCATTCTGACAAATTCTGAAGGATTTTAACGTTGAGCGTGCAATCAACCAGCTCGCGCATTTGTTTTTGTAATAGAACTGCACTGAAAATGAAAGGGACATGTTATCTTGCCTTCCTTTTCTGCTTCCACAGAGGGAGGAGAAGATTTTCAGGAGAATATTTGGTTGCTCTTCTGTCAGTTGAATCGGAATAGTGGTAAAGTAAGCAAGTCATTCAACTGTAAAAAAAAAATAGGGAACAGTGTAAAATAAAATAACAACTCTTGGGGGGAGAAATTCAGTATCGCCCCATTTGGGGCGCAATTATCGGCCGGGCGCAAAGATTAGCGCCTGGCGCTAATTATCGCCTCCGACTGCAAACTTGACTTTTATCACCCCTGGAGGTGATTGGAGCGCTAAATCAGGCGCTTCACACCTGTCTTAAGGCGCAAAGGCCGAGGAGCGAGGCGCTAACTCAGAGCGCTGGCGAAGCTCGTGTGATGTCAGTCAGCAATGGAACACACACACAATGGCACTGGCCAGTTCTTAAAGGGGAGGGTTGATCTTGCTTTCCATCCACATCCTGCTCATTGCAGCCTTGAATCTCGGCCTGGAGAGACCTGTACATCAAATCTGCTGGAAAGAACAATGGAGAGAACCAGGGAAAGAGCTCAGAGTGCAACCCCCACAGTCTCTTCTAAATCGATACAAGGAAGGGCAAATCAAAATGAACCTGCAAAGTGCTACTCAGTACCCAAAACTCCTTCACACAGCATTGAATCTCTCCAGAAGTCTCTCTCTCTCTCTCTCAGAATGCGTGGTTCAAAAATGTCACCAACAAATAAAGGCAGGAAGCGGTCGCCTTTAAATAGCGCTCCCCCAGTCCCTTCCTGACTGCAAAACGCTCCCCTCAACCTGTCGTTGCTAGCGGCAGGCGGTAAGGCAGGGGGCGCCACTCAATATCCGCTCCGGGGTGCTACCGGGGCGTTGCGCACTCGACTGACGTCACGATCTGCCAGCGCAGGAGATCGTGGTGGTAGTGTTTAGCGCCACCGCAAAATGTCTAGTTAATTTCGCGAGCGGCGCAAACATCACCGCGCCCGGGCGCTCGTTGCTTTGCACCCCATTAGCGCCCTCTTAAGGCGCTAACGGGAGGTGCAACAAACTGAATTTTTCCCCCTTGGTATCTTAGAATGTTTTGGGAGCTGACGAAGACCTTGCAACAACAAAAGCACTCTTGCTCCTCCCAGCCTCACTAAAGAAAGTTTAACACTGATCTTTTGTGGCCTCTTCAGCCTTCAGAGCACCTTTCACTGTGTAGAGTGGCCATGTGCCCCATTCAGGCCATGGTTTGCATACATATATGAGGCTCCCATCCCCCTATTTAGGTGGGCATCTTATCTGCTACTAAAAACAGTGGCATTAAAATCCCCATGGAGCAGTAATGGAGTGGGTAATCGAACTGTTCCTTTTTAACTGCTCACTGCCCAATTTCCCCCAAGTTATAAGCCCCTCTTCTTCCCCCCACAATGGGTCTAATAGCTCCTTTTTGTGTTATAAAATGTGATGATTCGGTGCTAAACGCCTATGTTATGAAACGTGCTGTTATGCATTATTTTTTATTTGTTCCTGGGATGTGGGCGTCACTGACAAGACCAGCATTTATTTCCCATTCCTAATTGCCCTTGAGAAGGTGGAGGTGAGCCACCTTCTTGAACCGCTGCAGTCCATGAGGTGAAGGTACTCCCACAGTGCTGTTAGGGAGGGAGTTCCAGGATTTTGACCCAGTGACGATGAAGGAACGGCGATATACTTCTAAGTCAGGATGGTGTGTGACTTGAAGGGGAACTTGGAGGTGGTGGTGTTCCCTGCGCCTGCTGCCCTTGTCCTTCTAGGTGATAGAGGTCGTGAGTTTGGGAGGTGCTGTCAAAGAAGACATGGTGAGCTGCTGCAGTGCATCTTGTAGATGGTACACACTGCAGCCATGGTGCGCCAGTGGTGGAGGGAGTGAAAGTTTAAGGTGGTGGATGGGGTGCCAATCAAACGGGCTGCTTTGTCCTGGATGGTGTTGAGCTTCTTGTTGGAGCTGCACTCATCCAGGCAAGGGGAAAGTATTCCATCACACTCCTGACTTGTGCCTTGTAGATGGTGAAAAAGCTTTGGGTAGTCAGGAGGTGAGACACTCGCCACAGAATACCCAGCCTATGACCTGCTCTTGTAGCCACAGTATTTTTGTGGCTGGTCCAGTTAAGTTTCTGATCAATAGTGACCCCCAGGATGTTGATGGTGAGGGATTTGGCGATGGTTATGCTGTTGAAAGTCAAGGGGCGGTGGTTAGATTCTCTCTTGTTGGAGATAGTTATTGCCTGGCAATTGTGTGATGCGAATGTTAGTTGCCACTTAACAGCCCAAGTCTGAATGTCACCCAGGTCTTGCTGCATGCGGGCATGGACTGCTTCATTATCTGAGAAGTTGCGAATGGAACTGAACACTGTGCAATCATGAGCGAATATCCCCACTTCCGACCCTATGATGGAGGGAAGGTCATTGATGAACCAGCTGAAAATGGTTAGGCCTAGGACACTACCCTGAGGAAGTGCATGGGGGAATAGAAACAAAAAATATGTCCTGAGCTTCCATTCAGACACTCCTTCTGGACCCTTGTCCCATTGGTAGTACTCCTCATACAAACCGATTCCCCATAAGAGCTCATGCACTCAATGGAATGCAATTACAGTTGACCAGTACTGTACTCTTCATCTGGAGAAGATTGACATACATGGGAGATGAAGTTAAGTGTCTTTTTTATTAAGAAATGAATGAAATGTTCATGGGGGAAAAATTCAGTAGGTTAGCGCCTCCCGTCAGAGCCTGCAGAGGGCGGTAATGGCGCGCTGATGCAGTAGCACCGGGGCGAGGTGAATCCAGTGGCACACGGCAAATCCGGCCCCCCGTTGCGCCGCTGGTACGAGGTACCGCCGAGGACTTCAACGCCATCAGATCGTGACGTCAGTGAGCTTGCAACGCTCACTGGACGCCCGATCTGCAAAATTAATTGTCGCCACTTACCTTTGTGCCTCGACCAGACAGCGACAGGGAGAGCAGGCGCACAGTTGATGGAAGCTGGCTCCAGCAACGTTATTTAAAGGCATCAGCATTAATCACTCGAAGCTGTCAGGGCAGGTTAGTTTCAATGGCTTCTTGTGCGTTTCACCCAGTGGAGCAGTTTGTATGAGTAATTTCAAGCTTCTTTTTTATCAGCAGTCTTCTGGCAAGTGCAAAGTGGCTACATTTATTGTTCAAAGATTCAAACTGCTACACTTGGCATCATTAATGGGGGTTGTACTGGAATGCCACCTCGCCCTCCAGGATCTACAGCAGAGGGAGCATAGGCAGCCAGAAATACGAGAACATGTGCGCAGAGGGATGAGGAGGGTCATCAGGGCTCTCATCAGGAGGCCTTACCCTCCGAGGATATTCTGACAGCACCTCTCCTATCTTCAATTAAGCAACGAGCAGTGTATTAGACGGCTCCGCATCACCAAGGTGATGGTCACAGAACTCTGCCACCTCCTCCAAACAGACCTCCAGCCTCACACCAGGATGACTTAAACCCCAGATCCCTTTTGCTCACCACATGCCCATCATACCATCCTGTGTCATGCCATATCACAGTGTTCTCCTGGATGCAAAGGTGAAATGAGAGAGACCACAAAATATTGCAAACTCCATGAATAAATTTATGCATAAACATATCACAATCATTCTAATAACTAATGACCCTTGTGCCTGCCATAGTTGAAAAGCTGTCATTGTATGCAAGGCATGAGATGTGGGTGTGAGTGTTGGTAGGTAGAGATTGTTGGTGGGTGAGCGCTGGGGTTCTGGTGCTTTGGGCAGTGTGTGAAGCTTGTGGTACAGATGGTGGTATGTAGCATTTGGTGAAGCATTCAATCACCCTGACCATCCGACTGAGGTGGATCTGCCATGAGCACATCTGCCTCAGTCCTCCGGCTCCTTCTCCTTGTTGTGCTTCCCCTTGCTGAGGCAGCTGCACAGCCAGCAATGCTGAGAATGAGGTGCTGCAGCATCAATGAACCACCCCTTTAAGTACTGGGAAAAGCCTGTGTTAATAAAGAGTTGAGATTAGACTGCACCCGATATTGGTCCACCCTTTGAGTGTAACGCCACTGAGCTAGCCCTTTCAGACTTGATTTAGCACCCCAATCATTTCTTTGAGCAGTAAGAATGAATTTTGTGTGCAGTCTAAAGCATTAGCGCCTGGCGCTAATTCTCAAACTTTTCTAACGATACTGCCCATTCCTGGGCTATAATGAATTTCTAGCCCATAGACTCCAATGAATTAACTTACAGTTATCTAGTGTATGGCAGAGAGAGGGAGAATGAGAGAATACCTGCTGGACTGGACCTCTGAATACCTATTGAGAACTAGCCAAATGCCCATTTCCATAGCCAAACAGCCAGGAGTATCCAAACATACAGTGCGGTAATCAGTGTGAGCAGTCTCCTACCTTCTCCCACAATGTACGATAGGGTGCTCATTTTATCCACCACACAAGGATGGGAGCATTTTGGTACAGGACCTAGTGGCCTAGAAATCCCATGACCCTGCGCCCATTTTACAGTGGAAGCGTCCAATATGGCGGACGGCATGTGCGGGCACATTCTGAGCTGGAATGATGCTGCCCACCATATTGGTATCGGCATCAAAGGAGGCATCCAGGGCCCGTCCCTGAATCAGACCGGCAGCGTTCAGGAAATTCAAGTCTACATGCAGCCAAACCAGCCGTCCTGCAATGACCCGCTGCAGGCTGTCACCAAAAAGGAGCGGTTTTAGAGAACGCTGTATGTGGAGCCGGGAGGAGCAGGAGCGCTTCTCCCGATACAACATTAAAACCACGGGACGCCGCCGGCTACTGCTCACCCCCCCTCAATCGGCGCTTCAACCCCCTCTCCCAATTGCCCCCTCTCCCTATCCTCCCCCTCTCCAGGCTGCCCCTCTCCCAATTGCCCCCTCTTGAGTTCCCCCCTCTTCTCCCAAGACCCCCCCTCTTCTCCCAATTGCCCCCTCTTGAGTTCCCCCCTCTTCTCCCAAGACCCCCCCTTCTCCCAATACCCCCCTCTTCTCCCAAGACCTGCCTTTGCCGGTGACGCAGTGGCCCCAAATTCAACTGTTCTCCGCCTGGAGATGCCCATCAGATGTCCGCAGCTCTCCGGTCTGATGTTAATGAGGCCTGAGGCCCAATATAGGGTGGGGGGCCTTGGATCGATCGCTGGGAGAGAGGGGGAGGAAACGCATTGGGAATGCAGTGCGATCCCCCACCTTGCCCTCACCATTCCCGCCTCACCGGGAGGGTGGGGTGAGGGGGAGGCGGTGAGTTAAAATCAGGCCTAGCGCTGCTTCAGGTGAGTCAGAATTGGCTGCTCCCACTATTGAACTTCATGAATCTGATAGGAGGCAACAGTCCCTTTGAATGGCAGTAGTTAGAATATCAAAATAATCGCGTAAGAAATGTTTTTCTCATAAAGGCAGAAAATGTACCTGTATAATTCTATATTAATCTCTTATCTGTATTCCTATGAACTAAACAGTTTAGCTGCAATTTCATGCTGTGTGAACTCCTTTATGGCAGATAACGCTTACAGGTACTAATGCCTGGATCACAGCCTCACAGCAACATTATATAAGATAATAATATGTTTAAGAAATGTTTCGACAATAATGAATTCAGTAATCGTTCCTCGGAGGCAGTCCTATTAAAAAAAGAGGCAGTTTTCTCATTGCTGCTGACATAATTTAGCTTCCACAAAGCATCAATCTTGTAAGCGGCAGCCTCAATTGATTTTGTCTCGGAAATGTAGCTGTCATCATGAGGCCCCTGCTACACGGTAAATGTACAGAGCTCGTGCATTTTCTAATTTTATAGCAGTGACAATATCCATCCATCAGATTTCACAGCGTGCCACTAGTTTCCCCAGATCTCACACTGGGACTGCCTCCACTCTCAGCGTGACCTGATAGTGGTAAATATCAAAGGTTGCTGCTCCACACCCATCACCGCAGCAACAGCAACGGGAGAATCAGCCTCCCGCCATACGTCTCTCCCCGTCTCCATTGACTTCAATCGGGAGCGATGCGCAACGGGCGGCTGATCCGCTATCGTCCGATTTACACTGTCGGCCAAAGTCAAAATTGCCCCCGACATGTTCGCCATCCTTTTACTAATGTTTAGGTGAGCACGGGTGTTAAGACTTGAAGGTGCAGTCAACACTGTTCCCACTCAGCCAGTGATTCTTTTAAGTGAGCTCAGCAAATTTCGATTGCATGCATTCTGGTGCATTACAGGTTGCATTGCGTGTTGCTGGTGGATATATACATTGAGAATCTTCCATCGTTCCGTTCGTCTTGGGTACACTGGGTATTGAGCTTTGACAGGTTGAGGGGAGCTTTGGTCAAATGCGTCGGGTGAGCCAGGGAGTTCTCGGGGTAATGAATGTGGGCGCGTTTTTAGCAGCAAGTAGTCGATAAGTGTGTTGATGTATCCAGAGACCCTTTGGCTGGGACGAGTGGGGCGAGTGGGGATGGGGGGGGGGGGGGGTGGTGGTGGTGGGCGACTGCTACAGGGGGACGCTGGGAGAGACGGGCCTGCAGCATGGCAGACAAGCCTTGGTGTTTCTGCAGCTCCATTGGAAGCCTGTGTATCTCTCACTGTGATTTGCAAGTGTCCCAGAGGTTTACTGTGGAGGTGTTATGTTGCACCATGTCCCAGGGACGCAACTCCATTTGTTTTAGAAGCCCTTAAGTTCTCTTCCACTGTGCATTCATGCTCCAGAAATTTAGTGTCAGTGCAAAGCTGAAACCACTTTGCACCAATACTGAACTTGAGAGCATGATCAAATATGAAAACCCAAACTGACTCTGAAGCAAAGTGGAGTGAGATTCCTTCCTCCAGGGAGTCCCACCTCACTTTGCTCCAATGTCAGATCAGGCCCCGACTGGGGATTCAGGCTGCATTTCCACAATAACTGCAGCGCTGAGTGAAACCACTTCGCAGCTACAGCTGTAGCGTGAATTCATGCTAACTGCCACTGGATGACTGAGCACTGTACGTATTAAATTTCATACCTTTTACAAAATACACCATCACTAAAAGAAGATCAGAATCTGTGAAAGGAGAAAAGCCCATTCAGGGCAGAAAGCTAACGTTACAGTTCCGGATGTTTCCCAGCACCTTTCTATTTTACTTACTGCTTGAAGGCAGCTTCCATAAGCAGATCAAGCCTAACCACAACTGGCACTTTGTGCCATATATGGGTTAGCGTGCCCAGGTTTAATTAGTGCCTCGTCACAGTACATCAATCACTGGACAATACATGGGATGCCCACCAACATGTTCCTTCCAAAGGGCAGAAAGTGCCAGGTCATCAGATCAATGTGTACAGGCTAAGATTATTTAGTTAGATTTATTTACAGGTTACATTGGCCCGAAAATTAGACCTAATACGGGAGATTACGCACTGTGTACTCTTGCGTATTAGGTCCCGAAGTGCCGGTTTCCTGCATGCACTGCGCATGCGCGGGAAACCAGCATTTCGGGTATTGCGAAGGGGGCGGTTCCTAAGTGAACCGCGTGCACACTACAGGTTGTGCGCACGCAGCACACTTAGTTTTTTTTTCAGGTTTGAACGCGCAGGTAAGTGTTGAAGATTTTACACATGAAGAAAGCAGGCGTAAGACCCCCTTTTAACAAGGTAAGTAGTTAATTAAGTATTATTTTAAATTTTTTTCAACAGGTTTATCTTTTTTAGAGACTTTAAAGAAAGGTAAGTTTATTTTTATAACTTTTAAAAAGAATTTAAATTTTTTCAAAAATTTAAATTTTTGTTTAAAATGGTTAATTTATTTAACTATAGTTATTTTATTAATGTGATGGCTTTTTTTTAAATTTAATTGAGGTTTAGCTGTTCTTTTGGGGGCTTGTTGTATTCATAGTTTTGACAGCTCTTCCTGTCAAAACTATGAATGAAAGATGGTGTGCTGCCATTGGCTCTAACTGGCCCACGTGATCCCAGAGGTCGCATCGCACTAACTGCGCCTCTGGGACATGCACACACTGCGCGCCGGCACCAGGGAGAGGCCCAGGAACTGAAGTTCGTGTGGGCCCGAAACAAAAAGGCAGGCACGGAGTGCGATATCGCGGGGGATCCTTACCCCTGCGGCAACCATCGAAGTCCAATTTCTGGGCCATTATATACTACAGACAAACACTGAATCAGCAGAGTACTTAAAAATAAAATTAGAATGGGTTCACAAGGAGTTAATGTATCCTTTTAGGATAGATTCTTTACAGAGTCAAATAAGCAACAGGACCTTTGAATGAGACATGATTTGTCTCTTGGTGGACCTTCCAGTTGTGATGTTGTGTGTGGAACAAATCTGCCTGTCAATCCGTTTGAATTAACATTCTGAATAAGCTGGTCTTGCTAACAAGCAAATGTTTTTAACTTCATTAGTTTCTGAACAAAGGCAATGAAACAAACACAAACCCAATTTGAACCAGATTTTTGGCGTTGAGTATTCTACCAAGGGAATGAGATCCTTCCAGGGTCTCAGCCAGCTGAAGCCAATTTGTAAATGGGATTTGCCAGAATATTTGAATTTATCTCAAATAAAATACAGAAATCTCCATATTGCACCCCAAATACACCTAATGAGTGGATAGTGTAAGGAGGAACAGTGGTACTTGACACAGTGAGAACTGGGTAGAATTGGGCCTGCACTGTCTACACAGGTGTTTTGTTGAGTGCATGTTAGCTGGAGATTCAGTTCTGCACAGGAGCACATGATGGGGCACATCAGGGATGACTGACGTAAACACAGTATTCAACCATTAGGGTTTTCATTGTGAAATTTTGGTTTGGGTATGTCAGTGTATTTTTTTCAGCAGAGGGGAGCACTGTGACCTAGTGCAGGCATGTGTTGCTATGGTTACAGCTCGAGCTCTGTGAATTTTGTTTTTCTACCTGCTGATGGGAAATAATTCCTGTGATACATGAAATAAATTCCGTGACATATTGGTGAGATAACGACACAAATATGGTGGGATTTGCCATGAAATTGGAGACATCATTTGGTGCATCCTAAATAAGGGAACTATTTCCAATGGCATTTCTGAAAACAAGTCTTATAAAGAGAGTTAATCCTTGGAGTTTGCCAATGGTTCTGTTTCTTAGCGGGCCTTTTTCTGGTTTTGACATTGACGGATACGTCCAAGATTCATAACGTTACACCTATGGTGTGACCCTACCGATTTCCAGGTCTTTCACATCTGTTTGGTTGAAAAGCTGGCTGATAGCTGAACACATGACAGATTTTGGAAAGTGGCTTCAACCTTTCAATATTGGTTTTTAGAATCATAGGCCGGAATTTTGTGGAAGAAGGCGGGTTGGGGGCAGGGGGGGCTCCGAGGTGATTGGGAAACCCGGGAGGCCGGGTTTCCCTCAGGCCCTGCCAACTTTAACAGCAGGGCCTGATCTGCATATGAGGTCTCGGTTTTCCTCCCGCAGCCAGCCAGATTGAGAGGCAGCTGGCTCCGGGCAGGTAGGCCTTCGGCTGAACAGAGGAGTGAGGGCCGGGCCATTAAATGAATCGGGGTGGAAGGGGGGAGAGATAGGATCAAGAGCCGGGCAGACGATTGGAGGGGAGGATGGGGAGAGAGAATTGGGGATCAGGCCTGGGAAAGGATCGGGGGCGGGGGGCGGCCAATGATTGGGGGTCGGGCCGTGCCATTAAAAGGATGGGGGTGGGGTTGGGCAGAGATCAGGGCCAGATACTCGACGTGGATGGAGAGAAGATCGGGGCCGGCCACCGGAGAATCATGGCCAGCCTCAACATCATCATTGGGGGGTGGGGAGGGGTGGGGGGGGGGAGGCCTGCGGGAGAGGGGGGAAGGCCTGGGGTGGTGATCGGAGGCCTCATGAACGGGTCTCCTATCACAGAGGGTGGGCTAGGCAGGGACCCTGGATCCAGGAGGTAGGTATAAAGCCACTTATCTCCTGGATCCTGCAGTCCCTGTGTGAAACCCGTCCACATGCAGTTAAAAACAGAATGGAGGTTAAAGAAGAGGCTTCCAGCCTCATTATAATATTTAAATTGACATCTGCCCCCTGGGAGCGGGTTGGTTGCCCGTCCCGTCCTGTCTCTGTTAAAACTGAAAGTGGGCGTGTTGGAGGCGGGATCAGGTCGGGAATCCCATTTTTAACAATTTAACTGCCCCCACGCTCCAAACCCACCCTTTTTTTAGGTTAAAATTCCCCCCATAGAATCAATAATAGAATCATGTAACACAGAAGGAGGCCATTCGGCCCATCGTGCCTATTCTGGCTCTTTGAAAGAGCTATCCAACTAGTCCCACTTCCCAGCTCTTACCCCAGAGCCCTGCAAATTGCTCCTTTTGGGAGGATGGGGAGGGGGCAGAGGGGTGTAATAGTAATGGGAAACATAGGGAAGAGAAATATTTTTGTTGGAAAAATTGGGGGGAAAACGGTGGTTACAGTATCTTAGCTAGAAAAGAGTGGAATTAAAGTGAGAATTAAATAAAGAAGGCTGAAAGAAAATATGTAAGAAGAGAGAACAGAAGGGAAAAAGTTCTTTATGTAAAATTGATGCTGAATTTCCACGCGAGTTCTCTCAATCTTCCGCCGTAACTTTAGCGGGAGATCAGCGGAACCCCTGGAGAAACCTCGCAGGCATCCATTTTCAGGCGTTCAAGCCGCTTCTTTGGAGGTTCCACAGAATTCCCTCCGCTTCTCCAACGCTCTCCTCGTCACTAAAGACTTACCTGCTTGACCAAGTGTTTAGTCACCTGTCCTAAAATCTCATTCTTTGCCTCAGTGTCAATTTTTTGTCCGATAACGCTCCTGTGAAGGAACGCCGTGGAACGATTTACTATGTTAAAGGCGCTATATAAATAGAAGTTGGTGTTGTTGAATTCCTGCCAATGTTATGGTAGACCAGTAAAATATAAATACTTGCAATAATATAGCACCTTTCATGACCTCAGGTACCTTTGATGTGTAGTCACTGTTGTTATGTAGGAAACACAGCTACTAATTTGCGCACAGCAAGCTCCCAAAAACAGCAATGTGATAATGACCAGATAATCTATTTCAGTGAAGTTGGTTGAGGGATAAATATTGACCAGGACACTGGGGAGAACTCCCCTGCTCTTCTTCGAAATAGTGTCATGGGATTTTTACATCCACCTGAGAGAGCAGACGGGGCCTCGGTTTAACGTCTCATCCGAAAGACGGCACCTCCGACAGTGCAGCACTCGTTCAGCACTGCACTGGAGTGTCAGCCTGGATTTTTGTGCTCAAGTTCTTTGATGAAGTAACGGAAAGGGTTGATGAGGGTAGTGCGGTTGATGTTGTGTATATGGACTCTCAAAAGGCGTTTGATAAAGTACCACGTAATAGACTTGTGGGGGAAAAATTCGGTTGCTTTGTGCCTCTCATTAGCGCCCGGGTGCGGCGCCGTTAACACCTCCCGTGAAATTCAGCGGGAGGTTAGCGGCGGCGGTAGCCGGTAGCGCCCTGCAGCGCTGCGCCTCCGGCGATGACGTCATCGCCTTGCACAGCATCCTGCTCGCGTCCCGGCTGCAAACTTGGCTTGTGCCCCCTGACCTACCGCCGGACGCTGTGTCCGACAGGGTCAGGGTGGCGGTTTTGTGGCCGGGGTGGCGATAACTAAAGGGCAGGTGCTGGGCGGCCATTTTTTTTGGGCCGCCTGCCAGCACCTGCCCCCTCTCACCTCCCCCTGCGGGGTGCCGGCCGCGATTGGGCAGCCTGGCGCTCCTCTTGAGTGCCGGGCTCTTTTTCCAGCACCCCACTCCCCGGTGGTCCACCAGGGCCCCGGTGCTAGGCCCCTCCCCTTTAATCAGGGGAGGGAGGCCTGTCGCACCGCGGCGCTACGTGCCAGCGCGCGTGGCGCTGTTGCACGTAGCACCGTGATATTCAATGGGAGCACCCCAAGAGGGAGGGGGAGTGCTTCCAGTAATGCCCCGCCTCCTGCTTGGGGCGCTACCATTGAATTTTGGGCACGGGGGTGCTAACTTTTTCGGGGCGCTAAATAGTAAAATAGCAAAACTGAAACCCATGGGATTAAAGGGGTAGTGGCAGCATGGATACAAAATTGGTTAAGGGACAGAAAGCAGAGTGTAGTGGTGACCGGCTGTTTTCCAGACTGGAGGAAAGTGTGCAGTGGTGTCCCCCAGGGGTCCGTATTAGGAATACTGCTCTTTTTAATCTAGACTTGGGTATAGAGGGATAGTGAGGAGGATAGTAACAGACTTCAGGAGGACATAGACGGATTGGTGAAATGGGCAGACCCACAGGGCAGATGAAATTTAACACAGAGAAGTGTCAAGTGGTACATTTTGATAGGAAGAATGAGGAGAGGCATTAAAAACTATATGGAACAATTTAAAGGGGGTGCGGGAGCAGAGAGATCTGGGCGTATACGTACACAAGTCTCTGAAGGAGGCAGCACAAGTTGAGAAGTTTGTTAAAAAGGCATATGGGATCTTTGGCCACAACTTTTACCTTCGCAACGCACTGACAGCGGGGGAGCCCTGGATTGCGTGGGGAACCTGGACATTGAAGCGATGCGTCTTGCCGTGGCTTTTTAACAAAGCCACTGAAATTGAATCTGACTTCCGAGTTTCCTGACTAATTAACGGGAGCGGACGTGATGACATCACGCATGGGTCCCATTCGGCCCAGGTATTTAAAGGGGCAATGCCAAGATGATAGTTGAAGGTTGGTGGAGGTTCAAAAGAGATTGGTGGGGAAGAGAGTGGTTTGTTTGGATAGTGATTTGCTTGTTCCTAAAGAGATTTATATTGCTGCAGAATAAAAAAATGCAGGCTCAGCACCAAACAGCTGCTCCTAGATTCAGTGAAGCCTCCCTGGAACTCCTGCTCCAAGGAGTCAGGGCCCACAGGGAGGTCTTATTCCCTACTGACGGGAGGAAGACGCCAGCTGCAGAGACCAAGGCGGCATGGCTGGAAATAGCGGCAGAAGTGAGCAAGTCGTGGATCCAGTGCAGGAAGCACTTTAATGACCTCATGAGGACAGGAAAGGTGAGTACAATGCCACATTCAACTACATCCTGACGTGCGTGTCACCACAACCCCCTCACTCTGCCTTCCCAAACCTACGCCTGCACATCACTCCTCACACCAACCTACCTTGTGGATGCACCCATCCCTCTCTGTCTATGCACTGACTCACATCCCCATCTGACCATCCATCACTGACACTCACCCTCATCTTAATGAAATGTAACGCCTCTCCCTCATTGTCACCCTCTACAGATGTTGCCCATCTATCCCTTCCACTTATTCCATGTGCTCGCTTACAGAGAGAATGTAGGAGCCCATCTCCAGCATGACTGGCATGATGTTGCAGGCCATGGCGATGATGTGTTCATCCATGGAAAGGGTGGCAACCTGCATGAAGCATCAAAAGTGGCGTTCAAACGAGCACATGCTTGCTCTCACCATCACCTTGCACACTCTGAATGCCACTTTAACTAGGATGGATAGAAACCTAGACTTGGCCGTTCATCGCCCCACTGATGTGCAGCAAAGTGCTCTCCAGCTCCTTGCAAGCAGGGGAGTGCAGGTGGGCCATGAGAGGGATGATGGTGAAAGGGGACATGGAAGTGGGGACTCTGCTCAAGGTGCTTCCACTTCGCCCCTGTTGCCGCCCCCCCCCCCCCCCCCCCGCTCAGTCAGAGCCCCACATGCTGCCTCATCTCTCGATGGCAGAGTCTGCCTCTGCACAAGTTCAGGTGGAGCAGTCTTTGGCAGGGCCCTCATGGGCTCCAAAACCCAGAGGACGTTGGCCAAAAGCATCTCAGCAGTCAGAGCAGGGAAGTGAGCAGCCTGCCTCTACCTCTGCTAAAGCCACAGGGATTGCACGACGTAGAAATGGTAGGAAGAGGAAGATGAAAGAATTCTAGATACACAAGGGTATGCACATGGATGTTTTAGGCAATGTTTCACTGTTAAGTTCACGTTGTTTGGACGCACATAAAATTATTACTTTGCACCACTTTCCCATCTTGCCCATTTTTGCCTGTTGCCTGGCAAATGGCCTTGTCACTTGTAATGAATAGCAAGATATGACAACTGTGAGAAATGGGTGTGTGTAACAGGAATGGTTTGGTCATTTGAGGACTGCTTGGTAGTTGGAGAGGGGGAAAGTTGGTTCAGCATCTTGGTGACATATGGGTGCAATGGTGCAACCTAACTAAAGCATGCCATTATAAGGCCATCCTGGGTAACAATGTGTACCGCTGCTGGTGCCATGTCCACATCAAGTTCTTCATCCTCCTCCTCCTCCTCCTGTTCCTCCTCCTCCTCCAAAGAGGCTGTGCGCTCTGTACCTTGCTCCTCCAGCAGCTCCAATCCTCGCTGCTGCACTATGTTGTGCAGAGCGCAGCAGACCACGATCATTCTGGAGACCCCGGCTGGTGCGTATTGAAGGGCTCCTCCAGATCTGTCCAGGCATCTGAAGCGCATCTTCAGCATCCCGATTGTTTGCTCTATTACACATCTCGTCATCATTTGGCTTGATTGCAGCGCTCTTTGGCCTCAGTACTTGGCCTCCTCAAGGGTGTCACCAGCCATGTCTTCAGTGGATACCCCTTGTCTCCAAGCAGCCAGCCAGTAACACTGGTCGGAGGTGCAAAGAGCTGAGGGATGGTGGACTGGCACAGGATGAATGAATCATGACAGCTCCCTGGGAATCTGGCACACACATTCATGATGATCTTTTTGTGGTTGCAGATGAGCTGCACATTGATGGAGTGGCAGTCTTTACGGTTCACAAACACTCCTGGGTGATGAGGGGGTGCCTTGATGGCCACATATGTGCAGTCGATGACAGCTAGAGCCACAAAGCCGAGCACCCGCTCATTCTGACTGGCTTCATCAGTGGCAAGGTGTACATAAGTGCCTGCCCCTGGCAAACATGGCATCGGTCACCTGGGCGATGCATATGTTGGCGGCCGACTGCGAGATCCTGCAAATATCTCCTGCAGATCCCTGGAAGATGCCTGAGGTGAAGAAGTTGAGGGCGGTGGTGACTTTGACAGCCACTGGTAACAGGTGTCCACCAGGTCCACTTGGCAGAAGGTCTTCTTCCAGAAGGCTACAAATATCTGCCACGACCTGACGCGATAGCCTGAGCCTCCTGAGGCACTGGTGTTCAGTCATATGCTGGAAGCTCATCCTCTGCCTATATACCCTGTGTTGTGGGTATCGCCTCCTGCGAGCTGCACCCCTGTGCTCATCCCCTCTCTCCTATGGAGCGGCAGGTGAGGAGAAGGCTGCCGCTGCTCCTGCTGGTACTGCTGGTGTTGTTGCTGCTGGTGCTTATCTTGGTCCTCATCTGAGGTCCAAGGTGAAACAGCATAAGCAGCACCCATGCTGATCTGATAGATGCCAGATATAAAGTGGAGATCAGAGGCACACCCGCCAATGTGGCGAGAGTGGCCTCCAAAATTGTAGAAATCACCTGCAAACTCCCGAAAGCAAACTCTCAGAACAAGTGGTGTGAGCAAGGAAGCAGGTGTGAGGTCTGAGTATTGATGGGTTTTTTGAGTGTCATTTGTTCAGCTCCCTCAATTGCCGCTCTGCTCTTGCCTTACTTTCACTGACAAGGTTCAGCAAGCCCGGGAATCCCGTGGACACTCAGTAAAAGATCAAACCACAGGTAAAAAAGGCTCTTAATAGCCGCTTAACTAGCTCTTAATTGGTTTAAATAGGTAACCCGCCTCTCCCGAGGGGTTCGCTCACTCACAGCCTAACGCACTCAAGTTAAATGCGGAAACCGGCGGGTTGAAGCTCCCAAACCCACTCATTCTTTAATGTTGAAATTCAGGCCCGTGTCTTTATAAATAGAGGCATCGGGCTGGATTTTCATTCACCCGTGGAGGCGGGTTTGGAGGCGTGTGGGGGGTTAAAATTGCGAAAAGTGGCGGGCGGGCACAAGTCCGCCTCCATCCCGCCTCCACGCAATTTTGATGCAATCGTGTCTGCTGGTCCCGCCTTTAAGAGACGGGATAGGCTGTTAAGGCCCTTAACATGCACTAAATTGGCTCTATAATGCCATTTTGAAAGGACTTTGTGATTTTAACCCTTGTTCTATGTGAAGCACGCCTGCTCTGAAACACGATTGTGAAACCTGGTGGGAGCACATGTGGATAGCTGAATATCAGTGGCTGCGCTGAGTATCAGTGAGTGGCTGGCTGGCATCTGGGAGTGGTGGAGCAAAAAAAAATTCTCTCTCTCTCTCTCTCTCTCTCCTTAGAGCTGCTGCTCATTTTGCATCCAGGTCCTCTCACAGCAAAGGCCAGGCAGTCTCTGACCTTCAATGCAGCATCAATGATGACATCATCAGAGGCGACTTTCAGACTGAAACCACTAATTGGTTCATGGGTTCCCACATGCTGGAACTCAATTGCCCAATTAGGTGAAAATTGCATCAATCTCCCACATCCAATTGCAGTCGGGTGGATAACACGAAAAGTGGATGACACGACCCCAACCCGCCCCAGTATCAAAATCCAGCCCATAAAGTACAAAAGCAAGGAAGCTATGCTAAACCTTTATAAAACACTGATTAGGCCCCAGCTGGAGTATTGTGGCCAATTCTGGTCACCACACATTAGGAAGGATGTTAAGGCCTTAGAGAGGGTGCAGAGGAGATTTACTAGAATGGTACCAGGGATGGGGACAGGATGGGATATGTTAGGGGGAATTAAATACATGGGGTTACGGGGGTAGGGTGGGATATGAGTACTGTGGGGATTAAAGCAGGGACAGGGTACTGGATTTGGATGATCAGCCATGATCGTATTGAATGGCGGAGCAGGCTCGACGGGCCGAATGGCCTACTCCTGCTCCTAGATTCTATGTTTCTATGTTTCTATGAGACTCCAGTTTTGTTGGAGAGACTGGAGAAACTGGGATTGTTCTCCTTAGAGCTGAGAAGGTTAAGGGGAAATTTGATAGAGAAGTTCAAAATAAGGAAAAACTGTTTCCAGTTATAGAAGGGTCAGTAACCAGAGGACACAGCTTTAAGGTAATTGGCAAAAGAACCAGAGGCGACATGAGGAAAAACTTTTTTATGCAGCGAGTTGTTATGATTTGGAATGCACTGCCTGCAATGTTGGTGGAGGCAATTACATTCAATTATACTTTCATTATAACTTTCAAAAGAGAATTGGATAAATACTTGAAGGGGAAAAAATTGCAGGGCTGTCGGGAAAGAGCGGGGGGAGTGGGATTAATCAAATAGCTCTTTCAAAGAGCCAGCACTGTCACGATGGGCCCAATGGCCTCCTTCTGTGCTGTATCATTCTATAATTCCAAATCTCTGGCGTGGGATTCCAACCCACAACCTTCTAACTCAGTAGCGAGCGTGCTATCAACTGAGCCACGGCTGACACATAAGGTGTGCCCTCCCACAAAATCCAGGGCTACTTCGGGAGCTGATTTAGCAATTGGGGGCCATACTACTTCAGTGAGGCAGATCCTAACAGTGTTGCACCTCTATTAATGTAATATTACTGTTATTTTCAGTAACATGCTGCGATGCTAAAACCAAACAAAACTGCTCAGCCCCAGGAGACAGAAATTTCCCTGAACCTGCCGGGACTCAAAGCAATTCAGCCGAGATAGTCAACAGATCCAGATTGCACTGATAGTATTTCCGTCCTTCTTTAATCAGGGTGTGGGGAGAGAGGCGCATAAATACAAGAAGGGACTCCTGTAATCAAAAGGGGAAACTCATAATTAAGTCTTGACAAAATTAAGTGCAAACTTTGAAGTCCCATATCAGCAGTTCGCATCAAGATGGCTGTTCTTTGTGGTACATGGAACAGCCGGTAGTTAATGAAGCAACTAATTGTATATAATGAGGACCTCCATCTGGGCTCCTGGGAACGTAGAGGCTAATTGTGAGGGAACTTGGCACAATATTGTATTTCAAAAATGTGTTTTAATGTTTAAAGATAAACAGTAATAAAACTAGGGGCAAAGCTGGTGTCTCTAGCAGTGTATTCCCAAAGCGAATCACGGAAAATTGTATGTGTGCTAATATGCATCCTATTATACTATAAGAACGTTTTAAAATTAAGCTCTTGCCTATTTTTGGCAAAAATTCCATGGGCCCACCTTCAGAACCGACTGGAAATTTGTTCACGGTGCACAATGGGCAAAGAGCGGGCGGGATTGACTCGAAAATATATTACATTTTGGCGATGAGGATGGGATCCCAAAGTCATTGTTAGGGATCATGGGAGGACACAGTGTTCAACCTTCGAGTGGACAAGTTTAAGGTGAATTTGTGACACCTACACTGAATTTTTGTGATGTTTTACTCTTAATGCTGATGCAGAATTGTCTGTGCTTCGCCTTCGTGTGTATGTATACACAGCAGCAGCAGCGCTGATTCTCACAGGTACACAGGTAGCGTGCTGAGTCACTGTTCAACGGGATCGGGACAATCATGGCCGCGCCCGCGGGATTCATCGGAAGCCTCGGCAAGTATGACCGAGCTCGTGAACGATTCAGTTCTTACATTGAGCGGATGGAGCTGTCTTTTTAGGGCCAATAACATTATTGAGACCAAAGGTGCAGATGAGAATGTTCAAGCTCAAAATAAAGTAATTCGTGAATGGAAAAAAGCAATTCTTCTAACAGAGATCGGGCCAGATGTCTACGGAACATTGACAAACCTACTCGCGCCAGGGAAAGCGAAGGATGCGTCGTTTGAAGACATTGTCGAGAAAGTCGAGGACCATTTCAACCCAAAGCCATTAGAAATAGCAGAGAGCTATAAGTTTGGTACCAAAAACAAAAAACAAAGTGAAACCATCAGTGAGTACATTGTAGCTCTTAAGAACCTGTCTTTGCATTGTAAATTCGGCACATTTTTGGATCGTGCGTTGCGAGATAAGTTTGTGTGTGGACTGGTGGGTGAGCGCACACAGTCCAAATTACTGAACACTCTGAACCTAACGTTTGACATAGCATGCAAAATTGCCCTATCTATGGAGATACCGTCTAAGAATGCTCCGTCCAACTCAAGTGACTAGTGCAGCTGAGGTCTACAGTCACAAAGCCACCGCCAAACCTAAAGCTGTGAGACTCGGTCAAAAGCATGTCGGTGAGAGCAGTTCAGTGAATTGTTATCACTGCAATGGAAATCACTCACCACAGTCCTGCCAATACAGAAATGTGAAGTGTTTTCACTACCAGAAGCAAGGCCATATTTCAACAGCTTGCAGAGCTAGATCTAAAGCAGGAAGTAAGAACCATTCTAGTGGCAATGGAAAGCAGCGACAACAAAAGGGAGAGTTCACAATATTGAAGTGAACACACCTGATGTTGAAGAACTAGGTATCTACAGTATCTATGCCACTAGCGACAACGCTAGCAGTTGTGAGAAAGATTTCCATACAAAACCTTTGATCAACGAGTAATATATTGAAATGTGTATCGACACGGCGGCGGACTGCTCTATCATGAGTAAAGACACATATGAGAGTAAGTTTAATCAAATACCACTTACAAAGAGCACCGTAGAGTTAAAAACCTACTCCGGAGAAATCCTAGAGACATGTGGACAAATGGAATGTACAGTTCAACACAGTGGCCAGTCAGTAAAGCTGCCTATTATTGTAGCGAGCTACAACAACAGGCCAACCCTCATGGGCAAAGACTGGTTGAGAAAGTTAAAACTAGACTGGAAAAATGTCTTCAGTGTAGATGCTTCAAAGAAGCGACTCGACACAATGCTGAACAAGTATAAAAGCATGTTCACAAACAGTTATGAGGGCATCACTGGGTATGACGCGCATATCCGAAGCCTGTATATTGTAAGACAAGGCTGGTCTCCTATGCGTTGAAAAGTCAGGTGGAGGAAGAGCTAGCGAAGCTGAGAGAGAACGGAGTGCTAGTAAAAACTGACAAAAGTGAATGGGTTACCCCGATTGTGGTAGTGCCCAAAACAGACAAAACTGTACACTTGTGCGGTGACCACAAAGTTACAATCAAAGTTACTATCAACCAAGCAGTTGATGATGAGCAGTACCCGTTACCTACATCACAAGATTTGTATGCAGCACTCTCTGGGTCAAAGGTTTTCTCCAAGCTTGACCTGTCACATGCTTATGCTCAGCTGAATATTGACAAAGAGAGTCAACAGTATCTCACCATCAACACACACAAGGGACTGTATTCATACACCAAGCTGCCGTATGGTATAAAGTCCTCCCCCAAAATTTTCCAGGCTACGATGGATAAGATTTTGCAAGGAGTTCCAAATTGCTTATGCAATCAAGATGATGTGCTGATCACAACAAGCAGCGAGGAAGAAAATCTAGAAGTGTTAGATTTAGTGCTTCGAAGGTTGAATGCCCACAATGTCAAATTGAAAAGGAGCAAATGTGCTTTTGTGCAGCCCGAGATTGTGTCCATTGGTCTGAAAGCTGATGCAAATAGCTTGCAACCAGTAAAGGAAAAGGTTGATGCTGTCATCAATGCTCCAAAACCACAGAACGTGTCTAAGTTAAGATCTTTCCTTGGAATGGTCCAGTACTACGCACGTTTCTTACCTGAGTTAGCGACCATGTTAGCTCCATTGCACGAGCTCCTCAAGAAGGGTGTCCAGTGGAAGTGGACAAAAACGCAACAGAAGCTTACGACGCTTGTAAGAGAAGTCTATGACACAGAGCGTGAGCTCAAGTTAGCATGTGATGCTTCCAGTTATGGTGTGGGAGCTGTCATAAGCCACGTAATGGATGACGGCATCGCGAACCCTCACAAAGAGCAAAAGAAACTAGGCGCAAATTGAAAAGGAAGCACTCGCCATAGTGTTTGGAACCAAGAAATTCCAACAGTTCCTGATCAACAGAAAGTTTACCCTGATAACCGATCACAAACCGCCGTTAGCAATATTGGGGCCCAAATCTGCCATCCCTGCAATGGCCGCATCAAGAATGCAACGTTGGGCAGTGTTGTCACAATATGATTACACGATTGAATATCGCACTTCAAAGCAAAACGCAATCGCAGATGCCTTGTCCAGGTTGCCACATGAGGACTCAGGTGTTGGGAGTGAAGGTGAGATTTTCACGCTAGGTGCAGTTGACAAAGACTTTCCCATGAATGCAACTGAGATTGCAGATGAGACTCAAAAGGACTCAGTACTGAAAAGAGTGTATGAAAACACCTTGAATGGATGGACTGATCAGTGTCTGGACACAGAGTTGAAACCATTCCATAACCATCGTACTGAATTGCCTTGTGAGCAAGGTTGTATCAAGTGGGGAAATAGAGTGGTGGTACCTACTTCTTTGAAAAATAGAATTCTGGCTGAACTTCATACGGAACATCCAGGGATCGTCAGTATGAAATCAATTGCAAGGAGCAAATTTACTGGCCTGGATTGGACAGTGATCTTGAACCATTTGATCATGAACACATACATGAGATTGACTCAATTCAGACTTCAGAAACTGAAGTACCAGGTTCAAACAAGTCTGAGACAGAAACAGGATCATCTTTGAGTTCGGAACCAAAACAAAACAGCCCGAAAATTGGTTCAACACCAAAACCTTCTGTAAGGAGATCAGGAAGGGTCCGCAAACCTGTTACTAAACTGGATTTGTAGTTCATATAAAAGAAAAAAAGCCAGGAGTTTTTGTTATGTGGTACATGTAATGCTGGGAAAGGTGGGACCATCGTTTTGTTGTATTTGAGAGGGGAATATGTACATTTTTTTTAAGGGGAAAGTGGTTTGTCACATGGTTTAGTATGAGCATGCTCAGTTTGCTCTGGCCTAATAAACAAGCACATGCACTGGCAACTCATCCTGCCTCTGTCCTTCATTTGTTCTACCCAAGTATATTACAATGCCCATTCCACTCTTGTGTCATCGCAATGGCACGTGGAAAATATACCCTGTGAATAACTGTTTAAAAAAATTAGCCCAATAAATTCCAGTACAGTCAAAGGGAAGGAGATGATGGTTTTCTCTCGCTTACCATGCCTGAGGGTCAAAAAATGAACAGAGTTTCGGAATTAATATATTAAAATGAAGTGTTAGGTCACGGAAGGGAGCACTCTTCCAAGATAAACTCTGACATGTACTGTCAAGAGAAGACGTTAAGTCTTGCTGACTCATGCTCTACCTGGCAATGGTGCTTTTCTCAAGGACAGATGCAGCAAAGTTCAAACCCTTCAGGTGCTGGTTCAGTCCACATTTACCAGAAAGATACAAGCTAAGCCTAAAATACAAGCAGTGCTGTACAAGCTTTAATTCACAAAGTATCAGGCCACTAGGAGAGCGGAGAGCGGTTCATGTCCCACTCCAGAGACTTGAGCCCATAATCTAAGCTGAAACTCCAGTGCAGAACTGAGGGAATGCGACACTGTCAGAGGTGCCGTCTTTTGGATGAGACGTTAAACCGAGGCCCCGTCTGCCCTCACGGGTGATCGTAAAAGATCTCCTGGAACTATTTCGAAGAAGAACAGGGGAGTTGCCCCCGATCTCCTGGCCAATGCTTATCCCTCAACCAACACCTAAAACAGATGGGCCCAGAGTTTTCTGGAAAAATAATGGTGAGTTAAATACACACATTAGTGTGTAAAAAAACCCAGCAATTTGTGGAGAGGAAGAGATCCGCTGTGAGTTGCGAATCGCCACAAATTGCTGGATGATTTGTGTCGCTCCTCCGTTGGCCTCGCAAAAACCAGAGCTCGTCATCAATCTCCCCGTGAGTGTCAACAATTTGGTGCATTTGCACGGTTCGAACAAATTAAACTCGCCGCAGAAAGTTAGGGCTGGTATTTAATGATCTAAGGACCCTTTTAATGATGATATATATTCTTAAAATGCCACTCAAACACTATGGCCCAGAAAGGGAACAATTGAAACTGTGCAGTCTCATTCCTACAGGTAGTAAATTGTTCCTAGCAGTTTTAAAATTTTTAATTTTAATTTTTTAATTTTTCTTACTTTTCCTTCCTGTCTCTTTTTTCTCTCTCTCGTAATCTAATTGTTCTTTTTCTCTTATTATTTCTCTTTCTGTATCTAATTTGACCCTAATTCACCCTTTTTTCTTCTCCTCCGTCGTTCGTTGTGTTTCTTTCTCTATCCTTAAAATCTCATTGGTTAAGGAGATAGAGTGTTGGGCCTATTGTTCACCAAGGTCCCAGATGCCCTCTCCGCACCGTTATCAGCTCACGCTGGGCAAAAATATGTTCGCGCTGAGGAAAAGAATCTAGCAAATGGGGCATGGTGCGAGATGCCCACTCCAGCAAAATATGGGCCATGATCTGACCATTATCACTGCTGTTCGTGGGAGCTTGCTGTGCGCAAATTGGCTGCCATGTTTCCTACATTACAACAGTGACTGCACCTCAAAATATACTTCATTGGATGTAAAGCATCTTGGGACGTCCTGAGGCTGTGAATTACGCCACATAATAACAAGTCCTTTCTTCTTTCTTCCTTTCTTTCGCCTTATGTAGAGAGCACAGATATGAATAGAGGAACTGTCATTACAAACCTGAAAGCATTGAGAGAAAACAGGTGCTGAGACTTAATAGGATTGACGTGGGAATTCTGGGGTAAGTTTTCTGTGGCTCCATGGCCACACACTGGGCCTTGCACACAGGAGATTGAAAAAGTCCCCAGGTTTCAGTCTAACAAATCGATGAGCAGTAAATGGCTGGCAGTGCACCTGCGGTTTTCCAATAAGTCGCGCGCCCATGCAAGTCTCCAATAAGGTCTCGGAGGATTTACTCTTAAAACTATAGCAGCAGTTCACGTTACACTGATGCTACATTTGTAGAGTAAACGGACCTGTAGGGGTGATTTCCCTCCACGACCCCGTCCAATTTTGGGAGGCATAGGGCTCGATTTTGTCAATGGAGACGTGATGGAGGTGGGACTCCCACTTTTTGGGTTGTAGTCCCGCCTCCATCAATTTGTGGCCAACCCACGCTACTTTCCCTTGATTGATCTTGTTAAGCCCGCCCAGCGGGCTCAGCAGGCCAATTAAGGGACACCTGGATACTGGTGACATCAGCGATTGACATTTCATCTGTCAAGAGCTTTTGACAGATGAAATATCAGCGTTTGACAGCTCTGTGAAGCTGTCAAACACTGACAATCTGTCTTCTAACTTGAGTCCTTCTACTCAGACTCAGTTAGAGAGCTCTCCAGACCAGAAAGCAGATGCTGCAGCTTTTGACAGCTCAGCGGCCATTCTGCTTTCTGTGCCGGTGAGCTGAGGGACTCCCGAGAACTGAAGGGAGGAAGCCTGGAGGAGAACGTAAAGGTAAGTAAAACTTATTAAAACACTTTACACACACCAAACACACTTACCTCTGCACTCATGCACCCATCACTCACCTGTACACCGGACATCTCGACCCCTCCAAGCCCCGCAGACCGACGGTCCGCCTCGCTAACTTGCCGTGGATTGGAGCCGTCGGGCAGCCCACACTTCAGGGCTAAAAATAGGGATTAGCCAAAAAACTGCCTGTTAACTACCTGTTAACAGGCAGTTAATTGGCACTAATCCCCTTCCCGCCTCGGGGAGGCGGCTCCCAGCACAGGTCGGGTACCAGCCTCCTGGGACATTGGCATGGAGGCGGGTTGGGGGCGGGATGGGTGTATGCCCCCTGAATCTGCAATTTTCCCACCACTCCCGTCTCCAAACCTACCTCCACGGGGCTTGGAAATTCAAACCCATTGTGATTGAAAAGGGGGCAAAATTGGGCGGTGAGGCCTACCGCTACTTCACCGCCCTGACCTCAATTTCTCTCCACCTGCTTCTCTGGGACTGCCGTCAGCTGCTCCTTCTCTGCCTACTGGCGAAGGGGGCGGGGGTTCTGCGGCCCAGCTCATTTTGTTCTTGTCTTCCCCTATTCCTGCCGCTCCCTGGGACCGCCAGGTGGAACCATAGTGGGAGGCCCAGAGTGCCGGCAGAAATGAACCTGAATGGAGGGAGAGAGCCTTGTAGCAGCCTAGCCCTCTCCCTCCAACTCACTGCAATGTCTCACCTGCTGATGGGCTTGGCTGAGGCGTTCAGTGCAAGGCTTTGCCCAGTCTTCGGGACCCAGTGCCCCCTTTAAGCTATCTCCGTAGTCTCTCCTGGTGATACAGAGGCAGTCCCAGTGCAGCACCACATCTGTCTTCTAGAGGTGGCCTCTGGCGGGTTCCCATTGGCTGGCAGAAATCCCATCAGGAGTCCGCTATGAATTTGTAATGACCCCCCCGCCCCCCCCGACCCAGAAAACTGGGCAGGGGGTCACGGCGGGGTCGGGATGGTGGGCGTATGTCTCACCCCAAGCCTGTGGAGGTGGGAACAGGGGAACCAGTTCATTCAGTCAGCATATTTAGACATTCTGCATCAGCCTCCATTACACAAAGGGCTCGATTTTACCAGGCCCGAGGAGGCGGGTTTGGAGGCGTGTGAGTTGTCAAAATCGCAAAAAATGGCGGCCGGGCCCGATCCCGCCTCCATCCCGCGTCCGAGCAATTTTCCCACGTTTGTGTTTTCAGACCCCGTTTTCATCCCGCCTCTTGGCTAGGCCCTTAATTGCCTCTATAATCCCATTTTGAGAGGCCTTTCTGATTTTTAGACATTTCCCCCATCCTACACGGCTCCTCTGGAACACGCCAGTTAATCCTGGCGGCCTCACAATTGGATTGCTTACTAACAGCTGCAGCTCCACCGTTAAAAAGGAGTTTTCAGCAGTGACACGAATGCCACCTGACCTGCCCCAGCCCGCCCACAAAGGCAAAATCCAGCCCAAACACTTCTTCCTTCTGAGTTCACAGGGATTGTTTCTTAAAGGAGCCGCTGTTACTGCAGAGTAACCCAATAAACGTTATCTTTTGTAACAAAGATTAATTGGAGTAAAACTACTTAGAGGATCAGTGAAAGAGCTGATTCAACGGCTGATGTGCCTCAGTTCTAAGTGTAAGCAATTACAATAATCTTTAATATTTGCATTGACACAGTGGGCTGGATTTTGCCATTGTGGGCGGGCTGGGGCGAGTCAGGTGGGATTCGTGTCAGGACCCCGACTCCGAAGTGAAGTGTTGAAAAATTGCGATTTTGCCCTAATTGGGCAATTGATTTCCAACGTGTGGGAACCCCTGGCCCAATGAGTCTTTTCATACAGAAAGTCACCTCCGATGACAGCATCAATGCTGCTGGATTTAAGGCCTGCAAGCAGCCTTTCTGGAGACTGGAAACACTTTGGAAATTGTATGAAAGACTTCAGTTACCGACCATGTCCACCAGCAAGCAAAAGTGTGCACCTCGCTTTGATGAGCCCTCCCTCCAAGCTCTGGTGCAGTGAGCAAGATCTAATAAGGAGGTGCTCTTCCCTTCCTCAGGGAGAAAAAAGCCACCACAACAGACTAAAGCTGTGTGGCTACAAGTGGCCGAGGAGGTCAACTCCATATCAATGAGTCGCAGAACCTGGCTGCAATGCAGGAAGAGGTTTCACGACTTTCTCCGCACAGGAAAAGTGAGTATGAATTTCCCATCACCCTCAATCTGATCCCCATCACCTCTCCTCACCAGCACTCTGCTTTGCCAACCTCTTCTTCCACATCCCACTTGACACTGACATCCCTGCACCCTTACCCATTCCCTCTCTCTCTATGGTCACATTCACTTAACTATTCGACCATGCAGCCCTCACACTCTCTATCACTCTGACGCAATGACAACAACTTACAACACACAGGGAGGGTCCTTTGTCTCCTTCTAAGCATCTATGCTCTGGATTCACTACACTCACTCCTTCATTCTCACTCAAACACCACTTGTGTCCCTCATTGCAGGAAAAGAGAGCCCACAATAAGGGAGACAGAGCGAGGACAGGAGGAGGGCCACCCTCAGTTGCCCAGCTCACCGCCTGGGAGGAGGAGGCCCTGGAAATCGCCGGGATCGAGGAGGATTCCCAAGTGGGGGACGGACAGGTGGGCGCATTGCAGCAAGCTGGTGATGGAATAGTTTGGCATCTCTCTCATTGACATTGCATGAGTCACTGATAGTGAATCTGATGCTCTAACAGATTGACTTATGATCATCTGCACTATTCAATGTTCATGTAACCTTGACCTCACATCTCTAACTCTTTCCTTTACTCCCCCACAGGACCATCAAAAGCCCCCATCCCTACTGTCCAGGAGGAACAGCCTGAGCTTCCAGACTCCTCAGAGGAAGCTGCAACATCTGAGGGCATAGCGTTAGCAGAAATCAGCGCACCCAGCACTAGCGCAGACACTCACACCTCGGTGGGACCTTCACAAGATAGAGTAGTGTTGACACCTGGTGTATCACAGCTCACAAGTGAGCATCAGCAGATGGTGGAGACAGGGACAGCAGTGGAGAGTCCTCATCGGAGGGCGCAGAACTCTCCCAGCTCGGCTCTGCTGCATGTCGACCCTGTGCCTCCGGGTCCATCCAGAAGGAGAGTGGTGCTGGAACTCCAGGAACAGGTGCAGGAGTCTCTGGCAGGTTTTGTCTCCAGGTTCGCTGCGAGTGTGGAGCGAATGGAGGAGTCCATCGCGAACATGAGCAGAGCCTTTGTGGAGGCATTGGCGCATTAACACATCACCACGGAAAGGATGGCTACCTCCGTGGAAAGAATGGCAATCTCCGTGGTAAGGCTGGCTACCGTAGAGGAGAGGATGGCTACGGTAGAGGAGAGGATGGCTACGGCCATGGAGGAGCTTAGTCGCCAGGGTATGGAAAACATGGTAATTGTTCAGAATAGACTGACATCTCTTGAGGAGCGATGGTCAGCTATTGAGCAAACAAACCAGACCTTCATGCAAGTCCTCTGGAGTAGGACTTCCAGTGCAGAAACGGGTCCTCATGGCCCCCCTGAATTGCAGCAAGTTGCTGTCAAGCCACTTGCTAGCTCTGGAGTGAGGCTGACCCATGAGAGGGATGTTGGTGTCAGAGAACAAGGAAGTGGGGGCTCCTCTCCAAGCGCTCACACGACCATGCCACTGCAGAGCCCTCAGTCAGAGCCCCACCAGAGTCCTCACCCAACTGAGATGGGCACTCAGCCCCTGCACAGCCACAGGAGCAGCAGACTGTTGGCGAGTCCGCATAAGTTTGCCGCCCCAGAGGACGGCCGCCAAAGGCGTCGAGACAGGAGCAGCAAGAAAGTGAGCAAGGGGCCTCCACATCTGCTGAAGCCACAGGGGAAGCACCATGTAGGAGCATGCGTAAGAGGAAGATAATGCACAAGTAGTCACAAGGGTAGTCACTTGGGTGCTGTGATGTTTTATATTTGGACCAGTCATCATTGTCATTGTATTATAAGCAGATTTGATGGCAAACTGTTGAAGTTGTGGCCTGTGTCATTTCGCAAATGGGACTTTCTCATTGAGGGCTTAGGGCGCCTTGCAATTGTCAGTATGGTGGTCAGAGTGATAGGAATCCGCAGGTTCTTGTCCATTGTCGATGCTCTGGTAAGAAGGTGCGAGACAAAAGTGTTTGATTGTGCAGGCTCATCAAATCTGGCCAAGATAAGTGCATCCCTTGCATCCTGGGCAGCAATGTGGTCGCGCGCTGGCACCTTCTGGTCTGTGCAGCTTCAGGTGGGTGAGCAGCAGCTTGGCGCTCCTGTTGATGCTCCTGCTGTTGGTGCTGCTGTTGTTCATGGTTCTGCTGCTGCCACAGCTGGTCTTCATCCGAATCTGATGTACAGGAGGAAAGGAATTAAATGGTCGCCATGCTTCTGGTATGCCTCAGTTGAGGAAGCGCTCAGTCAAGGTGGGGAGAGGGGTTTCCCAGGAGGTCACACTAGAGATGGGTGTCAGGCTCCAAACTTCCACAACAATGAGTAGGCCTGCTAAAAGTTCACCCAGAACTGAGACAACAAACTTCTGCCACCTGCAAATGACCATTTGTGAAAACTCCTTTGTAATGGTGGAGCTGCACCTGTTAGTAAGCAATCCAATTGTGAGGCCGCCAGGATTAACTGCCGTGTTCCAGAGGAGGCGTGTAGGATGGGGGAAATGTCTAAAAATCGGAAAGGCCTCTCAAAATGGGATAATCGAGGCAATTAAATAGTTGTTAAGGGCCTTAAGGGCCTATCCTGCCTCTTGGAGGCGGGATGGAAACGGGGTCAGAAAACACACATGTGGGAAAATTGCTTGGAGGCGGGATCGCCATTTTTTGCGATTTTACCACCTCACACGCCTCCAAACCTGCCTCCTCGTGCCTGGCAAATTCGAGTCCTGTGTTAGCTCATTTCATTGTAGATTTCATCATTAATATTGTATTCCTTAATTGTGTGCTTATCAATGTGAAATAGTTTATTGGCCCAATTATAATTGTACATAATACGGGTATTCCAATAAATCTGCCCTTCCCTTACCAGAGCCTGTGCTAAATTCATCTCTGAGTCAGACCTCAATCATCAACTGCAGTGAGTTTTAATCCCAGTATGCTCTCTGCAGGCTGTTTAAGGAATCTAAGTAAAGGGTTCCAGACTCCCACTACACTGGTGTAGTCAGTAAATCTAGCAGCGGTTCAAGATGTGCGATTTAATTCCTAACGCCAACTGTACTTTTGCAATAACACAAAAGCAAAATACTGTGGATGCTGGAATAAAAAGAAAAAATGCTGGAAACACTCAGCAGGTCAGGCAGCATCTTTGGAGAGAGAAACAGAGTTAACGGGGGAATTTTAACCCAAAAACAACAGGTGGGTTGGGATCGGGTTGGAGGTTAAAGAGTTAAAAAACTGAATCCTGAACCCAACCCACCTCCAACCCGCCCATGTCCGGTTTTAATGGAGGCGGGACGGGGATGGGTAGCCAACCCACTCCCAGGAGGCGGGACGACCATTTAAATATTATAATGAGGCTCCGTGCCTCATGGAAATCCACCATTTCAAATTTAACTTTGGCTGGACGGGTTTCCCAGGCCTCGTGGAGCCCACCAGCTAAAGGGATCCAGGAGGTAACTGCCTTTCCACTTACCTACTTGATCCAGCGTCCCTGCCTCGCCAACCCCCCGTGATCGGACACCTGCCCCAGCCCTACCAATATCTCCCCTGAGGCCTCCGATCTGCCCCCTGACCTTCCCCCCCACCGAGGCCTCCACCACCCTCACGAGGCCTCAGACACTGCCCCCACCCCCCAATGAGGCCTCCGATCTCTGATACCCCCTCTGGCCCTTCCCCCTCTCCCGGCTTCCGATCCCTTCTCCGGCCTCCCCCCTCAGGCCCCTCCCCCACTCCCGGCTTCCGATCCCTTCTCCGGCCTTCCGACCTCCCCTCTCCAGCCCCAATCGCCCTCCGGCCTCCCCCCTCTGGCCCCGATCCTCCTTCGGCTTCAATCCCCCTCCGGCCTCCCAACTCAGGCCTAATCCTTCTCCGGCCTCCACCCTCTGGCTTTCAACCTCCGGCTTCAATACTTCTCCGGTCTCCCCTCTTCGGCTTCAATCCCCCTCCCGTCCCCCTTCCGGCCCCAATCTTCCAGTCCTGATCCATTTCCGGCCACCCACTTTTGGCCATGAGCCTCCTCCGGCCTCCGACACCCCCCCCTCCCCCTGCCCCCATCCCTCACTCCCTCCTCCCTGCAGCTTGGTGCCGCAGGCCTACCCACCCGACAGCCAGTCAGCCTCTCCATCTGGCTGGCTGCGGGCAGGAATCAGTGCTTTGAGCTGCCACTCAGGCCTTGCCTTTAAATTCGGCAAGGCCTGCGGGAAACCCATTCTCACAGGTTTCCCAGCTGCTTTCCAGCTCCACCACTCCCTACCCGCCTCCAAATTAAAATTCCGGCCAATATTTCAGGTTGATGACCTTTCATCAGAACTGCATTTACCGTTGCAGCACATTCAATAGAGAACAATGAGATCACAGCTCATCCACTATAGGAGCAACACCACATTATCGTGAGGAAAATCAGACCTGCACAACACAGAGAAGGTAGCGTTGTACCCATTGCTGTACATTGCAGTGTCGCACAGTGCAGTGAGGAGATCACAGTGCTACAGTATGTAGCAAGGACACAAGTTGTCACTTTAAGAAATGCAGTACGACCTCGGTGTGATTCCAAAAGGCTGAAATGTTTGCTTGGTGTAGGTTGGGAGCAACATTACTTTATATGAGCTAACGGTATGGGTTGTCAGCTTCTTAATATGCTGGGGACATTTTAATATGTAGTTTGATTGCTCTTTGTAATGAACCTGTTTAAATAACAGGAGTCTGACTGAGTCTTTATACACTGCACGCACAGTGCAGATATCATACTGCTGGATATAAAAAGAACGACATCACACTGCTGCATTGGATATAATGATGCTCCCCTGCTGTGCAAGGAAGCAGTGAAAGCACTTTGCTTTGTATGAAAACCTGACACAGTGGTAATAGATGAGGTCACACTCTATACTGAGTCTTTCGGATTGAGGGCGCTGGCCTGAAAGCAGCAATTTTGCAAAAGTCGCTCTCTTCTTGTTATAGATGTCAGCTTAATTCAGGAGGTGAAATGCTATGACTAGTTACAAATAGCTCTTTTACATCGGAGCTAAAGGAGCACTCCCACCTCTGAGCCAGAAGGTGCAGGGTTCGAACCCTGCTCCGGTCAGCCAGCATGGGAGGCCTTTCAGCCCCTCGAGCCTGCTCCGCCATTCAATTAGATCATGGCTGATCTGATTGATTGGACAGTCCCGGCTCTGAACTCTGAGCTGGCATCCAGCGGGATACTCGCGTTGGGTGAGTGTGGGTGGCCCCCGCTCATCATATGGGTTGTGGGAGCCCTAAAACTCTCCCACTGTACAGAACTAACCCCCTATTGGCTGGTGTAAAGATAGTTGCGGCCACGGAAAGAGTGCTCACGTCGCGGCCTGCCAGAGTGTAAATCAGTCTGTGAATCCTTCCTCTACTTCGCACTGTTCTCCAAGGGAAGAATGTGAAGATACAACAACAACAACCGCCAGAACTAAACAGCAGCTATCGTAAAGTAACACGCTGCATTTTAGAGGAGTCATTCAAAGAGGATTGTTTTTACACCAAAATAAATCAAACTAAACAATGGGGGCGATTTTCCCAGCCCCGAAGAGGCGGGTTTGGAGGCGGGACAGTTGGCAAAATAGCAAAAACTGAGGGCGGGTTCGGAACCCGCCTCCAACCCGCCTCCTGCGCAATTTTGCCGGAGGCGGGTTTCATGGGTGCGATTCGATCACGCCTCCATCAGTCGGGAGAGGTAGTTAAGACCCTCAAATAGTAGTTAAGGGCCTCTGTAATCCTATTTTGACAGGCCTTCATTATTTTACCATATTTTCAGGTAGCCGTCCCGCGCCAAGTCCCGTCTCCTTGGAGGCGGGAAGGGATTAAAGCCCGCTGGACGGGCTTAACAAGGTCAATCAAGGGAAAATAGCGTGGGTTGGCCACAAATCGATGGAGGCAGGACTAAAACCTGACAAGCAGCAGTCCCGCCTCCAATGCGCCCCCATTCACAAAATCTCCCCCTTTGTTCCAAAGGTCTTTCAGCACTTTTAGCAGGCCTACTGAAGTCAGAGGTGCTGCAGCTTCTATCTCTCAATTGTGGGTCCTCCTTGGAAGACTCTCTTCCCGCTTGGACTGAGCGCTTCCCCAACGGAGGTATCTGCCAGCAGCATGGGAACCATTTATTTCCTTTCACCATGGACTTCAGATTCGGATGAGGAGCAGCCACAGCAGCAGCAGAACCAGGCAGCTCAACAGCAACAGCAGCAGGAGCCCCAACCTCCTGCTCACCCACCTGATGCTGCACAGGGCAGAAGGTGCCAGCGCATGGAAGCACGTCGTGCAAGGAATGCACTCATCCTGGCCAGATTTGCATAGGTTGCCCATTGTGGCACATGTGCTTGGCTCCTTCTTAACACATGATAGACAATGGGCATAAATCTCTGGCCTCCTTTCACTCTGACCACCAACCTGACCACGCAAGTGTCGCGGAGCCCGCAATGTGGAGCTGCCTAAGCCGAAATAACAGATGCCATCATGCCAACAGTTTGCCATCACCTAATTTTAATACATTCACACAGGAATGGCATTTCATCAATAAACAGAAACAATCACCCAATCTGCACACAGATCTGGAGGTTATATCCCTTGCCAGCTGGACTCACACAGCCTTGGTTTCTTTGGGAGGCCTCTTCCTCCCAGATGAGGGGAAGAGCAGCTCCCTGCTAGCTCTCACCCCCTCAAGCAGCATACCCAGCGCCTCATCCGAGAACCTCGCGGAGGCCCTTGCCTTGGAGCAACACTGACATTCTCTGTAGTTTGATGAGTTCTTGAATTCAAGACCTCATCAAACCTCTTTCTTTTGCAGAAATTAGATGGTTGTTGCATTGGAAAATGCAACAACCATCTGTCATCTCTGCCGCGGAGGTGCGAGACTCTCCGCATACCCAACTCTTGAAGCCTGCAGGAAGAAACAAAGGTAAGTAAACTTTTTCTAACACTTTGCACTTACCTCAGATACTCACTTCTCCACACTTGCACCCATCACTCACCTCCACAGCGCACTTTTGGACCCCGCAGACCCCCGCAGACCCACTACTCGCCTCGGTGACCCTGGCGGGGTTCGGAGCCTTCGGGAAGCCCGCACTTGTGTGAGTAAAATGGGGATAATCCTCTTATCTGATGTTAATTACCTGTTAACAGGCAGTTAAGTGGCTGTAATCCCCTTCCCGCCTCCAAGGAGACGGGACCCGGCGCGGGACGGCTACCCGCCTCCTGGCAAGATGGCACGGAGGCGGGTTGGGGGCAGGCTGGGCACCCGCCCCCAAATTCTGCCATTTTCCTGGCAGTCCCGCCTCCATACCCGCCTCCCCAGGGCTGGCAAGATCGCGCCCATAGAACAGACCATTTGGCCCAACCAGTCCGTGTTGGCATTTACCCTCCACACGAGCAAATAGTTCTAATGGCATTTACCCGCCATGATCCCTATCCCTTCAATCCTTTTCCTTCATCCAGCTATCCAATCTAATCTTGAATGTTGACACAGTTTCTGCCTCGACCTCTAACCCTGGAAGTGAATTCCACAGCCTCACAACTCTCTGTGTGAAGAGGTTTCTCCTTCCCTCTGTTCTAAATCTCTTACTTTTAATCTTGTATCTGTGCCCCTTCGTTCTTGACCCTTGTTCCTATTCATTCAGAGGACTTCAAAAAACTGTAGCACTCCTTACCTCCCTCAGTCTTCCTTTGCTCCAACTAACTACAGGCTTTTAAAACCCAGGCTTGATGCAGAAAATTGGATTTTTGCCTGGGGGGGGGTTGGGGGGGAGGTTGGTGGGGGGTTGCCCGAGTTGAACTTGGTTTTATTCAGAATATTTCTACACTGCTGGGATCAGCAAGAACTGGACGAACACAATGTGATGTGACACAAAGTTTCTCGTAGTGATGGCGGTGGGAGGAGGAGTCACCGCAATTCAGCCTGAGACACTGTGACAACATCACAGCTCACCAATACGAGGTGCTGCAGCTATAACCAATGGAAAACCCAGAGCTCACTTCAGTGAAATGGTTACACTCATTGATGAACACCTTGGGCTACAGAACAAAGACTGCCTTCATTAAATATCGTTGAAGTAGCTATTCTGGGTCAATTAAATCATGAAAGGTATATTATCTACACAGTACTGATGGGCAGGGGGAGATCTTGACTTTGTGCGTCAGTGTAAAATGGGTGATGGTAAGTCAGCAGCCTGCTTTACATCTCTCCCGATTTTTATATCCATTGAAGCCAACGGGAATAAAAGTGGGTAGAGATGTAAAACAGGCTGTTGACTCGCTATCACCCATTTTACACTGTCGCACCAAGTCAAGATCTGCTCCACAGTCTCTCTTTCTCTCTGTCACAGAGTGATCTATAAATTTAGCAGCCAGCAGAGGAAAAGGCCAGTTTAGATTTGAAGATTGAGCTAGAAAAAGTGAGCCCATGTTAAGAGAGAAAGCAAGTTGTGTCTTTATTGGCCCGAAAATTAGACCTAATACGCGAGAGTACGCACTGTGTACTCTCGCGTATTAGGTCTCCAATTGCCGGTTTCCAGCATGCACTGCGCATGCGCGGGAAACCGGCACTTCGTGAACTCAAAAGGGGGTGGTTCCTAAGTGAACCGCGTGCGCGCTACAGGCTGCGCGCACGCAGTGCACTTAGTGCTTTGAATGCGCAGGTAAGCATGGAAGATTTTGCACATAAAGAAAGGAGGCGTAAGACCCTCTTTTAACAAGGTAAGTAGTTAATTAAGTATTATTTTAAATTTTTTTCAACAGGTTTATCTTTTTCAGAGACTTTAAAGAAAGGTAAGTTTATTTTTATAACTTTTAAAAAGATTTTTAATTTTTTCAAAAATTTAATTTTTTGTTTAAAGTGGTTAATTTATTTAACTATACTTATTTTATTAATGTGATGGCTTTTTTTTAAATTTAATTGAGGTTTAGCTGTTCTTTTGGGGGGGGTATAGATTCATAGCTTTGACAGCCCTTGCTGTCAAAACTATGAATGAAAGATGGTGTGCTGCCATTGGCTCTAACTGAATCACGTGATCCCAGAGCTCGCACGAACTAACTCCGTCTCTGGGATACGCACACACTGCACAGCTGCAGCCTTGAAACTAAAGTTCGTGTGAGCTCGGAGGGAAAAGGTAGGCGCGCAGTGAGATATCGCGGGGAAGCCTTACCCCCGCAGGAACGCTCCGTCTTTAATTTCTGGGCCATTATTTTCATTATCCAAGGTGTGTAGGAAATAACTGTTTCACTGTGGAAACTGTACACTGTTCATTCATGTATTTTCTGCAAATAAACCAATTGATAGTCTGAAGCGGTTCTGACGAAGGGTCCTCGACCCGAAACATAGGGCTCGATTTTGCCAGGCCCGAGGAGGCGGGCTTGGAGGCGTGTGAGGTGTTAAAATCGCAAAAAATGGAGGGCGGATCCGATCCCGCCTCCATCCCGCCTCTGAGCAATTTTCCCACATTCGTGGTTTCAGATCCCATTTCCATCCCGCCTCCAAGAGGCGGGATAGGCCCTTAAGGCCCTTAACAACCAGTTAATTGCCTCTATAATCCCATTTTGAGAGGCCTTTCTGAATTTAAGACATTTCCCCCATGCTGCACGTCTCCTCTGGAACACGCCAGTTAATCCTGGCGGCCTCACAAGTGGATTGCTTACTACCAACTGCAGCTCCACCATTAAAAAGGAGTTTTCACCAATGATCATTTGCAGGTGGCAGAACTGTGTTGTCTCAGGTCTGGGGGAACTTTTAGCAGGCATACCCATTGTTGTGGGAGTTTGGAGCCTGACACCCATCTCCAGTGGGACCTCCTGGGAAACCCCTCTCCCCACCTTGACTGAACACTTCCTCAACCCATCCTTTCCATGGAGGTTTCCATCCTTTCCGTGGTGATGCGTTCATGCGCCAATGCCTCCACAAAGGCTCTGCTCATTTTCACGATGGACTCCTCCATTCGCTCCACACTCGCAGCAACCCTGGAGACAAAACCTGCCAAAGACTCCTGCACCTGTTCCTGGAGGTCCAGCACCGCTCTCCTTCTGGATGGACCCAGAGGCACAGGGTCGACATGCAGCTGAGTCGAGCTGGCAGAGTCCTGTGCCCTCCGACGCGGACTCTCCACTGCTGTCCCTGTCTCCACCATCTGCTGATGCTCACTTGTGATCTGTGATACACCAGGTGCCAACACTACTCTATCTCGCGAAGGTCCTACCGAGGTGTGAGTGTCTGCGCTGGTGCTGGGTGCGCTGAATTCTCAGAGGTTGCAGCTTCCTCTGACGGGTCTTCAGGCTCAGGCTGTTCCTCCTGGACAGTGGGGATGGGGGCTCTCGATGGTCCTGTGGGGGAGTAAAGGAAAGAGTTAGAGATGTGAGATTAAGGTTGCATGCACATTGAATTGTGCAGATGATCATTAGTCAATCTGTTAGAGCATCAGAATCATTATCAGTCACTCATGCAATGTCAATGAGAGAAATGCAAAACTATTCTGTCACCAGCTTGCTGTGATGTGCCCGTCTGTCCGTCCCCCACTTGCGCATCCTCCTCCACTCCCACGATCTCCAGGGCTGCCTCCTCTGCAGTGGTGAGCTGGACTATTGAGGGTGGCCCTCCTCCTGTCCTCGCCCTTTCCCTCTTATTGTGGGCTCTCTTTTCCTGCAATGAGGGACACAAGTGGAGTTTGAGTGAGAATGAAGGAGTGAGTGTAGAGAATCCATAGCATAGATGCTTAGAAGGAGACAAAGATGGAGTGAGGTGCCAAGACCAAGGGCCCTCCCTGTCTGTTGTAAGTTGTTGTCATTACATCACAGTGATAGGGAGTGTGAGGGCTGCATAGTCGAATAGTTAAGTGAATGTGAACATAGAGAGAGAGGGAATGGGTAAGGGTGCAGGGATGTAAGGGTGAAGTGGGTTGTGTAGGAGGAGGTTGACAAAGCAGAGTGCTGGTGATGAGAGGCGATGGGGATCAGATTGAGGCTGATGGGAATGTAATACTCACTTTTCCTTTGCGGAGAAGGTCATGAAACCTCTTTCTGCACAGCAGCCAGGTTCTGCAGCATATAGAAATCGCATTCACCTCCTGTGCCACTTGCAGCCACACAGCTTTAGTCTGTTGTGGAGGCTTTTTCCTCTCTGAGGAAGGAAAGAGCACTTCTTTATTTGCTCTTGCTCCCTCCACCAGAGCTTGGAGGGAGGCCTCATCGAATCTGGATGTACACTTTGGTTTAGTGTTGAACATACTTGCAGAAGGAATCCCTCAGAAGAATGGTCATAAAGTTGTAAGGCTGAAAAAGAAGCAAGGCTGCTTGCAGGCCTTAAATCCAGCTGCATAGATGACGTCATCAGAGGCGAGTTTCTGTATGAAAAGACTCATTGGGCCAGGGGTTTCCACACGCTGGAAATCAAGTACCCAATTAGGGCAAAATCAGGCAATTGTCACGAATCACATCGGAGGCGAGGTCGGGAACTGCCAATCACCTGACACGCACCCAGCCCGCCCCCAATGGCAAAATCCAGCCCGTTAACTCTGTTTCTCTCTCCTCAATGCTGCCTGACCTGCTGAGTGTTTCCAGCATTTTCTGTTGTTATTTCAGATTTCCAGCATCCGCAGTATTTTGCTATTGTATTGTGATAGTCTGAAGCGGTTCCTCATCTCAGTAAAGAAGGGAGAATTCACAGAGCGACACATCTGATATTTCACTAGCTAGTATACAGAATAAGAACACTCTATTAAAATCCTTATACTATTGTCGAACTAATATTGAGCAGAAAAGGGTGCACTCCAGATTGTAGGGTGAATGAGGTCCACTTACAGGTGTGGTTGTTGACACTGAACGCAAGTGAATACTTAGTGTAAAAACCCTAAAATGCTGATGGCATTGCCTAACAACAACTGCTTGATTTATCTCAGCTTCTCCCTGGGACTCTTTTCAGCTTTGTTGATGCCCTGCACCATGGGCCTCAGATCTTCCCCAGAGTTGGAAGTAATAAAAAAATAAAAAGGAGATGTCTGTTGAAAGTGATATCTTGAGGGACCCTCACTGGAACTGAAAGCCGTCAACTGAAGGAATCAAGGGACTATGAGGAAGGATTTATTGCAGGAAAATCACAAATGCAGTCTTGATACTCATGTTTATTATTTTAATTCAAATGGCAAAGAGGAAATCGTCCCACGTTACTCTCAATAGGGAGGGACTTCCTTCTATAAATCTATAAATCATTATTTATATATTGGGCCGTATATTTCGATGCCTACGGGTGGGCACGAGCTGTGTACACACCCGTAGGGACATCGGAAATGGCGGTTTCAGGCATGCACAGCGCATGCGCTGAAAACCAGCATTTCCGATCTGTTAAGAATGCTCTTGACAGATCGGGCGCCTGCCCTGGAGAAGGGCCTCTGCGGGCGGATAGTTCCGCTTTCTGGAGAACCTCCACCCGCAGAAAACCCTTTGAAATCTTACGCCTGGTAAAAGCCTGCTTTAACCTGCATAAGATTTGAAAAAAGTAAAAAGAATTTTTTTTCACTCATTTATCATTTAAAAAACTTTAAAAAAGGTAAGTTTATTTTTAGCCCCATAAAAAACTTAAAAAAATTAAATTTTTGTTTAAAATATTTAATTTATTGTAATTTCAACTCATTTTAAAAATGTGATTTTTAAAAACAATTTATTTAATGTTTTACAGTGTTTTTGGGGGTGATCTCCATTCATATATTTGACAGGTCTATCTGTCAAGTGTATGAAGGGAGATTCCCTTCTCCTATTGGCTCCCCATGGCCCACGTGATCCCAGGGATGCTTGCGAACTGCCTGCGCCTCTGGGATACCTGGGCCCTGCACATTTCGAGTTGGGGAGGCCCAGGAGCGGAAGTGTCCAGACCTCGGGAGCCCTCAGGTGAGGGCGTAGATTTTTTCCAGATCGGAGGCCTCCGCACTCAGGAAGCCTCCGATCGGAAAATTCGATTAAATCATTTAGAAAGAGTCAGCTATTGCAGCAACAGCTGTGGGATAATTCCCTGTATTCCAACATTGTGCCTCAAGCCCAACATCAGAACACCCTTCTTGAGGCACCAGTATGTGCTTTTGTGTTTCACTCCTTCTGAGTGTCGATTTTTGAGTCCATGCACAGACTTAGAATGGCCGTATTTGCACCAGAGGAGAGGCCTGGAACCAAGCACCACCAGACCTTAAAATGATGGGAATATTTAAAGGGATGTGGCTAGACTAGGTGGAGGGAGCAGCATTATAATGTTTGCAGATGATACGAAACTTGGCAAAGCAGTAGATAGTGATGAGGATGGTTATAGGCTTCAGGATGACATAGACAGGATGGTGAAATGGGCAGAAGCAGGGCAGATGGACTTCAATGAGGAGTTCAATAAGTGTAAAGTGATACACTTTGGGAGGACTAACATAGAAAGACAGTATACTATAAATGCCACAATTTTGAAAAGTGTAGATGAGCAGAGAGACCTTGGTGTCCATTTATACTAATCCTTAAAGGTGGCAGGGAAAGTTGATCAGGTGGTTAAAAAAACATATGGGTTACTTGGGTTTACAAATAGAGGAATAGAATATAAAAGCTTTGCTCCTATGCTCCGAAGCAAAGGGATTACACTAGAACTTTATAAATCACTGGTTAGGCCTCAGCTGGAGTATTGTGGACAATTCTAGGCACCACATTTCAGGAGAGATGTAAAGGCCTTAGAAAGGGTGGAGAGGATGGTTACCAGGATGTTACCTATGATTGAGGGAGGTTGGAAAAGTTAGGACTGTTGGAACAGAGAAAGTTAAGAGGTGACCTAATAACGGTCTATAAGATGATGAGTGGTTTTGATAGAGTTCATAGATTTAAAATCATTGGCAAAAGATCTAGAGGGGAGTTGAGGAGAACTTTTTTCACTCAGAGAGTTGTCGGGATCTGGAACACTCGACCTGAAAAGGTGGTGGAAGCTGATTCCATCAATAATTTTAAAAGTGAGTTGGACAGGTACTTGAGGACGAGGAACTCACAGGGTTACGGACAAAAAGCGAGGAAGTGGGACTGAGCACAACTGCTCTTTCAAAGAGCCAGCACAGACACGACGGGTCGAATGGTCTCCATCTGCGCAGTAAGTTTCTCTGATTCTATGATTCTACTTAAAGGTGTCAGCTTGGCTTTTGTCTCTGAGTCAGAAGGCTGCAGGTTCAAGCCCCACTTTATTACTTCACTACAATTGAGGGAGCATTGCATTGTCAGAAATGCTGCCTTTTGGCTGAGATGTTTCTTGTTGTTTCTTGTTGTTTCTTGTTGTTGCTTGTTCAGGTGAATGCAAAAGACTCCAAGTTATTATTTAATGTGAAGCAGTAGAGTTCTCCCAGTGTCCTGGCTAACATTCCCCCCTCAACCAACAGGACTAAATCAGACGAACTGGTCATTATCTCATTGCAGTTTGTGGGACCTTGCTGTGCATAAATTGACTACACTTCAGAAGTGATTAATTGACTGTGAAACACTTTGGGCTTTCCTGAGGACATGAAGGTTACTAAATAAATGCAAATTTATTTCTTCAAATATAGAAAGAAATTGCATTAACAGTTAAAAGGCATGGAAATATATTTTTCCAGGTGTATTTAAGCCATTCCAAAGGCTATTTGCAGCAGAAACAAAGGCCGCGATTTCCCCGACCTCAGCGGGTCCGGTGCAGCCAAGGTCGGTGGCAGGGTGTGCCCCCACTGCTGGCTCCAGCCCGCTGTCCAAAGTGATTTTACCTTGATTGGGCTTGTTAAGCCCGCCCAGCGCTTTTGCCGACCAATTGAAGGAAGCGGGTCTAATGACATCACTTGATGACGCGTCATCAGCCGGTTTCCTTAAAGGGACCATGCGCAAATTTATTTTGACAGTTGTGCTGTCAGTGTTCTACAGCATTGAAGTGCTGCAAACACTGACAAGCACTGCACAGAGGTGCACGGTTGCACCCAGGCTCTCCTATAACTCCCTCCATATGCTTATGGAGGGAGTCACAGCACGCAGGGAGGTTCTCTTCCCTTCCCATGGGTGGAAGAGACCTCCCCAGGACACCAACGCAGCCTGGTTGCACATTGCACAGGAGAACACAAGCAGGGATGTCGTTAGGGGGACCAGGCTGCAGTGGCGCAAACCTTTCAATGATCTCAGTAGATCACGAAATGTTACTGCAAAACCACACTCAACCTCATCCTGCTGTGCCACTCATCACATCCCCATCACTCTGCCTTCCCTACCCTACTTCTGCACATCCTTACTCACACCAACTTACCTTGCACCTCCACCCATCCCTCTCTATCTACATTATTACTTCCCCATCTCACTAGCCATCCCTCACACTCACCCTCATCCTAGTCCAATCATACCAACTAACAATACACAAGGGTAGGCACTTGTGTGTTTTAGCCAATGTTCATGTAAAGTTTCTGTTAATGTGCTGTCAAACATTGAAATCTTTATTTCCAACACTTTGCGTTCTTGGACAGATTTGTGTGCACCTTTGGAAGTGATTTAGTGAGTTACAGTGAATGGTGAGACATAAGGTTACCCCCCGCAATAGTGATGAGTGTGAAAGGAATGGCTTGGACATTGTCGGGATGCTTTATGGCGTTGGTGTGGGGTGTTGCCAACCTGGCGTATCATGTGGCAGCCAGGGTGTACAGTGTCAAGGGAAGTAAATCTGGCCATGGTGAGGCCATCCTTGGCCTCCCGGGTAGCAATGTGGTCGAGTGCTGATGTCCTCTGTCCTGTGCAGCATCAGTTGATTGCGGAGAAGGTTGGTGTTGTTATTGGTGCTGCTGGTGTGCCTGGAGCTGCTGGTGTTGGGGCTGATCGTGGTGGGATTCTGAGGACCAAGGTGAGATAGTTTCAAGGGCACCGATGCTGATGAAATAGATGGCAGGTGAACTTGAGATGACAGAAGCGATCTGTCAATGGCGAAAGAGGTTGTTCCAATGAGGTGACACTGGATAGAGAGTTTGCTCCAAACACTTGCAACCTGCATAAAGTTCAATCTGTCTTCCAAAAGCAGTCAGCAACAGCTTCTAAACTTGGAAAGTGAACAGCTGTGAGATGGGAGCTTTTATAGCACATTTCATAGAATGGTTACAGCACGGAAGAAGGCCATTTGGCCCGTCGAGCCCATGCCAGCTCTCTGCAAGAACACTTCAGCTAGTCCCATTCCTCCGCCCTTTCCCCGTAGCCCTTCAAATTCTTTTTCTTCAGGTATTTATCCAACTCCCTTTTGAAAGCCATGATTGAATCTGCCTCCACCACCCTCTCACGTAGTGCATTCCAGATCCTAACCACTCGCTGCGTAAAAAAGTTTTTCCTCATGTCGGCTTTGGTTCTTCTACCAATCACCTTAAATCTGTGTCCTCTGGTTTGCAACACTTCTACCAATGGGAACAGTTTCTCTCTATCTACTCTGTTCAGACCCCTCATGATTTTGAACACCTCTATCAAATCTCCTCTGAATCTTCTCTGCTCTAAGGAGAACAACCCCAGCTTCTCCAGTCTATCCACGTAACTGAAGTCCCTCATCCCTGGAATCATTCTCGTAAATCTTTTCTGTACTCTCTCTAAGGCCTTCACATCCTTCCTAAAGTGCAGTGCCCAGAATTGGACACAATACTCCAGTTGAGGCCGAGCCAGTGTTTTATACAGGTTCATCATAATTTGCAGTTGTCAAGTAATGAGATGATTCCATGGTCATACAACTCACGACCTCCTTACCTGACGTGATCCCCGAGCAGCGTGGACCCTGTGGGCGACATTGTAAAATGTAAAGATGAGCTCAAAATACTTCTTAATGGGCTGTTAACAAAGTCATAATGACCTGAATTGCCTCCCCCACCGCTACGTGTCGGGGCTGTTCAGCGCTGACAGATCCAACATCTGGGAAAGGCGCATGGCGGCGGGTTGACAGCGGGGTCCCGACCCATTGTCAAAAAAATAATTTCCCACCCAACCCACCATCAAATGTGCTCGCTGACCCCCCGAAAAATTCCCCCCTATGTGTAACGGATTGGCTGGAAGCCCCCCGGGAGTTCACCTGGTGACTCGTGATTTAGGTTATCAGTTATTGGTGGCACCATGGACCTTCTTAAAGTACAGACACCGGAAAGAAACAGATAGATGATGGCAGTCCCATCGGTGTCCGTAATTCACAGGTTTCCGTGTATTTCATTCTTGAGATGTGGACATCGCTTGCAAGACTGGCATTTATTACCCATCTCTCATTGCCCTGAGAAGATGGTGGTGGGCCTTCTACTTGAACCAGTGTTTGATACAGCTGAGTGGTTTACTAGGCTATTTCAGAGGGCAGTTAAGAGTCAACCACATTGGTGTGGGACTGGAGTCACATAAGGACGGCAGGTTTCCTTCCCTAAAGGACGTCAGTGAACCAGTTGGGTTTTAGTGGCAATCCAACAGCCTCATGGTCGCTTTTACTGAGACCAGCTTTTTTTAAAAAATGAAACTGAATGCAAATTTATAAACTGCCATGGCAAGATTTGAACTTTCACTCGCTTGCTGATTAGTCTTAACCAATCTGCACTACCGTACTGCCAACACAAAAAGACTTTCATCTCATCAATTTGTGCTGTGTTAAAAACCCAGGTCCCAGAGGTTAGAGAATAGAGTGTTAACTCACTGCATGGGTGCCTCAGAAAGGGATTATAAATTAATTAAAGGAAACGGTGTAGTAGGAGAGTTGATGCCTTCTCCATTTACTCTTCCCGTTGCTCTCAGTGGCTCCGCTATCTCTATGGTGATGCTGAGATCTGCACACTAATGTTTATAGCTCCAGCATTCCCTATTTGCTAACTCATCTGATTTATAACCAGCAATAAACCTTTTCACTTACATAAGCAATTTTGGGCTGCCATAATTTACATAATATCACTTGCCTAGAGATTTATTTGGCTGTTTAAAGCTTTATACCTTTATAATGCATCAAAGTCCCAGTTACCATTTGCATCCAAAATACTGAGGCAGATTTTCATCTGTACAGCCTGGGTGCAAGTTATCTCCTGGGTGGAACGCAGGGAGGGAAAGCGAGCGTAACACATCAGAAACAGATTCATTTCAATGGAGGAAAAATTGGGCAAGATGGGCATGGGACCCTCCCAGCCTGATTTTCCGTTCTGCCTACTGCCCGGGTGATGCTCAACACCCATGGGGTACAGACAAAAATTTACCCCCTTCACATAGTGTGGAGAATCTCTATTATTACACCAGAAATGTCCTCGGACGGTTTTCCCGATCAGCCACTTCGGTGGAAGCCCAATGGAAACCTTGCTTACTTGTCTATCTGGGGTGTCCGCTGAAATTAGGGCAGTGGATTGGGAGAAATCCCAAGGAAATTCCTGGAGTTGTTAAAAGTTAGTGCAATCCGTCACTGTTTATATCTCAAAGGCCCAGAATTGAAGACCCAGAGTCTCCTTGTCCCCATTTATCATCTACCATATTGTCACTTCTAATTATAACACAACGTAAGCTGACATGATGTTACAATTTAAACAGTGTGTGGTTGCTACGGATACAGCACAGGCAAAGAGCAGACATACATATCTGGGATGATTTTTGAAATCAAATTTCCTCCAAGAAGGCTATGGGGAATGAGCAGAAAAGTGGAACTAACTGGATAGCTCTTTCAATGAGACGGCAGAGACACAATAGATCAAAAATCCTCCTTCTGTGTTGTAAGGTTCTATGAATCGAAGGCCTTGTTAATTGGATCACTTACATGCAGCGCTAAAGGAAAGTGCTCACAGGCGCTGTACATTTACATTATCACATCAATGCAGGTACAGAGCTTCTTGCACCAGTACTCAGTTTACTTCGTGAGTGAGAATCATAGAATCATTGAATCATCAAATTTACAGCACAGAAGGAGGCCATTCGGCCCATCTTGTCCGTGCCAGCCTATCCAGCCTAATCCCACTTTCCAGCACTTGGTCCGTAGCCTTGTAGGTTACGGCACTTCAAGTGCACATCCAAATACTTTATAAATGTGATGAGGGTTTCTGCCTCTACCACCCTTTCAGGCAGTGAATTCCAGACCCCCACCACCCACTGGGTGAACAAATTTCTCCTCAAATTCCCTCTAAACCTTCTACCAATTACTTTAAATCTATGCCCCCTGGTTATTGACCTCTCTGCTAAGGAAGTAGGTCCTTCCTATCCACTCTATCTAGGCATCTCATAATTTTATATACCTCAATTAGGTCTCCCCTCAACCTCCTCTGTTCCAAAGAAAACAACCCCAGCCTCTCCAATCTTTCCTCATAGCTAAAATTCCCCAGCCCAGGCAACATCCTCGTAAATCTGCTCTGCAACCCCTCTAGTGTAATCACATCCTTCCTGTAATGTGGTGACCAGAACTGCACGCAGTACTCTAGCTGCGGCCTAACTAGTGTTTTATACAGTTCTAGCATAACCTCCCTGCTCTATACTTTGTGAGTGTTGCAGGTAGGGGTGAACGATGTGGACTTTCTTGAGAATTAAATGAGCCCAGTAATTAAGCATTACTAATGTGATATTTCTTTTACTAAATGTATGCTAGTGTCATCATAAGAAAAAAATATATACATCAAAAGCTTTATGGAATTGTATTTGCTCTCCAATTCTTTAGCCTTACCCCTCCTCTCCTGTAGGTGCTAACCACACTGTGCAGTGCTCCATGAGTCCTGCTGGCCTGCCGGCACTTCGCTCAAGTGGTCATCCTTCACGTGCAAGCCTCGTCAGTCAGCTATTTGACCGCGAGGGCCATCACAACTGAGTCTGACAGCCACAAGCATTGACTTCCAGCAGAAACTACTGGACAGTGACGAGGAGTGGGAGCCATGGTGGGCTTTTCTCCTGCCACACTGTAAAGTGTTGAGGCCACCAATAATGCTCCTCTGTTGCTCCAGCTGAGATCGGTCAGCTTGGCCTAGACTTTATTGATCAGTACTCCAACAGGCAGAGCAGTTGCCCAACAAGCCATGGCGGCAGCTACATGTTACCACGGAACCGCAAACACTGATTCCCACGGTGGTATGGATTGGGGATCTGCTGTAATGGCGGCCCCTTTGTTCTCATGTCCTCGGTGTATGAAAGGATGGAAAGCTCTGTGAAGCAATTTGCTTGTATAAATTCTTTAAAGGTGTGACTCTGCATTGTGTGGCAGGCACAATGAGCGCTATTTTAACATACGTCTTGTCACTTCTGTTTTCACTGGTAGAAAATAAACAGGGCCTACGAAAAAGAAAGACATTGAGCGGAATTTTCCCGTTGCCGAGCGTGCAGGTTTGGGGGTGGGTCGGCAGTGAAAATCCCGGAAATTGCAAGCACGTCGGGAACCCGCCGTCATCCCGCCGCCTCGCGCATTTAGCTCTGGCAGCTTTGAAGGCGTGACACGGACCCGATCAATAGAGGCGGGTGACCTCATTTAAATCATTAATTGCTTGTTGAGAGACCCTGAAGAGTGTTTTTAACGCCAGCTTTTGACTTTAACTGCAGGAGCACGGGATTCACGCAGCTCGGGTACCTCGCCTGTGAAGGGGTGGCGGAAGCTCAGTGACCATTGGCGAGTTCATTCATTGAGAGCTGGGAAAAGCCCATAAATACTCCAACATTATACCTCATTACTTGCCTCATGGAAAAGCTCTTGCTGACTCCATTTTGTCCACAGATTTAGGTGTCAGCAGCTTGCAGGTCATTTTTGAAACCTCATAAGCCACTCTCACCACACTGCTACTCACTATTGCAACATCAAGAGATTGGCCCTCGGATCTCCAGTTTACCTGCCATCTACTACATCAGCATGGGGGCCACTTACACTGTCTCACCTTGGTCCTCAGAATTGGACCATGATAAGCCTCACCACCAACAACACCAGCCACACAAGCAGCAGCAGCAGCCACAGCAACAACAGCTCTCTCCTGAACGGCCTGATGCACCACAGGTGGGAGGGGAACAGCACCGGGCTGTAGCACCGCGGAGGCAATACCCCCAACACAGGGTATACAGGCAGAGGATGAGCTTCCTCAACATGACTGAGCACCAGTGCTTCAGGAGGCTCAGGCTATTGCGCCAGGTCGTCGCAGACATTTGTAGCTTGCTGGAACAAGACCTGCTGGTCAGAGGTCCTGGTAGACACTCCTTATCAGTGGTTGTCAAAGTCACCACCGCCCTCAACTTCTTCGCCTCAGGCTCCTTCCAGGGATCTGCAGCAGACATTTGCGGGATTTCGCAGTCGGCCGCCCAAAGATGCATCACCCAGGTGACCGATGCCATGTTTCACAAGTCAGCCAATTATATCAGCTTTGCCACTGATGAAGCCAGTGTTACTGAGCGGGCGCTTGGCTTTGCTGCTCTGGCTGGCTTCCCACAGGTGCAGAGCGTCATCGACTGTAGCCATGAAGGCACCCCATCATCACCCAGGAGTGCTTGTGAACTGCAAGGGCTTCCACTCCCTCAATGTGCAGCTCATCTTCAACCATAAAAAGATCACCATGCATGTGTGCGCCAGATTCCCTGGCAGCTGACTCTTTTGTGCTGTGCCAGTCCACCCTCCCTCAGCTCTTCGCACCTCCAAACAGACTTACCGGCTGGCTGCTTGGAGACAAGGGCTATCCACTGAAGATGTGGCTCATGACACCCTTGAGGACGCCAAATACTGAGGCCGAGGAGCCTTATAATGACAGCCACATGTCCACCAGATGTGTCATAGAGCAAGCAATAGGCATGCTGAAGATGCGCTTCAGATGCCTTGACAGATCTGGAGGAGCCCTTCACTACACACCAGCCAGGGTCTCCAGAATCATCGTCGTCTGCTGCGCGCTGCACAACGTAGCGCAGCAGCAAGATTGGAGCTGCAGGAGGAGCAAGGCGCACAGCCTCTTCAGAGGAGGAGTAGGAGGAGGAGCAGGTGGAAGATGAGGAAGAGGAGGAGGATGAACCTGAGGTGGAGATGATAGCAGCAGCGGCGCACATTGCTGCCCGGGAGGCTCGGGATGGCCTCACCATGGCCAGATTTACTTAACTTGCTCCAATGCAGCCACATGCTGTACTATGAAGTTCCCCCCCAACAACACCATGAAGCATCCCAACAATGACCATGCCATTTCTCTCACCCAAAACCCCAATGCTCGGGGTTAAGTCTAAGTGACAAAGCCACTTCCATGGTTTGAAGCAACAATGGACAAGACCAGAAAGTGATGCAAAGAAAAACATTTGTGTGTGTCATCAAAATAACTGAAACTTAACACTAACATTTTTTGATATACCCATGTGCATGCCCGTATGCATCTACTTTTGTGCCATTTTTCTTTTCCGAATGCTTCTATGAGGTGCAACCCCTATGGCTCCAGCAGAGGTAGTTGCAGGTGCTCACTTCCCTGCTCCGACTCGATAGACACTTTTGGCAGACGTCCTTTCGGTTCTGGATCCTGTGAGGACCCCGCCCAAAGTCTGCTCCTCCTGCGGCTGTGCAGGGGCAGAATCCGAGGAAGCATGTGGGGCTCTGACTGAGGGGGGCGGTAGTGGGGGAGAAGTGGGAGCGCTTTGAGAAGAGCCCCTCCTTCCATGTCCTCTCTCACCATCATCGCTCTCATGGGCCACCCACACTTCCCTGCTAGCAAGGAGCTGGAGAGCACCTTGCTGCACAGCAGTGGGGTGATGAATGTCCAAATCTACATTTATATCCCTCCTAGAGAGGAGGTCTATGATCGCCTGCCAGCTGTTGTCCACAGCTAGAATGTGCTCATGTGACTGGCACATATGCCGCTCCATGCAGGTGGCCATCCTTTCCATGGAACAGCACATCGTCGCCATCGCCTGCGACATGGTGGTGCTCATGTTGGAGATGGACTCCTCCATTTTTTGCACATTTGCAGACATCATAGCTGCAAAAGATGCCAGAGCCTCATGCAATTGTTGCTGCCCCTCCAGGATCACCCTCTTTCTCATGGCCCCCGAGGCTCAGCGTCTGCACGCAGCTCAGCAGAGCGTGGAGCATCCTGTGCCCTCCGGCGAGGACTCTCCACTGCTGTCCCTCTCAACACCACCTGCTCTTGCTCATTTGTGAATTGTGCGACACCTGGTGACAACACTACTCTATCTCGCACTAGACCCACCGAGGTGTGCGTATCTGCGCTGGTGCTGGGTGCGCTTGGGTCTGCTGATGGTGCACCCTTAGAGGCTGGATGCTCCACTGAGGACAGTGCGGGGGACACTCGATGGACCTGTGGGAGAGGAAAGAGATGAATTAGAAGTGTTAGAACAAGAATGGGTAACGTTACCATTATGCACGTGATGGCATTTCACTGGCTGCTGACATCAGTCACCATATGAGTGACTGGTGTATGCCATATGGCTTTAGGAGATGTAATTCTGTCACCAGGTTGCTGGGATGTCCCCCTCTCTCCGTCTCCCACTGCCAGCAGCTCTGTAACTCCCGTTATCGCCAGGGCCCCCTCTTCTGCTGTTAGTTGGGTGAAGACTGGAGGGCCACCTCCGGTTCGCTGCCTCTCCCGTGTGTTCTGGGTTCTCTTCTGCAAGGAGGGAAAGAAGAGAAGTTTGAGTGAGAGTGATGGAATGAGCGTAAGGAATGATAGGTTACATCTGTAGAGGGTGACTATGAGGGAGTGGGGTGACATTGCCAAATGGCCTCCTTCCGTGGTGTTACTTGCTATGATTGCATTAGGATGAGGGTGAGTATGAGGGGTGGTTGGACAGATGGGGATGTGAGTATGTACATAGAGAGAGAGGGATGGGTGGACGTGCAAGGTATGTTGGTGTGAGGAATGATGTGCAGGAGTAGCCTTGGGAAGGCAGAGTGATGGGGATGTGGTGACAGGTACATCAGGATGAAGATGAGTGTGGCATTGCACTTACCTTTCCTGACCTTATGAGATCATTGAATCGTTTCCTGCACTGGATCCAGGTCCTCCTCACCACATCCCTGCTGCTGGCCTCCTCAGCTATATCCAGCCAGGCTCGTTTGGCGTCTTTTGGAGGTCTCCTTCGCCTATCAGCAGAGAAGAGGACCTCCCTGCGTGCTTTGACTGCCTCCACCAGAGTGTGCAGGGATGCGTCAGAAAATTGTGGTGCAGCCCTCTGCCTTTGGCTATCCATCATTGCTGCTTTAGAACAGTACTCAGCCCTTTGTATGTCAGCTTCCACCCTCCTCTAGCAACCTTCGAATGAGATGTGTGCAAGGCGGTTTTAATTATTGGCGCTGGAAACAAGTCATCGATGACGTCATCAGACCCGCTCCATTTAATTGGGCCGGGAAACGAGCATGACTGCTTTAAGTGGGGCCATTAAGTTAAAATCGCCCTGAAGAACACGCTGAGCAAAACATCGCGTTCCTGACCCGCTACGCGGCCCGCACGCACCCACGGTAAAAATTCCAGCCATTGTACTTATATGAACATAGGAACAGCAGTAAGCCATTCAGCCCTTCGAGCCTGTTCAATGAGATCATGGCTGATCCATAGCCTAACTCCAGTTACCCGCTTTGGCTCCATGGCCTAGAAATTGGGGCATGCTGGAAACCTGCCGGTAACATTGGTGGTCAAGGATAACGGCCGCCGGCCGAAAAAAGCGCAGGCAGTCCCGGCATTTTGGGACTGCCTGCTCATTATCATTTGCTAGTGCAACACGCTCTTTGCGGCGCTAATCTCAGAAGGAGGCCAAAGGTCGCCTCTGTCTCCCGCTCGCAGTGTTGGGGAACGGGGAAGAAAGGAGTGACCCGAACAGTTACCGCACTTGCTCCAAAAATGTTAGCTGCCGCCCGGTCTTTAGCGATTTTTTGTTTGTTTATGACATGAATGCAGATAAAAGCGATTTTATCACAGATCATCTTCAGTCGTTGCAATGGAGTTCACCCATTGATTTATTGGCCCACAAACACTGTAGGCCTCTCAGAAAGCTGCCAGAAAATGCAACTCCTCCTCACCACCAGCCCCCACCGTCCCCTCCCCTCACTGATGGGCAAAAAAATGAAAGTTTAATAGAAGAACCTTGGGAAAGAAGGCTTTTGAAGTTCCGGCGTCCATCCTCATAAGTCCTGCCAGACTCCTCATGGCCGTTAATGCCGCGGAAAGACCTTTTAGCGGCAGCACTCACTGGGGTGATTTAGCACAGACGGCAATGCGAGCGGAGAACTCCAAAATGGATGCGCTGTCGTCAACTCAGCGTTGCACGCCGATTGACGTCACGCTCCACCTCAACAAAATACTCTTGCCGGTAGCAGTTAATGGCAGCGCTGACGACCTGCCGAAAATGGCGGCCGCCGCGGGACCCGCCAGCAGCTGGCGGAAGAGCGCCGGCCGCTGTTTTGTCACCATTTCATGGCGCTAACGGGCGGCACAAACCATCCAAATATCTAGGCCCATATCTCTTAATACCCTTGTCTCGCAAAAATCTATTAATTTCAGATTTAAAATGATTAATTGAGCCCAGCATCTACTACACTTTATGTGAGAAAGTTCCACACTTCGACACCCTTTGCGTGAAGAAGTGTTTCCTAACTTCTCTCCTGAATGGCCTGGCTCTGATTTTAAGGTCATGTCCCCTTATCCTAGACTCCCCCACCAGCAGAAAAAGTTTCTCCCTATCTACCCTATCAATTCCTTTCAAAATCCTAAAAGCCTCAATCAAATCACCCCTTAACCTTTTATATTCCAGGGAATACAAGCCTAGTTTATGAAATCTTCCCTCACAATTTAACCCTTGGAGCCCTAGTAACATTCTGGTGAATCTGCGCTGCACTCCTTCCAATATCCTTTCTCAGGTACGATGCCCATAAGTGTGCAAAGTGCTCCAGACATGGTCTAACCAGGGCTTTGTATCGCTGGAGCAAAACTTCCTCCCCTTTATATTCTCGCCCTCTAGCTATAAAGGCTAGCATTCCATCAGCCTTTTTGATTATTTTTTGTACCAGACCACTACATTTTAGTGATCAATGTACATGGACCCCTAAATCTCTTTGGATCGCCACTATTCTTAGCTTTTCACTATTTAAATAATACGCGGATCGAGCCTGTTTTGTTGTAAAATGGATGACCTCACATTTACATGCATTGAAATCCATCTGCCACTGTTTTGCCCACTCACTTAATCTATCAACGTCTCTTTGTAATTTTATGCTCCCGTCTATACTAACTGTGCCACCAATCTTTTTGTCATCAGCAACCTAGGATAATCTAAGTCATTAATAAATAGTGAATAGTTGAGGCCCCAACACAGATCCTTCCTTGCAGGACACCACTAGTAACTCCTTCCAATTCGAGTACATACCCATTATCTCTACTCTCTGTCTTCTACCGCTTAACCAATCTCCTAACCAGGTCAATAATTTGCCTTCAATTCCATGAGCTTTAATTTTAGCTAAAAGTCTCTTATGTGGAACCTTATCGAATGCCTTCTGGAAGTCCATATAAACTACATCCATAGACATTCCCATGTCTACTTTAGTTACTGCCTCAAAAAAATCAATTAGGTTTGTTAGACATGACTTACACTTTACAAATCCATGTTGGCTCTCTCGAATCAGCTCAAATTTCTCTAAGTGCTCAGTCACTCTGTCCTTAATTATAGATTCCCATAACTTCTCCACAACAGATGGTAGACTAACAGGTCTATAATCTCCTAGTTTCTCATCTTTTTTTAAAAAGCGCCTTTCACCACCTCAGGATGTCCCAAAGTGCTTCACAGCCAGTGAAGTACTTTTTGAAGGGTAGTCACAGCACAGCAAGGTCCCACAAATAGTAATAAGATAAATAACCAGATAATCTTTTTTATCCACAGTTATACTATCTATTTTGCACTGCTACACAAATTGACACTAAAATGGTGGCGTTACTGCCTTCTTATGTTGTAAGAAGCTTCAGCAACTTCAGCTAAAATAATTGCAACAAATCAATTTAATTCATTTAAACGCAGTGTTAGTTGTCATACTAATTCACTACGTGAAGCACTTAGCTAAATTAAACTATAGTCACTAATTCCTTGACTAAAGATTAATCATATAATTACCCAAATAATTTAATCTAGCTATTTATTTACACCGTGCTCTTTTTACATCATTCTGAAGATCCGAGCACCTGTAGTAATAGTACACAGCATCCCTGCACCTTATTGGATTTAACTCGCTTCATTCATAGGAAAAAGGCATTGAGCACCAGGCAACTGCCTCAGTGAGAGTAGATCAGGACAGAGTCTCAGTGAGATTAGATCAGGACAGAGTCTCACTGAGATTAGATCAGGGCAGAGTCTCACTGAGATTAGATCAGGACAGAGTCTCACTGAGATTAGATCAGGACAGAGTCTCACTGAGATTAGATCAGGACAGAGTCTCACTGAGAGTAGATCAGGACAGAGTCTCACTGAGATTAGATCAGGACAGAGTCTCACTGAGATTAGATCAGGACAGAGTCTCACTGAGATTAGATCAGGACAGAGTCTCACTGAGAGTAGATCAGGACAGAGTCTCACAGAGATTAGATCAGGACAGAGTCTCACTGAGATTAGATCAGGACAGAGTCTCACTGAGATTAGATCAGGACAGAGTCTCACTGAGATTAGAGCAGGACAGAGTCTCACTGAGATTAGATCAGGACAGAGTCTCACTGAGAGTAGATCAGGACAGAGCCTCACTGAGAGTAGATCAGGACAGAGTCTCACTGAGATTAGATCAGGACAGAGTCTCACTGAGATTAGATCAGGACAGAGTCTCACTGAGATTAGATCAGGACAGAGTCTCACTGAGAGTAGATCAGGACAGAGTCTCACTAAGAGTAGATCAGGACAGAGTCTCACTGAGAGTAGATCAGGACAGAGTCTCACTGAGATTAGATCAGGGCTGAGTCTCACTGAGAGTAGATCAGGACAGAGTCTCACTGAGATTAGATCAGGACAGAGTCTCACTGAGATTAGATCAGGACAGAGTCTCACTGAGATTAGATCAGGACAGAGTCTCACTGAGATTAGATCAGGACAGAGTCTCACTGAGATTAGATCAGGACAGAGTCTCACTGAGATTAGATCAGGACAGAGTCTCACTGAGAGTAGATCAGGACAGAGTCTCACTGAGATTAGATCAGGACAGAGTCTCACTGAGATTAGATCAGGACAGAGTCTCAGTGAGATTAGATCAGGGCTGAGTCTCACTGAGAGTAGATCAGGACAGAGTCTCACTGAGAGTAGATCAGGACAGAGTCTCAGTGAGATTAGATCAGGGCTGAGTCTCACTGAGATTAGATCAGGACAGAGTCTCACTGAGATTAGATCAGGACAGAGTCTCACTGAGAGTAGATCAGGATACAGTCTCACTGAGAGTAGATCAGGACAGAGTCTCACTGAGAGTAGATCAGGACAGAGTCTCACTGAGAGTAGATCAGGACAGAGTCTCACTGAGAGTAGATCAGGACAGAGTCTCACTGAGAGTAGATCAGGACAGAGTCTCACTGAGAGTAGATCAGGACGGAGTCTCACTGAGAGTAGATCAGGACAGAGTCTCACTGAGATTAGATCAGGACAGAGTCTCACTGAGATTAGATCAGGACAGAGTCTCACTGAGATTAGATCAGGACAGAGTCTCACTGAGAGTAGATCAGGGCTGAGTCTCACTGAGATTAGATCAGGGCAGAGTCTCACTGAGATTAGATCAGCTCTGAGCCTCACTGAGAGTAGATCAGGGCTGAGTCTCACTGAGAGTAGATCAGGGCTGAGTCTTACTGAAATAAAAACAGAAAATGCTCCACCTTTCTCTGCTCCTTTAAGTCGCTCCTTAAAACCTATCTCTTTGATTAAGCTTGTGGTCACCAGTCCTAACATCTCCTTTTGTGGCTCGGTGTCAAATTTTGCCTGAAAATGCTCCTGTGAAGCGCCTTGTGACATTTTAATACATTAAAGGCGCTATATAAATACAAGTTATTCCTGTTGTTATGGAACGCTAAAGTTATTTTGGTAAAAGCTAAGGTAAGAGTTTATGAAACGATGGTTTTCACCGTATTATTATACAAATCTGAGTGCTGGAACATAAGAAAAGTTAATGAGCAAAAAATACTAAAGGCAGACATGAGTTAGTTGAGAGGAATACTGGGAGTATCCAGGATGCAAAGAATCAAGAATTATATAATAAGAACTTGGTATGGACAAGAAGCGACGCTTATAGAGAAAATCGTGGAACAAGAAACCGAGGAAGACCAAGAAATAGACAATGTCAGAAGCATAGAAACATAGAAACATAGAAGATAGGAGCAGGAGTAGGCCATTCGGCCCCTCGAGCCTGCTCCACCATTTAATGAGATCATGGCTGATCATCCAAATTCAGTACCCTGTCCCTGCTTTCTCCCCATATCCCTTGATCCCCTTAGCCTTAAGAAATATATCTAACTCCTTCTTGAATATATTTAATGAATTGGACTCAACTGTCTTCTGTGGTAGAGAATTCCACAGGTTCACCACTCTCTGGGTGAAGAAATTCCTCCTCATCTCAGTCCTAAATGGCTTACCCCTTATCCTTAGACTGTGAGCCCTGGTTCTGGACTCCCCCGCCATCGGGAACATCCTTCCTGCATCTAGTCTGTCTAGTCCTGTTAGAATTTTATAAGTTTCAATGAGATCCCCTCTCATTCTTCGAAACTCTAGCGAATACAAGCCTAATCGACCCAATCTCTCTTCATATGTCATTCCTGCCATCCCAGGTATCAGTCTGGTGAATCTTCGCTGCACTCCCTCCATGGCAAGAACATCCTTCCTCAGATAAGGCGACCAAAACTGCACACAATACTCAAGGAGTGACTGGTCACAGAAAGGGATACAGGTGACTGAAGTGGCCAGGCCAGTTCAGAACCAACAACAGTGGAGTGAATTCATTCAGCTCCAGCATCGCTGCTGAGCTGACAGATGGAAATTTCATTGTACTATCATAAGAAGAGGCAAACTTGTATTTCTACAGCACCTTTCACGACCTCAGGATGTCACAAAGCGCTTTACAGCCATTGAAGTACTTTTGATACCTGGGATGGCAGGAATGACGTATGAGGAGAGATTGGGTCGATTAGGCTTATATTCGCTCGAGTTTAGAAGAATGAGAGGGGATCTCATTGAAACTTATAAAATTCTAACAGGACTAGACAGACTAGATGCAGGAAGGATGTTCCCGATGGCGGGGGAGTCCAGAACCAGGGGTCACAGTCTAAGGATAAGGGGTAAGCCATTTAACACTGAGATGAGGAGGAATTTCTTCACCCAGAGAGTGGTGAACCTGTGGAATTCTCTACCACAGTTGAGGCCAAGTCAGTAAATATATTCAAGAAGGAGTTAGATATATTTCTTAAGGCTAAAGGTATCAAGGGATATGGGGAGAAGGCAGGGACAGGATACTGAGTTTGGATGATCAGCCATGATCTCATCGAATGGCGGAGCAGGCTCGAGGGGCCGAATGGCCTACTCCTGTTCCTATCTTCTATGTTTCTATGTTTCTATGAAGCGTAGTCACTGTTGTAATGTAGGAAACGTGGCAACTAATTTCTGCACAGCAAGCTCCCACGAACAGCAATAAGATAAATGACTGGATAATTTTTTTACTGATCTTAATTGAGGAATAAATATTATCCAGGACATTGGGGAGAGCTCCCCTGCTCTTCATCAAATAGTGCCATGGGATCTTTTACGTCCACCTTAGAGGGAAGACGGGGCCTCGGTTTAATGTCTCATCCGAAAGACGGCACCTCCGACAGTGCAGCACTCCCTCAGTACTACACTTGAAATGTCAACCTGGATGATGTGCTCAAGTCTGTGGAGTGGGGCATGAACTCACAATCTTCTGGCTCAAAGGTGAAAGAGCTACCATTGAGCCAAGGCTGACACCGTTGGGTTACCATATTCAATAATTATTAAAACAATGCTAAATTTCAAAGTGGAATCTTCATTACTTTGTAATAGCTCACATCATCTGCCTTTTTCTTTCTATTGAGAATTCTCAAATAATGATCATTTGTATAAACATTTATTTATCCAGCTGTGGTGATTGAGGAGATCTTAATAATTTTATTTTCCAGAAAATAATTAAAAAGCACATGCTTTGCTGTTGCTGGGGAGATCTCTCGCAAATATCTTTCTAAATTCCTTCCCTGCTTCCAAACCCTAGCAATCCCCTTGCAACCTCTCCTTCACCATCGAGGAAAAGCACAGGAGGCCTGCTCGCAGCTATACACATACCTAGTGCCACACTTTAGACATCACACAGTAGATGTCACTCTTTGTTGTAGAGGCAAATAACAAGCTTAAAAATAAAAGGAAGCAAACTAGTCATTGACCTGGGGCCTGAAATTTACAAACAACTTACTGATTTTTAATTAACCTGAGCAATTTACAAGCAGCTTCAATTATTTGGACTCCCACAGGAACTATTTGAGTGGGAGCCTTAAAGGGACAGGCCAGGTTCGATACTTTAGACCCCAGATTACCCATGAGCAATGCCACAGGGGATCTGCTAGTATCTATTTATAAATCTTGTAATTAGAATACATCGATGTTCATTACAGTACAGGACTCACATCTTGTGTGACCGTTGTAACACTTGTACCTGATTGGCTGATTCTCCCTGAGAGTAGATCAGGACAGAGTCTCACTGAGAGTAGATCAGGGCTGAGTCTCACTGAGATTAGATCAGGACAGAGTCTCACTGAGAGTAGATCAGGGCTGAGTCTCACTGAGATTAGATCAGGACAGAGTCTCACTGAGAGTAGATCAGGGCTCAGTCTCACTGAGATTAGATCAGCACAGAGCCTCACTGAGATTAGATTAGGACAGAGTCTCACTGAGAGTAGATCAGGACAGAGTCTCATTGAGATTAGATCAGGACAGAGTCTCACTGAGATTAGATCAGGACAGAGTCTCACTGAGATTAGATCAGGACAGAGTCTCACTGAGATTAGATCAGGACAGAGTCTCACTGAGATTAGATCAGGACAGAGTCTCACTGAGAGTAGATCAGGACAGAGTCTCACTGAGATTAGATCAGGACAGTCTCACTGAGATTAGATCAGGACAGAGTCTCACTGAGATTAGATCAGGACAGAGTCTCACTGAGAGAAGATCAGGACAGAGTCTCACTGAGATTAGATCAGGACAGAGTCTCACTGAGATTAGATCAGGACAGAGTCTCACTGAGATTAGATCAGGGCTGAGTCTCACTGAGATTAGATCAGGGCTGAGTCTCACTGAGATTAGATCAGGGCTGAGTCTCACTGAGATTAGATCAGGGCTGAGTCTCACTGAGATTAGATCAGGACAGAGTCTCACTGAGAGTAGATCAGGACAGAGTCTCACTGAGATTAGATCAGGACAGAGTCTCACTGAGAGTAGATCAGGACAGAGTCTCACTGAGATTAGATCAGGACAGAGTCTCACTGAGATTAGATCAGGGCTGAGTCTCACTGAGATTAGATCAGGGCTGAGTCTCACTGAGATTAGATCAGGGCTGAGTCTCACTGAGATTAGATCAGGACAGAGTCTCACTGAGAGTAGATCAGGACAGAGTCTCATATTCCTAAAACTGCAACAAATCACAACCGAATAAGGATAGACAATACAAAAGCAAAATACTGCCGATGCTGGAAATCTGAAATAAAAACAAAAAATTCTGGAAAGACTCAGCAGGTCAGGAATCATCTGTGGCGAGAGAAAGAGAGTCAATGACCCCAATATCCATGGGGAGACGGGGAGGGTACAGTGAAGCCGAAAAGGACCAAATGACCCAGCAAGGACAGGGACGCGGAGGTCCTGCTGAACTTAATGGTAGAGCCTCATTAACATTCTCGAGCTCCGTTTGCCGCCCGGTAGCCGGACAAATGGACAGCCTGGCCTGCGGGCAGGAGGGAACACCAGCGGCAGGAGGCCGCAGCCTTGGATTCCTGGGGATAGTCCCCAGCAATCATGAGGTCGCGGAGGCACGGCAATCAGGAGGAGGGCAAGAGAGCCCACGATCGGGAGAGGAGAGAGAGACCGGGAGGGAGGAAGTGAGCACATGATCGGGAGCGGGGAGAGAGCCCATGATCGGGAGGGCTGGGGGGAGGTCGGCAATTGGGAGGCCTGGGGGTGGGGGGAGGCTGCCTATCATAGGCTGGGCAAGGCCGAAGCCTTCCTTGAAGGGTTGGGGAGAAAACTCCAGCTCCTCCTGGTCCACAGTGTGAAGCCGACAGCTCTCGCCTTCCTTTCACTGTCAGATTTCCCGACACCTAGGAAACCTGTGCAGCAACAGTCAATTTTAAATCAGGCTCCCCAGGGCTCTATGGAGCCCGATTTAAATATGTTAATTAAGTTTCCCATCTCTCCATGGCAGGACACTCTGACGCCCCAATATCTTAGGCACTGGGCGCATGTGTGGCGTGTTGGGGTCACGTTCCCCTATTTAACTCCCACCCCAACCATCTCCTGCCTGTCAACGGTGGGGGGGGGGGGGGGGGGTTAATATCGAGGCCAATGTTTCAAGTCGATGACTTTTCATCAGAAATGATGAAAATCAGAACTTTCATCTGATTTGGGGGTGATTTTGCCAATGGGGAGCTTTTGGAGGCGGGACTCCCACTTGTCGGGTTTCAGTCCCGCCTCCATCAACTTCTGGCCAACCCACGCTATTTTCCCTTGATTGACCTTGTTAAGACCGCCCAGTGGGCTTAGCAGGCCAATTAAGGGAAAGCCAGTTACAGAGAATGTCAACGTATGATGTTTCATCTGTCAAAAATTTTTGACAGATGAATTGTCGTCGTTTGACAGCTCTGTGAAGCTGCCAAACAGTGACATTCTCTGTAGTTTGATGAGGTCTTGAATTCAAGACCTCATCAAACCTCTTTCTTTTGCAGAAATGAGATTGTTGTTGCATTGGAGAATGCAACAGCCATCTGTCATCTCTACCGCAGAGGTGCTCTCCGCATACCCACCGACTGAAGCCTGCAGGAAGAAACAAAGGTAAGTACACTTTTTCTAACACTTTGCACTTAACTCAGGTACTCACCACTCCACACTTGCACCCATCACTTACCTTCACAGCGCACTTTTGGACCCCCCCGACCCCCGCAGACCCACTGCTCGCCTCGGTGACCCTGGCGGGGTTCGGAGCCTTCGGGAAGCCCGCACTTGTGTGGGCAAAAAGGGGATAATCCTATTTTCTGCCTGTTAACTACTTGTTATCAGGCAGTTAATTGGCTTTAATTCCTTCCCGCCTCTAAGGAGACGGGACCCGGCGCAGGACGGCTACCCGCCTCCTGGCAAGATGGCATGGAGGCGGGTTAGGGGTGGGTTGGGGGCGGGTTGGGCACCCACCCCCAAATTCTGCCATTTTTCCGGCAGTCCCGCCTCCATACCCGCCTCCCCAGGGCTGGCAAAATCGCCCCTGTTAACTCTTTCTCTCTCCACGGAGGCTGCCTGATCTGGCGAATTTTTTCAGCATTTTCTGTTTATATTTAGGATAGATAATACACCAGTTCGAAGTGGGTAATGCAGGAAAGAAAACTACCAATCATAATATCCAAGGATGTGTGACAACTACCAATCACCCAGCTGTCAGAAAACAGCCACCAGTAAAACAATGAGAATGGAAATGAGCAGCAATCAATAGAATTCTTGTGTTCTTTAGAGTTGAGGTTGGATCAGATCAGCCATGATCTCATTGAATGGCGGAGCAGGCTCGAGGGGCCGATTGGTCTACTCCTGCTCCTATTTCTTATGTTCTTATGTTCTTAATTACTCGAAATCTTTTCCCAAATCTTTTCACCCATCATTTTGTTTTCTCTAAATGGAAAACATAGTAAAACTCATTGATGAGAACTTGCATTTTTATTGTATTATTATGTCCTCGGGATGTTCAATGATTTACTTTTCAATGCAATCACTGTTATTGTGGAGGCAAATGCGAATTAGGGGTCGGATCTTGCTGGAAAAATAACTGTGTGTTGACGATGCACGCCGTTATTAATGTGCAAATCAACCATCAAGTTCAGGGGATTAAGAGATACCCATGAGTTGCAAATCTCCAGAACTTGCTGGTCAATTTATGCCGCTTCGTTATTTTTAAGAACTTGCTGGATTTGTGCATTTTGCCCAGTAAACTTGCCGCAGAAACTTAGGGCTGGAACTTAACAGTGTAAGTATCTTTTTAGTGACATGATAATTGTTACTGCAATTCCAATCAACCTCTCTGTTCCAGAAAGGGATAAATTTAAACTGTTCAATCTCATTTCTGTATGTAGTAAATTGTTGTTGGAGATTTAAAATATTTTTACATTTTTTTCTTACTTTTTCTGTCTTTTTTTTCTCTCTCTCTTAATCCAATCTTTCTTTCCCTCACTTTATTTCTCTTTCTGTCGCTAATTTGACTCTAATTCACCCTATTTCTCCGCCGTTCCGCTGTTTCTGTCTCTATCCTTAAATCTCATTGGTTAAGGAGATACATTGTTGGTCCCGCCGTTCACTAAGGTCGCAGATGCCCCGCTGCCCTCGTCACACCGTTATCAGCTCAGACTTCAGGCAAGTTACGGCGCAAAACATTTTCGAGCTGAACCGTGCAGGAAAAATCTAACGACGTACATTGTATGATGCCCTGCTCCAGCAAGATCCAGCCCATGTAAAATAAAGGGTTAAGAATTTGTTTATCTGTGGGGGAATTACAAAGACATTAAAATAGGCATGTACCCTGAATGCTACCAGTTTGTGGCTGTAAATTAAAGTGAGCACCTACCCTCATTTTATTAAGCAGCTTTCAGAACAATATTGTAGCCATAATAATTATTCTTAATGATTGAAATGAATAATTAGGAGCTAAAAGTGATCTCTAAATTGCTAATTACATTGCTTTTAACCTTTTCGCACTATGTAATTTAAAATTTAACCTTACTATGCTTTGCATTGTTAACCATCATCTCTCAATCAATCGCTTTTAACCTTAACCTTTAACTGTGATTCAGCTAACAAGTGGGTTAGTTAATGGCCTTTTTCCTCTGGGATCTGATTTCAAATCTACCAGGAACCAGAAACAGGGAAAGTCTTCTCTGTTGGTTGTAAGTGAGTTTGGGTACTATCAAACCATTTCTTAACAGGTGTCGCCCCACAGTACAAAACTGCCCCTAGTTTGGCACCAAATTGGTCTTTTCGCTCCAAGTCACAAGGATAGCTTTTTAAAAGTGTTGTCCTTGGGATGTGGGCAACAGTGGCTCTGAGGGCATTAGGAGTCTGGACTGGAGTTATGTGTATGCTGGACCAGATAGGGGTGGCAGGTTCCCTTCCTTCAAGGACATTAGTGAACCAGTTGAGTTTTTACACCAATCTGTCAGATTTCATGATCATTTTCTGGCTCTACTCACACATTACCAGGTTTTTTGAATTGCCATGGTGGGATTTGAACTTGTTGGGTTGCTCATTCAGTACCATAACCAGCAGTGAAAGAAATGTCACTCATGAGCAGTGAGGGTTGCTCTCCCCAGATTGGCAAGGATGGCATTAATTTCCCATTCCTAATTGCCCTTGAGAAGGTGGTGGTGAGCCGCCTTCTTGAACCACTGCAGTCCGTGTGGTGACGGTACTCCCACAGTGCTGTTAGGTAGGGAGTTCCAGGAATTTGACTCAGTGACGATGAATGAACGGCGATATATGTCCAGTGGGATGGTGTATGACTAGGAGGAGAACTTGGAGGCAGTGGTGTTCCCATGCACCTGCTGCCCTTGTCCTTCTAGGTGGTGGAGGTCACGGGTTTCAGAGGTGTTGCTGAAGAAGCCTTGGCGAGTTGCTGTAGTGCATCCTGTAGATAGTACACACTGTAGCTACGGTGCACTGGTGGTGGAGGGAATGGATGTTAATGCTAGTAGATGGGATGCCGATTCTTAGGGAATGGATGCTTTTACTTATAAATCTCTTCACCACGTTGGCCCCTCATTTTCAAGCTGCTCCTGGCATGCTTCTCTACACTCCTCACTGGATCAGAGTTGGCCATCTGGCTTGATGATGATGGAGGAGTGAGGGACATGCTGGACCATGAGGTTACAGATTGTGGTGGAATACAATTCCGCTGCTGATGGCTCGCAGCGCCTCATGGGTGTCCAGACTTTAGCTGCTGGATCTGTTCTTAATCTATCCCACTTAGCACGGTGGTAGTGCCACATGACATAATGATGGGTGTCCTCTGTGTGAAGACGGAACTTGATCTTCACAGGGACTATGCGGTGGTCACTCCTACCAATGCTATTGTGGACACACGCATCTGCAATGTAGATTGATGAGGACGAGGTCAAGTAGGTTATTTCCTCATGTTGGTTCACTCGCCACCTGCTGCAAGCCCAGTCTGGCAGATATGTCCCTCAGGACATGGCCAGCTTCGTCAGTTGTGGTACTATGGAGCCACTCTTGATGGACATTATAGTTCCCCCACCCAGAGTAGATTCTGTGCCCTTGCTACTCTCAGTGCTTCTTGCAAGTGGTGTTCAACATGGAGGAATATTGATTCAACAGCTAAGGGAGGGTGGTAGACGGTAATCATCAAGTCTCCTTGCCCATGTTTGAAGTGAAGACTTCATGGGATCCAGAATCAATGTTGACCACTCCCAGGATCACTCCTCCATGACTGTATACCAATGTGCCCCACCGCTGGTGAGTGTGTCCTCGCAGGTGCTGGAGGAGTCCTGAACGTGTGCGTTTCCTGATTGGGAGTGCTTGAGACTGACCGTGATCCTCTGAAATTTCCCAGTGCCAACATCCCTCACCTCCATAAGGGTAGAATTCACTCAAAAAAATTTAGAAGACACAAAATTCCAGCATCGTCTCTTTTCACTGAGCTTTTAATTTGAGCTGCGGCGTCTGTTTTTACCCCAGTGCACAGTGTGCTCTCTGGGATAATGGTTTGTTTACAGCATGACCATTATTTCATCCTGATGAAATCAGAGCTGCCCCGTTTCCCCGACAGGACGGCCCCATTTCCCCGTAGGGCTGCCCCACTTCTCCAACAGGACTGCCCCGTTTCCCCGACAGGACTGTCCTGTTTCCCTGACCGGACTGCCCCGGTTACCTCCTTGCAGTGTTGTTGAAGGTGAGTCTGCTCCCTGTAGCAGCACTCTGAGGTAAAACTGGCATGGTGGCTGTTATTATAGTAAAGTGCTTTGGTTGGAAGGCAAGCTCGTTTATCTGAGTTAACTAACACTGTACAAATTTCACTTAATCAGAAATTTAATTCCAACCTGTGATATTACAATTATTGTCAGGGTCAATTGCACTTCCACACACATGCGCATTCTATTCCTCCCTCAAAATCTAGCTGCATGTTCCATATAAAATGGAATTTGCTCTATGAAAATTCTGATTGAACTAGTTGATTAAGGAACCTCAGTCGGGAATTCTACCTTGGAGGTGAGAGTGAAGTTGCTGGGCAACGGATCATGAAATGCCACAAGGCTCCATTGTGTTCTTTGGCTAAGAAATGCTCATTAACTCGACATGAATTGTTTCTCAAGTGGTACGCTGTTTATAATTTCTTTAGAGAAGTAGATTTCACAACAGGTGTGCTTTGCAAGTACAGAATGCAGCATCCTGCTTAATAGGATAATGACACTGGCTCCGCCCGTTTAATTTGCACAAATACACTGGCACATCTTTCTTAATGGAATATAGGCATATTAGCTAAAGGAGCATGAAATTAACAGATCCCTTGGGTTAGCAGCATGCCAGAAAGGAACAGGAGTTATTGGTAAAAGGCTGTGTCCTTTCTACTGTTATGTGGGGGAAAAAAACCTTTCAAAGCAAAGTAATTACATTTAATAGTTAGATTTATAAATGTTAAAGCTTTTTCATTTGGAACAGTGTTTGTCACAAAGTGCTGTAGAAAGGCCCAATCTTGCTTGTCTTTACAAAAGTAATTTGCAAATGTCTATTTGAAAGATATCAGGTACAAAGGAACAATGCTTGTCGAAAGTGGCAGATTTAGCTGCTGAAACATACTCTTGCAATGCTGGGACCCTTGCTCGCCAGCCCGACCAAGAGAGAAAGTGATTGGCACAAGATTAGCTTCTTCACATCCAAAGATATTATTTAATAACTAACCTGCAGTTTGTGGTACAATAAAGGCATCATCATTCCCACTGTGTAGAGAAAATTGGGAATACAGTAAGTGGCATCTCAGTGGCATTGCAAGAGGTTATTACACAAAATTAGGTCTCGTGGGATGGGGGTAATATATTAGCATGGATTGAGGAATTGGTTAATGGATAGAAAACAGAGAGTAGGAATAAACGGGATTTTTTTAGGTTGGCAGGTTGTAACTAGCGGGGTACCGCAAGGATCAGTGCTTGGGCCTCAGCTATTTACAATCTATATTCATGACTTAGATGAAGGGACTGAGTGTAACGTATCCAAGTTTGCTGATGATACAAAGTTAGGTGGGAAAGTAAGCTACGAGGAGGACGCAAAGAGGCTGCAGAGAGATATAGACAGGTTGGCTGAGTGGGCAAGAACATGGCAAATGGAATACAATGTGGGGAAGTGTGAAGTTATCCACTTTGGTAGGAAAAACAAGAGGGCAAAATATTTTTTAAATGGCGAGAGGCTGGGAAATGGTTGCATTCAGAGGGACGTGGGTGTACTTGTACATGAATCACAGAAAGTTAACATGCAGCTACAGCAAGCAATTAGGAAAGCAAATGGTATGTTAGCTTTTATTACATAGGGATTAGAGTATAAAAGTAAAGTCTTACTACAATTATACAGGGCACTGGTGAGGCCACACCTGGAGTACTGTATACAGTTCTAGTCTCCTTACCTAAGGAAAGACATACTTGCCTTAGAGAGAGTGCAGCGATGGTTCACCAGACTGGTTCCTGGGATGGGGGGAATTGTCCTATGAGGAGAGATTGAGTAGACTAGGCCTATATTCCCTAGTGTTTAGAAGAATGAGAGGTGATCTAATTGAAACATATAAAATTTTTAAGGAGCTTGACAGGGTTAATGCTGAGAAAATGTTTCCCCTGGCTGGGGAATCTAGAACACGGGGTCATAGTCTCAGAATAAGGGGTCAGCCATTTAGGACTGAGATGAGGAGAAATTTCTTCACTCAAAGGGTTGTGAATCTTTCGAATTCTCTACTCCAGAGAGCTGTGGAGACTCAGTCATTGAGTATATTCAAGACAGAGGTCAATACATTGTTGGGGACTAACAGAATTAAGGGATATGGGGATAGTGCGTGAAGGTGGAGTTGAGGTACAAGATCAGCAATGATCTTATTGAATGGCGGAGCAGGTTCAAAGGGCCAAATGGCCTACTCCTGCTCCTATTTCTTATGTTCTTATGTCCTTATTATTGAGATCATTCATATTTGCTGCTAGGGGAATCATAGAGCAGGTTTTTATACATTAAATCAGATTTCTAGGGTGTAATTTTGACTTTGGCGATGGTATAAAGCTGCCGATATCAAATCAGCCGCCCGTTATACATCTCTCCCATTGACTTCAATAGAAATGAAAATAGGGAGAGATATGTGCAGGCGGCTGATCAGATATCACCTGTTTTATATTATCGGGCAAGGTCACAATTACCCCCCTATTTTCTGTGTTGTCATGAGGCAGTGCCCCATGCATCTTTGGGTAACACAATGCATGTGGTCGGATGGAACTTTCTGCTTCACCCTGCGGACCTCTGCTGTGTGATCCTGCCTGGATTTCAGCAGGGTGCTTCTGCCAAGCTGACATCAGATATCCCAGGAAGCACAGTCGGTATTGCAAAGCAAGTCAGCAAATGCAGCAAACATATAAATAACAACACCAATAAATGATATGGAGAATTGAAAACGAACAATCGGTAAGTTTTAAATTATACCCAGTTAATTTAAAATCTAACTAATCTTGCAGCATTTTGACTGCAAAGATTTGTCATAACCATTGTGCATGTTTACATTTCATCACAATTTATTTTGCTCTTAACATTAACAGACTGACAGTCCAAGGTTTATAAACTTCGAGAAGCACATTAGTTCATAAATTTACCTCCTCTTGTTTTTCTTCTCACGGCGACCACTATCACAATCCATCATTCTCCACAATGGTCTTTTCTGCAGGTCAAACCCTGACAATTACGCATGGAGTCCAAATCTAGCAGATGATTTGATCTCTTTGGGAGTTATTTTGGCCAAAGGGTGAAACAGGTGCTAAATGTGTGCTGTGCTAATAAGACGTGCCTGTTTGAAAGTCTGGATTTAGCGCACAATTTTGGTCCTAATTGCTGATTACCAGAATTTCAACTTGCCTGGAGGTAAACCGGAAACCTGCAGGTTTAGCATTCAAATTCTGATTCAACGCAATTTTCGTGGAGCAGTGTATGTGGGCTCCTCACGCCCACCTCCACTGAAGGTGTGGAGTGCTCTGGCTGGCACACAGCGGCACATTGCAGGCTCAGGGACCGAGGGAGAGGGCGCACAGGTTCTTGGATGCGGCACTGGAGGTCCTGGTGGAGGAGGTCCAGAGGAGGAAGGATGTCCTGTACCCGCAGGGGGGAAGGAGTCCACCTCGCCCTCCTCGCCCTCCTGTCCCTCTCTCCATCAGCAGCTGGTGCTGCTTTGCCTGGCCTCATGTACTTCTCCCATTCCTCATCCAGACTAAGGGGGACCCCGAGCAAGACGCCGATGAGCAAGCACTCCCTTTCTCCTGGAGACTCCTGTAAGGTGGAGTAGCGCAGCACTCACTCTTTTTAGGTGAAGTCCTCAGCGAATTTCCAGAATAAATGTTGCTGGAGTGTTGGTGAAGTTTTGACAAAGTCTCCCAGAAAGTCTCCCGATGTGTTTCAGAGGTCCTCTTCACAGCTCCAGCAGCAAGTAAACATGAAATGGTGATATACCTTTAAGTAGCACTTGAAATTGACATCAAGGCCATGTTTACTCCCAAACAGCTGATCGCTGTTAGGAGAGTCTGCGCCGGCTCTTTCGAAGAACAATCCAGTTAGTCCCACTCCCCCGCTCTTTCCTCATATCCCTGCAATGTTTTCTCCTTCAAGTATTTATCCAATTCCCTTTTGAAGGTTACGATTGAATCTGCTTCCACCACCCTGTCAGGCAGCGCATTCCAAATCCTAACCACTCATTGCGTAAAAATGTTTTTCCTCATGTCGCCTCTGGTTCTTTTGCCAATCACCTTCAATCTGTGCCCTCTGGTTATCGACCCTTCAGCTACTGGAGACAGTTTCTCTTTATTTACGCTATCTAAACCCTTGACTTTAAACACCTCTTTCAAATCTCCTCTTAGCCTTCTTTGCTCCAAGGAGAACAACTCCAGCTTCTCCAGTCTATCCACGTAACTATAATCCCTCATCCCTGGAAACATTCTGGTAAATCTCTTCTGCACCATCTCTCCATAGCCTTCACGTTCTTCCTAAAGTGTGGTGCCCAGATTTGGTCACAATACCCCAGCTGGGGCCAAACTAGTGTTTTATAAAGGTTTACCATAACTTCCTGGCTTTGTACTCTATGCCTCTATTTATAAAGTTGAGAGGTCGCACAACACCAGGTTATAGTCCAACAGTTTTATTTTAAATCACAAGCTTTCGGAGTTAAAACTCCTTCGTCGGGTGAAGGGTGAAGGACTTCACCCGACGAAGGAGTTTTAACTCCGAAAGCTTGTGATTTAAAATAAAACTGTTGGACTATAACCTGGTGTTGTGCGACCTCTCAATTTTGTCCACCCCAGTCCAACACCGGCATCTCCGCATCATGACCTCTATTTATAAAGCCCAGAGTTACAAGTCACGTGACTAGTTGAAGCGCTAGCCACCAAAATGCCGTGCAGCCTCTTTAATGAGCGCTAGCAGGCATTTTATGGCAATCAGCTGTTTACTGAGCCTCCGGGCGGCCGTTCCTAGCGCTGGCTTCAACTCCGTTACCAAAGTGGCGTCTTGCGGTAAGCGCCGGCTAAACTGGCGTTTGAACTCAATATCCGAGCTTGGCCACCTCGGAGGATCGTTAGCGCCTGAACGCGCTGCTGAAAATCACCCCCTTTCCGTTTTACTGTCCCAATCCCTCCAGGTTGCTTCTGCAAGGCCTCGCCATCCAGAAGCATGAATAAAAAAGATATTTTAATAGAGAGAACAAGGTGAAGGTCCAAGGCCTATAGTACAGAGCACCACCAAGATCGGAAAGAGTAGGAGAGAAGGCAAGAGAAATCAAAAAGTAGTGGCTACATGAGGTCAAGCTTGGGTTTCAAAAGCCTGTGGATTTTAGGCAGAAAGTAAGACCGAGGGAGGTGAGGCGCACCACAGCTTTGGGGTCCAGCAAAAGAATGGATTAGAGTAAGAGTTGAGCCTTGATTTAAACACTGAGAGGATAAATTGATTAAAACCAACCAACCAAGGCAAACGTCTGGGACTCAAACATGTTCTTGGTTGTGAAGAAAGTGAATTCTTGTCCATCGCTCAGTTTTGGATGTTGCCCCTGGGTGTCCCAGTCACATTTGTTTTAATACAATGAACCATTACAATAACCCAAAGCCTGACTTCCAGCACTTGATCCATCTCTCAGAAGGTAGGAAATAGTAACTGTTCCCTTCAGCTTTTTTCTAGTTTTGCAAAATATAATTTACGCTGTTCTGGTTTTCCTTTGATTTGTCATTCATGTTTTCCTGACTCCATGCCAGGACTCACCTCCTTGAGATCTCCTTCAGCTGAGAGGATGCTTGAGTGAACTGCACACTTAATCAGCGCTATAATGACCATGTGGATCTGTGCTCAGCTAATACAAGGCACGCAGTATGCAGGATAAGAATCGGTCAGAATGTTCTTCCCCTTGATGTTTTCCGTAAGACATTTCACCCAATAACCTGTTAAGACTCGTCACAAGCAGTTGATAGATTTAAATACACAGTTAAAACGAAAAACAACCAGCACTAGAAATCTATTGTAAAAAGCAGAAAATCCTTTAAGTGTATGAAAGAAATGCACATAGCAACAGCAGTAGACTATTCAGCCCCTCGAGCCTGCTCCGCCATTCAATTAGCTCATATAAGAAAGAAAGGCATGCATTTATAAAGTGCCATTCACAGCCTCAGGGCCTTCCAAAGCGCTTTATAACCAATGAAGTACTTTTTTGAAGAGTAGTCACTGTTGTAATGTAGGAAACGCAGCAGCAATATACACAAACTGCAATTAAATAAATGACCAGATCACCTGGTTTAGTGATGTTGGTTGAGGGATAAATTTTGGCCAGGACACCAGGAGAACTCCCCTGCTCTTCTTCTAATAGTGCCGTGGGATCATTTATGTCCACCTGAGAGAGCAGACGGGGCCTCGGTTTAACATGTCATCCGTAAAATGGCACCTCTGACAGTGCAGCGCTCCAGAACTGCACTGGGAGTGTCAGCCTGGATTATGTGCTCAAGTCTCTGGAGTGGGACTCACAGCACAGCAGGACAGTCAGCATGTGAAAGAGGTTGGCTAATAAGAACATACATAAGAAATAAGAGCAGAGTAGGAGTCTGCTCCACCATTCAATAAGATCATGGCTGATCATCGACCTCAACTCCACTTTCCCGCCCGATCTCCATATCCCTTGATTCCCCTAGAGTCCAAAAATCTATCTATCTCAGCCTTGAATATACTCAATGACTCAGCATCCCACAGCCCTCTGGGGTAGAGAATTCCAAAGATTCACAACCCTCTGAGTGAAGAAATTCCTCCTCATTTCAGTCTTAAATGGCCTATCCCTTATCCTGAGACTATGCCCCCTAGTTCTAGACACTCCAGCCAGGGGAAACAACCTCTCAGCATCTACCCTGTTAATCCCCTTCAGAATCTTGAATGTTTCAATGAGATCACCTCTCATTCTTCTAAACTCCAGAGAGTATAGGCCCATTCTACACAATCTCTCCTCATAGGACAGCCCTCTCATCCCAGGAATCAATCTAGTGAACCTTCATTGCACTGCCTCCAAGGCAAGTATATCCTTCCTTAGATAAGGAGACCAAAACTGTGCACAGTACTCCAGGTGTGGTCTCATCAAGGTCCTATACAATTGTAGCAAGACTTCCTTACTCTTATACTCCAACCCCCTTATAATAAAGGCCAACATGCCATTTGCCTTCCTTATTGCTTGCTGAACCTGCATGCTAGCTTTCTGTGTTTCTTGCACAAGGACACCCAAATCTCTCTGAACACCAACATTTGAAAGTTTCTCACCGTTTAAAAATTATTCTGTTTTTCTATTCTTCCTACAAAAGTGAATAACCTCACATTTCCCTACATTATATTCCATCTGCCAACTTACTGCCCACTCACTTAGTCTATCTATATCCCTTTGCAGACTCTTTGAGCTGGATTTTCCAAGCCCCGAGGAGGCGGGCATGGAGGCGGGACAGCCGGTAAATTCGGAGAAAGTGGGGGCGGATGACAAAGCCACCTCTGTGCCCTTTTGCCAGGAGGCGGGAAAATGTGCAGCTTCGGGTCCCGTCTCCTGGAGGTGGGAAAGGCATTTAATCCTTTCACAAAATCCACCCCTTTGTGTTCTCCTCACAGCTTACTGTCCCACCTAGCTTTGTATCATCAGCAAACTTGGATACATTACAGTCGGTCCCTTCATCTAGGTCATTAATATAGATTGTAAATAGCTGAGGCCCCAACACTGATCCTTGCGGCACCCCACTAGTTACAGCCTGCCAACCTGAAAAAGATCCGTTTATCCCTACTCTCTGTTTTCTGTCCGTTAACCAATCCTCTGTCCATGCTACTATATTACCCCCAACCCCGTGAGCCCTAATCTTGTGTAATAATCTTTTATGTGGCACCTTATTGAATGCCTTTTGGAAATCCAAATATACTACATCCACTGGTTCCCCTTTATCTACCCTGCTGGATACATCCTCAAAAAACTCTAATAAATTTGTCAAACACGATTTCCCTTTCATAAAACCATGTTGACTCTGCCTAATGTTATAATTTTCTAAGTGTCCTGATAGCACTTCCTTAACAATGGATTCCAGCATTTTCCCGACGACTGATGTCAGGCTAACTGGCCTGTAGTTCCCTGTTTTTTCTCTCCCTCCTTTCTTGAATAGCGGTGTTACATTTGCGACCTTCCAATCCGCTGGGACCATTCTAGAATCTAGGGAATTTTGGAAGATCAAAACCAATGCATCCACTATCTCTTCAGCCACGTCTTTAGAACCCTAGGATGTAGGCCGTCAGGTCCAGGGGATTTGTTGGCTTTTAGTCCCATTAGTTTCTCTAGTACTTTTTCTCTACTTATATTACTTATGTTAAGTTCCTCAGCTTCATTAGACCCTTGGTTCCCCACCATTTTTGGTATGCTTTTTGTGTCTTCTACTGTGAAGACAAATGTTTCTGGTGGGGCCTTCCATCAGGTCTCACCTGCTCTTTCCGATGCCGACAGATATTCCACGTGTTGTGGTGTCTTCTTTTTTTTTTTAAGAACAGATTCAAAATGCCAGGCAGCTGTAGACTTCAGGCCCCAGACTGTTGATCTGTGCAGTGAGCATTCGTTTACATTCACTTACAAAAAGGGTTTTAATGTGTTGATCCACAAGGGCAGCAGAAGCATGGGAACACCATCACCTCCAAGTTCTCCTCCAAGCCACACACCATCCTGACTTGGAAATATATCGATGTTCCTTCATCATTGCTGGGTCAAAATCCTGGAACTCCCTCCCTAACAGCACTGTGGGAGTACCTTCACCACATGGACTGCAGCGGTTCAAGTAGGCGGCTCACCACCACCTTCTCAAGGGCAATTAGGGATGGGCAATAAATGCCAGCCTTGCCATGTCCCAAGAATTAATTTTTTTTTAAAAGCCAGCTTCTCAATGGTAGCATCATCTGTAATACACAGTGTCAGGACTATCACGTAACATATTAAACTCTCAACAGGTCTCGAAATAGGAATAAAATCAATTTCCAAACAAATTACAGGGCCAGCTTTCCACGCTGATCCAATGTGTGATGTTATTTTTCGTACAAAATGAAATGTTGGGTGAGAGTGCGCAATAGATGCCAGATGGGGATGAGGGAGATCTAGTCACACATAAAAAAAAAGTTGCTTTGCAAGAGGCTGATATTCCGATGGATCCTCTTTATCGGCACAAGTGCGGCAGAACAAAAGCCCCGTCAGCTGAAAGCGAAGGCCACAAACCCTGCTCCAGATCTCGGGGAGGGGTCATTTACAAGGTCGTGCCTCGAAGGGTAGACTCACCTGCCCCGATCTGCCTACTCATAGCTTCCCCAATAGTGGGACCCAGAGGCTCCTCCAGGAGCAGGAAAAAAATTGAAGCTTTTTAGCCTTCAGCTCCTAAGGAAACCCAAATGTCTTTTTATTAGGATAATCGATTCCCTTGGAATTGATTACCTCAGTCTCAGCAAGTCCTGGCACATCTACAAGGGCCTTAGCAGAATTCACACCAGCTCTCAGCAGAGTGTGTAGCCATAGTGCAGGATAGAGAGATAGAGGTTCCCCTAAACAGAGTGCAGTATGAAGGTTTAGTTGTGTTAGAGGGTGACCAAGGATGAAAGGGGGAGCATGGTGAGTGTGTTACCTTGCCAGTCCTGGGCAAGTTGTTGAACTTCTTTGAGCATTGTTCTGCAGTCCAGGGAGTGAGAGAGTTGTCAGTCAGTGCCTGTGTCTCCTTCCTCCAGGCGTCATGAGTGACATTCCTGGCTGGCCTTACAGATTGCGGACCCAGGGGTCTGTGCCTCCTGGCTTCATTTTCATCCAAGTGGGCTTGAAAGTCTTCATCAGAGAAGTTCTGTGTTCTTTTCCCGGCTGCAGCCCTGCCCTGCTGCCCTCTGGGCACAGATGGTATTTTGACTGGTCATAATGCTGCCAAAATATAACCAAGATATCGGTGAGAAATCCACTGAAGTAATTTGAGAGATAAGTGAAAGACAGAAGTGGTGACTTATCTTTTTGTCTCCCAGAGTGCTGCTGAAGAGTACAGACTGAACAGCACTTATAAAAGTCTGCAGAGAAATTTCTTGGAGGTTCAGCTGCTTACACCCATTTTACATAGGTTTTACACCAATACTTGGACCCAGGAAACTTCGGTGTGCCTCCCTCTAGAGGCAAGCTACAGATGTAACACTTATTTTAAAAAAAAGAAAGACTTGCATTTCTATAGCGTCTTTCATGACCACCGGATGTCCCAAAGCGCTTTACAGCCAATGAAGCACTTTTTGAAGTGTAGTCACTGTTGTAATGTAGGAAACGTGGCAGCCAATTTTTGCATAGCATGCTCCCACAAATAGCAATGTGATAATAATCAGATAATCTATTTTAGTGATGTTGATTGAGGGATAAATATTGGACAGGACACCGGGGATAACTCCCCTGCTCTTCTTTGAAATGGTGCCATGGGATCTTTTACATCCACCTGAGAGAGCAGACGGGGCTTCGGTTTAACGTCTCATCCGAAAGACGGCACCTCCAACAGTGCAGCACTCTCTCAGTAGTGCACTGGAGTGTCAGGTTAGATTTTTGTGCCTTAGATTTACACCACAGATTTCATTTACTCACTGAGACATTGGGGAGCATCATGTTTGAGTTTCTATGGCAATAAATAGCACCATCATTGCGACTGAATGATGAGTCTATGTTGTGGCCACCAATCTAACTGGGAAAGATCAGAACTGGACATTAGATTTTTACATAGAATTACATAGAATATACAGCACAAAAACAGGCAATTCGGCCCAACCAGTCCATGCCGGCGTTTATGCTCCACTCGAGCCTCCTCCCATTTTTCCTCATCTAACTCTATCAGCATAACCCTCTATTCCCTTCTCCCTCATATGCTTATTTAGTTTCCCCTTAAATGCATCTACACTATTGGCCTCAACCACTTCCTGTGGTAGCGAGTTCCACATTCTCACCACTTTATGGGTAAAGAAGTTTCTTCTGAATTCCCTATTTGATTTCTTGATGACTATCTTATATTGATGGCCTCTAGTTTTGCTCAATCCCACAAGTGGAAACACTCTCTCTGTGCCTACTCTATTGAAACTTTAAAGACCTCTATTAGGTCACCCTGCAGTCTTCTCTTTTCAAGAGAAAAGAGACCCAGCCTGTTCATCCTTTCCTGATAGGTATAACCTCGCATTTCTGGTATCATCCTTGTAAATATTTTTTGCACCCTCTCCAGTGCCTCTATATCCTTTTTATAATATGGCGACCAGAATTGCACACAGTACTCCAAGTGTGATCTAACCAAGGTTCGATATAGGTTTAACATAACTTCACTACTTTTCAATTCTATCCCTCGAGAAATAAACCCCAGTGCTTGGTTTGCTCTTTTTATGGCCTTTTTGACCTGCATCACAACTTTTAGTGATTTGTGTATTTGTACTGCCCTTTGCTCCTCTACCTTATTTAGATTCTTATTTTTCAAGTAATATGTGACCTCCTTATTTTTCTTACCAAAATGTAATACCTCACATTTATCTGTGTTGAAATTCATTTGCCAATTATCTGACCATTATCCAAGTTTATTAATGTCTTCTTGTAATTTGTTACAGTTCTCCTCAGTATTGACTACCCCCACCCTCCCCCAATTTGATGTCATCTGCAAATTTAGAAATTGTGTTTTTGATTCCAAAGTCTAACTCGTTAATCTAAATTGTGAACAACAGTGGTCCCAGCACTGATCCTTGTGGGACCCCACTTCCCACCTTCTGCCACTCTGAATAGCTACCCTTTACCCCTACTCTTTGCTTTCTGATTTGCAGCCAGCTAGCTATCCGAGTTTCTGTGTTTTGCAGAAGACAGTTACTTGTGAATTCATTGTTGACTCTTAAAGCTTTTCTGGGCACCTAGGGAGGGACAATACAAACGACCTTACCAGTGCTGCCTACATTCTAAAGTCAAGTTTAAAAAAAATCAGCTGCCCATTTTTGACAGTTCTCAAATGCCTCACACGTATGTTATGTGTGCTATAACCATTATAGGAAAGCCAACTCAAGCTAAACAAGTACATTTAAAGCATAGAATTTCAACCAAACTGCCTCCCATTCCCTCAAATGTATCATTTTGCTGATCTAACATTAACTGTTTCCCAGTTATCTAATCTCTTAAAGAAAGGACTTTCATTATGTAGCAACTTACATGGCTGCAGAACGTCCTAAAGTGCCCCATGAAGTAATTTTTAAAACTATAGTCACTGTTGTAATGTGGGAAACGTGGCAACCAATATGCGCACAGCAAGGTCCCACAAACAGCAATGAGATAATGACCTGACAATCTGGGTTTCTTTGTTGGAGGGATAACTGTTGGCCAGGACACCAGGAGAACTCCCCTGCTTTTCTTCAAATAATGCAATAGGATCTTTTACTTCTACTTGAGAAGGCAGACTGGGCCTCGGCTTAACATCTCATCCAAACAACGGCATTCCCACAGTACTGTACCGGCGTGACGGTTTAGATTATGTGCTCAGGTCTCTGGAGTGGCTCTTGAATCTATGACCTTCTGACTCAGGCGAGAGAGCTACCAGTGAGCCAAAGCTGACACCTGATACTACACACACTGTAGTCAATCTATTTGAGCTACATGATTTTACATAGGATTACATAGGATATACGGCACAGAAACAGGCCATTTGGCCCAACCAGTCCATGCCGGCGTTTATGCTCCATTCAAGCCTCCTCCCGTCTTTTCTCATCTAACTCTATCAGCATAACCCTCTATTCCTTTCTCCCTCATGCTTGTCTAGCCTCCCCTTAAATGTATCTATACTATTCGCCTCAACTACTCCCTGTAGTAGCGAGTTCCACATTCTCATCACTCTTTGGGTAAAGAAGTTTCTTCTGAATTCCCTATTGGATTTCTTGGTGACTATCTTATATTGATGGCCTCTAGTTTTGCTCTTCCCCACAAGTGGAAACACTCTCTCTGGCCGCGATTTTCTTCTTGGAGGCGGGTTGATGTCGGGAACAGTAGTCAGCGGGTTCCGGTCCCACTGCCAGCTCCTGCCGGCCTGATGACACAATTTTTCCTTAATTGGGCTAGTTAAGCCGCCGTGTGGGTTACCCACCCTCATCACAAGGTGCAGGTCTGTTCAGCTGATATGCTGACGTGTTTGCAGCCGGTTCCTATAAGGGGGCCATTTCCCCATTAGATCTCAGGCTATTTCTGGTGCTTCTGACTGCTGCTTCTCACCACAATGTCTGCAGAGAAACAAAAGGCAGCTCCTCACGTCAACGAAGAATCCCTCTTTGTTCTTGTGGAGGAAGTCAGAGGACATCAGGAGGTCCTGTACCCATCTGATGGAAGAAGGAAACCTCCTCAGCAGACAAAGGCAGCCTGTCTGCGAATAGCTGAGGAGGTCAGTGCCAGGTCTGTGTACAGACGCACCTGGGTCCAATGCAAGAAAAGGTTCAATAATCTCCTGCGCTCTGGAAAAGTGAATATAAATGCACACTTACCTTAATTCTGCTGTGCCTGTCATCACATCCCCATCACTCTGCATTGGTAACCCTACTCCTGCACATCCTAACTCAACCCAACATCCCTTCCACCATCCCCCATCCCTCTCACCCTATGCACAGAATCACTTCCCCATCTTACTGTGCACCCCTCACACCCACCCTCAAGGTTATGCACTGACAACTAACAACTCAAAAGGAGGGAACTCCGTAATGGGAACCTATTCCTTCACAGTCTCCCTCTAAACATCTAACCTATCCATTCTTTACACGCATTCCATCACTCTCACTGAAACTCCACTTGTTTCCCTCATTGCAGGAAAAGAGAGACCACAATAAGAGGGAGAGGGAGAGAACAGGAGGAGGACCACCATCCTTATCACAGCTGACCAACGCTGAGGAGGCCGCTCTGGACATTGTGCGATCGGTGGAACAGCTCGAACTGGGGGACGGAGAGACGGGCTCAGTTGAACAACCTGGTGACAAAATGCTTCTCCATCCATCTTATTTGGCTTTCATGAGTGACACATGTCAATAGAAATTGAATGATCATCATGTGCACAATGGGATGTGTCTACAATCTTCATATCACATGTCTAACTCATGTCTTTACTCTCCCACAGGACCAGCAACAGCCCCCCTCCCTACTGTCCAGGAGGATTCCTCAGAGGATGCTGCATCCTCTGAGGGAGCAGCATCAGCAGCAATGAGCGCACCCAGCTCCAGCGCATAGACGTACACCTCGGTGGGTCATTTGCGAGATAGAGTAGTGTTGTCACCTGGTGTCTCACAATGCACGAGTGAGCAAGAACAGACGGTGGAGACAGGGACAGCAGTGGAGAGTCCTCGTCGGAAGCCACAGGAAGCTCCAAGCTCTGCTCAGCTGCATGTAGACGCTGAGCCTTGGGGGCCATCCAGAAAGAGAGCGGTGCTGGAGTTTCAGGAACAAGTACAGGAGGCTCTGACTGGGTTTGCAACCATGGTGACTGTGAGTGTGCAGAGAATGTAGGAGTCCCTCTCCAATATGAGCAATGCCGTGGTGGAGGCAATGGCGAATGTAGGTCCTGCCATGGAAAGGATGGCAACCTCCATGGAAGACATAAATCGCCAGACTCAAATGAACATGGTGACTCTTCTAAATAGATGGTCAGCTATGGAAGATAGATGGGCATCTATCATGGAGAGGAACCAGAGGTACATGGACGTCCCCATTATGAGGACTGTCAGTACAGAGACGGGTCCTCATGGTCCCACTGATGTGCAGCAAGGTGCTCTCCAGCTACTTGCTAGCAGAGAAGTGCGGGTGGCACATGAGAGGGATGATGGTGGGAGGCGACATGCAAGTGGGGGCTCCTCTCCAAGCGCTCCAACGTTCATCCCCTTGCCAACCCCTCGGTCAGAGCCCCAGATGACTGCCAGAGCAGTGATGGCCGAGTCTGCCCCTGTGCAGCCGCAGGAGGAGCAGACTTTGGCGGGGCCTTCAAGGGCTCCAAAACCCAGAGGACGACCACCAAAGGCATCTAAGCAGGTGCAGCAGGGAAGTGAGCAGGCTGTCTCTACATCTGCTGAAGCCACAGAGGTAGCACAATGTAAAAGCACGCGTAAGAGAAAGCTGACACATAAATGATCACAAGGGTACTCACTTGGGTGTTCTGATAGAATTCAATGTTAAGTTTCTGTTCTTTTATTATGTTGGAATAAATTAATCTTGTATGAACGTTTGACATCGTTGCCATTTGTGTGCTCACAATTTGAGGTGGCAGTGAGAAGGGTGAGGGCGCCTTTTATGTCCAGCAATGCAGGTGACAGTGGATGTAGAGTTGACAACAGACACTTACAGCCTTAAGACAGTCTCCCAAATCATGAAATCAGCAACCTCTGACATTTGAAACTGAGCAGATTTGAGAGTGCAGCTTTTAGACTGCAGTTGCAGCTGTGAAGTTTCCAGCTCGTTCGTCTTCCCGACACACTGACCTGGCGTGATCTCCGAACGTGTGAAACCCGAATAAAAAGTTGGAAAATTGCAAAAGGCTCTCAAATTAGCAGTTAACAAGCACTTAACAAGGAGTTAAGTGCCTTAAATCCCTTACCCGCCGCTTGGTGTCGGGTCTGTTGTGAAATCGCAGACCTGACACACTTGAAGCTCACACGGAGGCGGGATCGCAGCGGATTTCCAACCCACCGTCAATCATTGCGACTTTAACACCTGACTTTAACACAACTCCGAACTCGCCCCCGAGCATCGGCAAAATCGCGGCCTCTGTATCCAATTTATCAAAACCTTTCATAATTTTAAAGACCTCTATTAGGTCACCCCTCAGCCTTCCTTTTTCAAGAAAAAAGAGACCCAGCCTGTTCATCCTTTTCTGATAGATATACCCAATCATTTCTGGTATCATCCTTGTAAATCTTTTTTGCACCCTCTCCAGTGCCTCTAAATCCTTTTTATAATATGGCGACCAGAACTGTACGCAGTACTCCAAGTGTGGTCTAACCAAGGTTCGATACAAGTTTAGCATAACTTCTCTAATTTTCAATTCAATCCCTCTAGAAATAAACCCTAGTGCTTGTTTTTTTTTTATGGCCTTGTTAATCTGTGTCGCTACTTTCATTGATTTGTGTATTTGTATTCCAAGATCATAAGAACATAAGACGTAAGAGCAGGAGTAGGCCATTTGGCCCCTCGAGCCTGCTCCGCCATTTAATGCGATCATGGCTGATCTGATCTTGGGCTCAGCTCCATTTCCCTGCCCGCTCCCTCTAACCCATCGCTCCCTTATTGTTCAAAAATCTGTCTATCTCCACCTTAAATATATTCAATGACCCAGCCTCCACAGCTCTCTGGGGCAGAGAATTCCACAGGTTTATGACCCTCTGAGAGAAGAAATTCCTCCTCATCTCAGTTTTAAATGGGCAACCCCTTATTCTGAAACTATGCCCCCTAGTTCTAGATTCCCTCATGAGGGGAAACATCTTCACTGCATCAACCTTGTCGAGCCTCCTCAGCATCTTATATGTTTCAATAAGATCACCTCTCATTCTTCTAAATCCAATGAGTATAGGCCCAACCTGCTCAACCTTTCTTCATAAGTCAACCCCTTCATCTCAGGAATCAACCTCGTGAACCTTCTCTGAATTGCCTCAAATACAAGTATATCCCTCCTTAAGTAAGGAGACCAAAACTGTACGCAGTACTCCAGGTGTGGTCTCACCAATACCTTGTACAGTTGTAGCAGGACTTCCCTGCTTTTATACACTAACCCCCTTGCAATAAAGGCCAACATTCCATTTGCCTTCCTGATTACTTGCTGTACCTGCATGCTAACTTTTAGTGTTTCATGCACAAGGACCCCCAGGTCCCTCTGTACTGCAGCATTTTGTAATCTTCTCCATTTAAATAATAATTTGCTTTTTATTTTTCTTCCCAAAGTGGATAACCTCACACTTTCCCACATTATACACCATCTGCCAAATGTTTGCCCACTCACTTAGCCTGTCTATATCCCTTTGCAGATTCTTTGTGTCATCTTCACAACTTGCTTTCCCACCTATCTTTGTATCATCAGCAAATTTGGCTACATTACACTCGGTCCCTTTATCCAAGTCATTAATATAGATTGTAAATAGTTGAGGCCCCAGCACCAATCCCTGTGGCACCCCACTAGTTACCGTTTGCCAACTGGAAAATGACCCATTTATCCCGACTCTCTGTTTTCTGTTAGTTAGCCAATTCTCTATCCATGCTAATATATTACCCCCAACCCCGTGAGCTCTTATCTTGTGCAATAACCTTTTATGTGGCACCTTATCGAATGCCTTCTAGAAATCCAAATACACCACATCCACTGGTTCACCCTTATCCACCCTGCTCGTTATATCCTCAAAGAACTTCAGCAAATTTGTCAAACATGATTTCCTTTTAATAAAACCATGTTGACTGCTTAACTGTATTATGATTTTCTAAATGTCCTGCTACTGCTTCCTTAATAATGGACTCCAGCATTTTCCCAATGACGGATGTTAGGCTAACTGGTCTATAGTTTCCTGCTTTCTGTCTCCCTCCCTTCTTAAATAGGGACGTTACATTTGTGGTTTTCCAATCCGCTGGGACCTCTCCAGAATCCAGGGAATTTTGGTATATTGCAACCAATGCATCCATTATCTCTGCAGACATTTCTTTTAAGATGCAGGCCATCAGGTCCAGGGGACTTGTCCACCTTTAGTCCCATTATTTTACTGAGTACTTTTTCTTGAGTGATAGTGATTGTTTTAAGTTCCCCCCTCCCTATAGCCCTTTGATTATGTATTATTGGGATGGTTTTAGTGTCTTCTACCATGAAGACTAATACAAAATATTTGTTCAAAGTCTCTGCCATTTCCCTGTTCCCCATTATTAATTCCCCAGTCTCATCCTCTAAGGGACCAACGTTTACTTTAGCTACTCTCTTCCTTTTTATATACCTGTAGAAACTCTTACTATCTGTTTTTATATTTCTTGCTAGTTTACTCTCATAATCCATCTTCTCTCTCTTTATTATTTTTTTAGTTGTCCTTTGCTGGTTTTTAAAAATTTCCCAATCCTCTGGCCTTCCACTAAACTTGGCAACATTGTATGCCTTTGTTTTCAATTTGATACCATCCTTTACTTCCTCAGTTAGCCATGGATAGTTCTCCCTTCTCTTAAAGTCTTTCCTTCTCACTGGAATATATTTTTATTGAGAGTTATGAAATATCTCCTTAAATGTCTGCCATTGCTTGTCAACTGTCTTACCCTTTAACCTATTTTCCCAGTCCACTTTAGCCAACGCTGCCTTCATACCTTTGTAATTGCCTTTATTTAAGATCAGGGCACTGGTTTGAGACCCAGCTTTCTCACCCTCTAATTTAATTTGAAATTCAACCATGCTATGATCACTCTTTCCTAGAGGATCCTTTACTATGAGATCATTTATTAATCCTGTCCCATTACACAGTACCAGATCTAAGATAGCCTGCTCCCTGGTTGGTTCCACAATGTATTGTTCTAGGAAACCATCCCGGATACACTCTATGAACTCTTCCTCGAGGCTACCTTGGCCAATTTGATTTGTCCAATCAATATGAAGATTAAAATCGCCCATGATTATTGCTGTACCTTTCTTACAAGCCTTCATTATTTCTTGATTTATACTCTGTCCAACAGTGTAGCTACTTTTAGGGGGCCTATAGACTACGCCCACCAGTGACTTCTTTCCCTTATTATTTCTTATCTCCACCCAAACTGATTCTACATCTTGCTCTTCTGAGCCAATATCATTTCTCACTACTGCACTGATCTCATCCTTTATTAACAGAGCTACCCCACCTCCTTTTCCTTTCTGTCTATCCTCCTGAAATGTCAAATACCCCTGAATATTCAGTTCCCAGCCTTGGTCACCTTGCAACCACATCTCTGTAATGACTATCAGATCATACCCATTTATTTCTATTTGTGCCATCAACTCATCTATCTTGTTACGAATGTTACGTGCATTCAGATAAAGAGCTTTTAATTTCATCTTTTTACTATTTTTCCGTGCTTTGACACCACTTTCTGATGCACTCTTATTTTTATACGTTCTGTCCCTTCCTGTCACACTTTGGTTACCATTTCCCCCATCGCTACCCTGCTCTGTTGCCTTCTCCTTTCTCTTTGACTTTTTAAATTCCTGCTCACCTGAAGCCTCCCCCCCCCCCCCCCACTATTTAAAGCCCTCTAAAAGATCCCTTTGCTCCTCTACCCCATTTAGATTTGTATTTTCCAAGTAATGGCGGCAATTTTCTCAGCCCCGAGGAGGCGGGTTTGGAGGCGGGAAAGGCGGGAAATCGGAAAAAATGCGTGCGGGTTTGGAACCCGCCTCCGAGCCGCATCCGAGTCGCCTCCACGAGATTTTGCCAGTGCCGGTTTTGCAGGGTGGGAAACGGGCTCGCCTCCAGCAGGCCAGAGAGGTTGTTAAGAGCATTAAATGGTCGTTAAGGGCCTCGCTTATCCTATTTTGAGAGGCCCCGTTCTTTTTCGATATTTTTAGCGTGTTTGACGCCCCTCCTAAACCACGCCAGCTAAACCTGGCGGGTTGACTAGTGGGTGGTCTCCTCACAGCTGCAGGTTCAACTTTAATTTGTTTATTTCATCAGGGATTAGTTGCAGGTGGCAGAACTTTGCTTTAAAAGGTCTTTCAGCACTTTTAGCAGGCCTTCCGAAGTCGGAGGTGCTGCAGCTTCTATCTATCAACTGTGGGACCTCCTCGGAAGACCCTCTCCCCTTTGGAATGAGTGCTTCCCCAACGGAGGCATCTGCAAGCAGCATGGGAACCATTTATTTCCTTTCACCATGGACCTCAGATTCGGATGAGGAGCAGCCACAGCAGCAGCAGAACCAGGCAGCTCAGCAGCAACAGCAGCAGGAGCCCCAACCTCCTGCTCAGCCACCTGATGCTGCACAGGGCAGAAGGCACCAGTGCATCGAGGCAACTTGCCGCAGGAGATACCCCCAACAGAGGGTTTACAGACAGAGGATGAGCTACCTCAACATGGTGAATGAGCAGCAGTGCCAAAGGAGGCTGAGACTTTCGCGAGAGCTTGTCCGAGAAATCTGTGGACTGCTGCAGCAAGACCTGGCACCCAGAGGAATGGGTGGACACCCCTTACCATTGGCTGTCAAAGTCACCACCGCACTCAACATTTTTGCCTCAGGCTCCTTCCAGGGATCATCAGCAGACATCAGCGGCATCTCCCAGTCGGCCGCCCACAGTTGCATCACGCAGGTTACCGATGCCCTTTTTGCTAAGACCCACAATTACATCCACTTCTTAAGGGAACAAGCAAGTATAACCGCGCGTTTGGTTGGCTTTGCAAATATGGTAGGCTTGCCAATGGTGCAGGGCGTCATAGACTGCACACATGTGGCCCTTAGGGCACCCCATCACAACCCAGCTATCTTTGTCAACCGCAAGGGCTTCCACTCCCTCAACGTACAGCTGGTGTGTAACCACAAGAAGGAGATTTTGCATGTTTGCGCCAAGTTCTGTGGTAGTTGCCATGACTCTTACATCTTGCGGCACTCTAGTGTTCCTCCGCTTTTCAATGCACCAAACCAACTTAACGGATGGCTCCTTGGTAACAAAGGCTACCCCCTGAAGCAGTGGCTAATGACGCCAATCAGGAGGCCAGCTAACGAGGCTGAAAAGCGCTACAACGCCAGCCACACTTCGACCAGGTCCATCATCGAGCAAACCATTGGGTTGTTGAAGATGCGCTTCTGATGCCTTGACCGATCAGGTGGAGCCCTGCAATACACACCATACAGTATCTCCAGAATGGGCGTGGTCTGCTGTGCACTGCACAACATGGCACAGCGTCGTGGCTTGCAGCTTCCTGATGAGCAAATGGCTCCGTTCCAGCCCACCTCGGATGAGGATGAGGAGGAGGAGGATGAGGAGGAGGAGGAGGATGAGGAGGATGAGGAGGCTGATGAGGAGAAGGAGCAGGAGGAGGAGCAGGAGGAGGACCGAGCGCCGATCTATCGACCAGCAGCAGCAGCAGCACGCGAGCACATGGCTGCCCGAGATGCAAGATATGCACTTATCCTGGCCAGATTTGCATAGGTTGCCCATGTTGGCACATGTCCTTGGCTCCATCTTAAGACATCACAGACAATGGACATGACTCTCTGGCCTCCTTTCACACTGGCCACCAACCTGACAACACAAGTGTCGCGGAGCCCGCAATGTGGAGCTGCCTAAGGCGAAAGAACAGATGCCATCACACCGACATTTTGCCATCAAATCATTTTAATGCTTTCCAACATAGATGGCATTTCATCAATACACATAAACATTCACCCAATCTGCACACAGATCTGGAGGTTATATCCCTTGCCAGCTGCACCCACACAGCCTTGGTTTCTTTGGGAGGCCTCTTCCTCCCAGATGAGGGGAAGAGCAACTCCCTGCTAGCTCTCACCCCCTCAACCAACATTTGCAGTGCTTCATCCGAGAACCTCGGGGAGGCCCTTGCCTTGGAATTCTCAGAAGATGTTGCAGGTGGTGCAGCATCGACAGAAATCCAGTGGAATGATCCAAGGCAGCAAGCAGCCCTTAAAATAGGCTGGAAAAGTGACGTCAGCAGAGGCGAATTTCAGTCCCAAAACACTAATTGACCAAGGGCATCCCACACCTCTGAAATCAACTGGCCAATTAGGGGAAAATCGCAATTTTTTCAAACCTATCAGTGGAGGCGGGTTTGGAACCCACCCAAACCGAAACCCGCCTCCAACCCGCCTCCAGTGGGAAAATCGCCTCCAATATGTGACCTCCCTATTTTTCTTACCAAAATGTAATACATCACATTTATCTGTGTTGAATTTAATTTGCCCATTATATGCCCATTCTTCAATTTATTAATGTCTTCTTGTAATTTGTTGCTGTCCTCCTCAGTATTAACCATCCCCACCCTCCCAATTTGGTGTCATCTGCAAATTTAGAAATTGTGTTTTTGATTTCAAAGTCTAAATCGTTAATATAAATTGTGAACAACAGTTGTCCCAGCACTGATCCTTGTGGAACACCTCTTCCCACCTTCTGCCACTCTGAATATCTACCCTTTACCCCTACTCTCTGCTTTCTGTCTTGAAGCCAGCTTGTTATCCATTCTGTTACTTGTCCCCTGACTCCGCATGCTTCTGACCTTATTCATTAGGTCTATTATGTGGTACCTTATTGAAGGCCTTTTGAAAATCTAGATAAATTACATCTACTGCATTACCCTTGTCTACTCTCTCTGTTACCTCTTCAAAAAATTCAGTGAGGTTGGTCAAGCAAGTAAACACTATCTGCAGATGCACAGAGTGGTCTGCACAGAGTGATCTTAAATGGAGTGCACTTAAACAGAGTGTTAAACTTGGGAATTTGGAGAGAGTGGGAGTCTCTGGTAAGTACTGGGTGAGTCTGGGTGAGTATTAGCTGTAAAAAGTTAAATTTAGTTTAACATTTTGAATTTAACTTAGAACTTTAAAAACTGTAGTTAACAGAATCTGCCTGTCAGTGGCAGTTAACTGTCAGTCAGCTGTAAGTGTTTGTCTTGAATAGGTGCTAATTACAGTGATTTTGTAAAAAAATATAGTTCACCTTCATTATAATGTGCTAATTAAGCTACACAATTTGCATTTTATAATGCGAGAGTGTTATAATCCAGGGCTCCAGTCATTAGATGAGTTCTCCCAACAACTGATTCACATCCCTCAACATCTGTCCCTGTTTCTCAAATCTCTTTCAGCATTTCTAAAATTAAGAAAAAACTCCAGCATCGTCACATAATTTAAAAAACCCTGTGCTGGCATCTGTTATTGCTGTTCTGTTTCATTTGAGATGATATGAGAAAAGTTTAAGGAGCAGGCTGTTTCAGAAAGAGCTCACAATAAGATGGAAGATTATGAGATCTGGCAGTAGCAACTAATTTTAAAAAGAAAGATTTACATTTCTATAGCAACTTTCAGGAGATCAGGACACCCCAAAGCACTTTGAAGCTAATGAAGTACTGAAGTGTTAATGCTGTAATGTAGGAAACGCAGCAGCCACATTGCACACAGCAAGGTCCCACAAATAACAGTGTTGCAATGACCAGATAATCTGTTTCTTTGGTTGAGGGATAAAGATATTGGCCAGGACTAACCTGCTTAAAATAAATGGATTAATGCCAGAGCTAAGTTGGCATTGATTGGAAAATCTAGCCCACTGTCGATTTGTAAGAGCCATTAGCATTGAAATTTAAAATGTGTGCAAGTGACTTTCCCCACAGCAGACTGTTTTTATATTGAAAGCCTGGGATGAGGGACAAGGCCCATAATGCAGAACATTAGCAATGCTGAAGAGAGGAGAGAAGGTAATGATTAAGTGCTGCCGAGCATAGGTTTTAAAAGGTCGAAGCCGAAGGGAAGACTGAGTAATTTACAAAAAGAAAAGCAAACTATGAAGTTTGGATGGGTAGGGGTTACTCTGGAAATCCATTCCATGTTCCCGTTTAGATTCAATTGTTGAGTGACCACATAAATGGGTTGCGATATGGAAATTTGTAAAATGGCTGTTTTTCAACTGCAATTTATGCAAATCCCGCTCCCTGAATAAAATTCCGTGGCAGAATAGTTTTGCGTTTGCCAAGGCTCAGCTGCAATAGCAAACAAATCGCCAAGTGTGAAAGAACCTGCAATGAAATAAGACACGAACAAGGTTGATAATAACAGCGAGATAATATTGGCGCAGTCACACTGGATGTCACACATTCCAAACTTGTCCATTCTTCAATAATCAGTTCTGTTTTGAAACACACTGACAAGCTGTCTGGAGTAATATGAATAGAGAAATTGGAAAAGCCCATCAAGCTCGCTGGACACTATACCACCCAGTTAACCTCTTGAGAAAAAGTCCTGCATAAATACCCACTAAATCGAAAGATAACAAAACACTAGAGAAGTGGAGTTGAGGCCGAGGATCAGCCATGATCTTATTGAATGGTGGAGCAGGCTTGAGGGGCCATATGGCCTACTCTTGCTTCTATTTCCTATGTTTTTAAGTTCTTAATCCAGCTACACATCACCATTAATTAACACTGGCTTGTTTTCCTCCAGACAACAATTTTCTCTGTCACCCCTACTGCATCCAAGCCAAATCTTTGTGGCTCATGGAATATTTGATCAAAGTCTAGAATCTATCTCTTGAACTTCCAATCCTATTTTAGCAAAATCCTTGAAGGGGGAATTTTTACAGACCGTCCATCTCAGATGAGCAGGGGCCTAATTTCAGTGGTCTAACCAACGTTCTATATAAATTTAACATTACCTCTCAGCTTTTGTATTCTATTCCTCTGGCAATGAATTTGCACTTATGTATATGTATATGGTGAACAACAGTGGGATGAAAGATTCCTGCTCTGAGGCTGTAAGTGTCGTAAGTGATATGTGTTTGGGCAGGCTTAACCCAGTATTCAGTGGGTATGTGCCCCACAATACAAAATTGGCGATAATTCAGCAACAATTTTCATTAAAAAGGCAGTCTTACTGAGAGGAGCCGTAAGCATGGTTGGAGTAGGTATATTACAGTTGGGAATACTGGTACGGTCAGGTTGCTCTTCTGACTTTAAGGTTAGCTTGCTTTGCCTGAGGTACAGTAGATGGAGTTTTACACTTGTGCTGTCAACATCAGAAACTCCCAAATAAGGTGTACCCAATTACCCACAGCTTATACCTGATGTTGACAGCATACCTTAAAATGTTCCATCGCCTTGCTGTGAACAAAAATAGCCATGGAAAACAGTTTGAGCAGGATTATGGATCGTCCTGGACTATGATTTAGTCTGGAATTCGATTATGGATTGCATATCAGAAAAATGAAATTTCATTCTAGTTATTAATTGTGGAAAGTTAGTGCCATAATCATAGAAAGAAAGAAAGAATGAATTTGCATTTCTATAGCGCCTTTCACGACCTCAGGACGTCCAAAGTGCTTTGTAGCCAATGAAGTATTTTTGAAGTGTAGTCACTGTTGTGATGTAGGAAATGTGGCAACCAATTTGTGAACAGCAAGCTCCCACAAACAGCAATCAGATAAATGACCAGATAATGGTTGGGCCAGAAATTCGGGTCGGAGGCTTCCCGCGGGTGCAAGCTCCCAACCTGCACTTACCTAGCGCGCCTGCCGTTGTGCTCTGGGCCCGCGTGGGATTCCGGTCCTGGGCCTCCTCCAGCTGCCGGTGTGCAGTGCTCGCGTATCCCAGGGGCGCAGTTAGTTCGAAGCGTCCCCTGGGATCACGTGGGCCATGGAGAGCCAATCGGAGCAGGGAATCTCCATTCATAGACCTGTCAAATCTATGAATAGAGATCGGCCCCAAAACCTCACTAAAACTTCAAATAATTTTTTTTTTGAAATCACATTTTTAAAATAACTATAAATTACACAAAATAACTATTTTAAACAATAATTTAAATTTTTGAAAAAGTTAATTACAGTTTTTAACGGGGCTAAAAAGAAACTTACCTTTCTTTAAAGTATTTAAAAATAATAAACCTGTGGGAAAATGTTTTAATTTTAGTTAATTCACCACTTACCTAGTTAAAAGCAGGCCTTGCGCCTGCTTTTTCCCCGCGCAGCTTCTGGGGACTTACCCTCACACAGAAACCTGAATAAAAAATGGAAGTCCGATGCGTGCACGCTGCCTCTCCGACGCACGCGTTTGACCTCCGAACCCCTTCCTTCAAGGGAATGGAAGTTCCGGTTTCCAGCGCATGCGCAGTGCATGCACGAAACCGGCACTTTCGTTGGGTCTACGGGTGAGTACACAGCGCGTACTCACCCGTGGAGACCCGAATTTCTGGCCCATAATCTGTTTTAGTGATGTGGTTGAGGGATAAATAATGGCCAGGACACCTGGGTGAAATCCCCTGCTCTTCTTCGAATAGTGCCATCGAATTTTTTACATCCACCTCAGAAGTTAGATGGAGCCTCGGTTTAACGTCTCATCTGAAAGACGGCACCTCCGACAGTGCAGCACTCCCTCAGTACTGCACTGGATTGTCAGCCTAGCTTTAATGTGCTCAAGTCTCTGGAGTGGGACTTGACCCCACTCCAATAATCATGATGAATAATAGAGGGATCTATGTATGAGAAGTGTCACAGTCCTCACAGTAGCTGCTCATTGTATAGTTCATCTTGATTCTTTTCAGAATTTTTCCCCATTTTAGCACAAAGCTACTAATAGGATTAAATATTCTTAATTGATCGACAGCACTATTTTGCACATTCCTGGTTCTATGCTGTAGCCCGAGAACACGGTGCACTCATTATACATGATGACATAACCAAGTGCTTTAATCAGCTGTAATGCTTCACTCTAGTATACAAGTTGTTGGCTTCTACACTATAGCCATCAGGATATCTTTAAATACATTTTTAGATTGTAATGCCCTGAGTTCTTTATGGTATCACTTTTGAAACTCAATTTATCTAATAAATCTGCTTGGGTTTGTCATGGCAATTGAGTCTGCCAATTTTCTTTTTCCTCATTCTTTAAGTATTTAAGGGGGTGATTTTCTCACTGGAGGCGAGATGGAGGCGGGTTTCAATTTAGGTGGGTTTGAAACCCACCTCCACTGATAGTTTTCAAAAATTTGCGATTTTCCCCTGATTGGCCACTTGATTTCAGAGGTGTGGGATGCCCTTGGTCAATTAGTGTTTTGGGACTGAAACCCGCCTCTGTTGACAGCACTTTTCCAGTCTGATTTTATGGCTTCTTGCTGCCTTGGCTCATTCCACAGGATTTCTGCGTATCCTGCACCTCCTGCAACATATTTTGAGAAACCACTTTGTCCAATTCCAAGGCAAGGGCCTCCCTGAGGCTCTCGGATGAAGCGCTGCAAAAGTTGTTTGAGGGGGTGACAGCTAGCATGGAGGTGCTCTTCCACTCATCTGGGAGGAAGAGGCCTGCCAAAGAAACCTCTGTGGGTACAACTGGCAAGGGATAGAACCTCCAGATCTGTGTGCAGATTGGGTGAATGTTTCTGTGTATTGATGAAATGCCATCCCTGTTGGAAAGCATTAAAATGATTTGAGCCAAAATGTTGGCGTTATGGCATCTGTTCTTTCACCTTAGGCAGCTCCACATTGCAGCCTCCGCCACACTTGCGTTGTCAGATTGGTGGCCTGAGTGAAAGGACATGTGCCAACTTGGGCAACCTATGCAAATTTGGCCAGGATAAGTTCATCCCTTGCATCCCGGGCAGCCATGTGCTCGCATGCTGCCGCTGCCGCTGGTCGATACATCGGCGCTTTGACCTCCTCCTGCTCCTCCTCTGCCTCCTCCTCCTGCTCCTCCTCCTCCTCCTGCTCCTCCTCCTCTCCTCCTCAGCCTCCTCCTCCTCCTCCTCATCTGAGGTCCATGTAGAAAGAAAATGAATGGTTCCCATGCTGCTTGCAGATGCCTCCTTTGGGGAAGCGCTCATTGCAAGCAGGGAGAGGCTCTTCCAAGGAGATCCTACAGTTGATTGACTCAAGCTGCAGCACCTCCGACTTTGGAAGGCCTTCTAAAAGTGCTCAGAGACCTTTTAAAGCCAAAGTCTGGCACCTGCAAGTAATCTTTGATACAATAAATGATGTCTTGTTAGACCTGCAGCTGTGAGGAGGCCACCCACGAGTCAACCCACCAGGTTTACCTGGCGTGGTTCAGGAGGTGCGTGGAACACCGAAATAGTCGAAAATTCATGAGGGCCTCTCAGAATTGGCTTAGAGAGGCCCTTAACGAGCATTTAATGATGACAAGTATCGCTATGTCCAGCTGGAGGCGGGACCGTTTCCCGACCTCCAAAACCGGCACCGGCAAAATCCCACGGAGGCGGGTTGGAGGCGGGTTCCGAACCCGACCTTATTCAATCTGATTTTCCCGCCTCCAAACCCGCCTCCTCCGACGGCAGAAAATCGCCCCCTAAGTCTCTTGTGTTTTTCTCCTTTTCAATTGTCTGTTTTCTATTTTGTTACACTTCTGTTATTCAACAATCACTTTACACAAAATCTTTCTCCTCTATTTAGAGTGGGATTAGACTAGATGGCTCATATTGAGAAAAGCATGGCACAAACATGATGCTCCAAATGGCCGATTTCTATGGGGGCGATTTTCCCAGCCCCGAGGAGGCGGGTTTGGGGGCGGGACAGTTGGCAAAATGGCAAAAACTGAGTGCAGGTTCGGAACCCACCTCCAACCTGCCTTCAACCTGCCTCCGCGCAATTTTGCCGGAGGCGTTTTTGATGGGTGCGATTCGGTCCCGCCTTCAACAGTCCAGAGAGATAGTTAAGACCCTTAAATAGTAGTTAAGGGCCTCTATAATCCTATTTTGACAGGCCCCGTTATTTTGCCACATTTTCAGCGTGCTCCACGACCCTCCCAAACCACGCCAGCTAAACCTGGCGGGTTGACAAGTGGGTGACCTCCTCACAGCTGCAGCTCCACTATTAAAACGGAGCTTTCATCAGGGAGCAGTTGCAGGTGGCAGAACTTTGGTTCAAAAGGTCTTTCAGCACTTTTAGCAGGCCTTCCGAAGTCGGAGGTGCTGCAGCTTCTATCTCTCAACTGTGGGACATCCTTGGAAGACCCTCTCCCCGCTTGGACTGAGCGTTTCCCAACGGAGGTATCTGCCAGCAGCATGGGAACCATTTATTTCCTTTCACCGTGGAGCTCAGATTCGGATGAGGAGCAGCCACGGCAGCAGCAGAACCAGGCAGCTCAGCAGCAACAGCAGCAGGAGCCCCAACCTCCTGCTCACCCACCTGATGCTGCACAGGGCAGAAGGCGCCAGTGTATCGAAGCACCTCGCCGCAGGAGATACCCCCCTCTCAGGGTTTACAGACAGAGGATGAGCTACCTCAACATGACTGAGCAGCAGTGCCAAAGGAGGCTGAGACTTTCGCGAGAGGTTGTCCGAGACATCTGCGTAATGCTGCACCAACACCTGGAGCCCAGAGGAACGGGTGGAGACCTCTTACCAGTGGCTGTCAAAGTCACCACCGCACTCAACTTTTTCTGCCTCAGGCTCCTTCCAGGGATCATCAGCAGACATCAGCGGCAACTCCCAGTCGGCCACCACTGCCCTTTTCGCAAAGACCCACAATTACATCCACTTCTCAAGGGATCAAGCAAGTGTCACCGTGCGTTTGGTTGGCTTTGCAAATATGGTAGGCTTGCCAATGGTGCAGGGCGTCATAGACTGCACACATGTGGCCCTTAGGGCACCCCATTACTACCCAGCTATCTTTGTCAACCGCAAGGGCTTGCACTCCCTCAACGTACAGCTGGTGTGTAACCACAAGAAGGAGATTTTGCATGTTTGCGCCAAGTTCTGTGGTAGTTGCCACGACTCTTTCATCCTGCGGAACTCTAGTGTTCCTCCGCTCTTCAATCTGCCAAACCAACTTAACGGATGGCTCCTTGGTGACAAGGTCTACCCCCTGAAGAAGTGGCTAAAGACGCCGATCAGGAGGCCAGCTAACGAGGCTGAAGAGCTCAACAACGCCAGCCACACTTCGACCAGGTCCATCATCGAGCAAACCATTGGGTTGTTGAAGATGCAATTCCGATGCCTTGACAGATCAGGTGGAGCCCTGCAGTATTCAGCAGCCAGGATCTCCAGCATGGTCGTGGTCTGCTGTGCACTGCACAACATGGCACAGCGTCGTGGCTTGCAGCTTCCTGATGAGCAAGTGGCTCAGTTCATAGCCTCCTCAGATGAGGATGAGGAGGAGGCTGAGGAGGAGGAGGATGAGGAGGCTGAGGAGGAGGAGGATGAGGAAGAGGAGGAGCAGGAGGAGGACCGAGCGCCGGCTAATTGACCAGCAGCAGCGGCAGCACACGAGCACATGGCTGCCCGTGATGCAAGGCCTGCATTTATCCTGGTCAAGTTTGCATAGGTTGCCCATGTTGGCACATGTCCTTGGCTCCATCTTAAGACATGATAGACAATGGACATGACTCTCTGGCCTCCTTTCACTCTGGCCGCCAACCTGACCACGCAAGTGTCGCGGAGCCCGCAATGTGGAGCTGCCTAAGGTGAAAGAACAGATACCATCAAGCCAACAGTTTGCCATCAAATCATTTTTTTACTTTCCAGCAGGGATAGCATTTCATCAATACATATAAACATTTACCCAAGTGGCTACCCCTGTGACTAATGGTGCTTTATTTTTCTCTTACACATGCTCCTATGTGGAGCTCCCCCTGTGGCTTCAGCAGAAGTGGAGGCACCTTGCTCACTTTGATGCTGCTCCTGCTTCGACACCTTCGGCGGGCGTCCTCTGGGTGTACGAGCCTGTGAAGGCTCGCCAAAAGTCTGCTCATCCTGCGGCACTGCAGGGGCTGAGATGCCCATCACAGTTGGGTGCGGACTCTGGTGGGGCTCTGACCGAGGACTACTCAGTGGCATGGGAGTGTGAGCGCTTGGAGAGGAGCCCCCACTTCCTTGTTGTCTGCCACCAACTTCCCTCTCATGGGTCAGGTCCACCTCAGCGCTTGCAAGTGGGTTGACAGCACCTTGCTGCACATCAGGGGGGCCATGGGGACCCGTATCTGCACTGGCAGTCCTACTCAAAAGGACTTCCATGAAGCTCTGGTTTCTCTGTTGAATAGCTGCCCATCACTCCTCCAGAGATGTCAGTCTATTCTGAACAATCACCATGCTTTCCTCACTCTGGCGACTTATTGCCTCCATGGTTGTAGCCAGCCTTTCCACGGAGGTTGCCATCCTTTCCGTGGTGCTGCGTATATGCGCCATTGCCTCCCCAACAGCACTGCTCAGGTTAGAGTTGGACTCCTCCATCCTCTCCACACTCGCAGTGACCCTGGAGACAAGACCTGCCAGAGACTCCTGCACCTGCTGCTGGAGTTCGAGCACCGCTCTCCTTCTGGATGGACCCGGAGGCACAGGGTCCACATGCAGCGGAGCAGAGCTAGGAGCGCTCTGCGCCCTCTGCCAAGGACTCTCCACTGCTGTCCCTGTCTCCACCACCTGCTGATGCTCACCTGTGAGATGTGATACAAATGGTGACAACACTAAGCTATGTCCCAATGGTCCCACCGAGGTGTGCGCATCTGCGCTGGTGCTGGGTGCGCTTAATTCTGCTGACGCTGCGCCCTCAGAGGTTGCAGGTTCCCCTGAGGAGTCTTGCTGCTCAGCCTCTTCCTCCTGGACAGTTGGAGGGGGGCGCTCTGTGGATGGTCCTGTGGGGGAGTAAAGGCATGGGTTAGACAGTTGACGGAAGTGTGGCATGCAGATGCAATAGTGCAGATGCTCACATGGCATTCTAATCATGTACACCAGCAGCCATTTCAGTCACTCAAGCAGTGTAAATGAGAGAGAGGTAAAACTATTCTCTCACCAGCTTGCTCTGCCTCCCCCGTCTGTCCGTCCCCCACTTCCACCTCCACCTCTGCGCCGGCGATGTCCAGGGCCGCCTCTTCAGCCTGGGTGAGATGGGCTAGGGAAGGTGGACCTCCTCCTGTCTTCGCCCTTTCCCGTCTATTGTGGGCTCTCTTTTACTGCAGTGAGGGAGACAAGTGGAGTTGGAGTGAGAATAATGGAGTGAGTGTAGAGAGTCCAGAGCATAGATGCTTAGAAGGAGACAAAGATGGAGTGAGGATCCATGTCCAAGGGCCCTCCCTGTGCATTGTTAGTCGTTGTCATTGCATAACATTGAAAGGGAGTGTGAGGGCAGCATAGTCGAATAGTCAAGTGATTGGGTTCATAGAGTGAGAGGGATGGTGAAGGGTGCAAGGGTTGTAATGCTAAAGTGGGATGTGTAGGAGGAGGTTGACAATGCAGAGTGCTGGTGATGAGAGGAGAAGGGGAGCAGAAGGAGGGTCAAGCTGAAGGTATACTCACTTTGCCTGATCTTACAAGGTCATTGAACATTTTACGGCACTGCCTCCAGGTTCTGCTGCACACCGATCTGGATGTGATCTCTCTTGCCAGCTGCAGCCAGACAGCCTTGGTTTCTTTGGGAGGCCTCTTCCTCCCAGATGAGGGGAAGAGCACCTCCCTGCTGGCTCTCACCCCCTCAACCAATATTCCCAGCGCCTCATCTGAGAACCTCGGGGAGGCCCTTGCCTTGGAATTGGCCATTGTAGTTTCTGAAAAAAGGTTGGACAGAAATCCAGTGGAATGAGCCAAGGCAGCCCTTAAATGAAGCTGGATAAGTGACGTCAGCAGAGGCGAGTTTCAGGCCCAAAAGACTAATTGGCCTGGGGAACCCACACCTCTGAAATCAACTGGCCAATTAGGGGAAATCGCAATTTCTTCCCACCTCACAGTGGAGGCGAGTTTGGAACCCACCCAAACCGAAACCCGCCTCCAACCCGCCTCCATTGGGAAAATCGCCCCATGTTGTAATATTCTGTGATTACAATTTCCTCCTGAGTCACATAAATATATGCTTAACCACATAACATCAAGAGATTCTGCAAGTTGTGGCCCTTTCTGCCTCTGTGTCTTGTTTGCAATATTTTTGGTAGGTTGAGCCAATTTTTCTTTAAGGATGAGCAGCAGCCATTTAGGGCTCGATCTTGCCATTGGGGGCGGGCTGGGGCGTGTCAGGTGGTTTTCGTGTCAGGACCCTGACTCCGATGTGTGATTTTGCCCTAATTGGGCACTTGATTTCCAGCGTGTGGAAACCCCTAGCCCAATGAGTCTTTTCATACAGAAGGTCGCCTCCGATGATGTCATCAATGCTGCTGGATTTAAGGCCTGCAAGCAGCCTTGCTTCTTCTGGAGACATTAAACTTTATGCCCGTGATCGCTTCATTCAGCAACTATGTCCAGCAGTCAGCCAAAGTGTGCTCCAAGGTTCGATGAGGCCTCCCTCCAAGCTCTGGTGCAGGGAGCAAAATCAAATAAGGAAGTGCTCTTCCCTTCCTCAGGGAGGAAAAAGCCTCCCCAGCAGACTAAAGCTGTGTGGATGCAAGTGGCCCAGGAGGTCAACTCAATCTCTATGTGCCGCAGAACCTGGCTGCAGTGCAGGAACAGGTTTCATGACCTTCTCCGCACAGGAAAAGTGAGTATGACTTTACCATCACCCTCAATCTGATCCCCATCGCCTCTCCTCACCAGCACTCAGCTTTGCCAACCTCTTCCTCCACATCCCACTTGACACTTACATCCCTGCACCCTTACCCATTCCCTCTCTCTCTATGGTCACATTCACTTAACTATTCTACCATGCAGCCCTCACACTCCCTATCACTGTGATGCAATGACAACAACTTTCAACACACAGGGAGGGCCCTTTGTCTCCTTCTAAGTATCTATGCTATGGATTCTCTACACTCACTCCTTCATTCTCACTCAAACTCCACTTGTGTCCCTCATTGCAGGAAAAGAGAGCCCACAATAAGGGAGACAGAGTGAGGACAGGAGGAGGGCCACCCTCAGTAGCCCAGCTCACCACCTCGGAAGAGGTGGCCCTGGAAATCGCCGGTGTCGAGGAAGATTCGCAAGTGGGGGACGGACAGACGGGCGCATCACAGCAAGCTGGTGACAGAATAGTTTGGCATATCTCTCATTGACACTGCATGTGTAAGGTTTCCAAAATTTGCAGATCCCCAAAACCTAAGGAAAAAGGACTTTGGAACTACCTCAGAGTGATAATATGCATTTGGGCCTAACATAAGGAATTTAAGACCAAAAACCAAGTTTTGGCATTTTAAAAACATGTCTGGACCTGCAAAGGGAGAAAAGGCTGTGAAGGAAGTTGAGACCGACCTCTGTAAAAGCAGTTTGGGTATTGCAGTTAATTGCAATGTCTGGGGAATCGGGATGACCTCACTCAAAGCCCCAGCAAGCATTAACATTTCGACAATAGACCCTAGGAGAAGACAGTCCCACCCAAAATAACAGGCCCCATCAAACCGTTTACAGAACCCACTAAAGACATGCATAAAGCAAATACTCTATAGCAGTCCGAGGCCCAGTCAAGAAACCCAAAACATGAGGACAATTCAAACTCCGATTAAACAACAGATCGACAGGATGGAGCTATCCGGAAACCACTTCACACATTTACAAAACCAGTTAACACGCTAGTAAAGTCGTTACTGTTAACGAGGTCTTACAATGACCGGGATTTGATTTGGTTTTGATAAGGCCACTTCAATTTAGAATAATTGAAGGCCCATCAAGCAGTTCAACAGAAAGCAGTTACAACAGTTACAAGTTCGAGTTCTCCAGTAACAACAGTTCAAGTTCAACAGAAGGCAGTTCTGCAGTTTGGAGTTCAATTTGAAAGCCTGTTCTGCAAGAAGACAGTTACAGTTCTGCAAGAAGGCAGTTCCACAGCTCAGAAGAAGACAGTTTAAACAGAGGCAGAGTTCAACAGAAACAGTTCAACAAAGAAGGCCAACAGCTCCAGAAGCAGGCCGACACGCAAGAAGAAACCAAAGCGACCGCCTCAGTGACCATTGGACACCTCGCGGCAACAAGGGCCTTACGAAACTTTTTACTCAAAAGACTCTAAACCCTAAGGGGTAGAAATTAGGTCGCGCCCCATTTGGGGCGCAAATATCGTCCGGACGCAAATATTAGCGCCTGGCGCTAATTATCGGCACTGACAGGAAATTTCACTTTTACCGCCCCGGGAGGTGAGTGGAGCGCTAAAGCAGGCGCTGCACACCTCTCTTAAGGCGCAAAGGCCGAGCAGTGAGGCGCTAACTAGGAGCGCTGGCGAAGCTCATGTAATGTCAGTCAGCAATGGAACACACACACAATGGCACGGGCCAGTTCTTAAAGGGGATGGTTAATCTTGCTTTCCATCCACATCCTGTTCATTGCTGCCTTGAATCTCGGCCTGGAGAGACTTGCACATCAAATGTGCTGGAAAGAACAATGGAGAGTACCAGGCAAAGAGCTCAGAGTGCAGCTCCCACAGTCTCTGCTAAATCGATACAAGGAATGGCAAATCAAAAGGAACCTGCAAAGTGCTGCTCAGTACCCAAAACTCCTTCACACAACGTTGAATCTCTCCAGAAGTCTCTCCCTCTCTCTCTCAGAATGCGTAGTTCAAAAATGCCACCAACAATAAAAGACAGGAAGAGGCCCCCTTTAAATAGCGCCCCCCCCAGCCCCACAGCGATTGATAGCGTTCCAGTCTTCTGGTCGTTGGAAGCGCCAGGCGGTAAGGCAGGGGGCGCCACTCAATTTCCGCTACAGGGCGCCACAAGGGCGTTGCACCATGGAATGACGTCACAATCTGCGCGCGCAGGTGGTCGCAGCGGTAAGTTTTAGCGCCGCCGCACAATCTCAAGTTAAGTTCTCGAGCGGCGCAAACATCGCTGCGCCCGGGCGTTAGCGGCTTTGCGCCCCATTAGCGCCCTCTTAAGGCGCTAACGGGAGGCGCAACCAAGTGAATTTTTACCCCTAACTCTCAACTGTCAAGGATTCGTTTGGTGAGCATTATCCCTGGTTCTCCAGAGTCCAACCTAGCTAGTGAAGTGGGATTGGGAGGGGTGAAGTATTCTTCTAATGATATTTCCCTCGCTTGTACCGAAGTGTTCCCCACCTTTAGGGCATTAAGAGTGTTTGTGTTGTGTTTTATTTTCTTGAATAAAGATCGAAGTTCTTTCATCAAACTCAGTTATCTGCTGCACGTTTGTATCACAACCCCCAAATAAGTCCAGGGTCCAGAACCAAAGGAGTGGGAGCGATTCAAACCGCTCAGAAGTCAGAGGTGAAGCTGACACAAAAACACCACCCCCTACAATGAGTGATTGATAATGATTCTGATGCTCTAACAGATTGACTTATGATCATCCGCACAATTCAATGTGCATGCAACCTTTACCTCACATCTCTAACTCTTTCCTTTACTCCCCCACAGGACCATCGAGAGCCCCTGTCCCCACTGTCCAGGAGGAACAGCCTGAGCTTCAAGACACCTCAGAGGAAGCTGCAACCTCTAAGGGCGTAGCGTCAGCAGAATTCAGCGCACCCAGCACCAGCGCAGACACTCACACCTCGGTGGGACCTTCGCGAGATAGAGTAGTGTTGTCACCTGATGTATCACAGCTCACAAATGAGCATCAGCAGATGGTGGAGACAGGGACAGCAGTGGAGAGTCCTCGTCGGAGGGTGCAGGACTCTCCCAGCTCGGCTCAGCTGCATGTCGACCCTGTGCCTCTGGGTCCATCCAGAAGGAGAGCGGTGCAGGAACTCTAGGAACAGGTGCAGGAGTCTCTGGCAGGTTTTGTCTCCAGGGTCACTGCGAGTGTGGTGCAAATGGAGGAATCCATCGCGAACATGAGCAGAGCCTTTGTGGAGGCATTGGCGCATGAAAGCATCACCATGGAAAGGACGGCAATCTCCGTGGAAAGGATGGCTACGGTAGAGGAGAGGATGGCTACGGCCATGGAGGAGCTAAGTCGCCAGAGTGTTGAAAACATGGTCATTGTTCAGCATAGACTGACATCTCTTGAGGAGTGATGGTCCTGTGGGGGAGTAAAGGAAAGAGTTAGAGATGTGAGGTAAAGGTTGCATTGAGCATAGAAACCAGACCTTCATGGAAGTTCTCTGGAGTACGACTTCCAGTGCAGAAACGGGTCCTCATAGCCCCCCTGAAGTTCAGCAAGGTGCTGTCAAGCCACTTGCAAGCTCTGAAGTGGGGCTGACCCATGAGAGGGATGTTGGTGGCAGTGAACAAGGAAGTGGGGGCTCCTCTCCAAGCGCTCACACTACCATGCCACTGCAAAGCCCTTGGTCAGGGCCCCACCAGAGTCCTCACCCAACTGTGATGGGCATCTCAGCCCCTGCACAGCCACAGGAGCAGCAGACCTTTGCAGAGCCCTCACAGGCTCGCAACCCCAGAGGGCGCCCGCCAAAGGTGTCAAGACAGGAGTAGCAAGAAAGTGAGCAAGGGGCCTCCACATCTGCTGAAGCCACAGGGGAAGCACCATGTAGAAGCACGCAGAAGAGGAAGATAAAGCACAAGTAGTGACAAGGGTAGTCACTTGGGTGTTCTGTTGTATTGTTTTTTGACAAGCCATCCTTGTAATGTTATGATAAATAGATTTGATGGCAAACTGTTGAAGTTGTGGCCAATGTCATCTAGCAAATGGAACTTCCACATTGAGGGCTTAGGGCGACTTGCAATTGTCAGTATGGTGGAATCTGCAGGTTCTTGTCCATTGTCGATGCTCTGGTAAGAAGTTGCGAGGCAAAAGTGTTTGATTGTGCAGGCTAAGAAAATCTGGCCAACATGAGTGTGTCCCTTGCATCCCGGGCAGCAATGTGATCGCGCGCTGGCGCCTTCTGGCCTATGCAGTTTCAGATGGGTGAGCAGCAGCTTGGCGCTCCTGTTGTTGCTGCTGGTGTTGGTGCTGCTGTTGCTCATGGTTCTGCTGCTGCCACGGCTGGTCTTTGTCCAAATCTGATGTCCAGGAGGAAAGGAAATAAATGGTTCCCATGTTTCTGGTATATGCCTCAGTTGAGGAAGCGCTCAGTCAAGGTGGGGAGAGGGGTTTCCCAGGAGGTCACACTGGAGATGGGTGTCAGGCTCCAAACTTCCACAACAATGAGTAGGCCTGCTAAAAGTTCCCCCAGACCTGAGACAACAAAGTTCTGCCACCTGCAAATGATCATTGGTGAAAACTCCTTTTTAATGGTGGAGCTGCAGCTGTTAGTAAGCAATCCACTTGTGAGGCCGCCAGGATTAACTGCCGTGTTCCAGAGGAGACGTGCAGGATGGGGGAAATGTGTTAAAATCAGAAATGCCTCTCAAAATGGGATTATAGAGGCAATTAACTGGTTGTTAAGGGCCTTAAGGGCCTATCCTGCCTCTTGGAGGCGGGATGGAAACGGGGTCTGAAACCCCTATTCTGGGAAAATTGCTCGGAGGCGGGATGGAGGCGGGATCAGAGGCGCCCTCCATTTGTTGCGATTTTAACACCTCACACGTCTCCAATTCTGCCTCCTCGGGCCTGGCAAAATCGAACCCTTAAGGTCTGCTGATCCCTACTGACTGCTGTGTGCTTCCACTGTGTGATGCACTGTGTGCCAAGAGCTAATATTTAAATGAGCTGACCTTGCATTACAGTGTGAGGTCAGTTCAGTTCAATATAGTTGTGCACAGCACTGGAATAACTTACAACCTTCACATTGTTGATACATCGTAAAGTGCTTCACAATATGATTTGTTTGGAGTGCAGTTACATACATAGAATGACATTCATACACAGACACAGGCCATTTGACCCAACTGATCTATGCCAGTGTTTATGCTTCACACAAGCCTCATCCCACCCTACTTGATCTAACGCTATCAGTATTTCCCTCTATTCATTTCCCCCTCATGTACTTATCTAGCATCTGTGTTATTTGCCTCAACTACTCCATGTGGTAGCACGTTCCACGATCTAACCACTCTCTGGGTAAAGAAGTTTCTCCTGAATTTCTTGTTGGATTTAATAGTGATTATCTTATATTTATGACTCCTATTGTTACGTAGCCAAGAACCCCTTCGGGATTAATAAACCACCGTTATGTGACATTTTGTATTCTTCCATACTTTGTTGTTTTGCATATCTTCTGATTCCAGGAAACATTATAAGGAGTTCCCAAAATCTTGCATCACTGGATGGATTAGTCCACTGTATTTAAGGAACTTGTTAATAGATGTTGTACAAACATTGTTGTTACATTAAATGTTAGTGAATGACAGGTAGGCTTCAATCTGCAATGATAGTTTGTTATATACCTTTGCTTATAGGGGGAATGATTTAAATACGAGCAAATTCCCTATCTAATAACAAGTTGACTAAAAAAAAATCTCCATCAATTCGTAGGAGACAGCACCATTTTCCTGCATCTTGAATAATAATGGCCTAGAAATTCCGTTCCCTACGGGTGTGTACGCGCTGTGTACTCACCCATAGGGCCAACGGAAGTGCCGGTTTTAGGCATGCACTGCGCATGCGCTGGAAACCGGAACTTCCGTTCTCTGCAGAAAGGGCTTCACAGGTCAAACGCCTGCACCGGATAGGCAGCGCGTACGGCAGAAACTTCCGTTTTTTTCACAGTTGCTTCAGTCCAGGTAAGTCGGGAACAGCTGTGCCTAGAAAAGCAGGCGCAAGGCCTGCTTTTACCAGGCTAATAGTTTAAGAAAGTAAAAAAAAAAATTTTTTCCCACTGATTTATCATTTTAAAATACTTTAAAGAAAGGTAAGTTTATTTTTAGCCCCGTTAAAAACTTTAATTATTTTTTTCAAAAATTTAAATTTTTGTTTAAAATAGTTAATTTATGTAATTTATAGTCATTTTAAAAATGTGATTTTTAAAAAAAAATTTATTTGAAGTTTTACTTAGGTTTTGGGGCTGATCTCTATTCATAGATTGGACAGGTCTTCCTGTCAAATCTATGAATGGAGATTCCCTGCTCTGATTGGCTCCCCATGGCCCACGTGATCCCAGGGATGCTGCGAACTACCTGTGCCCCTGGGATACGCGGGCCCTGCGCACCGGCAGTTTGAAGAGGCACAGCAATGGAATTCTGCGCCTCCCGGGAGCCCTCCGGTCCAGGCGGAGATTTTTCCAAATCGCCCGCGGGAGGGCTGCGAACGGAATTTCTGGGCAAAAATGTTACAAATCAGCAACAGGCCATTCAATCCACTGAATTTTAACACCCAAAAACAGGTGGGTTGTGGTCGGGTCAGATGTTAAAATTTTTAAAATCTGAAACCCGACCCCAACCCACCCACTTCCAGGTGTAACGGAGGAGGGACAAGGGGCAAGCAATTTAAATATTTCAATGAGGCTGGCAGCCTCTGATTTAACCTGCTTTAAAAGTTTAACAGTGGCGAGCTGGGTTTCCCAGGCCTCGGGAAACCCGACAGCTGAAGGGAGATGAGGATAGCTTCGGGGAGAAGGTAAGTGCCTTTACAACTCTGCCTGTGGGCCAGTAGGAGCAGAAGTGCTCCCCCCCCCGGCCCCCAAGCTCTCCCCCCTACCATCAGATCTACCCCACCCCATACAAAGACCCCATGGGACGGGGATCGGACTTCCACAGGGTCGGTCATTGGACGCCCCCGGGATCAGACCACCCCTCCCAGGGTCAGGGATTGGACGCCCCCCCTGGGTCGGGGATCAGATTCCTGCGATTGGACCCCTCTGGGGTTGTGGATCGGACCCCCCCCCCCCCCCCAATTCTGGAACGGACCTACCTGCTTCTGCAGCCTGCTCCAGTACCCTCCCAGCCCGCCTGGAAGCCAAGCCTGTCAATGACAAAAGACGCATGCTGTGGGGGGTGGAGTTAAAACCCCACAGCATGCGGGGAAGCCCTTTCCGGTCCGAAACTCCGCCCTTCTGCCTACATAACCCGCCCCTGTTAGTATCCAGTGGCAGTGTTTCTCTCCACAAGAGCCGTCTAGCTTAATCGCATTCTCTTGCTTGTGCCCCATACCCTTATTCCTTTTCAAGCCAATATCTAATTCCTTTTTAAAAAGAGACCTACCATTTGGGGCAATATACAGCCTGAAGTAGTCTTCACTAATATCAGTCATGGGTCCCATCAGCAACCTTCATTCCTGGACCCAATTCAGAGCTGTTAGTAAATAGGTAATTTAGCACTAAATTAACATACTGCATTGAAAGGTAGGCCGCGAATTTAATTCTGGAGGCGGGATGGGGGCGGGTCAGCTGGTTTCCGGGTTCCGGTCCCGCTTTCAGTTGCAGACGTGATTTTCCCTTGATTGGCCTTGTTAAGCCCGACCTGCGGGCTTCCCGGCCAGTTAACAGGAAGCGGGTCTGATGACGTTATTTGATGACGGGTCATCTGCCGGTTTCCTTATAGGGACCATGCACAATTTTATTTTGACAGTTGATCTGTCAGTGTTTGACAGCATTGAGGTGCTGCAAACACTGACAATCACTGCACAAAGGTAAACACTTGCACCCAGCCTCTCCAATGCTTATGGAGGGAGTCACAGCACGCAGGGAGGTTCTCTTCCCTTCCAAGGGCGGAAGAGGCCTCCCTAGGACACCAATTTACCTTGAACCTCCACCCAGCCCTCTCTATCTACTTTATCACTTCCCTATCTCACTAGCCACTACTCACACTCACCCTCATCCTACTGCAAGCATACCAACTAACAACACACAAGGGTAGGCACTTGAGAGGTTTAGCCAATGTCCATGTGAAGTTTCTGGTAATATGTTGTCATGCAGTGTAATATCTTTTTCCAAAAGTGCCCCTTATTGGACAGATCTGAGCACACATTGAGAAGTGTCTTACTGAGTTCCAGTGATTGTTCAGTCATAACTCCACCCCCACCCCCCACCCCACCCCCCCCCCCCCCCCACCCCTGGCTATAGTGACGAGTGTGCATGGAATGGCTTGGATATTAAAGGGATGCTTCATGGTGCTGATGTGGGATGGTGTCAACCTGGCGCATCATGTGGCAACCAGGGTTTACAGCATCAAGTGAAGAAAATGTGGCCATGGTGATGCCATCGCTGGCCTCCAAGCCAGCAATTTTGTCAGGAGCTGATGCCCTGTGTCCAGTGCAGCATCGGTGGGTGAGGAGGAGGTTGGCACTCCTGGTGCTGGTGTTGCTGCTGTGGTTGGTTGTAGTGCTGCCGCAGCTGCTCTTCCTCTGAATCTGAGGACCAGGATGAGAGGATGTAAATGGTTCCCATCCCGTTGCTATAGATTTCAGTTGAGGCAAGAAGCTTGCAAGCGCACACTCAAAGTGGCCTGAAATTATTCCACTCAGGTAACACTGCAGATGGGTGTCAGCTTGAACAGTCACAAGATCAGTAGATTTGCAAAATCTTATCCCAAACCTCCAACAACAAAGTTGTTGCCTTTGAATGTCAGCCATGTTACAGGAGCGCTTTTAAAGTGCTGCACCAATGACTACAAATCATGTCCTCGAGAAACTCGTCTCCTGGAGTAGCTGGCCTGTTTCTGACAAGACGGGAAATAGGAGCCAGAAGCACGAAAATGGGAAACCACTTTAAAAATAGGATTAGCAAGGCAGTTAACAGGCTGTTAACTGCCTTAACTACCTGTCCTACCGGTTCCCGTCAGGTCACTTTGGGAGCGGCTGACCTGACACTCACGAAAATTGGGTGGGGGCGGGATGGAGGCGGGTTGGCAGTCTGAAGCCATTTTTTCCGATTTTCGCTGCCCACCCGCCTCCAAACCCGCCTCCTCAGGGCTGTTAAAATCGAGCCCGTAGTGTCTCTGTGAATGCGCAAGAAGCGGTTAAAGTGATAATTTCCCCAAACATTTGGGAGAGATTATTTAAAACAAAATGATCTTGTGGGAATCCAAAGAGGGAGAGTGCTTTACATTGAGTGTACTCCCAAATCTTTTGCAATTTCAGGTCATACCAGAGAATGCATAGATTAATTCCCCCCACCGCCCAACTATTTTTGAACAGCCACAGTAAATTTAGAACCTGACATTGCAGCAATATATAGGTAAGTGTAGCATGCCATTCCATTAAACAATGTGAGCTGTCAGAAAAATACTAAATCTGGACATCAAAAACACAGTTTATTTTGTCTAAAAATAGAAGTCATCTTTTTGCTGTGTCACATCTGTGTTTTGTGATGCATACACATTCGTTTTAAGCACAAAGAATTAGCAGAACTCAAGCCATAATCTCATTCCCTGCCCCTGACCATCCTTTATCTTTGTTTTGCTAAGTCTATATAAATCTATATTAAGTCTCTTCCTAACTATGACAGTTCTCACAAGATGAATATGGGTGATGAAATCCATTTGCCCCGTTTTAACTCATTCCTTTAGAAGAACCTACAGTCCCTCCATCACTGTCTCTCAAACTATTCCAATGTTTTTGCCTCCACTACCCTACCCAGAGTCCACCATGAAGAATTTCTTCACTTCGGTCCTAAATTTACCCTTTAAGTTTTTGAATCCGCATTCCTTTGCTTGTTAATTAGTGGTGTAGTGGCAACTATAGCACTGAAATTTATTTTCTGTGGTTTCGGGGAGCACTGTCCCTCATAAATGTTGGTTTTTGACACTTTATTTGATACAGTTTCCAGCATTTTGGTGTAGGCTTTGATTGTATATATAAATATTTTCTGATGTGTATACTATTTCATATGAGAGATAGAAAGTAGCTATAATGGACAGAAAACAAGTCGGTGAATCATGGTCTACCCTCTCAGGTGGATGTAAAAGATGCCATGGCACTAGAAGAGCAGGGGAGTTATCCCCGGTATCCTGGCCAATATTTATCCCTCAACCAACATCAGTAAAATAGATTATCTGGTCACTAATACATTGCTATTTGTGGGACCGTGCTGTGTGCAAATTGGCTGCTGCGTTTTCCTACATTACAACAGTGACTATACTTCAAAAATATCTTATTCGCTGTAAAGCGCTTTAGGACATCCTTAGGTGGTGGAAGGCGCTATATAAATGCAAGTCTTTCTTCCTGATGATATTAGCAGGTGAACACTTACCATGGAATTCTTTTGCCTGCTATTTTGACACAGGCATTAAGCCATTTATTTAAACAGGTTAACTGCTCAGTTAAAATAGCAGGATATCATGTGAGCACATTAAATGTTCATCCACTAATATCACCAAGAGTAATTTCTAAGCTTTGATCTCATAATGAATCCCTGATAATATAGATAGTTTAGCATAAAAATCAATCTTCATTACTGTAACTGTCACGAAGCCCTACAGTTTACACCAGAAAATAGCTTCCCACATTGCCTTGAACTTGTGCTTTTGGTGCCAAGGATTTGATGTATTATTTTGGATCCCACAATGGAAGAGTGGTCCATTTAGGTTCACAATATGAGTCTTCATCGAAGAGCCTTATCCTGTTATCATTTCTGTTTATTGTAATTATTCTGCACCTTCATTAATATGTAACTCTTCAAAATTGGAGTTTGATCAAATTAAAAGTGCGTGGGGATTTATCACTAGCATTAACAATAGTTAATTAACTTTTTGAGTGGGAAAATTTAATGGTATGAAACAATGGAATATATGTGAATGAGGAATAAACATGGAACAGGTCGGTGAGGATTATATATAGGCTATGATGATAATAGTGATCAGATATGAATGAAGATTGAACATACAGTGTGTATATATATGTGGAGGATATGTTGACAAGGACTAAGCATAACACATTAAGTTTCATTTTCATTAATAACGTAACCACGAAAAACGAAAAGTGGATGTACTCAGCAAATCCAAGCATACTCTCCACAACATACTGCCAAAAATTAAGTATACTCTTGCATTATAAAAGTAAGTATACTCAGTATACACTTCACTACACCCCTACTGTCAAGGCTTGCCTTCAAGTAGTACTTTAATTTGCCTTTTCTACACAGTTTAGTATCTTATATAACTCTACAAGTCCCCTATCAATATTTCTTTCAAAACTGAATGGCCAGGTTTCTCTAGTCTTTCAATAATTGACTTTAGGAACTGATATCATGGTTCTCTTCTATCTTAGGACTTGATTCTTTCCCTTGGGTCTCAGTGGCCAATACTGGAGCTGGTACTTAATGTGAGGTCCAACCAGTGCACTGAACAGTTTGAACGTGGTATCCTGCCATTATACTGTACTGATTCAACAATACAGTTCAGGATTCTACTTGATTTGCTGCCTTCACAGTTTTTTTCTTTTAGCCCTATACTCCCCTCAGGAAGGATATATTGACCTTGGACGGGGTGCAGTGCAGATTGATACTGGGACTTAGAGGGTTAAAATATGAGGACAGGTTGTATAAATTTGGCTTGTATTCCCTTGAGTATAGAAGATTGAGGGGTGATCTGATCAAGGTGTTAAAATATTTAAAGGATTTGATAGGGTAGATATGGAGAAACTATTTCCTCTGGTGGGGGAATCAAGAACAAGGGGGCATCATCTTAAAATTAGTGCTAGGTCATTCAGGAGCAAAATCATGAAGCACTTTTTCACACAAAGGGTAGTAAAAATCTGGAATTTTCTCCCCCAAAAGACTGTGGATGCTGGGGGACAATTGGAGCTTTCAAGACTGAGAGTGATAGATTTTTGTTAGGTAAAGGTATCAAGGGATATGGAGTAAAGGTGGGTAAATGGAGTTGAAGTGCAGATCAGTCATGATCTAATTGGGAGTGTCAGCTGTGTCTCAGTTGGTAACACTCTTGCCTCTTCGTTAGAAGGCTGTGGGTTCAAGTCCCACTCCAGAGGCTTGAGCACAAAAATCTAGGCTGACACTCCAGGGCAGTACTGAGGGAGTGCTGCACTGTCGGAGGTGCTGTCTTTCGGATGAGATGTTAAACCGAGGCCCCGTCTGCTCTCTCAGGTGGACGTAAAAGATCCCATGGCACTATTTCAAAGAAGAGCCGGGGAGTTATCCCTGGTGTCCTGGCCAATATTTATCCCTCACTCAACATCACAAAAAAAAACCTGGTCATTATCACATTGCTGTTTGTGGGAGCTTGTTGTGCGCAAATTGGCTGCTGTGCTTCCTACTTGACAACAGTGACTACACTTCAAAAAAGTACTTCATTGGCTGTAAAGCGCTTTGGGATGTCCTGAGGTTGTGAAAGGCGCTGTATAAACACAAGTCTTTCTTTGTTTTTAACTGAATGGGGCTCTATGGTGTAAAGCCTAACAAAATTTCTCCTATAATTGAGAGATTGCTGGCTTGGGTGCCTGTGGAACTGTATCCCAGTATCAGTCTCATGGTCCTGTGCCTTCAGGAGAGGAAAGGATGCAAATTGCCAGAGACAAATTGAGGGATTAGCACTGGCTCTCCCGGCCTGCAGATGGCGCTACGCCCCATTTCCCCCCGGCCCCTCACTTGTGGCAGCGTCACCTCTTTCCCGTTTGACAGACTCTTGTCGACAGGGGGTGGTTCGCCGCCGCCCGCCCGCCTCCATAGCAACGGATGCGCCGCTTCCCGCGATCGAGGAGCTCGGCGACCCGGGGGAAAGAAAGATGCACAAGGGCGGTCTCTCGGTCCGCAGCTTCGGATTGAAGGAGGACCGCGGCTGAAGCCTCCCGGACGGTGGGTAAGTGAGAGTTGGGGGCAGCGGGGAGGAGAGTGGTACCCATGGGGATACAGGGATGGGGAGCAAGTGCAGAGATGCTGCACCTGTGCTTAGCCAAAGGGCCTCTCTGTGCTGCTCACACCCACCAGAGCGAAAAACTCCACAGATCACTGCGTACTTTAACAGTTTGGCTCATTTGAAGGATTTAATTGAAACAATACATCCATATTTATTATGTTGGTAGCCAGACTTTTTTTTTTGAAGAGCAGCCGAAATTTGTCAACTTTGTTCGTGATTTGCACTTTGTTTTTTTTCCCCCCCGTCTGTATTTGCACAACTCCTGTAGTTTATGAGTTCAGCATCCTGCAACTTGGCCAACTGCAGCAGGTGCAGGGAGAACAAAGAAACAAAAGGCACGGTTTAATGTTGGTTTTTGTCAACAGTGGCCCAACACCTACTGGGGTGACTCACGGTGCTTTCGATGTTTACTGACAGCTCTCACCCCGAACAAAAATAACAAAACAAATGAGCTTTTAACTTGTCCAAGGTAATCTGCCTAATGAATAATTAAAATCACACAACACAGTGATTATAGTAATAGCGTTTGACAACACAGATTATAATAGGATTCATTTGGTTTTGCTTTAAGATTATTACTTATAAAATTAAGCAAATCACATAATTTATCAATGAATGTTGGTGAAAATACAACAATTTGTATTGTTTTATGAATAATCTGTTTAATAACAAATTATGATTTAAACACAATCCGTATTACATTTTAAACTGTAGAAATATATCAAACTCTTAATTCCTGAAGTATCAAAGCTTTGATTTTCTTACTATTTGAAATTTAAAATATAAAAACTGTCCTATTAAAGAATGCTGCTGCTGGTTCCAGTAAAACAATTAAGGTAATCAGATCTTAAGCAATTTCCTTTAACTTTGTTTTATATACATTTATTTTAATGGATAGCGATGCAAAACACCCACAGAAATTCTGCTTTTCAGTTTTATATTCTCTTCATGTTAAGGATATTGCTGCCAAATCAGCATAGGCAGATAAATTTATAATATTTTTATAATGTATAGTCAGCTTCACTTATAATGGGCATATCCATTGTGAATGCAATTATTTTAAATAGATAAAACTCTAAGGGGAGCTGACTGTATCTATTATCACCCTCTGCCTACGGCTTCTGATATTCTTTTCAAGGTCCTAATCGTGCTGTCTCCCTAAGGTCCTGCTGCTGATTTAAAAAGTTACAGTTTTGCTGAGATCAGCACTGTGGAGTTGCCAACTTTATAGAGACTGTTGTACCGGTGAGCGAAGCATGTGCTGAATGTAACATCAGTTGGTACAGCAATCAGGTGCTGTTGCATTTAGACTCAAGATAACTACCAACCTTTAAAATCAGCAGATTATTGTATCAGTGACCTGATATAGGAGATACAAAACCAGTATATTATAAGCAGCTTAAACTGTACTGTCATGACATCAAGAAAATAACAATACTCCTAAGAAACTGAAGCAGTTCTGGAAAGAGGGAGACTTGCTGATGCAGTAAATGAGCGCACTTTCCTTTCATCGCTGGGATTTGTGTTTGAATCCATCCCAGACTGGTAGGGTGAAGATCTTCCTCTGTATCCTGCTGTAAATGTCCTGTGTGACCATGCTTTTGGGCACTTTGGTCTGCTTCTGATGGGTATAGGTCAATAGCATAAAATCACCTACAATTCATTATAGACTGGCACAAAATTGACACTCTTGGGTCCCTCCATTTCAGTAGGATGATGGTGTAAAATAGAAATGCCACATTGGTGTTTAGGCCGCTGTAGAACTGGAAAAACAAGTCAGAGCTTGCACGGCGCACGTTCCACCTAGTTTTTCATGGAATTTGCAGAAGGGTCCTGAGACGGGCGCAGTTCCGTCTTTGTATATTTAAATTGATCCAACACTGCTTTCAGGCAGCCACCAGGAATGCCTAAAAACAGTGAGGACAAATATGGTGTCGGCCATGCCGCTGGTGCAGGACCTTGTGCTCAGAAATTGAATACATTGCGCCCATTTTATGCCCAAAAAACAGGTAAAACGCATACCAATTCTATCCCAGTGTGTCCAAATAACTTTTGCTGAATGTGGTCCACGCCAAGTGCCAGGATGTCGGAGCAGGCCCACCATGGGTTTGACACCTGTAGTACAGTGCTCTTTTGGGGTAAGGGATAAGGATATTGATGGGATAGATTAAAGGGATGTTGGCATTCTCTCCCCCAAAAGGCTGTGGATGTAGGAATGGTAGCGCAGTGGTAATGTCACTGGGCTAGTAATCCGGAGGCCTGGACTAATGATCCACGACGTGAGTTCAAATCCCATCACGGCAGCTGGGGAATTTTAATTCAGTTAATTAAATAAATCTGGAATAATTACTAGTATCAGTAATGGTAAGCATGAAACTATCGGACTGTCGTTCACTAATGTCCTTCAGGGAAGGAAACCTGCTGTCCTTACCTGATCTGGCCTATATGTGACTCCAGACCCACTCTTAACTGCCCTCTGAAATGGCCTAGCAAGTCACTCAGTTGTAACTAACTACTACACGAAACCGGACGGACCACCTGCCATCACCACACGGACTGCAGTGGTTCACCACCATCTTCTCAAGGGTAACTAGGGATGGGCAATAAATGCTGGCCTTGCCAGCGACGCCCAGATCCCATAAGCGAATAAAAAATAAAAAATGTTGGGAGTGTTGGAGCTTTCAAGACTGAGATCGTCAGATATTCATTAGGTAAGGGTATCAAGATATGAATCAAAGCCAAGTAAATGGAGTTGAGGTACAGATAAGCCATGATCTAATTGAACAGCGGAACAGACTCGGGGGGGCTGAATGACCTGCTCCTGTTCCTATGCATGCAGAATTATAACAAACCATGGAATGCTTGATGTTGGCACTGACAAGAGAATAAATGAAATAGTTTCCATTTCCCCAGCAATGACATATGACTGAGCTCAAAATTTACTAATATATTTATATAGATATAATTTACACAAAACTGTAATTTGAGAATATATGTTGCTTGGATAACTTCTGATATGGGGAGTGTGATTAAAACTTCTGATTTGTAATTTACATATAAATAGAATCATTTTGCAGTGGTACAGTATTAAATTAAGGTATCAGATAACATGTTGCATAATAATGGAATGAAGGATTCCTTTTACTCATTATATTTGAGGCAACAGTAGCTCTAATCTGACAGATTGAGGTCATAGTTTTTACACTGTATAGGATATTTAGATCTAAGCTTTTCTTGGTTATGGTTGGGACAAGGACATCCATTTGAAATGAGCTCGGTGCTATATGGTGTTTTGTGAATCGAAATTTGGGCATATTGAATTTTCACCAGGCCTGTTAAATGTTTGGTGTTTGTCATTTCTTTTAACATGTATGAGGGGTTTCAATTTTTTTAAACAATCATTGCCGAGATATGGTTTGAAGCAACGCATAAAATTCACATTTCATTTTCTAGCCATATTCCAAGCTATTAGCCGTCACACTCCGTGATTCTTATGTTCCTTTTATATTCCATTTGAATGGAGTAATTTTTAAAAAGAAAAGTCTCTTGTATCTCTTTTGTTTCAACAACAACAATTTGCATTTATACAGCGCCTTTAACGTAGTGAAACGTTCCAAGGCGCTTCACAGGAGTGTTATCAAACAAAATTTGACACCGAGCCGCATAAGGAGATATTAGGACAAGTGAGGTAGGTTTTCAGGAGCGTCTTAAAGGAGGAAAAAGAGGCGGAGAGGTTTAGGGAGGGAATTCCAGAGCTTAGGGCCTTGGCAGCTGAAGGCACAGCCGCCAATGGTGGAGCGATTAAAATCAGGGATGCACAAGAGGCTGGAATTGGAGGAGCACAGAGATCTCGGGGGATTTTAGGGCTGGAGGAGATTACAGAGATAGGATGGGGTGAGGCCATGGAGGAACTTGAAAGGCTGTGTCTATCTGCAACACCAGATTTTTGATTGGTCCTCTTGAAGGACAAGAGGGGTGAGGCCATGGAGGGATTTGAAAACAAGGATGAGAATTTTAAAATCGAGGCATTACTTAACCAAGAGCCAATGGAGGTCAGCATGCACAGGGGTGATGGGTGAATGGGAGTTGGTGCGAAGAATTTGGATACGGGCAGCAGAGTTTTGGATGACCTCAAGTTATGGATGGTGGATGATGAGAGACCGGCCAAGAGAGTGTTGGAATAGTCAAGTCTAGAGTTTCAACTGGATAAAATACACACATAAGACTTCTTTTACATAAAGAGGTAAATTCCATCCAGGAACAACTTTTTTCAACATTGGTATAGACTTGGATTCAGTTTAAAAGCTGGCATTGATATTGTTTTGACCACTTTGATTACTAAAGCTATGAAATTAAAATTAGTTTTATAAATAAATAAACTATTTCTCCTAAAAGCTGTCAACCGTGGCTCAGTTGCTAGCACTCTTGCCTCCGTCAGAGGCAGAAGGTCTTGGCCCCACTCCAGAAATGAGCACATAATCTGACATTTCAGTGCAGTACTGAGGGAGTGCTGCACTGTCGGAGGTGGCGTCTTTTGCTTGAACCAAGGCCCTATTTTCTCTTTCAGGTGGATATAATTATTTGAAGAAGAACAGGAATGTTCTCCATGTCCTGGCCAACATTTATCCCTCAACTGACATAACTAAAATAGATTATCTGGTCATTTATTTTCTTGCTGCTTGTGGGAGTTTGCCGTGCGCAAATTGGCTGCTGCATTTTCTAACAGGACAACAGCGACTAAACTTCAAAAGTACTTAGTTAGCTGTAAAGTGGTTTGGGGAATCCTGGGGGGGAAATTCAGTTGGTTGCGCCTCCCGTTAGCGCCTTAAGAGGGTGCTAATGGGATGCAAAGCAGCTGGCGCCCGGGCACGGCAATGTTTGCGCTGCTCGTGAAATTAACTAGACATTTTGTGGCGGCGCTAAACACTACCGCCACGATCTCCTGCGCCGGCAGATCGTGACGTCAGTTGAGTGCGCAACGCCCCGGTATCGCCCCGGAGTGGATATTGAGTGGCAAATCTAATTTTGTAATAGCCAGAATTAAAATAGAAGTTGTCTTCCCTAACCAAGTATCAAAATGAAGACATGGGATGAGACATACCTTCCACCTTTCAGTACCTTCCACCACCTGCCCCGCCTAAACTGTCCCATCAAATCTCACTTTGGACTCTTACCGTCTCTACTCCTCTGACACCTTCTCCATTGAGCACCTCACCTTATTCCACCACTCTTGTCTCTCCTTTAAAATCCTCATTCTCAACTGCCCATGCAAGCCCCGCCCCGAGTTTCTCATCGAGACATCCTCACTCCTTTCTGTAAGGGGTGACCTGTGGCTCTGTGCTTAGCCTGGGTGTTGCCTGCTCTGGTCTCCAGCCAGCCTGGTAACACTAGACACCTGTGAGTGGTTCGACCCACTCGCCCTTACGGTTCTGACACTGGACTTAGGTGTGAGAGCAATAATGCAGAGAAGACTCAGGTAGACCCGGTTGAATAGTGCGAAATGGAAAATCTTTATTGCATATTATTCAAGATTACGAGATACATGTCATAAGCACAGATTAACGACAGTACAATCTTACACACTGTTATGAAACTAATTTTAGGGAAACGAGGAGCGCACGACACATCGTAAAAGGGGACACACATTATAATTATCCTTAAAACTTAAACCCTCCCCTATTAATACCTGTCCTAATCTAGATTTGTAGGATCGAGACTCATGATCACCACTCGTGGTAACTCGGAGAATTCCGAAACTCTGCTCGGATGTTTTTACCGCAGCACCTGACTATCCACGTGTTGATCAGGGGTCTCTGTACCCCACTTGTTTACTCGTTTCTGCTCCGGCTAGCAGGCTGGACCGTCTGCTGTCATGAAGATCTGTGTTGCCCTCGGAGTTCTGATACTACTCAAAAAAGAGTCTTCCTGTGCCCTACACCGGTTCGATAGAACTCGAAGAAGGGTCTTCCTGGGCCAGTTGTGGAGTAGCCGATAAAATTCAAAGAAGTGTTTATTCGACTTACAGGTGCGGTCGGGGCTTACTGACCGTGGCGATGCGTATTGTCGTCGTCTTCTCTTCTCATCTCATCTCATCTCATCTCATCTCATCTCATCTCATCTCATCTCATCTCATCTCATCTCATCTCCTCTCCTCTCATCTCCTCTCGGGCCTTCGGTTCCAACACCGTTTACTGACTCCTCGGGATGGTGCGCCCGCCTCCAGGCCTCACAGCCCAGTTCTCCACAGATCTTCGCGGCAAGCCACGAGGTTAATCCTAGCGGATCAGAGTCCAGAGCCGTCAGGCAAGAGAATAAAAGTTCAGCAGTCTTCCAGCGAGTCAAAGCAGCAAGAGAGAGATGGACGGTTGTACTTTACAGTTATAGTGCTGTAATTCCTCTTTTCCCGCCCAATCTTAATGTCTATCTTTTGTCAGGTTTTTGGCACTCAAACTTCTTGTATGGGGTGATCTCAGTCTTTAATGGGTTTCGGTGACACTTGTAACTGTCTGAGTACCCGTTAATATTTCTCCCATTGTGGAACCGGCTAGTAGTCTCCCTGGAGGGGTTTTGGGGCTTCCAAATGCTTGCTGTGAGTACCCACGAACGGCTCTCTCATCGTAGAGCCGTGGGGATTTTGCATATTAATGTCTTTGGATGGGTCCTTGATCGCTCAGTACAATAGCCCTTGTTTGCACCTGGGGGACCGATTTCAGTATTTATGTATAAAATGCAAACCCATCATGTCTTGTCATTATCTCAAATGTGCTGAGTCCTTTCGATCTTGCACAAATGTTTATTGGAACGCCATCTTGTCTGCCTACTGAAAGTCTAGAACTTTCTGCCACGAGGCGTGGCGGCCATTTTACAGGCTGTTTGTGTCCGTTTTGAAACCTGACAGCATTCTGCTGAAATAAAGCTGTTTATACGAAACTCCATGTCTCCTTCTTATTTTTATAAAATCGCGATAATTTTGCGAATTCTACATTTCCTCCTTCAATCTCTGCACTGAGCGACTCCTCGTCCTCAGATATTTCAACCTCCATCTCAACTCACCTTGCCCTCCCTCCTCTGATTTCAATGCCATCCTGTCCTCCTTAATGTCTCCCTCCATATCAATTCTCTCTCCATCTTCATGGCCATCCCTTCAACCTTGCCATCTCATGTGGCCTCTCTTGTCTCAATCACAGACAAGACCATCTCTGATCACTTCTTGTATCCCTCACAACTTGCATCCCCTTCCCCCTCCCAACCCAATTTCCTTCTTCGGGCTGGATTTTACCAGCCGAGACGAGTTGGGGGCGGGACTGCTGCCTTCCGGGTTCTAGTCCCGCCCCCAGCGACGTCCGATGCACAGACGCTATTTTCCTCTGATTGGCCTTGTTAAGCCCGCCCTGCGGGCTTGCCGGCCAATTAAGGGAAAGCCGGTGTCAGATGACGTCAGTTGATGATGCTTCATCTGCCGGCTTTCTTAAAGTGACATGAACCTTTTATTTTTGACAGATGATCTGTCAATGTTTGACAGCATTGAGGTGCTGTCAAACACTGACAATCACTGCACAAAGGTGAGCCCTTTCACCCAGGCTCTCCAATGACTCGCTCCTTAGGATAAAACAGATGGCAGCTGTAGGTGAGGGTACAGAAGCGATCAGTCACTTCTCCCAATGAGGTGAGGCCACACAAACACTTCAAAGCTTGTCACCTACAGAAAAATCTAAACACATTAAAAATGACTTTCCCAATATTTCCTTACCTCTGATACTCACCAGTGTCCCATTACATCCTTCACACCACTTCTGCAGCTGTCATCTATACACAAACATAACAACAGACCCACATCAGGCCTCACTTACTCTGGCGGGGTTCCCCGCTGTCAGGAAGCCCGTAGCAGTAGTCTCAAAATGGGAAAAAAGCCTCTTAACTGCCTGTTACCTACCTGTTAACAGGCAGTTAAGTGGCTATAATCCTCTTCCCGCCACTAGGAGTCGGGTCCCTGCGCAAATCGGGTACCCAACTCCCGGGATGATTGGTTGGAGGCGGGTTGGGAGCGGGTTCGGAACCCGCTCCCATTTTTTTTGATTTTCCCAGCAGTCCCGCCTCCAGACCCGCCTCCTCAGGGCTGGTAAAATCCAGCCCTTCATCTCCCTGGACAAAACTCTCCCTGTCACTTACAATGGAACTTTCAAACTTCTGTCCCTCTAACCTTTGGCACTCTGTTCACCATGATTCTTCTGCAGCTGTGAATCTCCTCAATCATTCCCTCATCTCCACCTTGTCCCGAGTAAAACTTTTACTCTCTCCCACCCTGGTCTTTCCCCCGGTACGGCACCTGTCTTTCCTCCCATAAGTCCAAGGGGCACAGTCTTTAATGAGATATACATTCAAGTATAGAATGTATAAATTCATAGAGATTCCACAAGTACGCTGAAGACACCCAGCTCTTCCGCACCACTACCTTTTGCGACACCTCCACTGCCTCTGATTTGCCACACTGCTTGTTCAACATCTAACATTGGAAGAGCAGAAATTTCCTCCAATAAAACATGGAGAAGACTGAAGCAAATGTCTTCGGTTCTCGCCACAAACTCTGTTCCCTAGCCACCAACTCCATCCCTCTCCCTCGCTTCTGTCTGAGGCGGAACCAGACTGCTTGCAACCTCGACATTCTATTTGATCCTGAGATGAGCTTCCAACTCCATATCCTCACCATCACCAAGACTGCCTACTTCCACCTCTGTAATATCGCACGTCTTTGCCTCTACCGCAGCTCATCGATTGCTGAAACCCTCATCATGCATTTGTTACTTCCAGACTTGACTATTCCAATGCTCTCTTGGCTGGCCTCCCATCTTCCACCCTCCATAAACTTGAGCTCATCCAAAACTCTACTGGTCATATCCTAACCTGCACCAAGTCCCTGTGCTCGCTGACCTACGTTGGCTCCCGGTCTGGCAACGCCTCAAATTTAAAATTCTCATCCTTTTGTTGAAATCCCTCCATGGCCTTGCCCCTCCCTATCTCTGTAACCTCCTCCAGCCCTACAACCCTCCGAGATCACTGCGCTCCTCCAATTATGGCTTCTTGTGCATCTCCGATTTCCATTGCCCCACCTTTGCCAGCCGTGCCTTCAGCTACCTAGGGCCTAAATTCTGGAATTCTGTCCTGAAACCTCTCTGCTTATCGCTCTCTCTCTCTCTCTCTCGCCTCCTTTCAGATGCTCCTTAAAACCTGCCTCTTTGATTAAGCTTTTGGTCACCTGTCCTGATCTCTCTTTATGTTTGACAAAGCTCTTGTAAAGCACCTTGGGACGTTTTACTATGTTAAAGGCGCTATATAAATACAAGTTGTTGTTATATATTGTGCACGTGGACCCTGCACTCCTCTGCCAAACTCACTACTTACTACTCCAGGATCATCCTAGAATGCAGTGATAACCCCATGACTTCTTTTCTTCTCTACCAACCATCTCCTTAAATCCATCTCCACTGCCCCTTCCACTCTCACTTCCAATAAAAGTGCAAAGAGCTCCTGGACTTCTTTGTACTAAGATTGATACCATCCATTCAGGTGCCTCTGCCACATCCCTCACTTCCCCTTGCCTACCAAACCAAGCTGCCCCCAAGGTTCCCCCCTGAACCCGCATATTTCTCTAGTTTCTCCTATTGCCCTCTCTGGGCTCATCATGTCCACGAGACCCACACCCTGCTCTCTCTGCACCGTATTCCCACTAAACTGATGATCACCCAACTTCCCTTCCTGGCCCCCATGCTCGCTGACATTGCAAAAGGTTCCCGCTACTCGGTACTGTTTCCCCTCCCTTTCAAATCTGTTTTCATCATCCCCCTCCTCAAAAAAAAAACCCAAGCTTGACCACTCTGTCCTTGCAAACTACCATCCCATCTCCAACTTTCCTTTCCACTCCAAAGTCCTTGAACATGTTGTCTTCTCCCAAATCTGTGTCCATCTTCTTTCCAGCAACTCTTATGTTTGAACCTCTGCAATCAGGTTTCCGCCCCGCCACAGCACTGAAATGGCCCTAATCAAAGTCACAAATGACATTCTATGTGACCGTAGTGCACTATCCCACCTCATCCTTCTTGACCTGTCTGCAGCCTTGACACGGTTGACCATACCATCCTCCTCCAACGCCTCCCCTTCGCTGTCCAGCTGGGTGGGACTGCCCTCGCATGGTATCATTTCTATCCATCGTAGCCAGAGAATCTCCTGCAATGGCTTATCTTCCCGCCTCCACACCGCTACCTCTGGAGTCTGCCCCAGGGATGTTTCCTTGGCCCCCTCCTATTTCTCATCTACATACTGCCCCTCGGTGACATCATCCAAAAATACGACATCAGGTTCCACATGTATGCTGACAACACCCAGCTCTACCTCTGCATCACCCCTCTTGACCCCTCACTGACCCTGTATTGTCAGCCTGCTTATCCAACATTCAGTGCTGGATGAGCTGCAATCTCCTCCAATGAAACATTCTCTTGCCACTGATTACATTCCCCTCCCCGGCCACTGTCTCAGACTGAACCAAACTGTTCGCAACTTTGGTGTCCTATTTGATGCTGATCTGACCTTCCAACCCCATATTGTCTCCATCACACAGACAGCATTGTTCGACCTCCGTAACATCGCCTGTTCCCCCCGCCCCACCCCCACCATTATCAGTCCATCTGCTGCTGAAACTCATCCATGGTTTTATTACCTCCAGACTTGACTGTTCCAACGCTCTCCCGGCCAGCCTCCCATCTTCCACCCTCCAGAAACTTGAGCTATTCTAAAACTCTGCTGCTTGCATCCTATCCCATGACCTGCTCACTCATCATCATGTCCTTGCTCCCGGTCCAACAATGCCTCACATTTAATATTCTCAGCCTTGTTTGCAAATCCCTCTATGGCCTTGCCCCTTCCTATCTTCTCCTCCAGCTCTACAACTCTTCTGCAACTCTGGCCTCTTGCGCTACACCACACCCTTCACCCCACCATTATTGGCCATGCCTTAAGCCGTCTAAGCCCTAAGATCTGAAATTCCTTCCCTAAATGTCGATGCCTTGCCGCCTCTTCTCCTTTACAACCCTCCTTAAAACCTACCTCTTTCACCAAGCTTTCAGTCAGCCCTCCTCAATATCTCCACCCTTGGCTCACTGCTCATTTTTGTCTAATTACGCTCCTGTGGAGCACCTTGGGCTGTTTTCCTACTTTTAAAGATGCTATAAAAATAAATTACGATAAGTGCGAGGTGTTGCAAACTGGAAGAAAAATAGGGTACACTTAATGAATGGTGTTGAGCTAGCTACAGGAGATGCTAAAAAGGTTTGGGAGTGGTAATAGACTGAAAGAACCATGCCCACACACTGCATAGCAGCAATTAAGAAAGCAAACAGAATGCTGAGCTATAAATCAGGAGAGCGCAAGTCTGAGTCCATCATTGCTGAAGCTGGATAGAGCACTGATCACTACCTTGAATAATGCAACAGAGGAACATCTACACTCTGGAAGCAATGCAGAGAAGGGCTATGAGACTTATCTCTAGTGTTAGAGGACTGAGTTGTGAGGAAAGGTTAGAAAATATGGGTAACGTGGTCTAGAAACCGCCACATTTTGGCTTTCCAAAGTGCAGGGGATGAGAAGTTTATGCACTACAGCTGTTTCATCGACTATTTACTGATCTGCTCTTTAAATCCCTAACACGCTGCTCACATTATTGTACCATTACAAAGAACTGCACTTAAATAAAGAAAATTGAATGCATGTTAAAAATTAGTGTTACAAAAAATGTCTGAAAGTTAATGTGCAGTTTAATGGGAGTGCCTGGTCTCTGCGATGCTCAGCTGTCTAACAGCGCTGCTCACTAGCACTTTAAACAGTGGAGTCATGCTGTGCAAAGTGCTAGCATCGTGGGACTTCCACCTTCTGATTTAGTGATCATTCAGTTATAGTGCTCATTTGGAGACCTATCCCGATAGATCTCTGCATAAAAAAGGGCACAGAATTAGAAGCAATTTCAAGGGCTCTAAATAACCATAGTTTCTGCTGTAGAAATGCGCACAGCTCTTTCTCAGTATATAGTGGCAGTTTGAGAATTTGAATTCAGTTTTTAAAAATCTGGTGATGGAAAAAAAGCTGGTATCAGTAAAAGTGACCATGTAGCTGTCATATTGCTGTGAAAACCAAACTGATTCACTAATATCCTTTAAGGAAGGACACCTGGTCTGGTCTACATGTGACTCCAGTCCCACACTAATGTGGTATCTAAGCGCTACTGCAGCACTTGCGACCTCTACCACCTAGAAGGACAAGGGCAGCAGGCGCGTGGGAACACCACCACCTCCAAGTTCTCCTCCAAGTCACACACCATCCTGACTTGGAAATATATCGCCATTCCTTCATAGTCACTGAGCCAAAATCCTGGAACTCCCTCCCTAACAGCAGTGTGGAAGTACCTTTATCTCACGGACTGCAGCGGTTCAAGAAGGCTGTTCACCACTACCTTCTCGAGGGCAATTAGGGATGGACAATAAATGCTGGCCTGGAAAGCTACGCCCACATCCTGTGAATGAATTAAAAAAAGAAGGCCCACCTCCATCTTCTCGGGGCAACTAGGGCTAGGCAATAAATGCCAGCCTTGCCAATGGCGTCCACATCCTGAGAATGCATTAAAAAAAAACTACAAGCAACAAAAGATGAACCAATCAAATCATTCCTGGGCATGAATAATAAAGCACAGATCACATTTCAGTAAGTATGGCACTTTTTTATATCCATGATTTTCCTGAGTGAATTTTGCATAAGGACATGTGGACTGGAAACTAGAGCTGATATCATGTGATTTAGGGTCGTGGGTGTCACTAGACATGAAAGAACCTACTTTTACTACAGTATAAAATGTACAGGAATACAGAAAGGGTAAAGGTGTGTGTTAGAGGGCAAGAAAACATTACATGCTCACTTGCACTCTCACTGTTTTCAGTGGCAGATAACCACACGAGACATCCCCCTGCACTATTTTTCATCTAAAAGATGAAAGTTCTGATTCTTTTCCCTGAACAGTATACTCAGTTGATATAAAAATAAATTGTACCACACATTCCTACAATGCAAGTATTTCATTGGCTGTAAAGTGCTTTGGGACGTCCTGAGGTCGTGAAAGACGCTATAGAAATTACATGAGGAAAATCAGGATAGGGGTAGGCCATGAAGGGATGCACAGGCTAAACTCACAGGTAATAACAGCGAAATGGCAGAAATACTGAAAAATTACTTTGCCTCATTATTTACCAGGGAAACTTAACAGGGTGAACATGACATTATAATAAGATATCAAGACATTTAAGATAGGAAGGGGAGAGATACTTAGATAGGGTAAAACCCCTAGTCTGGATGGATTGCATTCACGTATCCTCAAATAAGTTAGAGAAGAGATAGCAGAGGGACTATTATATAGTTATAAAAATTCATTAGAAAAGGGAATAGTGCCAGAGGACTGGCAGACAGCTAATGTTATTCCTGTATTTAAAAAAGGAGATAGAACAAGTCCAGGGAACTATAGACCAGTTAGCTTAATGTCAGTGGTAGGACAGATAATGTAATCTTTACTCAAATAGAAAGACATCTAGAAACCAAAAATATAATGAAGAATGGTCAGCACGGATTTCAAAAGGGAAGGTCATGCTTGACCAACCTTATTGAATTCTTTGAAGAAGTAACAAAGAGTAGATAAGGGTAATGTAGTAGATGTAATGTACTTGGATTTCCAAAAGGCCTTCAATAAGGTACTGCATAGTAGACTCATGACTAAAGTCAGAGCATGTGGAGTCAGGGGACAAGTAGAAGAACATAAGAACATAAGAAATAGGAGCAGGAGTAGGCCATTCGGCCCCTCGAGCCTGCTCCACCATTTAATGAGATCATGGCTGATCCGATTTTGGCCTCAACTCCACTTTCCTGCCCGCTCCCCATAACCTTTGACTCCCCTGTTGCTCAAAAATCTATCTATCTCAGCCTTGAATATATTCATGAACTCAGCTTCCACAGCTCTCTGGGGTAAAGAATTCCAAAGATTCATGACCCTCTGAGAGAAGAAATTCTTCCTCATCTCCGTCTTAAATGGGCGACCTCTTATTGTGAAACTATGCCCCCTTGTTCTAGATTCCCTGACGAGGGGAAACATCCTCTCAGCATCTACCCTGTCCAACCCCCTCAGAATCTTCTATGTTTCTATAAGATCACCTCTCATTTTTCTAAACTCCAATGAGTATAGGCCCAACCTGCTCAACCTTTCCTCATAAGACAATCCTTCCATTCCAGAAATAAACCTAGTGAACCTTCTCTGAACTGCCTCCAATGCAAGTACATCCCTCCTTAAATAAGGGGACCAAAACTGTATGATCTCACCAGCGCCCTATACAGTTGTAGCAAGACTTCCCTACTTTTATACTCTATCCCCCTTGAAATAAAGGTCAACATTCCATTTGCCTTCCTAATTACTTGCTGCACCTGCATGTTAACTTTTTGTGTTTCATGTACGAGGACACCCAAATCCCTCTGTACCGCCGCATTCTGTAGTCTTTCTCCATTTAAATAATATTTTTCTTTTCTAGTCTTCCTACCAAAGTGGATAACTTCACATTTTCCCACAGTATACCCCATCTGCCAAATTCTTACCCACTCACTTAACCTATCTATATCCCTTTGCAGACTCTTTGGCTGTGATTTTGCCGGCGCTCAGAGGGCGGGTTTGGAGGCGGGTCAGGTGGTAAAATCGCAAATATTGACGGCAGGTTCCGATCCCGCTGTCAACCCGCCTCCGTGCAACTTTCCCAAAAGCAGCCTCCCAGACTCCCAATTGGGCCCGCCACCAAGCAGCGGGATAGGCCCTTAAGGCAGTTAACTGCCTGGATAATGCTATTTTGACAGCGGTTTCAGATTTCACCACTTTTTCTGCGTGCTCCACGCCGTTCCCAAACCACGCCAGCTGATTGTGGCGGGTTCACAAGTGGCTGCTTTCTTCACAGCTGCAGCTCCAGCATAAAAACGGAGCTCTCAACAAGGCTCAGTTGCAGATGGCAGAACTTTGTTTTTTCAGGTCTTGGAAAACTTTTTGCAGGTCTACTGATCTTGGAAGTGGTGAAGCTGAGATCCATCTCCACTGTGACCTATGGGAAAACCCTCTCTCCACATTGACTGAGCGCTTCCTCAACTGAGATATCTACCAGCAGCATGGGAACCATTTATTTCCTTTCATCCTGGTCCTCCGATTTGGAGGAAGAGCAGCCGCGGCAGCAGCAGAACCAGGCATAACAGCAGGAGCGCCAACCTCCTGCTCAGCCACCTGATGCTGCACAGGGCAGAAGGTGTCAGCGCAGGAGTAACCCCCAACACAGGGTTTACAGGCTGAGGATGACCATCATTACAAATGCAAGTCGCCCTGAGCCCTCAATGTGCAACTTTCATTTCCTAGATCACATAAGCCAGAACTTCAACTGTTTGCCATCACTTCTGTTTAATCAGTGCACAAAAGGATGACAATGGCAAAAATTAAAGACAACAGAACAGAACACCCAAGTGACTACCCTTGTGACTAATTGTGCTTTATCTTCCTCTTACGCGTGCTTCTACGTGGTTCTTCCCCTGTGGCTTAAGCAGATGTGGAGGCACCTTGCTCACTTTCATGCTGCTCCTGCTTCGACACCTTTGGCGGGCGTCCTCTGGGTTTGCGAGCCTGTGAGGGCTTGGCAACAGTCTGCTCCTCCTGCGCCTGTGCAGGGGCTGAGATGCCCATCTCAGTTGGGTGAGGACTCTGGTGGGGCTCTGACCGAGGGCTACTCAGTGGCATGGGAGTGTGAGCGCTTGGAGAGGAGCCCCCACTTCCTTGTTGCCTGCCACCAACATCCCTCTCATGGGTCAGCTCCACTTCAGTGCTAGCAAATGGCTTGACAGCACCTTGCTGCACATCATAACAGGGGAAATTAGAGACAGCATAAAATCCAAAGATAGGGCGTATAAAATAGCCAAAAAAAGCGCCAGAGCGGAAGATTGGGAACAGTTTAAGATAGAGCAAAGGAGGACAAAGGGCTTAATCAAGAGGGGCAAAATAGCTTACGAAAGCAAGCTGGCGGAAAATATAAAAACTAACTCCAAAAGCTTTTATAAGTATATCAAGAGGAAAAGACTGGTGAAAACCAAAGTTGGTCCATTGCAGTCAGATACGGGGGAATATATAACGGGAAATAAGGAAATGGCAGACCAACTAAATGCATACTTTGGGTCAGTCTTTACGAAGGAAGACACAAAAAACCTCCCTGGGATATCGGGAAAAATAGGGACATTGGCAAAGGAGGAACTGACGCAAATCAATATCTCTAAGGATATGGTGTTAAGGAAGCTAAAGGGATTGAAGGCGGACAAATCCCCAGGGCCTGATAACATGCATCCTAGGGTACTGAAGGAGGTGGCCCTAGAGATAGCGGATGCACTAAGTATGATTTTTCAGAATTCATTAGACTCGGGAACAGTGCCCATGGATTGGAGGGTAGCTAACGTTACCCCACTATTCAAAAAGGGGGGTAGGGAAAAGGCAGGTAATTACAGACCTGTAAGCCTTACATCAGTTGTGGGCAAAATGCTGGAGTCCATCATTAAGGATGAAATAGCGGAGCACTTAGCAAATGGGGACAGGATAGGACAGAGTCAACATGGATTTACAAAGGGTAAATCGTGCTTGACTAATCTATTGGAATTTTTTGAGGGAGTAACTGGTAAAATAGATGGGGGAGAGCCAGTAGATGTGGTGTACCTGGACTTCCAAAAGGCCTTCGATAAGGTCCCACATAAAAGATTAGCATGGAAAATTGAAGCTCATGGGATAAAGGGGAAAGTATTGACGTGGATAGAGAACTGGCTGTCAGATAGAAAACAGAGAGTTGGAATAAACGGCTCATTTTCTGAATGGCAGGCAGTAACAAGTGGGGTACCACAGGGATCTGTCCTGGGTCCCCAGCTGTTCACAATTTACATTAATGACCTGGATCAGGGAGTCGGATGCAGCATTTCCAAATTTGCAGACGACACTAAACTAGGAGGGGGGGGGGTGGGCTCAGAGGAGGAGACCAGGAAGCTCCAGAGCGATTTGGACAGACTGGGTGATTGGGCGGATAAATGGCAGATGCACTATAATGTGGACAAGTGCGAAGTTATCCACCTTGGGTGCAGGAACGGGAGGGCAAATTATTATTTAAATGGCAATAAATTGGGAGAGGGGGAAGTACAGAGAGACCTGGGTGTTCTTGTACACCAGTCACTGAAGGCGAGCATGCAGGTGCAACAGGCGGTCAAGAAGGCCTTCATAGCAAAAGGGTTGGAATACAGGAACAGGGATACATTGCTGCAGCTGTACAGGGCACTGGTGAGACCACACCTCGAGTACTGTGTACAGTTTTGGTCGCCTCATCTGAGGAAAGATGTTCTTGCCATGGAGGGGGTGCAGCGACGATTCACCAGGCTGATACCAGGAATGGCGGGATTGACCTATGAGGAGAGACTATGTAGTTTAGGGATGTACACACTGGAGTTTAGAAGATTGAGAGGGGACCTCATAGAAGTGTATAAAATTCTGACAGGTCTAGACAGACTAGATGCAGAAGGAATGTTTCCCTTGGCGGGTGAGAACAGAACTAGAGGACATAATTTAAGGATAAGGGCTAAACCATTTAGGACAGAAATGAGGGGGAATTTCTTCACTCAGAGGGTGGTGAACCTGTGGAACTCATTGCCACAGAGGGCAGTGTACGCCAGCTCATTAAATATATTTAAGAGGGAATTAGATATATTTCTACAGGCAAAAGGGGTTAAGGGTTACGGAGAGAAGGCGGGGACGGGATACTGAATTGGAGGATCAGCCATGATCTCATTAAATGGCGGAGCAGGCTCGAAGGGCCGGATGGCCTACTCCTGCTCCTATCTTCTATGTAATCTATGTAATCTATGTAATCAGGGGGGCCATGAGGACCCGTATCTGCACTGGCAGTCCTACTCAAAAGGACTTCCATGAAGCTCTGGTTTCTCTGCTCAATAGCTGCCCATCGCTCCTCCAGAGATGTCAGTCTATTCTGAACATTCACCATGTTTTCCAGACTCTGGCGACTTATTTCCTCCATGGCCGTAGCTATCCTCTCCTCTACCATCCTTTCCAGGGAGGTAGCCATCCTTTCCAGGGAGGTAGCCATCCTTTCCAGAGAGGTGCGTTCATGCGCCATTGCCTCCACAAAGGCACTGCTCATGTTAGACTCCTCCATCCTCTCCACACTCGCAGTAACCCTGTAGACAAAACCAGCCAGAGACTCCTGCACTTGTTCTTGGAGTTCCAGCACCGCTCGCACAGGGTCCGCATGCAGCTGAGCCGTGCTGGAAGCGCTCTGCAGCCTCCGACGAGGACACTCCACTGCTGTCCCTGTCCCCACCATCTGCTGATGCTCACTTGTGAGCTGTGATACACCAGGTGACAACACTACTCTATGTCACGAAGGTCCCACCGAGGTGTGCGTATCTGCGCTGGAGCTGGGTTCGCTTAATTCTGCTGACGCTGCGCCCTCAGAGGTTGCAGGTTCCTCTGAGGAGTCTTCCGGCTCAGGCTCTTCCTCCTGGACAGTGGGGAGGGGGGCTGTCGATGGTCCTGTGGGGGAGTAAAAGCATGAGTTGGACATGTGATATTAACATAGCATGCACATGGAATTGTGCAGATGATCATAAGTCAATTTATATGAGCATCAGATGCCATATCAGTCACTCATGCAATGTAAATGAGAGAGATGCAAATCTATTCTGTCACCAGCTTGCTCTGCTGCACCCGTCTGACCGTCCCCCACTTCCACATCCTCATCGCTTCCAATGATTTCCAGGGCCGCCTCCTCAGCGTTGGAGAGATGGGCTATGGAAGGTGGCCCTCCTCCTGTCTTAGCCCTCTCCCTCTTATTGTGGGCTCTCTTTTCCTGCAATGAGGGACACAAGTGGAGTTTGAGTGAGAATGATGAAGTGAGTGTAGAGAATCCATAGCATAGATGCTTAGAAGGAGACAAAGATGGAGTGAGGTGCCAATACCAATATCACAGTGATAGCGAGTGTGAGGGCAGCATAGTCAAATAGTGAAGTGATTGTGTACATGGAGAGAGAGGGATGTAAGGGTAAAGTGGGATGTGCAGGAGTAGGTTGACAATGCAGTGTGCTGGTGATGAGAGGAGATGGGGAGCAGATTGAGGCCAAGTTTGATGTTATACTCACTTTTCCTAAGCGGACCAGGCCATTGAACCTTTTTCTGCACTGCACCCAAGTTCGAGTGCACAGGGATCTGGAGCTCACTTCCTGAGCAATTTACAGCCAGACTGCTTTGGTTTGCTGTGGTGGCTTCTTCCGCCCAGAGGAAGGGAAGAGTACCTCCCTGCGCCCTCTGACTCCCTCCACAAGAGCATGGAGGGAGTCATCATCAAATCGGGGAGAGGCCTTGGCCCTTGAGGTAGTCATGGCAGCAGTTGTCAGAAGGAAATCCTTGAGCAAATATTGAGAGAATGAACCAAGGCTGCATGGGCCCCTTAAATGCAGCTGGTTCACAGACGTCAGCAGAGGTGAGATCCAGACCCAAAACAGTAATTGGCTAGGGGAGCGCACACGCGGGGACTCAATTGCCCAATTAGGGCAAAATCGCAAATTTTTACCGGCAGAAAGCGGCGGCGGGATCGGGACCCGCACCCAACCCGCCACCAATGGGAAAATTGCGGCCTTTATGTCCTCCTCACAACTTGCTTTCCCACCTATCTTTGTATCGTCCGCAAATTTGGCTACAATACACTCGCTTCCTTCATCCAAGTCATTAATATAGATTGAAAATAGTTGAGGCCCAGCACTGATCCCTGTGGCACCCCACTAGTTACAGATTGCCATCTTGAAAATGACCCATTTATCCCGACTCTCTGTTTTCTGTTAGTTAGCCAATCCTCTATCCAATCTAATATATTACTCCCAACACAATCTAATATATTACTCCCAGCTCTTATCTTATGCAGTAACCTTTTATGTGGCACCTTATCGAATGCCTTTTGGAAATCCAAATACACTACATCTGCTGGTTCCCCTTTATCTCCTCAAAGAACTCTAATAGATTTGCCAAACACAATTTCCCTTTCATACAATCAAACAGAGTCAACATGGTTTTATTATGATTTTCTAAAAGCCCTGCTACTACTTCCTTAGTAATTGATTCGAGCATTTTGCCAATGACAGATGTTAGGCTAACTGGCCTATAGTTTCCTGCTTTCTGTCTCCCTCCTTTTTTGAATAAAGGCGTTACATTTGCGGTTTTCCAATCCGCAGGGACTTTTCCAGAGTCAAGGGAATTTTGGAAGATTACAACCAATGCATCCACTATCCCTGTAGCCACTTCTTTTAAGACCCTAGGATGCAGGTCATCAGGTCCAGGGGACTTGTCAGCCTTTAGACCCATAAGTTTGCCTAGCACTTTTTCTCTCGTGATCGTGATTGTTTTAAGTTCCTCCTCCCTTTTGCCCCTTGATTTTCTACTATTACTGGGATGTTTTTAGTGTCCTCTACTGTGAAGACAGATACAAAATATTTGTTCAATGCCTGTGCCATTTCCTTGTTTCCCATTATTATTTCCCCAGTCTCGTCCTCTAAGGGACCAACGTTTATTTTAGCTACTCTCTTCCTTTTTATATACTTGTAGAAGCTCTTACTGTCAGTTTTTATATTTCTTGCTAGTTTACTCCCATAAGCTATTTTCTCCCTCTTTATTTTGTTTTAGAAAGAATGGAGAGCAAGCTGGCTACAAAACAGAAAACAAAGAGTAGGGGTTAAAGCTAGTTATTCAGACTGACAGAAAGTGGGAAGTGGTGTTCGTCGGAGATCGATACTGGGACCACTGTTGGTCACCACTTACATAAATGATTTGGACTTGGGAATCGAGTACAATTTCAAAATTTGCGGATGACATCAAATTGGGGAGTATAGTCAATACTGAGGAAGACTGTGACAAAATATTAGAAGACATTTAGAAACTTACAGAATGGGTGTGTAAATAGCAAATTAATTTCAATATAGATAAGTGAGAGGTGGTGCATTTTGGTAGGAGGAATAAGGTGGCCACATACTCCTTTGGAAAATAAGAGTGTAAATGGGGTAGAGGAGCAAAAGGATCTGGGGGTACAGATTCACATCATTAAAAGTAGCAATGCAGGTTAATAAAGCCATAAAAAACGCAAACAAGACACTGGGGTTCATTTCTAGAGGGCTGGAATTGAAAAGTAGAGAGGTTATGTTAAACTTGTATAGAACCTTGGTTAGACCATACTTGGGGTACTGTTCACAGTTCTGGTCTCCATATTACAAAACGGATCTAGAAGTACTGGAGAAGGTGCAAAAAAAATTTACAAGTATGATACCAGAACAGAGATTATGGGGGAAAAATTGGATTGCTTTACACCTCCCGTTAGCGCCCTGCAGCGCTGCGCCTCCGGAGATGACGTAATCGCCGTGCGCAGCGCCCCGGCCGCAAACTTCGGTCGCGCCCCCTGACCTACCGCTGGACGATATGTCCGACAGGGTCAGGGTGGCGTTTATGTGGCGGCGACGGCGCTAATTAAAGGGCAGGTGCCGGGCGGCCATTTTTGGGCGGGCCTGCCAGCACCTGCCCCCTTTTGCCTCCTCATGCGGGGTGCCGGCCGCGATTGGTCAGCACGGCACTCCTCTTGAATGCCGGGCTCTTTTCCCAGCACCCCGCTCCCTGGTGGTCCAGCAGGGCCCTGGTGCGTGCTGCGCTAGGCCCCTCCCCTTTAATCAGGGGAGGGAGGCCTGTAATACCGCGGTGCTACGTGCCGACACTCGTGGCGCTGTTGCACGTAGAGCTGCGATATTGAGTGGTAGCGCCCCAAGAGGGGAGGGGGAGCGCTTCCAGTAGCGCCCCGCTTCCTGCTTGGGCCGCTACCACTCAATTTACGGCGCAGGGACGCTAACTTTTTCAGGTAGCGCCCCGGCGAAGTCAGTGCCCCAAAGGGGGTGCAACCCAATTTCTCCTGCTATAACTATCAGGAAAGGCTGAAAGGGCTGGGGCTTTTTTCTCTAGAAAGCAGAAGGCTGAGGGGTGAACTAATGGAGGTCTTTAAAGTTATGAAGGAGTTTGATAGGTTAGACGTAGAGAAGATGTTTCCACTTGTGGAGGAGTCCAAAACTAGGGGTCATAAATTTAAGATTGTCACTAATAAATCCAATAAAGAATTCAGGAGAAACTTCTTTAGTTAGTTAGAATGTGGACCTTGCTATCACATGGAGTAGTTGAGGCGAATAGCATAGATGCATTTAAGGGGAAGTTAGATAAGCACATGAGGAGAAAGGAATAAAGGATATGCTGATAGGGTTAGATGAAGTTGTGTGGGAGCATAAACACAGGCATAGACTAGTTGGGCTGAATGGCCTGTTTCTGTGCTGTAAATTCTAAGTAATGGGCCAGAATTTTATGTAACTGGCGAATGAGCAGCACCTGCTGTCCATTTGACTTGCTCTTGCCCATTTAATTTTCACGAGCTTTTGCACTGCAAGTTGTGGGAGATCTAAATGACGCAGCGCCCTCTACAGAGCATCTGGGACGTTTGTGACAGGGCAAGCAACTGTGTATCTCCTTAACCAATCAGAAGTATGCTGAAATGAACAGGAAGTATAAGTTAGAATAGTGAATTCAGTGTCAAATCAGGTACAGAAAGCAAAATAGAGAGAGGCAAAGAAATATTGGATTCAGAGAGAGAGGAAAAAGAGACAGAAAGAAAAAGTAAAAAATAATTATTTTAAAAAAAATCTCCAACAATAATTAAAAGCCGAAGGAATAAGACTCCACACTTGTAATAGTTAATTTTCAGTGCCAAAGAGGTTGTTTGACAATAAATAAGACTTATAACGCCATTAAAAAGGGTACTTAAATTAAAAGCCCTAACTTTCTGTGGCGAGTTTAGTTCATATCTACAATGCAAGTATTGGAACTTCACGGCGTTCAATGCATTTGACTGATAAGTTAGATAGCAAGATGCCGTTATCGCAAAGCTAATAGTGGAGCGACGCATCTCAGACAGCAACTTCTGGATTTTCGTGTTTAACCTTGCATCTGCCCTCACCTGAAATTGCTGTGAATTGTGCATAACTAATATTGAGTGCCATTCGCCTCACTGTTACTTTGACAGGAAAATCTGAGTATCAAATAATTACTGCACTGAATGGTGTTCTGACACTTTAACAGATTGTAGAAGGGCCTTGTGTAAACCTTTGACCTACACTTGTAATGCTACACAGTGCAGCAAGCTAACTATACAGATACAAGCACCAGACTTCCCATTTACCCTCACAGAATCATACAGCACAGAAGGGGGCCATTTGGCTGTGCCGGCTCTTTGAAAGCTGTCCAATTCGTCCCAATCCCATGCTCTTTCCCCAAAGTCCTGCAAATATCTCCTTTTCAAGTATATATCCAACTCCCTTTTAAAAGTTACTATTGATTCCACCACCCTTTCAGGCAGTACATTCCAGATCATAACAACTCGCTACATTACAAAGGATTACATAGAATATACAGCACAGAAACAGGCCATTTGGCCCAACCAGTCCACGTTTATGCTCCACTCGAGCCTCCTCCCGTCTTTCCTCATCTAAATTTATCAGCATAACCCTCTATTCCCTTCTTCCTCGTATGCTTATCTAACTGTCCCTTAAATGCATCAATACTATTCGCTTCAACCACTCCCTGTGGTAGCGAGTTCCACATTCTCACCACTCTCTGGGTAAAGAAATTTCTTCTGAATTCCATATTTGATTTCTTGAATTCCCGATTTGATTTCTTGCATAAAATAAATTCTCCTAATTTCCCCCTGGATATTTTGCTAATTATCTTAAATCTGTGTCTTCTGGTTACCGACTCTTGTGCCAGTGGAAACAGTTTGTCCCTATCTACTCTATTAAAACCCTTTATAATTTTATTGTTCATGAACTATCACCCACATTTTTTATATCACACATCTTATTTCTCAGTTCACTGGTATATTTTACCTCAAATAAATGAAGGTTTTGTAACAGCCTCTTTGGGGACAGACTGCAGCCCCTGAATCCCCAGCAAGCTTGTCTACAACTTGTGGTTTTACACTGCTCTAGTTTTTCTCAGACTGGAAGGTCTGTTTCAGCATTAGCTTTCATAATTTATTAGAAGCGGATTGAAGGCTGCCTAAGCATCACATCTTAATTTACCAGAATAAATGATCTCAAAATGGATTGAGGTGATACAGGTTTTGCAAACAATAAAACAAGTAGGTCTAAATGTGAAGAAGTAATAGCTGAAGTGAAAATAAATGTTTGAAACACTAAAATGTTCATCCACTGTCATAACATGATTATCTTTTTCAACAAAGCAGCTGATGGGAATTATTACAAATAATTATTGGATGCCAGTCATTTTAGAAATTATTACGCTGCAGTGATGTATCCATCAATTCTGGCTGGGGCATTTGATGATCTGTACAGTGTTTTTGGGTGCCTATTTTTCCCTTACTCTACCCAGTAGATATGAAACAAGTAATCAGGAAGGCAAATGGAATGTTGGCCTTTATTGCAAGTGGGTTGGAGTATAAAAGTAGGGAAGTCCTGCTACAACTGTACAGGGCACTGGTGAGACCACACCTGGAGTACTGCATACAGTTTTGGTCTCCTTATTTAAGGAGGGATATACTTGCATTGGAGGCAGTTCAGAGAAGGTTCACGAGGTTGATTCCTGAGATGAAGGGGTTGACTTATGAAGAAATGTTGAGCATGTTGGGCCTATACTCATTGGAGTTTAGAAGAATGAGAGGGGATCTTATTGAAACATATAAGATTCTGAGGGGGCTCGACAAGGTAGATGCAGAGAAGATGTTTCCCCTCATGGGGGAATCTAGAACTAGGGGGCATAGTTTCAGAATAAGGGGTCGCCCATTTAAAACTGAGATGAGGAGGAATTTCTTCTCTGAGGGTCATAAATCTGTGGAATTCTCTGCCCCAGAGAGCTGTGGAGGCTGGGTCATTGAATATATTTTTGGTGGAGATAGACAGATTTTTGAACAATAAGGGAGTGAAGGGTTATGGGGAGCGGGCAGGGAAGTGGCTTTGAGCCCAAGATCAGATCAGCCATGATCTCGTTAAATGGCGGAGCAGGCTCGAGGGCCAAATGGCCTACTACTGCTCCTATTTCTTATGTTCTTATGAAACAGCAGGTGCTTAAGCTTGGACAGGTCAGGTTGGCTGAAAATGCATCAGGTAACTGCATCCTATGCATTTCATTGTGATTTCCCGTAAGCTGTTTAAGTGCGACATCACTTTGTGTGCAGTTAACTCAGTCTTGGGGTGTATTTACTGTAGTTAGCAGTCTGGGTTCCAGCCAGGCAGAGCCCTGTTTACATTGCTTAGTCCCTGCCATGTCAGAAATCTCACTGTCCTGCCCATCTGAGAGCTCTGTGCATGCCTGGACACATGCATACGCAAGGTTCTCTGCAAACAGTTAGAAATGTAAATGTTTATGGAGTGCGGAGGAGAGGATACCTGTACTCTAAACATTTAACTGGAGTTCAGGCAGATTTAAAAAGTGCCCCCTGAGTATTTTGTAAACCAAGCTTGACACCAAAAAGGGTTGACATTCCATGCAGTGTCGAACCGAAGTGGTGTGAGACTCGCCTCCAGCAAGACTGACTCTGCTTTGCTGCGGAGTCAAGTCCGGCTAAACTGGCAGTGTAAATGCACCCTGAATTTATGCATAACAGACACATTTGAAAGACGAATGTGTAGCAGTGTAAGCCACAGAACAAGTTCTTCACCTGCAGTTCTTGCCTGGTAAACACTTGAACGCAGCCAGGCTCACTGCATTAAAATCAAACCAACAAAAACATAAGTACGTTTATTGAAGTTGGGTTATGGGTATAGTATCTTAATTGTCTGGGACAATTTAATGTGAAGAGGCTTGATGTTTGACTTGGAAACCAGCGCCTTGCGGGGGTTGGTTCTGAAATGCATTTTCTAGTCTATTGCTGCAGTTTATATAGTACTGTATTGGACTCCTAGCTCAGTTGAAACATTCTGTCCATCTGACTGCACCATTCATTTTGCAATCTGTGCCTGGAGCAAGAACCCTAACCTGATAAATTTGGAGAGTAGATACTCTAAATGTACACTGAACCCATTTCATGCTTCTGTGCTGCATCTTATTACATTTCTGTAATCTCTTTAATAGCCTTGAGGAATATGTAAGATTACTGAAAGTGAGAAGGAGCAGAATATAATTCAGTGCTATTTGAACAAGATTTTTTTTAGTTCTGTCCTTCTGTTAGTCTTTGTGAATCGGCTGTATCTAAAAACTATCACAATATATTGTGTAGTTCTGCCATTTTCAATCAACACCAACTAATGATCTACTGTATTAGCAATTGGATTTTTTCACCATCGTAACAGTTGCTACTTGTACATGTACTCAAACATGAAAATAATATAAATTAATAATACTGAGCTATAATTCCTCTTTTTCTTACTTCAGCTTGACTCAGTTGCTAGCACTCTCAACTCTGAGTCAAAAGGTTGTAAGTTAATGCCCCAACTCCAGGATTTAGCACATGATTTAGACTAATTTAGACTTGGAAGCCCATGGAATTAAGGGGAAAGTGGCGGTATGGATACAAAATTGGCTCAGTGACAGGAAGCACAGGGTGGTGGTGGATGGATGTTTTTCAGACTGGGAGGTGGTTTGCAGTAGTGTTCCCGAAGGGTCAGTTTGGGTCCATTACTCTTTGCAATTTTTATAAACAACCTAGGCCCGGGTATCGGCAGTAGCAGTATAAAGTTTGCAGAAGATACAAAACTTGGCAAAGGAGTAGATAGTGATGAGGATAGTTATCAGCTTCAGGGTGACATAGACAGGATGGTGAAATGAGCAGAAGCATGGCAAATGGAGTTCACTGTGGAGAAGTGTGAAGTGATGCACTTTGGGAGGACTAATATGGAAAGACAGTGGCCCGGATTTTGCGGTGGGTATAGAGGCGCACTCTCAGAGTACGCTGTCATACCTCCTTTGAAATCCACTGCAAGTTCAGCGCATGTGCTAAATCCTGAACTTGCAGTTGTCAACGTATGCATTGACAGGCCATCCGCACGGCCCACGTAAAAGTAATTGCTCGCACAGAGTTGGGCTATTTGCCCACCAACTGCCCAGCAATTGCGTACGGAAATGTTACGGTTGGTGCAAAATGGCGCAGGGCCTGTTTGCATCAGCGTAAGGGGATACCTCATGTTTTAAACATTTTCATCTCGGAAATCATACAGTTTAACTGTATCAAATGAGTTTTTCTTGTTTCTGCAAATATTAGAGTTTTAATGATGTCGATAAAATTATCAGCAAAATTAAATTTTTAGTGAAGATGGTGGAATGAAGCTAATTAGGAATTAAATTCAAATCCTGTAAATTGTAATTAAATCTGATAATGGGATTCCATTAAATCTGATTATGGGATTCCCTTCTGAAATGATGCAAAATCTAATTCTGTTTTCTGATTGGAGGACCAGCCAGGCCCACGTGATCCCATGTACGCTTCGCACAGGCTGCGTCCCTGGGATCCGTGGGCCAATACGCTGCTCTCCATTATGCTGCATCAGACTGCAAGTTTTGGCAGGAGGGCCGCCATCAAGTAGGTGTGTATTCTTTTCGCAGCAATTATTGGCCCAGTATACTATATATTTCAAGATTTTTGAAAAGAGTGTAGATGAACTTGGTGTCCATATGCACAAATCCTTAAGTTGTTAAGGTGGTTAATAAAACATATGGGTTATTTGGGTTTATAAATAGAGGAATAGAATATAAAAGCAAAGAGATCATGCTAGAACTTTATAAATCACTGGTTACGCCTCAGCTGGACAGTTCTGGGCACTGTATTTCAGGAAAGATGTAAAGGCACAGAGGAGGTTTACCAGGATGTTACCAGGGATGAGGGACTTCAGTTATGAGGAGAGGTTGGAAAAGTTAGGATTGTTCTCCTTGGAACAGAAAAGGTTAAGAGGTGACCTAATAGAGGTTTTCAAGATGATGAGAGGTTTTGATAGAGTAAATACAGTCATGACTATCTCCAACAAGTGAGCGTCTAACCACCGCCCCTTGACATTCAACGGCATTACCATCGCCGAATCCCCCAACATCAATTTCCTGGGGGTCACTATTGACCAGAAACCTAACTGGACCAGCCACATAAATACTGTGGCCATAAGAGCAGGCCACAGGAATGCTCTCCACTTGCCTGGATGAGTGCAGCTCCAACAACACTCAAGGAGCTCGACACCATCCAGGACAAAACAGCCCGCTTGATTGGCACCCCATCCACCACCTTAAACATTCACTCCCTCCACCACCGGCGTACTGTGGCTGCAGTGTGTACCATCTACAAGATGCACTGCAGCAACTTGCCAAGGCTTCTTCGACAGCACCTCTCAAAACCACAACCTCTACCACCTAGAAGGACAAGGGCAGCATCCTGACTTGGAAATATATCGCCGTTCCTTCACCGTCACTGGGTCTAAATCCTGGAACTCCCTCCCTAACAGCACTGTTGGAGTACCTTGACCACATGGACTGCAGCGGTTCACGAAGGTCCACCACCACCTTCTCAAGGGCAATTAGGGATGGGCAATAAATGCTGGCCTTGCCAGCGACACCCACATCCCAGGAACAAATAATAAAAAAAGAGGAAAAATATTCTCTCTGGAGAATAGGTCAATAACTAAGGCCGCAATTTTATTAATGGAGGCGGGTTGAGGGCGGGCCCGCTGCTCGGCAGCTTTCAGACCCGCTCCCGGATGCTGCCACCCAGCAATTGTGATTTTACCTTGATTGGCCTCGTTACGGCCGACGTGCAGGTCCCTCCGGGCAATTGCTTGGAGCATGTCAGATTCTCGCCTCTGATGACGCGTTGTTTGAGTAAAAATTTAAAGGGGCCATGTCCCCTTTGTAAAAGCATTAGGTTTTTCCTCTTAAAGGTGCTGGCTGCTGCAGGAATGGCAGCCCCAAAAACTAAGGCTGCACCCAGGTTCAATGAGGGCTCCCTCCATGCTCTTGTGGAGGGAGTTAGAGGACGTCAGGAGGTCCTCTTCCCTGGAAACAGAAGGAGGAGGCCTCCTCAGCAAACCAAGACAGCTTGGCTGCAAATTGCTGAGGAGGTGAGCTCGAGGTCTGTGTGCAGACGCACATGGGTTCAGTGTCGAAAAAGGTTTAATGATCTGCTGAGATTACCTAAAGTGTGGCTTCTGTGTTCTGTGAAATGGAAGTTCAAGAGTGAGGGCTCAGGGCGAATTCCATATACAGGAAACTCTCTTTTAACCGGCACCCAAATAACCAGAAATCTCTCTTAACCGGCAAAATTCTTGAGTAGGTAACCGGGGTTTTCCTTCATCTCTCCTTTAAAAATAACTTTAAAAAAGTCCCCGAGGCGTTTGCCTTGTATCGGAGCATGTAGATTGGGAGGGGAATGTGCAGCACGGGTAGGCAGCGGACACGACAGATGGTCAGCTGGCAGTCCCCGGGGAGACGGAGCTCTGAATGCAGGCGCATGTCAGTGTGTACGGGGCTCTCGTACGTTGGGAGATATAACTCTCCGTTATCCGGACTTTTTGATTAACCGGCACCACGCCGGTCCCGTCGGTGCCGGTTAATAAAGAGTTTCCTGTAGCATGTTGGTGGTGACACTGAGCGCAAACCACCGTTTATTGGACAGATGATGCCTGGGGTTTTGAGAATGTCGGACTTTTATTCATCTCCATGTGCCAGCCAACTGTGGTTGAAGCGTAAGCTTACGTGAATCTGGCATGGATGAGTGCATCCCTTGCCTGACGGCCAGCAATGTGGTCGCCTGCTGCTGGATTGGACACATCCGACCCCGCAAGGCGTCGCTCCCTGACCTCCTCCTCGTCCTCTTCCCTCCAAGGAGGCTGTGTGCTGAGCCACTTGTTCACCCGGCAGCACTAAGCCACGCTGCTATGCGATGTTGTGCAGGGCACAGCAGACCACAACGATTCTGGACACCCTGGCGAAGCTCCTCCAGATCTGTCTAGGCATCGGAAGCGCATTTTGAGCAAGCCGATGGTTTGCTCGATGATGCTTCTGGTGGATATGTGACTCACATTGTACTGCTCCTCAGCATCGTTTGATGGCCTCCTCATCGGTGTCATAAGCCACTTTTTCAGGGGATAGCCCTTGTCGCTAAGAAGCCATCCAGAAAGTTGGTTTGGCGGATGGAAGAGCTGAGGCACCGTAGACTGGCGCAGGAGGAAAGAGTCATGGCAACTGCCAGGGTACTTTGCGCAAACATGCATGATGACCTTCCTGTGGTTACACACCAGCTGGATGTTCAGGGAGTGGAATCCCTTGCGGTTGACAAATACAGCTGGGTTGTGATAGGGGGCCCTAATGGTACATGTGTGCACTCTATGACGCCCTGCACCTTTGCCAAGCCTGTCATATTGGCAAAGCCAACCGCACGCGCCGTCACACTTGGGCCATCCGTGGAGAAGTGGATGTAATTGTGGACCTTTGCAAAGAGGGCATCGGTGACCTGCCTGATGCAGGCGTGTGCGGCCGACTGGGAGATGCCACTGATGTCTGCAGCTGATCCCTGGAAGGAGCAAAGAAGTTGAGTGCGGTGGTGACTTTGACAGCAACTGGTAAGGAGTGTCCACACGCTCCTCTGGGCTCCAGGTGTTGGTGCAGCATTGCGCAGATGTCAGCGACTACGTCTCTTGAAAGTCTCAGCCTCCTTTGGCACTGCTGCTCAGTCATGCTGAGGAAGCTGATCCTCTGCCTGTAAACCCTGTGTTGGGGGTATCTCCTGCGGTGAGGTGCCCTGCGCTGAGGCCCTCCGCCCTGTGCATCATCAGGTGGGTGAGGAGGAGGTTGGCGCTCCTGGTGCTTGTGTTGCTATTGTGGCTGGTTGTGGTGCTGCCGCGGCTGCTCTTCCTCTGAATCTGACGACCAGGATGAGAGGATGTAAATGGTTCCCATCCCGTTGCTATAGATTTCATTTGAGGCAAGAAGCTTGCAAGCGCACAGTCGAAGTGGCCTGAAATTATTCCAATCAGGTCACACTGCAGATGTGTGTCAGCTTGAACAGTCACAAGGTCAGTAGATTTGCAAAATCTTATCCCAAACTTCCAACAACAAAGTTGTTGTATTTGAATGTCAGCCATGTTACAGGAGTGCTTTTAAAGTGCTGCACCATTGACTACAAATCATGTCACAGAATCACAGAATCCCCACAATACAGATAGAGGCCATTTCGGCCCATCGAGCCTGCACCGACATATATCCCACCCTATCCCCGTAACCCCACGTATTTAATCCCCCTAACACTAAGGGTCAATTTATCATAGCCAAATCAACCTAACCCGCACATCTTTGACTGTGGGAGGAAACCGGAGCACCCGGAGGAAACCCACGCAGACACGGGGAGAATATGCAAACTCCACACAGACAGTCACGCGAGGCTGGATTCGAACCTGGGTCCCTGGCGCTGTGAGGCAACAGTGCTAACCACTATGCCACCGTGTTGTCCTCCAGCAACTTGTCTCCTTGCAGCTGGCCTGTTTCTGACAAGACGGGGAAAAGGAGCCAGAAGCACGAAAATGGGAAACCACTATGAAAATAGGATTAGCAAGGCAGTTAACAGGCTGTTAACTGCCTTAACTACCTGTCCCACTGGTTCCAGTCGGGTCAGTTTGGGAGCGGCTGACCCGACACTCACGCAAATCGCTTGGGGGAGGGATGGAGGCGGGTTGGCAGTCTGAAGCCATTTTTTCTGATTTTTCGCTGCCTACCCGCCTCCAAACCCACCTCCTCAGGGCTATTAAAATCGAGCCCTAAAGATTCATGGATTCAAAATCATTTGAAAAAGATCTTAAGGGGGAGATGAGAAATTTTTTCACTGAGTGTTAAGGGATCTGGAACGCTCTACCTGAAAAGGTGATGGAAGCTTATTCCATAAATAATTTTAAAAGGCTGTTGGACAGGTGCTTGAGGATGAGGAACTTACAGGGTTACGGACAAAAAGCGGGGATGTGGGACTGACCACAACTGCTGTTTCAAAGAACCAGTGCAGGCATGACAGGCTGAATAGCCTCCTTCTGTGCTGTAGGTTGCTATGATTCTGTAATTCTATGACACTTCAGTGGAGCTTTGATGGAGTGCTGCATTGTTGGAGGTGCCGTCTTTCGGAGGAGATATTAAACCGAAGCGCTATCTGCTTGTTCAGGTGAATGTAAAAGATCCCACAGCACTATTCGAAGAAAAGAAGGGGAGTTCTCCTGGTGCCAATACTCCTCCCTCAACCAACATCACCAAAACAGATTAACTGATCCTTCATCTCACTTGTGTTTGTGGGACCTTGTTTTGCAGAAATTGGCAACCACATTTGTTTACATAGCAACTGCAGTCCAATCCATTGGCTGTCAAAGACACTGAATAAATATAAATTATTTTTTTCTTTCAAATATGGGAATTTTTTAAGATCTAAAAATGGAATGATAGATATATACAATTTTGCAGTGGGCAGTTTTATTAAATAGGGTTTGTTAGTAGTGACGAGCAACAAATCAACCAATCATGAGGCACCTGGAATAATGACCCTTTATCACTTCTCAAGCAGTGAATAACCATTTAACTGGTATGGGTGATGAAAAGTTGGGTAACTCAGCTATGCCGTGTGCAGTTGCTGTGCATAATAGACCGATGTAAAGTGTGAAAATCCCCATCCAACCATAAGGTCTTGCAAATTAGAGTACAACTGCAAAAAGGATGACTAATTGGATCTTTTTTAATTCCCCACCGATCATGTGATGGTGAATTTATCAGCATTGCAGGTTCTAGTATGTACAGCTTTCAGAGATTAGAGTCTGAAATGCGACATCAACGAGGTATGCAGCATAACAATTTTGCAAATGCTGACACATGTGAAAACAAGTGGTATTTGCATTGCTCCTCCAGGATATGTAGTTAATCTGTCCACCACACTACAGTCTGCACACATCATATGGACCACAGAAGCAAAATCATGATTGGGATTTCCCCTGCCATGTAGAATCATATTGCTCTTTTTTAAAGTGGGCTTCTGGTAACCTTGTTTCATTAAATTGCTTCTAGCTGATGGTAGCACAATAATAAAATAATAATCACAGTTCAGGCGCAGTCGGCTTCCATTTTGCTCTTCGATTCCTTTGAATTAATTCAACCAGTCACTTCATGTGTCAGCCGTGGCTCAGTGGGTAGCACCCTCACCTCTGAGTCAGAAGGTTGTGGGTTCAAGTCCCACTCCAGAGTCTTGAGCACAAAAATCTAAGCTGACACTCCAGTGTAGTATTGAGGGAGTGCTGCACTGTCAGAAGTGACGTCTTTTGGATGAGACGTTAAACCGAGGCCCCGTCAGCCCTCACAGGTGGACATAAAAGATCGCATGGCACTATTATGAAGAAGAGGTGGGGAGTTCTCCCCGGTGTCCTGGCCAATATTTATCCCTCAATCAACATAATTAAAACAGATTATCTGGTCATTATCATATTGCTGTTTGTGGTAGCTTGCTGTGCACAAATTGGCTGCCACGTTTCCTACATTGCAACAGTACTTCATTGGTTGTAAAGCGCTTTGGGACGTCCTGAGGTCATGAAAGACGCTATATAAATGCAAGTCTTTCTTTCATAGATGGAACAGAGGAATTTACATGACCAGAAAAAGACCATTGTGGTCCATTTGACAGGTCCCAAGATGATAAAAAGTATATTTATCTTATAACCCTCAATCACTTCTTTCACAAAGAATTATCTAGTTTCATCTTGAACTAATTTGCTTCCACAACCTTCATGGTTAGTCTATTCTATATATTCACCACCGTCTTTGTAAATACTAAAATCTAACCTGTTTATTCATCCTCAGTCCATCCCACTCCTCTCCGCCCCCCCCCCCCCCCAAAACCCGGTTACAGTTAGTAGTTATGTTAATTAGGATTCAGGTTATCCATACAATATTGATAACTTTAATTAGCTTCCCCGAGCTGCCTTTTTGTCACCTTCCTTAGTTTCTCCTTGAAGCTCAAGTGCTAACTGCTGATATAAATTTAGTTGCTCTCCTTTGGACACGCTCGAAAGATAGGCTACTCCTGCTGAAGTATGGTGAGAAGAATTCTGTATGAGGCCAAACCAGTATTCTATAAAAGCTTACCATTAATCCTTTAGACTCTAGCTATACACTCTACAACCTTACTTGTTTTTGTTACTGCTGTTGCACGTTGCCTACCAGCAGCCCCAGATCAACCTCATGTGCTATCTTGTAATCTAGTATTTGTTCTTTATTGCTTATTGCCCTTGCCCAGTAACATCACCTTGCATTTGTCCATAGTAAACAGTATCTGTATCAATTTTATTCCCAACCCCCCACTATATCCAGATCCTTATGTATTTGGTTTTGTTGTTCCATTTTATTAGCAGCCTCTTTTCCCCCTTTCCCCCAGTTTGGCTCTAGATAATTTTATGTCCTGTCCTCATATACAAATTGTTTTTGGACAGTGTAAGCCATATTGGCCCTAGTACTGACCCTTAAGGCACCATGCTAATCACCTTACTTGTAAACCGGTTGCCGCCACACTTTCGGTAAATCACGTCTGAGGAAATTCCCGGCCATAATTTCTTGCGTTCCAAGTAATATGAAAATTTACTATATCTGTCAAAGTCTTCCATCTAACTTGTGTCTGTCAAACTCTAGATGTATCACTTCAAAGTGTTAAACTTTGTTACAGATGCAAAATATATATTTTTTGAAAGGAAGGTAGTCATTTCATGCTGCACTCTTTTGACCTGGAGCCAGAAATTTACAAATAGCTACAAAAGGCCCTCTAAATGACCTCAGGAGTTTACAAGCAAGTACAATTACCTCAATTTATCAATTTAGAACACTTCCGCTATATGATAGACAGATTTATATATTTTGAAAGCATTGAGTTTTTAAATGGCTATCCATTTTAAGCACTGTGATTGGGCTATGTGAACCCAATGTGACATTCACATCTGCCATTGGTCAGTGATATTTCATTGACAGGACTGTCAACCAATGAGGTGGGAGAACTGTCAGCAGGGACGCAGGTTCAGTCAAGTGAAGGTGGAGTTGAACGTGGTGCATCAAGTTTTTACAGTAATGGCAGCAGAACCAAGATTCACCTCCTCCTCAGCCCCAGGACCCGCACTTTATCCAGTAACAATGGTGGTGGTTCATATAACGTTATGACTGGCAGTATAATCTTTCGAATGTTGTAAATGCCTGTTAACTCAGCTGTTATCTCTGACCTCAGCAGCAGGAAGGTCTCATGCCCTGGACTTTGTTGTTACTCAGACTTGGTGCTGCACTCCAAGCCTCATCCCCAGAGGCCCCTGCTGAGTCCCAGTACACCCGCTAGTTGCTTCAGCACCAGCCCCAAGCAAACCCGCCCCAGATCCTGGACTTTATGGCTGTTGACTTCAGATCCAGATGTGGTGGTCATTGCTAGCTGAGATTGCTGTTTTGCAAGAGAGATAGCTGCATTCAAAAGAAAAACATCAAAACCAAAAAATGGGTGAAGTTATTTTTTGAAGAATTGAATTAACTCGATGAATTTTTCAAGTCTAGATTATTCTTCAGAGATTTGACCATCTGGCAGTACAATTTCCACAGAAGGGAAATAATCTTTAACATGCAATTAGCTGATGGGAAATGCAAAAAGTATTGTTCTGTTATATTAATGTAATGTGATTGTTGTGAATAGCCATTTGAATTAGATTTTTAAAAAACGACAATTTTTTCAACCTGATTATCTGGGAGGTGTGGTGGGGTGGGGTAATATAAATGTAACATTTAGAAGACAAATTATTTTCAAAGTCAAAGAAAGTACAGGTACAGAGTGAGTGAAAATGTCACTGTCGGGAGAGCCCTGGAATTTCACAAAGTTTCAGAAATAAGAACCATTTGTTTTCTCAAATGAAATTGCTTTTGAGAATGTTTAACTCTATAATTAATTTTTTTAAAAGTAAAGGTCTTAAATTAAAATGTCCGTGTCCTAATCATATTCTCCTTTTGCTAGCTCCTCACTAAAACTTTACCAAATATTGGTAAAAGAAATGGAGAAAAATAAAATGTAATTTAGAGATTTAGGTTATAAGTAGCAAAATATGATTTAATAATCTCGAACCTAAAGTGTGAATTTTTTTTGAAACTTAACTAAATTATTTCTAGTTCGTTACTTTATTATATCACAAAATAATGTAACATTTAAAATAAATTTAGTTTTAAGATCTCTCCCAACACCAGTGGTGTAGTTAATCTTATTTTCTCTTAAACTAAAAAATCATGTCACTGTTTCATGTAAATTTTGTTGAACCATCAATTTCTCCTCTGATTTAAGATTAAAGTCTGATTCTAGGAGGCAGTGGATAAATAAAGGAGCTGGGGGATAATGTCCATCACATAGACATCAAGAAACATCTTCCCAAAATGACCACGTATGCTGTCTAGTTAACACAGGAAAGATGCAATGTTGCCAGATTTATAGCATATATCGATTCAGCCAGTGTCCAGTGAAGGGCGTTGGTACAGGTACTGGTCGAGACTGATGCATATTGAGGACAGTGTGTCATGTCTGACTTACCCCAACAGCTCCCACATCAGTCTGGCCAGGGAAACTGGAGCTTTACGCTCGTGTCTAATGTTAGCAGAAAGCCAAGTGTCCCGTTGGCTCTTGCGTAACATAAAGAACATTAAAAATGTCATTTAGAAAGTTCCCGGTCAGTGTGGGAACTTTCAAGTTGCAGGTGTGCAACTGAAGTGATGATACCTCTGGGAGGTGGTTGTATACCTTTTGCCTAAGTCTGCTTCAGGGAATTTCGCATCTGAATTGCACCAACGCAATGCCAAAACTACTTCCCATCGACGCTACTGTGTAGCACAACTGACTTCTAATCGTCTTGGTTTTGCCAAGTACATTGTATATGTTATGTCCTTAGGGACACATTAGTATCTGTGTTAAATATAACCAGTTAGACTTAATTTGCATGTATTGCACAGAGGCAAAGTGCACCAGTGCATTCAATTAGCAAGATCTTGCTGCCGGGTAGTTATGGTAATGACAAAGCAATGAAACAAAGCATTGATTTTTTTCTTTGAATTAAGAAACAGAAGGTACATGTTCAATGGAGAAACCCATCCTACAGAGGACTTTAACTCTTCCCTGTTTGTCCCTTAAGCTACAATTTTATGGTCCGAATAAAACCAGCGACATGGTTTGGGCACCAATTGTGTAAAATATGCTCACATCGTTTAAGATGACAGCACTACCCCAGGCTTCTTCAAAAACTCACTGTTATACCAGTTGCAATCCAGATTTAATAGGAAATTCACTAACCTATCAGCAGACTTCTCCAGTGAATCAAAGAAGGATATGCCAATAAGGTTAGATGAAGTAGGGTGGGAGGAGACTCATGTGGAGCACAAACACCGACATAGACCAGTTGGGCCGAACGGCCTGTTTCAGTGCTATAAATTCGATGTAAATGTTTGTACTATGTAATGTAAATGTTTGTACTATGTAATGTAGAACAGAATAGAACAAGCCTGGACTGGAGTTCTGAATGAGCTAATACATTTAGAAATATGGATCCGGTAGTGGTCAGCTTGTTTGTCATCTTACCAAAAGCTTGTGGATGTGATGAGGAGAGGAGGGGGAAGAATCCAAGAAGGACCGAATGTCCCTCAGGATCTCTTCTATTGCTGTTCATTTTTTTTATTGCCAGTCTGCAGTGACATTGGGCCATAATTTTCTGTAGGAGTGAATCTAACAACGTCTGCGATTAGTTAGACTTGCCCTTGCCTGTTTAATCTCTACAATATTTTGCGTCACAAGTTGCTGGAAGTGCGAGCTGATAACTTTGCAGCAAGGAAACCCGGGTATCTGGGACCTGAGTGAACAGGGCGAGCAACTGTGTATCTCTTCAAACAAGCAGGTTGTGAAATAAGGCACTAGGACTCACAAGGAAGTGTAAATTAGAGTGGGTGAATTCAACGTCAAATTAGGTACAGAAAAGGGAATAAAAAGAGGGAAAGATTGGATTGAGAGAGAGAAAAAAGAAAAGTAAAAAAAAATTAATTTTAAATTTCACATTTTTAAAACGGAGTGATTATTTGCAGGGTGTGTTTTGACTCCATCTGTGCATGCGCACTCTGTACAGTCGTGTATCCGCAGTACGATCTATGAGGAAGCCGGAAGTGGGGCCAAACCACGTTGCCGAGCCTGGAGCTGCTGCCTGCTGCCTGAGCCTGCTACTAGGGCTTTTGGGTTATCTTTTGAAAATCAATGACTATACTAAAGGAGCCTCCAAGAATTGGGGGAGGGGAGAGAGAGAGAGGGCGAGGAGGGGAGAGGAGAGGAGAGGAGGTCAGGAACTCTAGGAGAGGAGGTCAGGAACTGGGTGGTGAGTGTGGTAAAGAGCACGAAGGGCACAGTGGGGATGGGGGAAGAACGTGATCCAGGTCTAAAGGTGGGGTGGATGAGAGCGAGAACGTGATCCAGATGGTAAGACGGATCACGCTCTTCCAACCACACCCCTTTTACACCCGCACCACGTTCTCGTTCTCCTCCCCCTAGACCTGGTTGATTTCTCGGAAAGCTGTCACTATTCACTTCATACCCAATAAACCTGTTAACAATCCGTGACCCACGCACAAAGCCCCATCTATGGGAGGGTCTGGGGGAAGGTCAGGAACTTGGGCAGGAGGAGAAGGTCAGGAACCGCGGGGGGTTGGGGGGGAGAAACTTGGGCAGGGGGAAAAGGTCAGGAACTGCGGCGGGGGGGTGGGGGGGAGGAACTTGGGCAGGGGGAGAAGGTCAGGAACTGCGGCGGGGGGGGGGGGCGGTGGAGGATGGGAGGTCAGAAACTTGGGGCGGTGGGGAGGTCAGGAACTTGGGTGGGAGGGTGGTCAGGAACTCGGTGGGTGTGGGGGAAGGTCAGGCACTTGGGCGGGGAAGAATGTCAGAAACTTGGGAGGAGGTCAGAAACCTGGGCGGTGGTGGCAGGAGCTTGTTTGGGGAGGGGGGGGGAGTAGGAGAAGGTCTTAACCCGCGAGTGTGAGCCCTGTCTGTTTTAAGTGAGCTCTGTTCTGTCTGGAGTAGGCAGTCAGAATGGCTCAAATTAAACTTTGCAAAGTAAGTGATTACGTAGGCAGGGAGGATCTAATTACATGTTCCAGAGAAACTGCTGGTTGTGTCCAAGGGGACCAATCAGCAATCAGGTCTTGTCATCCAAGGGGACCAATCAGAACTTTGGTGTTGCGAATAGACATGTCCTTTTTAAAATATCCAACAACAATTAAAACCTGAAGGAATGAGATTTCACACTTGTAATAGTTAATTTTTTGTGCCAGAAGGTTTATTGGGAGTAATTAACACTTAGCACATCGTTAAAAGAATCTCTGACAGCTAATCCAGGCTTAATTAAATATGTGTGGACCTTAAATGGCTCCAAAACAGGCTCCTTGCGTCACTTCAGACCAGTTGTGGTGAGTTTAGTTAGTATCTACTATGCAAGTATAGCAATTTCATGCCGTTTAATGCATTTCAGCGATGAACCAGACAGCGAGATGCAAAGATAACGACGGAGTGGCGCAGCTCAGACAGCAACTTTTGGATTTCCGCACTTAACTGCGCATCTGCCCTCGCCTGAAGTTGCTGTTGCAGTTGCGCATAAATAATAGTGAGCGCTTTTAGCCTCACTGTTATTTTGACAGCAATTTCTGGGCCATTGTGTTTTGTGAGGTGAGTTAGCTGCAGTCATCACTTGGCATGCACAGGTGGCAGAGGCTGTGTGACTATTTAACATCTTTATTTTAAGTGGTGTGAAACAGCATTTGTTTCCAGATAGTGAAAACAACACTTATGGATATATTGCCTATTATGTGAACTTCCATTGTATTTTGTTTCCTGATTTGTCTCCTGTGCTTCAATCCTATTGATCTCCTCTGCAAAATACTGAAGCAAACCTCTTTAGCAGCTTTTGACCAGTAGTTAATAGCCTCTTGGTACCAAAAAGAAACAGACTGGTTTATGCCTTGATGTAGTTGTTATATCTACAATAAACACATCTTACAATCAAATACTCATTGGCCAGTTTATCACAGCAACATTTGCTATCGCTGGCCATAAATTATTGGAAATTTACCAATCTGAAATGTATCTAGGCTTTGACCATACAATCCTCATGCAAGGTTGGAATTATTGCTAGCCACAGATGGTGCGTTAAATGGGAGTTAACAGTTTTGCGCGTTTAAAAAAAACAAACCTGTTTGTTGCACTTTCAAGAGGAACACACAACTTTGCTCTGTGTTCTTTTTCTGGAAGTTCGGGTGTATTGGGACAGGGTTGCCCAAGCACTTTGTCTCCATAAGCCACATAGTTTCTCACCATGGAACTTCAGGAACATATATAAAGTGTAAATCAAATATGGCAAAGACCAGGGTAATGGATTGGAGAAAAGCTGATTTTGAGGGGCTGAGAGTAGAACTTGGGAAAATAAAATGGGCAACAGTATTGGCAAACAATGATGTAGAACAGCAATGGGAAACATTTAAAACGGTGTTCAACAGAGTCCAGGAAAAATATATTCTGCTAAAAAACAAGAACAAGCTAAACACTAATGAGACACCATGGATGAATAAAGCCATGAGAAAAAACATGAGAGTAAGGAAAGAGGCATACATTAAGTACCTGGGCAGCAAGGGAGAGCATGACAAGAGAGAATACGAAGAGATTAGGAGAGAAGACAAAAAAGCCATTAGGAAGGCAAAGAGGAACTATGAAATTAAATTATCAAGGAGCATAAAACAAAATAGTAAAATATTTTACAGGCACGTAAATAAAAAAAGGAAGGTCGGGATGGGAATAGGGCCACTAAGGGATGGACAGGATAATACCACCGGCAACGATAGAGAGATATTAAATAATTACTTTGCTTCAGTATTTACCAGGGAGATAGAACAGGTGGAGATGACATCGGATGATGAGACTAGTAATGAGATAATTGCATTTAAAATTAAAACGAGGAGATATATTAAATAAACTAATGAAACTCAAACAGGATAAAACCCCTGGTCTGGACGATTACATCCGCGCATTTTAAAAGAATCTACGGAAGAGATAGCAGAGGCATTACTGTACATATTTAGTAATTTGTTAGAAAAGGGTGTAGTGCCAGAGGACTGGCGGGTAGCTAACGTAATACCTATATTTCAGAAGGGAGATAGAACATGTCCAGGGAACTATAGACCAGTCAGCTTAACCACCACCTTCTCAAGGGCAATTAGGGATGGGCAATAAATGCTGGCCTTGCCAGCGACGCCCACATCCCATGGGCGAATAAAAAAAAAATCGGTGGTAGGAAAATTAATGGAATCCCTACTAAAGGAGAAAATGGAAGAACATCTAGAAACCAAAAATATAATAATAAATAGTCAGCATGGATTTTAAAAGGGAAAGTCTTACTTGACCAACCTAATTGAATTTTTTGAAGAGGTAACAGAGAGAGTGGACAAGGGTAATGCAGTAGCTGTCGTTTATCTAGATTTTCAAAAGGCCTTCGATAAGGTACCACATAATAGACTAATAAATAAGGTCAGGGAATGCGGAGTCAGGGGACAAGTAGCAGAATCGATAGCTAGCTGGCTTCAAGACAGAAAGTAAAGGGTAGCTATTCAGAGTGGCAGAAGGTGAGAAGTGGTGTTCCACAAGGATCAGTGCTGGGACCACTGTTCACAATTTATATTAACAATTTAGACTTTGGAATCAAAAACACAATTTCTAAATTTGCGGATGACACCAAATTAGGGGGGATAGTCAATACTGAGGAGGAATGCAACAGGAAAACATTAATAAACTTGCAGAATGGGCATATAATTGGCAAATGAAATTCATCACAGATAAATGTGAGGTATTACATTTTAGTAAGAGAAATAGGGAGGTCACATATTATTTGGAAAATAAGAATCTAAATGGGGTAGTGGAGCAAAGGAATCTCGAAGTACAAATGCACAAATCACTAAAAGTATCGACACAGGTTAACAAGGCCATTAAAAAAGCAACCCAAGCACTAGGGTTTATTTCTAGAGGGATAGAATTGAAAAGTAGTGAAGTTATGCTAAACTTGTATCAAACCTTGGTTAGATCACACTTGGAGTACTGCATACAATTCTGGTCGCCATATTATAAAAAGGATATCGAGGCACTAGAGAGGCTGCAGAGAAGATTGACAAGGATGATACAAGAAATGCGAGGGTATACATATCAGGAAAGAATGAACAGGCTGGGTCTCTTTTCTCTTGAAAAGAGAAGACTGAGGGGTGACCTAATGGAGGTCTTTAAAATCATAAAAGGTTTTGATAGAGTAGACACAGAAAGAGTGTTTCCACTTGTGGGGAAGAACAAAACTAGAGGTCATCAATATAAGATAGCCACCAAGAAATCAAATAGGGAATTCAGAAGAAACTTCTTTACCGAGAGAGTGCTGAGAATGTGGAACTCGCTACCACAGAGTGGTTGAAGCGAATAGTATAGATGTATTTAAGTGGCAGTTAGATAAGCATATGAGGGAAAAAGGAATAGAGGGTTATGCTGATAGAGTTAGATGAGGAAAGACGGGAGGAGGCTCGAGTGGAGCATAAACGCCAGCATGGACTGGTTGGGCTGAATGGCCTGTTTCTGTGCTGTATATCCAATGCAATCCGATGTAAAATCCCTTTTAATTTGAATATACCTTTCATAGAATCGTACAACACAGCAGGAGGCCATTTGGCTCATCGTGCTTGTGCCGGCTTTTTGAAAGAACTATGCAATTAGACCTACTCTCCTGCTCTTTTTCAATAGCTCTGCAAATTTTTCCTTTTCAAGTATACAGTTCCCTTTTGAAAGTTACTATTGAATCTGCTTCCACCACCCTTTCAGGCAGTGCATTCCAGATCACAACAACTGGTTAAAAAATTCTCCTCATCTTCCTTCAGGTTCTTTTGCCAATTAAACCTTAAATTGCTGATACTAACAAATTTTGGTGTGCTGATTTTCTCTTTCATTCACTGGATGTGGGCAATGCCAGCATTTATTGCCTATCCCTAATTGTCCTTGAAAAGGTGGTGGTGAGCCGTCTTCTTGAACTGCTGCTGTCCGTGTGGTGAAGGTACTTGTCTGGTGCGAATGTTACTTGCCATTTATCAGCCGAAGCCTGGATGTAGCCCAGGCCTTGCTGCATGCGGACACGGACTGCTTCATTATCTGAGGATTGCAGTGTTCAGTTCCATTTGCAGCTCATCAGCGGACATCCCCACTTCTGACCTTATGATGGAGGGAAGGTCATTGATGAAGCAGCTGAAGATGGTTGGGCCGAGGACACTGCCCTGAGGAACTCCTGCAGCAATGTCCTGGGGCTGAGATGATTGGCTTCCAACAACCACAACCATCTTCCTTTGTGCTAGATATGATACCAGCTAGTGAAGAGTTTTCCCCCTGATTCCCATTGACTTCAATTTTACTAGGGCTCCTTGATACCACACTCGGTCAAATGCTGCCTTGATCTCAAGGGCAGTCACTCTCGCCTCTGGAATTTAGCTTTTTTGTCCATGTTTGGACCAAGGCTGTAATGAGGTCTGGAGACAAGTGGTCCTAGCGGAACCCAAACTGAGCATCGGTGAGCAGGTTATTGGTAAGTGCCGCTTGATAGCACTGTCGACGACACCTTCCATTACTTTGCTGATGATTGGGAGTAGACTGATGGGGTGGTAATTGGCCGGATTGGATTTGTCCTGCTTTTTGTGGACAGGACATACCTGGGCAATTTTCCACTTTGTCGGGTAGATGCTAGTGTTGTAGCTGTACTGGAACAGCTTAAGCACTTATCCACCAATAAGGCAACAGCATTAATAGCAGTCCTCCCCAAAGCCTCCAGACTCCCAAACCTTAAACAATACAACCCAACCAATAGGACTAACTTGCCTGGGCTTTAAGAGCTGAATTGCTAAGGTTTTGCCGTGGCATGTGGCTCACTGGCTGCAGTTCGGACACCCCTAAATAAGGGGAAACTAAAAATAACACACAAATAAGTGACCATTTGAATGAGCGATTCAGAGACCCTGCAGAGCCTCAATGTTCTGAGATAAAACACAGCAGTGGCTGATTTGAGGACTTGGTCAACAGCAGCCATGAGAAAAGAAAGAAAGACTTGCATTTATATAGCACCTTTCACGACCACCGGACGTCTCAAAGCGCTTTACAGCCAATGGAGTACTTTTGAAGTGGAGTCACTGTTGTAATGTGGGAAACGCGGCAGCCAATTTGCGCTCAGCAAAGTCCCACAAACAGCAATGTGATGATTTTTTTTAGTGATGTTGGTTGAGGGATAAATATTGGCCAGGACACCGGGGATAACTCCCCTGCTCTTCTACGAAATAGCACCATGGGATCTTTTATGTCCACCTGAGAGAGCAGACGGGGCCTCGGTTTAACGTCTCATCCGAAAGACGGCACCTCCAACAGTGCAGTGCTCCCTCAGCATTGCACTGGAGTGTCAGCCTAATATGTGCTCAAGTCCCTGGAGTGGGACTTGAACCCACAACCTTCTGACTCGGAGGCGAGTGTGCTAACAACTGAGCCACAGCTGACACTGAGCATTGGAATAGGTGAGTGCTTCTGAAATTGAAATTCAAGTGGGAAAAAAAGCTCCCTAAAGCTAGAACAGCATGGGCTATTTGTGGCACATGGGCAGCACGGTCTGGGTCTGCCATATATCAAGGTAAATAGCCAACTGAATCACAAGCATTTCCGCAGCAGATGTCTTCATACCAGCTTCTTCCAGTATAGCGGAGGTCATTCTACCCATTGTGTCACATGTTAATCATAAAAAGTTAGCATGCAGGTACAGCAAGTAATTAGGAAGGCAAATGGAATGTTTGCCTTTATTGCAAAGGGAATGGAGTATAAAAGTAGGGAAATCCTGTTACAACTGTACAGGGCGTTGGTGAGACCACACCTGGAGTACTGCGTACAGTTTTGGTCTCCTTATTTAAGGAAGGATATACTTGCATTGGAGGCAATTCAAAGAAGGTTCACGAGGTTGATTCCGGAGATGAAGGGGTTGTCTTATGACGTAAGGTTGAGCAGGCTGGGCCTATACTCATTGGAGTTTAGAAGAATGAGAGGGGATCTTATTGAAACATCTAAGATTCTGAAGGGGCTTGACAGGGTAGATGCAGAGAGGATGTTTCCCCTCATGGGGGAATCTAGAACTAGGGGGCATAGTTTCAGAATAAGGGGAAACCCTTTTAAATCGGAAATGAGGAGAAATTTCTTCTCTGAGGGTCGTGAATCTTTGGAATTCTCTTCTCCAGAGAGCTGTGGCGGCTGGGTCATTGAAAATATTTTTGGTGGAGATAGACAGATTTTTGAACAATAAGGGAGTCAAGGGTTATGGGGAGCGGGTGGGGAAGTGGAGTTGAGGCCAAGATCAGATCAGCCATGATCTTATTGAATGGCGGAGCAGGCTCGAGGGACCAAGTGACCTACTCCTGCTCCTACGTCTTATGTTCTTATTTTCTTATGTGCCTGTGCCGGCTGGCTGAAAAGGCTGTCCATTTAATCATATTCCCCTGCCCTTTCCCCATCAACAGCACTCATGATGATTAGTTGTTCATGTAAAAAAAAAAGTCCAATTAAACATAAAGGTAGGTCTCGGGGCGGTGGGGGGGGGGGGAAACTGTAGGAAGAACAACCCTGGGTTTTGCTAACCTGACGAGTATATGCCGAAGAACCAGTTGAATCAATGACGCCCTTGCAAGGAACTGTCTGGGGTTCCTTACTGCAATAGGCTAGGTATAGGAATGGATGGTGCGTGGATCAGCTCGCCCAAATGTTCCTAATGCTAACCAGTTGGATTAAATTGAAGTTTTTGTTCCACTGTTAATTAGGATACCTACAAGTTACTGAGTAAGTGAATTAACCTTTCTTGTCTAAGACATCAGGCAACCAGTCATGCACTATAAGACTGTTTATTGGTTAGAAAATTACAACTCAAGGTTAAAGTTGGGTACATGAACACTTAATAGATATGAATATATGCAGTCAGAGTTATAAGAACATAAGAAATAGGAGCAGGAGTAAGCCATTTGGCCCTTCGAGCCTGCTCCACCATTCAATAAGATCATGGCTGATCTTCTACCTCAACTCCACCTTCCTGCACTATCCCCATATCCCTTGATTCCCTTAACATTCAAAAATCTATCGATCTCTGTCTTGAATATACTCAACGACTGAGCCTCCACAGCCCTCTGGGGTAGAGAATTCCAAAGATTCACCACCCTCTGAGTGAAGAAATTTTTCCTCATCTCAATCCTAAATGGCCGACCCCTTATTCTGAGACTGTGACCCCTGGTTCTAGACTCCCCAGCCAGGGGAAACATCTTTCCTGCATCTACCCTGTCAAGCCCTGTAAGTATTTTGTATGTTTCAATGAGATCACCTCTCATTCTTCTAAACTCCAGAGAATATAGGCCTAGTCTACTCAATCTCTCCTCATAGGACAATCCCCCTATCCCAAGAACCAGTCTGGTAAACCTTTGTTGCACTCCCTCTATGGCAAGTATATCCTTCCTTAGATAAGGAGACCAATACTGTACACAATACTCCAGGTGTGGTCTCACCAGTGCCCTATATAATTGCAGTAAGATGTCTTTACTCTTATACTCCAATCCTCTTGTAATAAAGGCCAACATACCATTTGCTTTCCTAATTGCTTGCTGTACCTGCATGTTAACTTTGTGATTTGTGTACAAGGACACCCAGGTCCCTATGAACACCAACATTTCCCAATCTCTCACCATTTTAAAAAATACTCTGTTTTTCTATTTTTCATATTAAAGTGGTTAACTTCACATTTCTCCACATTATATTCTATTTGCTATGTTCTTGCCCACTCACTTAGTCTGTCTATATCCCCATGAAGCCTCCTTGCATCCTCCTCACAACTTACATTCCCACCCAGCTTTGTATCATCAGCAAACTTGGATATATTACATTTGGTCCCCTCATCCAAATCATTGATGTAGATTGTAAATAGCTGATGCCCAAACACTGATCCTTGCGGTACCCCACAAGTTACAACCTGCCAACCCGAAAATGACCCGTTTATTCCTACTCTCTGTTTCTGTCCGTTAACCAATCCTCAATCCATGCTATTATATTACCCCAATCCCATGAGCCCTAATTTTGTTTCATAACCTCTTGTGTGGCACCTTATTGAATGCCTTCTGAAAATCCAAATACACCACATCCACTGGTTCCCCCTTATCTATTCTGCTAGTTACAACCTCAAAAAACTCTAACAGATTTGTCAAACACGATTTCCCTTTCATAAATCCGTGTTGACTCTGCCCAATCCTATTATTATTTTCTAAGTGCCCTGTTACCACGTCCTTAATAATAGATTCTAGCATTTTCCCTACTACTGTTGTCATGCTAATTGGTCTGTAGTTCCCTGTTTTCTCCCTCCCTCCTTTCTTAAATAGTGGGGTTACATTTGCTACCTTCCAATCCACGGGAACTATTCCAGAATCTATGGAATTTTGGAAAATGACAACCAATGCATCCACTATCTGTATAGCCACCTCTTTCAAAACCCTCGGATGTAGGCCATCAGGTGCAGGGGATTTATCGGCTTTCAGTCCCATTAATTTCTCCAGTACATTTTTTTACTAATACTAATTTCTTTCAGTTCCTCATTCTGGCTAGACCCTTGGTTCTGCATTATTTCCGGTAAGTTTTTTGCATCTTCTTTGTGAAGACAGACACAAAGGGCTGGATTTTCTCAGGCGGGACTTCTGGTTTCCGGGTTTCAGTCCCGCCCCAGCGACTTCTGACCAACCCACGCTATTTTCCCTTGAATGGTCTTGTTAAGCCCTTACCGGCTAATTAAGGGAAAGCCGGTGACAGATGACGTCAGTGTATGACGCTTGATGTGTTGAAAATTTTTTGACAGATGAATTGTCAGCATTTGACAGCTTTGAGAAGCTGTGAAACACTGACAATCTCTGCTCTAAGGTGAGCCCTTGCACACAGGCTCACCAAGACACCTCTCCTCAGCAGAAAGCAGATGGCTGCTGCATCTGAGAATGCAGCAGCCATTCTGTCATCTCTGCTGTTGAGATGAGGCACCTCCGGATCCTCAAAGGTTGAAGACTGCAGAAAGAAGCAAAGGTAAGGAAACTTTTTCCAACAGTTTACACTCACCTCTCATACTTACCTAGCCACACTTGCACCCATCACTCACCTCTACAGCTTACATTTTGACCCCTCTCACCCCCGCAGACCCACTGCTCGCCTTGCTGACCCTGGCGAGGTTTCCCGACGTTGGGAAGGCCGCATCAGTAGGCGTAAAATGGTGAAAAGCCTCTTAACTGCCTGTTAGCTACCTGTTAACAGGCAGTTATTAGGCTTTAATCCCCTTCCCGCTTGAGGAGACGGGTCCCTGCGCGAGTTGGGGACCCGCCTCTCGGGAAGATGGTTCGGAGGCGGGTTGGGAGCAGGGTTGGGACCCGCTCCCAATTTTTCCCATTTTCCCAGCAGTCCCGCCTCCAAACCCGCCTCCTCAGGGCTGGTAAAATCCAGTCCAAAGTATTTGTTTAATTTCTTGCCACTTCCTTATTCCCCATTATAATTTCTCCTTTCAGCCTGCAAGGGACCCACATTTACTTTTGCTAATCTTTTCCTTTTTACATATCGATAGAAGCTTTTACAGTCTGTTTTTATGTCTCTCGCTAGTTTACTCTCATATTCTATTTTCCCTTTCTTTATCAATTTTTTGGTCCTCCGTTGCGGAATTCTAAAATCCTCCCAATCCTTAGGCTTGCTACTCTTTTTGGCAACAATTTAAGCCTCTTCCTTTGATCTAATACTATCTTTACCTTCTCTTGTTAGCCACGGTTGGACCACTTTTCCTCTGGGGTTTTTGTGCCTTAAAGGAATGTATATTTGTTGTAAATTATGCATTAATTCTTTAAATGCTAGCCATTGTTTGTCTACCGTCATACCTTTCAATGTAGTTTCCCAATCTACCTTAGCCAACTCGCCCCTCATACCTATGTAGTTTGCTTTGTTTAGATTTAAGACCCTAGTTTCGGATTTAACTAAATCACTTTCAAACTCAATATAAAATTCTATCATATTATGGTCACTCTTCCCTAAAGGCCCCTTTACTACAAGGTTATTAATGAATCCTTTCTCATTGCACAATACTAGATCTAAAATAGCCTGTTCCCTAGTTGCTTCCTCAACATCATGATCTAGAAAACTATCTTGCATAGATTCCATGAATTCATCTTCCACACTGTTACTGCAAATTTGGTTTGCCCAGCCTATATGTAGATTGAAGTCCCCCCATGATCACTGTATTACCCTTGTTACATGCGCCTCTAATTTCCTGATTTATACTACATTACAACTACTGTTTGGGGGCCTATAAACAACTCCCACTAATGTTTTCTGCCCCTTGCTGTTTCTTAGCTACACCCAAACTGATTCTACTTCTTGATTTTTGGGGCTAAGATCCTTTCTCTCTACTGTCTTTATCCCATCCTTTTATTATCAGGGCTACCCCTCCTCCTTTCCCATTTTGTTTATCTCTTCTAAAAGTTAAGTATCCTGGAGTATTTAGTTCCCAACCTTGACCACTTTGCAACCTCGTCTCCGTTATGGCTGTTAGGTCAAACCTGTGAATTTCTATCTGCGCTATTAATTTATCTATTTTGTTGCGAATGCTTCACGCATTCAGATATAGTGCCTTTAGCTTTGAATGATTTCTATTTTTCCCTGATGTCACCTTAGTCACTGATGCCCTATTACCTTTGTTACTCTCTCTGTCCCTTCCTGACCCACTCTACTGATTTTTATCCAAAACTCTACTCTGCTCTAGAGCCTTGACATTTCTCTTGCTGTTTTTAAATTTACTCTTTCCTGAATCCTCCCACCCCCCCCCCTTCATTAGTTTAAAGCCCTGTCTACTGCCCTAGTTATTCGGTTCGCCAGGACACTGGTCCCAGCCCGGTTTAAATGGAGCCCGTCCCAATGCAGCAGCTCCCTCTTTCCCCAGAACTGCTGCCAGTGCCCATGAACTGAAATTCCATCCTCCCACACCACTCTTTGAGCCACGCATTTAAACCCCTAATCTGTTTATCCCTATGCCAATTGACGTGTGGCTCAGGTAACAATCCAGAGATTATTACCTTTGAAGTTCTGCTTTTTAATTTGGATCCTAGCTCCTCAAACTCCCTCAGCAGAACCTCATTCCTAGTTCTACCTATGTCGTTTGTTCCTACGTGGACCACGACAACTGGATCCTCCCCCTCCCGCTCCAAGTTCTTCTCCAGCCGCGAGGCGACGTCTTTAACCCTGGCACCGGGCAGGCAACACAACCTTCGGAACTCCCGGTCGCGGCTGCAGAGAACTGTATCAATTCCCCTGACTGTACTGTCCCCTACCACAACTACATTCCCTTTCACTCCCCCCACTTGAATAGCCTCCTGCACCATGGTGCCATGGTCAGCTTGCTCATCCATTCTGCAGGCTATTCCCTCATCCACACAGGCAAGAACCTCATACCTGTTGGACAAGGGCAAAGGCTGAGGCTCCTCCGGCACTGCACCTGGGGTCCCATACCTGCCTGAGTTGCAGTCACACCCTTCTGTCCCTGACCACTAACCAGACCTGTACCATTACATAACCTAAGGGGTGTGACTGCCTCCTGGATCAAAGTGTCCAGGTAACTCTCCCCATCCCTGATGCCCCGCAATGTCTGCACCTGAGACTCCAGCTCAAAAACTCTGAGCTGAAGTTCCTCAAGATGCAGGCATTTACTGCAAACGTGGTTGTCCGGGATCACAATGCTCTCCACAAACTCGCACATGCTGCAGTTGCGGCGCACCACCCTATAAGACCTTGTTTTATTTAATTAAATTTAATTAAATTTGTAATTAGGTAACTTAGTTTACAGTGTAGTTTCTTGACTACTTTCTCGATCTAGATTAAGTTTTTTTTTATTCGTTCCTGGGATGTGGGCGTCGCTGACAAGGCTGGCATTTATTGCTCATCGCTAGTTGCCCTCGAGAAGGTGGTGGTGAACCGCCTTCTTGAACCACTGTAGTCCGTGTGGTGAAGGTACTCCCACAGTGCTGTTAGGTAGGGAGTTCCAGGATTTTGACCCAGTGATGATGAAGGATCGGCGATATACTTCTAAGTCAGGATGGTGTGTGACTTGGAGGGGAACTTGGAGGTGGTGATGTTCCCATGCTCCTGCTGCCCTTGTCCTTCTAGGTGGAAGAGGTAGCGGGTTTGGGAGGTGCTGCCGAAGATGCCTTGGCGAGTTGCTGCAGTGCATCTTGTAGATGGTACACACTGCAGCCATGGTATGCCAGTGGTGGAGGGAGTGAATGTTTAAGGTGGTGGATGGGGTGCCAATCAAGTGGGCTGCTTTGTCCTGGATGGTGTCGAGCTTCTTGAGTGTTGTTGGAGCTGCACTCATCCAGGCAAGTGGAGAGTATTCCATCACACTCCTGACTTGTGCCTTGTAGATGGTGGAAAGGCTTTGGGGAGTCAGGAGGTGAGACACTCGCTGCAGAATACCTAGCCTCTGACCTGCTCTTGTTGTCACAGTATTTATGTGGCTGGTCCAGTTAAGTTTCTGGTCAATGGTGATCCCCAGGCTGTTGATGGTGGGGGATTCAGTGATGGTAATACCGTTGACTGTCAAGGGGCGGTGGTTAGACTCTCACATGTTGGAGATAGTCATTGCCTGGCACTTGTGTGGCGCGGATGTTACCTGCCATTTATCAGCCCAAGCCTGAACGCCGTTCAGGTCTTGTTGTTTGCGGGCAGGACTGGTTTATTATCTGAGGAGTTGCGAATGGAACTGAACGCTGTGCACTCATCAGCGAACATCCACATTTCTGACCTTATGTTGGAGGGAAGGTCATTGATGAAGCAGCTGAAGATGGTTGGGCCGAGGACACTGCCCTGAGGAACTCCTGCAGCGATGTCCTTGGGCTGTGATGATTGACCTTCAACCACCACAACCATCTTCCTTTGTGCTAGGTATGACTCCAGTTAAGGGTACTGAAATGAAACATCTACCTGTAACACAGAGCACTACAAGTAGTGTCGGCAAAAAGCAACAACTCCTTCCCCCTCTTCTCGAAACCCCACTCTTTCCAAATTCCCAAATAAAACACTCTGTTCAAGTCCACTACGTTTAATCCCGCTCTGTGCTCTGCAGAAATGTTTACTTTTATACATTAGGAGCCTCACCCAATTTACAAGTGTCGACTCAGCTCCTCTGCTTCTGGTGATTATCGTCTATTCAAGACAAACACTTACAGCTGACTGACAGTTAACTGCCACTGGCAGGCAGCTTCTGTTAACTACTAAATTTCACTTTTTACAGAAATAACAACAGAAAATGCTGGAAACAGTCAACAGGTTAGGCAGCATCCGTGGAGAGAGAAACAGAGTTAACGTTTCAGGTCTGTGACCCTTCGTCAGAACTGGAAGAAGTTAGGGATGTAACAGGTTTTAAGCAGGTGCAGAGGCAGGGAAAAGTGGGGGGAAGGGGAGGAAGGAATAAGAAGGGACGGTCTGTGCTAGGATGGAAGACAGGAGAGATTAAATGTTGCAAATGGGGATGGCAGAATCATCAACAGCTGCCGCCTGAAAAAATGGGGGTTATAGTCTGAAATTGTTGAACTCAATGTTGAGTCCAGAAAGTTGTGTAATCGAAAGATGAGGTGCTGTTCCTCGAGCTTAATGAAGCTCAACGTAAGCTCAAGGAACAGCACCTCATCTTTCAATTAGGCTACATCCCTAACTTTTTCCAGTTCTGACGAAGGGTCACAGATCTGAAACGTTAACTTTGTTTCTCTCTCCACAGATGCTGCCTGGTCCGCTGCGTGTTTCCAGCATTTTCTGTTGTTATTTCAGATTTCCAGCATCCGCAGTATTTTGCTATTGTATTCACTTTTTACTGTTTCTACTTACCCAATACTTACCAGAAATTCCCAAATAAAACACTCTGTTCAAGTCCACCGTTTAATCCCGCTCTGTGCAGAGCGCTTTGTGCTCTGCAGAAATGTTTACTTTTATACCGCAGTGTGAATAACAAATCATTAATCAACAAAGTTACTTAACAAATTGAGTAGCCGAAGTTAATCAGGCAATTCGATCAGCATTAACAGATACTGAATATTAATTATAGCAGTGATCAGAGTCTGAGTTTATTACAGTTGGTAAGGTTAATTTAAGGTCAAACCATGGTTGAGCCAGTCTCCTTCCTTCCCTGGGATGAAGGCGTAGTTCCTAGAGCGGCGATTCGATGAGACCCCTTTTGGCTGCAGGGCTATCCGTTCCACTTGGATCTTCGACTCTGGCTGAACCCACCATACGCAGGAGTGACGATATCCGAGCTATCTTCACTCTCTTCTTTCTCTGATCTCGGGTACTTATAAAGTTAAGTGACACTTTTCTCTGCCTGCAACTGGCTAGTACAGCCTCACAAGCTAACTCGGTGTTTTACTCCATCCTAATTTGCTGTACCTGTAAAGGCACCTGTCAATGCCTGCAAGGTAAAGCTTCTTATAGAACAACGAGAACCTAAATGACCTAACAGAGAGACTGCTACTTCTAGAAAGACAAAGAGGCAGCTCGCTTCCTCTAAGAAAAGATTACTACAGACTGTCTACTGAAGCTACTACTACAGACTGTCTACCACTGGAGGGGTGCAGTATCCTCGATTTTATATCTGCATTTCAAAGGCAAGTCTCCCTAAATTCACTTAACCAATCAGGGTGAATCTTTTATTCAAACCAATAATACCAATTACATAGTAAAACCATTACATTCATCCATCACAGTAAATACAGTACAAATACCCCCAAACAATACCACACAATTTTTTTTTTTAAGATTTAAAATAATACATCTCACTTAACTCCACATAAAACAACCCATTTCAACACCACAGTGTACAAACACATAGCACCATCACAATCCAACTAAATGCCACAGATAACATCCACTCCAATAACCCAAGAAACCTGTTCCACGCCAGTCCCACTGGCACCGCCCACCCGACCATCCACTCAATTGTTCGTCCGATCAATCAAGCGTTCGTCCGTTCACACCTCTGCCGACCAGCCGCCCCGCCCTGGGCCCCCCGCCTGGGGTTCTCCGTGCTGGGCCTCCCGCCCAGGCCACTCTCCTCCGGGTCTTCCACCTTGGGCCTTCTGCACCGGACCCTCCGCACCGGCATTCCCCGCGAGCAGCCGGGGTGAATCAACCGCATCTCCCGACTCCACCTCTGCCGACCAGCCGCCCCGCCCTGGGCTCCCCGCCTGGGGTTCTCCGTGCTGGGCCTCCCGCCCAGGCCACTCTCCTCCGGGTCTTCCACCTTGGGACTTCTGCACCGGACCCTCCGCACCGGCATTCCCCGCGAGCAGCCGGGGTGAATCAACCGCATCTCCCGACTCCACCTCTGCCGACCAGCCGCCCCGCCCTGGGCCCCCCGCCCTGGGCCCCCCGCCTGGGGTTCTCTGTGCTGGGCCTCCCGCCCAGGCCACTCTCCTCCGGGTCTTCCACCTTGGGCCTTCTGCACTGGACCCTCCGCACCGGCATTCCCCGCAAGCAGCCGGGGTGTGGCGCTCACCCGTTCACACAGCACCGAGCCGAGCCGAGAATCTCGCAGCCCCAGCCCCAGCCCCTGCCTCTGCCTCTGTCTGTCCTCCCCCGGGTGCCCGCGAAGCGGACAACGTGGAGTGCATTAAACTAAAATAACATTTCCCGGGGAAACGATGCACTCCAGTCCCTGTGGCGCCCACCGGTCTCGGAAGGCTTCAAGTGTGCCGGCGGACACCGCATGCTCCATCTCCAGGGCCACCCTGGCGTGAACATAGCCACGGAAGAGAGGCAGGCAATTGGGCCGAACGACCCCCTCGACCGCCCGCTGCCTGGACCTGTTAGTGGCCACTTTGGCCAGGCCCAGGAGCAGTCCCACGAGGAGGTCCTCCGACCTGCTCTCTCCCCTCCGCACCGGGTGACTGTAGATCAGGAGCGTGGGACTGAAGTGCAACCAAAAAGCGAGGAGCAGCCCCTTCAAATATTCAAAGAGGGGCTGCAACCTCTCACATTCCACATATACGTGGAACACGGACTCCTCGAGGCCGCAAAAAAGACAGGCGGCCTGGGAGTCCGTGAACCTACTTAAAAACCGATTGCACGGGATTGCTCCGTGCAACACCCTCCAGGCCAAGTCCCCAATAGAAAAGGGGAGGACTCCCGCATAGAGAGCCCTCCATTGGGGATCTTCACCTCCGCCGGACGGCAAGATGGCACGCCAAGGCGTGTCCGGACAGCAGGCGAAGATGACAAAGTGGAAAGTGTGCAGGAGCAGCCTGTACAGGAAACCCCTCCGTGCAGAACTGAAGGGCACGGAGGGCATTTCCCCGAGACGGCTCAAGTTGTGAGGCGCCGGTTCCCGAGAGGGGTTTCGGGGCCGCGCGCCGATGAGGAATTCCGTCCGAACGGAGGTCAGTTCAGACGGGATCGCCCCACGTGCTTGAGCCTCCTCGATACACCTAGTGGAGGCTGCAGGGCTATCCGTTCCACTTGGATCTTCGATTCTGGCTGAACCCACCATACGCAGGAGTGACGATATCCGAGCTATTTCACTCTCTTCTTTCTCTGATCTCGGGTACTTATAAAGTTAAGTGACACTTTTCTCTGCCTGCAACTGGCTAGTACAGCCTCACAAGCTAACTCGGTGTTTTACTCCATCCTAATTTGCTGTACCTGTAAAGGCACCTGTCAATGCCTGCAAGGGTAAAGCTTCTTATAGAACAACGAGAACCTAAATGACCTAACAGAGAGACTGCTACTTCTAGAAAGACAAAGAGGCAGCTTGCTTCCTCTAAGAAAAGATTACTACAGACTGTCTACTGAAGCTACTACTACAGACTGTCTACCACTGGAGGGGTGCAGTATCCTCGATTTTATATCTGCATTTCAAAGGCAAGTCTCCCTAAATTCACTTAACCAATCAGGGTGACATCTATACCAGAAGCTCTCTTCCCCCCACCTTCTGCTCGTCAAACCTGATAAATGTGGAGTCCTGTGACTGTCATTAAGTCGCTGGTCATGGCTTTACCCCCTGCAAGACAGAGTTCTGTCTATGATTTTAATGATTTCCCTCCCCCCCCCCCCCCCCAACTGATGCTTCATGGTGTTGTACACGATTTTGACAATTTAATATTTCATCAAGTGTTAATTGTAAATGAGGAAAACTTTATTGCAATAAGGACTGTGTTTATAAGCACAGATTGTCGAGTGGAATTAACCAAGGTTTTATGGCTTTAATTAGTTTCTGGCTTTCCCTTGGTTTGAAGTAGCTGAGAATTTGTGTTGGTTAAAAGCCTTTTCCCAGCATTCAGTTCAACAGCTGAACTCCATTTTGCATGGTCAGCTTTCAAGCTTAAACTCCATTTTAGACACATTTTAGGGCATTTCCCTAACAAATCTCCGACAATCCAAGCAATTTATGGGGCACTGTTTCTACAAGACCTTTTCAGTCAGGGTCTGGTGAACCCATGCTGCTTTCTGATGTAGTTGGTGAGCTGCTACCTTCCCATCATGACCCCCTCCTCATGCTCCTCTTGTGCCATGGCTTATGGCTGCTCATTTTCCATAATGTGTGTACGCCTCTTTTAATGGCTGTGCTGTTCAGTAATTAGCGCAACATAAGTATTCTGTCAGTTCTCTATAGGGCATGTTGTACAGCATCCTCAGTATGGTCCAAACATTGGTCCTCTTGCTTGTGCTTCATTGTGTGCTGTTTGGTTGGGGGAGTGGGTCAAGTAGCAGTCATAAGCCACATTTCAAGTTGGTAACCAATATCTTTGTGCAGGTAACTCTTCAACCTATCTTCCTCCTGGAATTAGGGGGAATCTATGATTCACTTAAGGTATGGGTAACGTGGGGACTTCGTAGAGCTGTGTATTCACCAGTTGTGTGAAACTATTTGGCAGTTCATCAAGTGGTAGTTTTTGTTTTGTTGAACACCATGGATTATTGACCAGATATTGCAATGGCTTTACCATCTTTTTTCCTTGCCATGCGCCACCTAATCCTCACAGAAAATGTTAATTTCCCCCAATACTTATCCTGACATTCGAAGTTATTCTGTGTTCCTCTTCCATTTTAGGGATTTCCTGTTAAAGATTGTTTTCTTCCCAAATTTCTTCCCTCTTCTGAGGGCTTTGACTCCTTGCTAGAATACAATTTCAGATTGTTAACATCTGTCAATCCCGTCGTGGCAGTCACTGCTACAAGGTTGTCTGAAGAAGTTCATTCCTATCTTTTATTTTTCCCGCCTCATTCCTTCCATGTGGGAAAGCATCTGGAGGGTGGAGTGAAATTCCTGTCCAACTAATTTCAGAGAGAAAGAAGGTACGAGTGAAATGGCATTCCACCAATTTATATTCACATTTAATATGTCATTTGAAATTATTGGACAGGAATCTCACCCTTTCCCCTTCTCCCCCAGTGTCTCCTCAACTTCAAGAGAAATTCACCATGTGGAGAATTGTGCATCAAACTTGTGTCTTACCATTTTCCTGGCCCTGACCATCTCCTTTTCACCATGGACGTCTAGTCCCTCTACACCTCCATCCGCCACTAGGACGGCCTGTGGACCCTCCGTTTATACCTTGAACGGAAGCCCAACCAGTCCCCAACCACCACCACCCTCCTGGTTGAACTTGTTTTTACTTTGAACAGCTTCTCCTTTGACTCCACTCACTTCCTCCAAATAAAAGTTGTTGCTATGGGTCCTAGCTATGCCTGCCTTTTCGAGGGAGACGTGGAACATTCTTTATTCCAGTTCTAAACAGCTCCCTTCCCTCACCAATTTTTCCAGTACATTGATGACTGTATCGGTGCCGCTTTCTGTTCTCGTCCCGAACTGGAAAATTTCATCAACTTTGCTTCCAATTTCCACTGCTCCCTCACCTTCACGTGCTCCATCTCCATCGCTTCCTTTCACTTTCTCGATTACTTTATCTCCATTTCTGGGGGTAGCCTGTCAACCAATATCTACTATGACCCCACTGACTCCCACAGCTACCTTGATTACACTTTCGCCCACACCGCTTCCTGTACGGACTCTATTCCATTCTCCCAGTTTCTCTATCTCCGTCTCATCTGTTCTGAGGGTGCCAACTTTCACGCCAGTGCTTCTGATATGTCTTCCTTTTTCCACAACCGAGGATTCCCCTCCACCGTGGTGGACGGGATCTATGACTGTGCCCGTCCCATTTCCCGAACTTTTGCTCTCACCCTTTCCCTCTCTCCCAGAAACATGATAGGTTCCCCTTGTCCTCACCTTCCACCCAACCAGCCACCACATTCAATGGCTCATCCTCTGCCATTTCCGCCACCTCCAGTGTGATCCCACCACCAAAAACATCTTCCCTTTTCAGCATTCCGAAGGGATCATTCCCTCCACGACACCCTGATCCACTCCTCAATCACCCCCAACACCTACTCCCCTTCCCACGGCACCTTCCAATACACGCACAGGAGATGCAACAGCTGTCTTTTCACCTCCTCCCTTCCCACCATCCAGGGCCCCAAACACTCCTTCCAGGTGAAATAGAGATTTATTTGTACTTTCAATTTAGTGTACTGTATTCGCTGCTCACAATGCAGTCTCCTCTACATTGAGGAGACCAAATGCAGATTAGGTGACCGCTTTGCTGAACACCTCCGTTCAGTCTGCAAGCGTGACCCCGAGCTTCCGGACGCTTGTCATTTTAGTTCTTCGCCCCACTTCCACTATTACCTCTCTGTCCTTGGCCTCTTACACTGTTCTAATGAAGCTCAACGTAAGCTTGAGGAACAGCACGGCATCTTTTGATTAGGCACTTTACAGCCTTCCTCACTAAATGCTGAGCTCAACAATTTCAGATTAACTACTGATCCGATTTTTTCAGACAGCAGGTGTTGGTAATGATTCTATTGTTATTTACAGCTCCTCTAGACCCATCTTTTGTTTCTTTACTTGCCCCATTACCACTCCCTTTTGCCTTGCACCATCATCCCTTTTGTCATTCAATCTCTCCTGCCTTCCACCCTATCACAGACCGTCCCTTTTGTTATTTCCTCCCCCCCCCCCTTTCCCTGACCCTGCACTTGCTTAAAATCTGTTACATCTCTAACTTTTGCCAGTTCTGATGAAAGGTCATTGACCTGAAACGTTAACTCTGTTTCTCTCTCCACAGATGCTGCCTGACCTGCTGAGTATTTCCAGCATTTTCTGTATTTATTTCAGACTTCCAGCATCTGCAGTATTTTGCTTTTGTTTTGTCTTACCACACTGGACCATGTTAAATTAGTGCTTCTGCTTTGCAGCTTAAAGTAACCTTTCTGAAAATCAACAGGAAAAAAAGGATTAAAGCAAATTTTGTCCATAAGTAGGTAAATATATTTTACATTGAAAGGCACATTATTGTGGTATTAGTTTTAAGAGGCAGTCTCACAGTTCATAAATTAATTAGGAATTCAATAAAATTGACTGCCCAAGTGTTATGAAAACACCAAACTCCCAAGTTTGTTCGAACAAAGCTGATGGTCTGATCCATTTTGTTATTTGTATTGATTTCTGCATGTCATGATTGATCCTAGAAGTTTGCAGTACAGCTTGCCTAGTTGAACCTGTATTTTTTATTAACTGGACTTGTTTTAAACAGCTTTTCTTCTTCGCAATCTATAGTGTAGTTCTGTTGTAGCCCAATAATTTTAGTTGTCAGCAAATGTTACTAGTGATTTGGAGAGTTAATTCTTAACCTTGTATGAAATGGCCAGATGTGTGCCATGATCCTTCCTCAATTTATGCAAGGTCAAGACCTAGGAATTTTGAATAAGGCGCTTGTAAAGAATATATGTAATGCAACTTTTATGTCTGAATATGAGGATGTACGGTGAATTATTTTGCAATGCACGTTTTTTTCCAGTTTTTATTCCATGTTAAAAAAAATTAATAAAACATACAAATAATTTTAATGGATGTGGGGCCTGCTCCCAGTTATTGCGGGGGTGGGGCGGGGTGGTTGCACCATTGTTTTATCTTGTGTTACTTTAAGAAAATACTTTGTATCACTCCTGCTAACAGTGGTGTTCAGTGTATTGCTTGTATCAGTAACAGTTGATAATATGCGCTATTCCTTTTAGTGTGTACTTCCACTGTCGTATGCTGCACATAATTTTAAAAATAAAACCATTTTTAAAATGTACTAGAACAAGAGTGCTAAAGGAATGCAAACTAATTTTGTGTTTTTATCTGAGGGTGGGTCTGTACACAGACCAAACTGTTATTCACATGGGCCCGGAATTTGCGGTCCAGATGATGGTGTACTGGCAGCGTTCGCCATCATTCCGCCTTTGAAACTAAATGTCACTTCGGGATTTGGCGCAGGCGCATGCGGAAATCCTGAAGTTGTGGTCTGTCATTCACTGCTCTGACACAGGCTGCGCTGTGTGCCAACCCCCCTCCCCCCGCCCCCCCCCTCACAGAGCCGGCAATCAGGGAAACTGACGAAAACCTCGGCTCTTCCGCAGTAATTATGCTCTTAAATTCCTACTAAAAGTTGGACCCAAAGGGATTAGATGTAACTGGGGTTTTAACGGCATCTTGACTGCTAAACAAATGTTATGGGTCTGAAAAACTAATTTAAATTTTGTGCAGTGTGAAATTTATCCATTTTAATGAAAATTAAAAATTTTAAGAAACTTAAAAAAAAATGTGTTCATCTTTATTTCAGTTTGCCTTTTCCCCATGTGAGAGCCCCAATCTTTGTTTTGCTCTCTCCAACATATTTAGAAAGTTAGAATTTTAAGAGCTTACTCACTTCCTTGTTCGCTGTCTGAGAATTCTGCGTTTTTATTGGCTGCTTAGACAGCTTGCTGACGTCACAGCAGCTCGCACAAAGGGATCCCCACTAAACTCTGTTAATTTGAATTGAACATCGGAAAACCTGAACTTCTCTACACACAGGTCGCGAGATCTTTGTGCAAAGCGTACTTCGGGGTCAGTGGCGAATGCCTTCGCTTCGCCGCTGACTGCAAATTCTGGGCCATTGAGAATAATTCTAGCTGTATATCATTTCTTAGCAGTTTGCAGTTTACTTATAACAACAGAAAATGCTGGAAAAACTCAGCAGGCGAGGCAGCATCCGTGGAGAGAGAAACAGAGTTAACATTTCAGGTCGAAGACCTTTCTTCAGAACTGGAAATAGCCAGAAATGGAATAGATTTAAGGCAAGGATAAAGCTGGGAAAAGGGGGGAGGGGATGAAAGAACAAAAGGAGACATTAAGAGACATTAAGAGATATTCAAGGCAAGAGGTGGTGTTAATGTGACAGGTTAAGGCTAAAAGAAGTGTGAAATGCACTGGCAGAATGAAGGACAGCTGCCAGCTTCCAGGAGGGGAAAAAAAAGGGGGGGGCAAACAAAAGCGTGGATGAAAAAATAAAATAGAAATGTGATTGGGGCTGAGGTTATGATCTAAAATTGTTGAACTCGATATTGAGTCCAGAGGGCTGTAGCGTGCCTAAACGAAAGATGAGGTGCTGTTCCTCGAGCTTACGCTGCGCTTCCGTGGAACAGTGTAATAGGCCGAGGACGGTGAGGTCAGAGTGGGAGTGAAGCGGTGAATTAAAGTGACAGGCGACCGGGAGCTCAGGGTCCCCCTTACGGACTGAACGGAGGTGTTCCGCAAAGCGGTCACCCAATCTGCGTTTGCTCTCCCCAATGTAGAGGAGACCACATCGTGAGCAGCGAATACAGTATACTAAATTGCAGGAAGTACAAGTAAATCGCTGTTTCACCTGGAAGGGGTGTTTGGGGCCCTGGACAGTGGGAAGAGGGGAGGTATAAGGGCATGTGTTGCATCTCTTGCGCTTGCACGGGAAGGTGCCGGGCGAAGGGGAAGGGGTGCTGGGGGTGGTAGAGGAGTGGACTAGGGTGTCGAGGAGGGAGCGGTCTCTGCGGAATGCAGAAAGGGGAGGTGAGGGGAAGATGCGTTTGGTGGTGGGATCACGCTGGAGGTGGCGGAAATGGCGGAGGATGATCCGTTGAATGTGGAGGCTGGTGGGGTGAAGGGTGAGGACAAGGGGAACTCTATCGTGGTTCCGGGAGGGAGGGGCAGGGGTGAGGGCGTAAGTACGGGAGATAGAACGGACACGGTTGAGGGCCGTGTCGACCACGGTAGAGGGGAATCCTCGGTTGAGGAAAAAGGAAGACATGTCGGAAGCACTGGTATGGAAGGTGGCATCATCAGAGCAGATGCGGCGGAGACGGAGAAACTGGGAGAATGGAATAGAGTCCTTACAGGAGGCGGGGTGGGAGGAAGTGTAGTCCAGGTAGCTGTGGGAGTCAGTGGGCTTGTAGTGAATGTTAGTCAATAACCTATCCCCAGAGATGGAGACGGTGAAGTCGAGGGAGGGAAGGGAAGAGTCGGAGATGGACCATGTGAAGGTGAGGGAAGGGTGGAAATTGGAAGCATAGTGAATGAAATGTTCTAGTTCAGGGCGAGAGCAGGAGACGGCACCGATACAGTCATCAATGTACCGGAAAAAGAGGTGAGGGAGGGGACCCGAGTAGGACTGGAACAAAGAATGTTCCACATATCCCACGAAAAGGCAGGCATAGCTAGGACCCATGCGGGTACCCATAGCAACACCTTTAATTTGGAGGAAATGGGTGGAGTCAAAGGAGAAGTTGTTCAATGTGAGAACAAGTTCAGCCAGGTGGAGGAGGGTGGTGGTGGATGGGGACTGGTTGGGCCTCTGTTCAAGGAAGAAGCGGAGCGCCCTCAGGCCATCCTGGTGGGGAATGGAGGTGTAGAGGGATTGTACGTCCATAGTGAAAAGGAGGCGGTTGGGGCCGGGAAACTGGAAACTGTTAAAATGGCGGAGGGCGTCGGAAGAGTCGCGGATGTAGGTGGGAAGAGACTGGACAAGGGGAGAAAAAATAGAGTCGAGATAGGAAGAGATAAGTTCCGTGGGGCAAGAACAGGCTGAAACGATGGGTCTACCGGGGCAGTCCTGTTTGTGGATCTTGGGAAGGAGGTAGAAGCGGGCTGTGCGGGGTTGGGGAACTATGAGGTTGGCGGCCATGGGGGGAAGATCTCCAGAGGAGATGAGGTCAGTGACGGTCTTGGAAATGGTGGTTTGATGTTCGGTAGTGGGGTCATGGTCCAGGTGGAGGTAGGAGGAGGCGTCGGAAAGTTGGCGTTCAGCTTCTGCTAGGTAGAGGTCGGTACGCCAAACAACAACAGCACCACCCTTGTCAGCAGGTTTAATGACAATGTCGGGGTTGGATCTGAGGGAATAGAGTGCTGCAAGTTCAGAGGGAGGTAGGTTGGAGTGAGAGAGGGGAGCAGAGAAATTGAGACGGCCGATGTCGCGCCGGCAGTTGGCAATGAAAAGATCTAGAGAGGGTAAGAGGCCAGAGGGATGGGTCCAGGTAGAACGGGAATTCTGAAAGCGGGAGAAAGGGTCAGCCGTACGGGGGGAAGACTCCTGGCCAGAGAAGTGGGCACGGAGGCGGAAAAAGAGCTCAGCATCGTGCCGAGCTCGAAATTCATTGAGGTGGGGGCGTAAGGGGATGAAGCTCAGGCCTTTGCTGAGGACTGATAGTTCGGGGTCAGAAAGGGGAAGGTCAGAAGGGATAGTGAAAACGCGGCAGGGGGTGAGATTGGGAGAAGGGGGGTCAGAGGAAAGTGAAGGGGAAGAAGGTTCCGGAGGGACGTTGGTGTTCAAGATTTGATGAAGCTTGCGATCCTTGACCTCAGAAAGGAAGAAAAAAAGTTTTTTGTTGACACGTCGGATGAGTCGAAGGATGAAATGGAACTGTGGACCCGGACAGCTTTGAGATAGAGTGCGTCGGTGCTGCTGAAGAGAGAGGTCGAGAGTGTTCATGTGGCGCCGCATGGCGTTGAGTGTGGATCTCAAGATGCGGCGAGAGCAGTAGTTCGAGGAACGATGAATATCTTGGAGATATTTGTAATCCTGGGTGGATCCGAAACACGAAGGGTGGAAGTTGAGTTGGAATCCACGTGGAATAAGACGGAACCGGAGACAGTTGCTGAGGAAAGTAATGTGGCTGTGAAACCGAGTCTTGGCAGATACCTGATCAAACACGAGAAGGGAAACTGAAAGCAGTGAAGATGAACAAGGTTGAAGAGACAAACAGAGGTCCCGTCGAAGAGAAGAGCAGAACTTCTTCAAGGTAGGCATTCCTAGAAGAGAGGTGGCAGTGGACCAAACACTAATACGATAGCAAAATACTGCAGATGCTGGAAATCCGAAATAACAACAGAAAACGCTGGAAAAACTCAGCAGGCGAGGCAGCATCCGTGGAGAGAGAAACAGAGTTAACGTTTCAGGTCGAATACCTTTCTTCAGAACTGGAAATAGCCGGAAATGGAATAGATTTAAGGCAAGGATAAAGCTGGGAAAAGGGGGAAGGGGATGAAAGAACAAAAGGAGACATTAAGAGATATCCAGTTTACTTCTGACTGTTTATTAAGTCCTGGGATAATTCACAAGTCGAAGACTGAGGGAGTGTGTACAAAAGAGAGTGAGAATGGAAAGTGTAATATGTAGGTGTTGGATCACGTTAGCCACTATTTTGGGTTACTTTCCCTGCTTGAACCACCACACTTTCAGAACTTTTTGATTGTGGTCCTCAAGGTGAGGGATATTCGTGCTAGGTAATAAAATGACCTAAACAATAAAGCAAAATATGGCAGATACTGGAAATGTGAAATAAAAACAGCAAATGCTGGAAACACTCAGCTGGTCAGGCAGCGTCTGTGGAGAGAGAAACATAGGGTTAACATTTGGCACCAAGCACTCTCCCTCATGGATAGCACAGGCCACATGCACAACAGGGCTTCGTATGCAGGCATGCATTCAACAAGTACTGCAGGAGCGGATTTTGCACTTAAAAAAAGGTTTCAGGTCAGAACCCCAGTTGACAATTAGAAATAGGCCATGGGTGGTTTAGGCAATATTGTTCTGAGCTCATCGCTCTCCACTGTCATAAGAACATAAGAAATAGGAGCAGGAGTAGGCCAATCGGCCCTTCGAGCCTGCTCCGCCATTCAATAAGATCATGGCTGATCTGATCCTCACCTCAAATCTAAAGAACACAAGAATTAGGAGCAGGACCCGGCCACTCAGCCCCTGGGCCCGCTACGCCACCCACAGGGCCTCGACCGATCCGAACTCAGCCTCATGTCCAATTTCCTGCCCGCTCCCCGTAACCCCTAATTCCCTTTACTTCTAGGAAACTGTCTATTTCTGTTTTAAATTTATTTAATGATGTAGCTTCCACAGCTTCCTGGGGCAGCAAATTCCACAGACCTACTACCCTCTGAGTGAAGAAGTTTCTCCTCATCTCAGTTTTGAAAGAGCAGCCCCTTATTCTAAGATTATGCCCCCTAGTTCTAGTTTCACCCATCCTTGGGAACATCCTTACCGCATCCACCCGATCAAGCCCCTTCACAATCTTATATGTTTCAATAAGATCGCCTCTCACTCTTCTGAACTATGAGTAGAGTCCCAATCTACTCAACCTCTCCTCATATGTCCACCCCCTCATCCCGGGGATTAACCGAGTGAACCTTCTTTGTACTGCCTCGAGAGCAAGTATGTCTTTTCTTAAGTATGGACACCAAAACTGTATGCAGTATTCCAGATGCGGTCTCACCAATACCTTATACCTGCAGCAATACCTCCCTATTTTTATAATCTATCCCCCTAGCAATAAAAGCCAACATTCCGTTGGCCTTCTTGATCACCTGCTGCACCTGCATACTAACTTTTTGATTTTCTTGCACTAGGACCCCCAGATCCCTTTGAACTGCAGTACTTTCCAGTTTCTTGCCATTAAGATAATAACTTGCTCTCTGATTTTTCCTGCCAAAGTGCATAACCTCACATTTTCCAATATTGTATTGCATCTGCCAAATCTCCGCCCACTCACCCAGCTTGTCTATATCCCCTTGTAGGTTTTTTATGTCCTCCTCACTTTCTACTTTCCCTCCCATCTTTGTATCATCTGCAAACTTTGATATGTTACACTCGGTCCCCTCCTCCAAATCGTTAATATAGATTGTAAAGAGTTGGGGACCCAGCACCGACCCCTGCGGAACACCACTGGCTACTGGTTGCCAGTCCGAGAATGAACCATTTATCCCAACTCTCTGCTTCCTGTTAGATAACCAATCCTCCACCCATGCCAGAATATTACCCCCAATCCAGTGATTTTTTATCTTGAGCAATAATCTTTTATGTGGCACCTTGTCGAATGCCTTCTGGAAGTCTAAATACACTACGTCCATTGGTTCCCCTTTATCCACCCTGTACGTTATGTCCTCAAAGAACTCAAGCAAATTTGTCAGACATGACTTCCCCTTCATAAAGCCATGCTGACTTTGTCCTATTAAATTATGTTTATCTAAATGTTCCGTTACTGTCTCCTTAATAATAGACTCCAAAATTTTACCCACCACAGATGTTAGACTAATTGGTCTATAATTTCCAGCCTTCTGCCTACTACCCTTTTTAAATAAGTGTGTTACATTAGCAGTTTTCCAATCTGCCGGGACCTTTGCTGAGTCCAGGGAATTTTGGAAAATTATTACCAAAGCATCCACAATCCCTACTGCCACTTCCCTCAAGACCCTAGGATGTAAGCCATCAGGTCCAGGGGATTTATCCGCCTTGAGTCCCATTATTTTACTGAGTACCAATTCCTTAGTGATTTTAATCGCCATACCTCGACTCCTTCTGCCACCACCCTCCCCCCTTCCTCGAATACTACCAGATGCCAAGATTTCCTAATACAGCCAGACACACTCCCCTTTGCTGAATGTCCTTGAACCCACCTCCCTGAGTACAGACAGATACTGCCCCCCCCCCCCTCCCACAGTACTGCTGGACCTCAGAACCACCCTACGATGCTACCAAAGCCCAGCAACCCCCATAATTGCACCTACGCTGCCCAACCCCACATAAGTATATTCAATTTCTTATATCACCTGCCAATTTTGTGTGTATACTTGGCTTTAAAAAGAGAATAATGGATAAAGAAACTTGTAATAATAAAGGACACTCATGATTTTCATGGAAAAATTAGCAGTTTCATGGTACCTAATCTCCAAACCACCAATAAAAATTGGCTGTAAAGCGCTTTGATACATCCTGAGGTCGTGAAAAGCGCTATATAAATGCAATTTCTTTATTTCTTTCTCTCATTCTTTCTCTCATTCTTTCTGTCTTTCTCTCCCTCTTTCTACATCCCTGCTTGTATTCCACTCTTCCGACTCTAGTTTACTGTACCTTTAGCCACCCTAGCCCTAAACGCTTGGGATTCTTGTGCTACACCCCTCCGCTTTGCTACATTTCTCTTTTTTTCCTTAGGAAGGCTTCATTGTGGGAACTTTTTACAAAAAATAAATCTATTGGCCCAGATTTTGCGTTGAAAATAACTGAGAGGCTAACAGCACTCACTGGTATTATGGAATAAACCGGACAGCAACTTACGGAGTACACACATGCACAGTTAAATGCGGAAATCTGGAAGATGCAGTCCAAGTTACCCTGCTCCTCCACAGGCTGTGCTATAACAGTACCTCGCCGATAGACTCGGCATTGAAAGTGATGTAAGGGCGTGAAGTTGTGGTACTTAGTCACTAGTTACCCATTAAACACAGCAGAAATTATTAGGGTTGGTGCGTTCAGGTGTAAGTGAATTTTTAGCAGTGTGATCAGTCATAATTACTGCCAAACAATCTCTCTGGCACGGAAAGTTTAATTTTACAAGTGTGGAGTCTCATTCCTTCAGAATTTAATTAGTGTTGGAGATTTATAAAAATAAATAAAATTTTTTTTTTTACTTTTTCTGCCTGTTTCTTTTATCTCAATCCCATCTTTTTTCCCCAATCTTTATTTCACTTTCTGTACATGATTTAAATTTAATTTATAATTCCTGATTTATACTTTCTGGTTTAGACTCTGCTTGTCTCAGTGAATTCTTCAATCCGTTTGGTTGAAGAGCCATGTTGTTTCTTGATCCCACAGATCCCCTGTTGAGGGCGCTGCGCTGGATCAGGTGCTCAATGACAGCAAGTCTCTGCTCAAAAACCTGCAGAAACTCTGCGGGCAGCTGTCAGCGTAGTGAACGGCGAGCTCCATTCTTTCGCTGCTGACCGCAAAATACACGCCATTATGTTGCCAGAGCAGTGTCACTGCAGTCCACTGAATTCTACAGGATACTGGGCTATTATACTATCACGACATTTCTGATCTCGTATTCTAACTGTAGTAAACCAGCTGCAGTATTGTGTGTTTTTTTTTTATGGCTAAATTGATCACTGACATTATAAACTATTGTAGTTATAAATGCAGAGTCACTTTATGGATGTTGCTCTGAATGAACAAGAAAACGTGTGTTTGGATTGAGAATGTTATGCCTCTTCTGTATTACTGCTGCAAGATGATAAGGGGCAGGAGCGTAGCTGGGAGTTCCTTTTGTGTGTCAGTAACTTGCCAAATTTGATATTCTCCTACAGTAAAGTGAATGTTTTGCTTTTGCTGACATAAATATGCTCAGATTCTTTCGTCGCACTGTAAATCTGTAGTAACATCCCATTATTCGTCACTAAGGACAGCCTCCTTAGTTGTGCGGTCAACTCCCCTGACGCAGCTCTAGCCGTTCTGTATAAATAGTGCCAGGTGGGAGGAAAACAAAGGGATAGTAGAGTTAATCACATGTTGGGTCTTTTTGGGCTTTATGAATTCTTCAAGAGTCAATCATATTGACTCTGAGCAGTGCGGAGATCAGTAATTCACTCAACAAGCATTTGCTGGTATACTGCTGCTGAAATACACATTATAATGTTACAGGCCTTGTCTCATGGTGCTATGTACCTTTAGTCCTGCATCGCGGTCCAGGCTCTCTTAGATTCGGTGATCTTGCTCAGCACAGGTAAAACTGAGCTATGCTCTTTTTGTTAAAGTACAGTCTATGTGCATTGTATATATAAAATAAATTAATCACTGATCGGGCGTACTTTAAAAACCGCTTGAGGTTTGCTGTTGCAGTCATGCGGTTATGTGAACCTCTCGATTGAATTGCAGTCTTGTAACTCATTCCCAGCTATCTATAATTTTGTATGTAATCAATGGGACCTAGCAAGCATGTAATAGAGTTAAACTGCTAGTACTGGATAACTGTACTCATGATTAATACCCAGCTGGCCAGTGAGATAAACCTCTATTTATAAACATCTGGATAGCATGGCCTTGAACAGTCATCTTGTGATTAACTATTCTGGCATCTATTTTGTCATCAGTTATAAAGGAAATGAAAGGACTAAGTCGACATGGACAGGAAGTATACAAGAAATGACAAATTATTGTGAATTTTTTTCCATGGGAGATTCAATCTAGATTAGGATATTACGTGAGATGCAATACAAGTTCAGAGTAAAATTTAGTTCTCTCAATTTTAAATACAAAATTCAGTGATTTATAAATATTACCAGGGTTTGCTATATAGGAGTCGGCATAGCTAAAATCAATTGTTTTAATACTGAAAAACCTAGATGGATGGTCAAGGCTCCATGCATGATAACACCATTATTGATTTTATCACCAGCTTCTAGCTTTGATGAAAGAAATTCACAAGAAGCTTACTAAAACAGTTTTTTAATGTTTTATGGTAAAGTGACTGCAGAGAAGCTTAATTTCTTATTCCTAGATTCAATCCAGTCCATAGACATACAAATCAGTGGATTTGAGTATAGCCCACTCTGTGCCAGAACCCACCCTGAGTGATACCAGAGGACTGACAGCCTGCTAGAAGATCGTGACTAGAGCAATACAACTTAAGTTCCATCTCTGTACTTATTTTAAGGTATATGAGCTGAGTACAACAACTTGCATTAATATACTGCCTTTACCTAGTGAAACGTCCCAAGGTGCTTCACAGGAGCCTTATTAGACTGCTTTTGACACCGAGCCACATAAAGCAATATTAGGACAGGTGACCAAATACCTGGTCAAAGAGGTAGGTTTTAACAAGTCTCTTAAAGGAGTAGAGAGAGGCGGAGAGGTTTAGTGGGTGAATTCCAGAGCTTAGGGGCCTAGACAGCTGAAGGCACGGCCACCAATGGTGGGGTGAACAAAATTGGGGATGCACAAGAGGCCAGAATTGGAAGAACGCAGAGTTCTCAGGGTTGTACAGCTGGAGGAGGTTACAGGTAGGGAGAGGCAAGGCCATGGAGGGATTTGAACAAAAGGATGAGAATTTTAAATTTAAGTCATTGCTGGATCGGGAGCCAATGTAGGTCAGTAAGCACAGAGTTGATGGGTGAACAGGACTTGGTGCGAGTTAGAATACAGGCAGCAGAGTTTTGGATGAACTCAAGTTTATGGAGGGTGGAAGATGGGAGGCCGGCCAGAAGAGCATTGGAATAGTCGAGTCTGGAGGTAACAAAAGCACGGATGAGAGTTTCAGCAGCAGATAAGCTGAGGCAGAGGCAGAGACGGGTGATGTTACAGAGATGGAAGTAGGCAGTCTTGGTGATGGAGAGGATAATTGGGTCGAAAGCTCAGCGCGGGGTTAAATAAGACGCCGAGGTTGCGAATCAGTCTGTTTCAATCTCAGACAACTCTTTCTAAGGTCAGACCATTGGCAGTGGTTTGTTTAGAAAAATATTGTGACCTAGGTTGCAAACTCTTTGAAATGAATGGAGGTGTTGAGAGGAATTAAAATGTCAGTGGAAATAAGTGAGTCTTGTCACGCCTGTGAATACAACGAGTACAATTTTACACACACTTCTAGCTCTAGATCACACCCTCGGGCAGGATCCTGGTATGGAGTGGGGCACACAGTATTGTTGCGTGGAACTTTGATCCTGTGCAGTCTTAAAACTGGTGTATTAATAATTTAGGGGAGAGAATTTAATTTTATGAATTCTGACCGTGTCATTTCTGTGTTAGTAGTGTCATTATATCATGGGTTGGTAAACTTCTTCATTAAATTACCTCCCGATGTCTCCTGCTATGCTACCTTGTATGCAAAAACCACAGCTGACCTACCCAGACTGCAGTACTGGGAACAGAAGTAGTGCTATCGCCCCTCCCATTGTGAACAAATGCACATTTTAGAACAGTTGTTAGAGAATTTGATTGAGAGGAAACGATTGAAATGACTATTTTGTAATTGTATATGGAGGAATGCTGATAAAACTCATCACCTTGTTCTGTAAAACAGTCAGTGAATGGTTGACCATGATCATGCAATTTGAGAAATTGAGGAGGCAGAGAGTGAAGCAAGTAGAAAGTCCAGTTTAGTTACATGTATGATGGGGTGCTACGTTTTCATGTTTCTTAATTTTTCAGTTTACATTTTTTAAACTTGAAAACTGTAAATTATGGACACAGGGAACTGGCATCAGCTGTCCTTTTTTGCAGGTGATTTTATTTTCAAAATGGTCATTGTATGTACTGTAAAAATGTTCTCAACAATCTTAAAGAACCAGCTGAGATTATGATCAGCACCTAATCAGCTGCAACAATGCTAAGAACTTTAAATTTGGAAGCAGATATAACAACAAAGCTGATGTTGCAAGTGCAGTACCTGTACAGTGGAACCTGTTCCTAATGACACTCTCAGAGGACGGACACAAGTACCGCGTGGGGCCTGGAGCAACCGCATCTTCTGGGTCCGCGTGGGGCCTGGAGCAACCGCATCTTCTGGGTCCTCATGGGGTCGAGTGTCTGCGCATCTTCTGGGTCCTCATGGGGTCGGGTGTCTGCGCATCTTTTGAATCCTCATGGGGTCGGGTGTTGGCGCATCTTCTGGGTCCTCATGGGGTCGGGTGTCGGCGCATCTTCTGGGTCCTCACGGGGTCGGGTGTTGGCGCATCTTCTGGGTCCTCATGGGATCGGGTGTCGGCGCATCTTCTGGGTCCTCATGGGGTCGGGTGTTGGCGCATCTTCCGGGTCCTCATGGGGTCGGGTGTCGGCGCATCTTCTGGGTCCTCACGGGGTCGGGTGTCGGCGCATCTTCTGGGTCCGCGTGGGGTCGGGTGTCGGCGCATCTTCCGGGTCCACGTGGGGTCGGGTGTTGGCGCATCTTCCGGGTCCACGTGGGGTTGGGTGTTGGCGCATCTTCCGGGTCCACGTGGGGTTGGGTGTCTGCGCATCTTCTGGCTTGCCTTGTCAACAAGGTTGTTTTTGGAAGCAGGGACAGTGGCTGCAGGGGTGATTCAAACCTTGATAACGGCAGGGACATAAAGGTATCCAGTAACAATACATCGGTCATCACAATCATCAGATTCAGACACAGTACGTACTTTGAGCATTTTAAAGTGTGCTGTCAGGCTGTGTCCCATATTTTAAAGTGTAAAAGGGCTTTGTGCACTGAAGGCTGTGCTGTTTTGTAATTTGCGAGTGTATGTGGTTTTAGAGTGCCTCTTGTATATTTTACAATGTAAGTGATTTGGGTCTTTCAATAACTGCCAGTTTTTTGCAGGTGTCTGTTTTTTGGGAGTGTCCATTTATACAGGTTTCACTGCATAATGTTTTTAAGGAAATTAGGTGATATAAATATTTTTTGGTCTCATGGAGAGATGAGAAACTGTTTCAGAACACACCAGACACTCTTCAAATGCATCTAAAAGAAATGCACAGAAGCAAATCTGGAGACCCGTGAAACATTGCAAGTTTTCATGAAACCAAGTTGGATGGCAAATTTAACAAAAAGAGAATAATTTATTTGGAAAATCAGAATAAAGCTGACCTGAACAGAGTAGTGCTGGGATGTCTTTGTCTAAAGTAATATAACTCTTTTGTTTCAAGAAAGTTTACTATAAATGCACTCCACATCATATTACTTTTTTCTGCCTTTCAGAACACGTAACTTTTTATTGGAAAACCTTGGTGAGATGACAGGCTTAAGAGGAATCTGACGAGTAACACAACGAAAGTCACTGCACTTCCAAGCAATTTATTGTGTGTGAAGAGCTTTTGTGATATTATGACTTGATAAAACCCTCCATAAATGCTGGTATTATATTCACTTAAACTGGAGCCACTACTGATTCCTATACATTAAACAGTTTGGGTTTGATTTTTATACTTACTAACATTTGAGAGAATCTTTTGAAGTACCTCTTCCTTTCCACTCTTCCCCCCCCCCCCCCATCTGAAGAGGGGGCTGGGGGAAATATCATGTACAGTCATCCTCAGTGCTGCTGTCAAAATTTCTGCATTGCCATTTGAGTGCAGTGAACGCCATAGTTTTATACCATTAACCTATTTAGAATATGTCTCTGTATAAAGCAAGAGTTTTTCACTAGATGTAAAGTACTAACTCGAGTGAATTTGGGATGGCACTATTAAAATACTTAAGATTGAGCCCACCTAATTTAAAAATACTTATGAGCAGACTTGTTTTTCTTAAATGACATATTCACCACCATTGCCATCTAGATTCTACAAAGGTGCATTCTGTCATGTTCTGCATGACTGGTATAAGAAATATAGGAAGATAAAAGTAAGGTAGCTGAAGTTCATAAATTTATGTTAATGATTTTAACTATTATGTCGAAAACATTAACACTCCAATTTGTACTGGTTCTTGATGAATATTCCTGCTAGATTTTGTAAAATAATCACAAAAATATGCTGCTTAACAAATATCCAGTTTTCACTAAATATTTGGCTAATTTAATAATGGTTTTAACTGATAATTTATAAATATTGGTTGTTGTATTATAATAGATTAACAGATTTGAAAAATTCAATAAGATTACATTTCCTACCAGACTGATGGAACAAACAGCTCTGCTTCAATATAGAAACTTTTAGTTCAGAAACTTGATACCTAGATTGGGAACTAAAAACTAGTGCAAAATACTTAAAATTCTGATGATGAATATAATAACTGTCTTAGTATTTGATCACCCATGGGGAAAGTGGCGCACTATAACTGCATAAATAATGTACTTTCAAGCTTGAGATTAATTAGATGATTTCCTATCTGAGCAGTGTGTGTACATAACTGGGTCTATTGGATTGGGAGCTCTGTGTAAGTTATTGTGTTAGAGGTGAATGAGAATGAAAGGGAGAGAGAAATGAAAGAAAGTTAGCTTGTATTGACAACTGTTTTTGTGGGGGCCCGTCTTCCCATCTAAGGGCTCTATACAGTGAAAAAAAATCACACTCCTCTGAATGGCCAGAGTCCCTGTGCTGAAGATGAAAGAAACTTGAGAGAAGAAAGCAATGAATAGGATTGCCTTTACTATACTTAGTCATTGAGATTGAAAGATTCAACCCATTATCTTAATTGATCTCTGGTACTGTATAGACACTCGTCTGTTACTGCAGAAGTATCATTGGTGCTGATAAATTATTGAAAATGTTACCTGGGTAATCTAACTAGATGTACTTTAGGATGTTTGTTACTAACTTAGTGCCAAATTTTCCTCTGTGTAAGTTCAATTAATATGAATACAGTGAAGCAGTAATGGTAGAAAGCAGTCTTCCATTCTTACTGCTACCCGGAGTCTTGTTCCTATGTTAAAATGTATTTATGAAATGCTGCCTCATAATCTCTGCACATTAAAGACTATTAAGCTTTGTTGAAGGCCAGTCATGACCAAATCATGGAACCTTGCATGGCTTGGGGGGGTGGGGTGCTGTTGATCCAAGATTGTCTGTAAACAACTCACTGGCAGATCACAGGTCTTGATTAGAAATAAAACAGTTATGTGCTTCTGATGTTTGTTACTGATTCTGTAGGCGGAGTACAGGAAACTCTTTGGTATCCGGGACCGGCGTGGTGCCGGTTGATCGAAAGTTCCGGATAACGGAGATTTATATCTACCGAGGCTATTTTTAACATTAAAAAATCAAGAAATGTGCAGTATACAGTATTTGGTTACTCACCTACAGAATGTTGTGTTAAATGGATGGTGGAAGATGCTTGATTAAGTACAGTACTGCCAGTTGAGGGTAATCCATAACTCTTTAATTACTTAACAGTAAGTGAGACTCCCGGCAGCGCGGGAGAATCAGACTCCTGTTACTGCAGTGTTCGGACTTCCGACAGCGCCAGGAGGCCGAGTAGTGGCACTTTGGAGAACTACCCCCACTGACTGACTCGGCGTTCGCAGGAGACTCGGACTCAGCAACATTGCCGGTTATTTGAGAGGAGTTTTCGGAGTACTCGGCGTTCGCGGGAGACTCGGACTCGGCAACATTGCCGGTTATTTGAGAGGAGTTTTTGGAGTATGATTTTTGCCGGTTAAGAGAGAATTCCGGATATTTAGGTGCCGGTTAAACAAGAGTTTCCTGTACTTTTTATAAAAAAAATCTTTTCAGAGAAACTCTCAACATCTAACGGGGGGAGAAAAACGAGATTTAAAATTGTTCCAAGTTTCAATAGAACATGCAAACAATATATACCGTGCCACAACATTCCAAAAAATTAAGACTGTTTCAATCCAACAGTTTATCCATGACAGTGGTGACCTTCTTTGGGCAGAATGACCACTGGTTAATTATCCTTAAACTTGTGCATTCAAATCAAAAGCAGAATTGTGAACCCCTACATGATAAGGGGCGAAAATGTCTCCGATGGAATATGACATTTTTATTACAAACATGACAGATGCTATGACAGATGAGCTACCTCAAGTAGCTTCTATCCAGAGTTAGTTCTAAAACAATATTTGAGCCTCTATCTGTAATCCTCCTTCTGCTTCATTTTGAACTTTGTGTACAATATCCTAATCTGTGACTGAAAAAGAGGGTAAAATATCTGAATTTGGTGGAGCATTAGTGGCAAATGACCTCTTTATCCTCTTTCTTTATTTATCTGGCTCCAAAGATTTTTAGCTGCCTCTTGTAAGGTTCAGGGATTTATCTAATAGCTGTACTGCTTTGTTGAGGGATTTAAGTGCCTGTGTCTCTAAACTGAGTTCTGAGAATGGTATATCCTGATCCATGGTTGTACTCTTTCCAAGAGACCATTTTCCTTTTAGGACATGACTAATAAGTGATAACTGCCACGTTTCATTAAATATAGGACAAATAATCAACCCTAATTTTGAGCTCGTAGGCCTATCAGTATGACAGAATTAAGAGGAAAAAGGATTGTGTCTGTCATGTTGGATATCATGGCTCCAACATAATTAAACTTTAATGGGAAGTGGTGATATTGCTTGATGAGCCGAGTTGCTGTTGAAAGGTGGTGAGCAGAGTCTGGGAACTTCCCCAAAGGGAGGGACAATGACCAGAATGCTCTCGTGCATCCTCTGAGGACAGTTCAGAGCACCACAGGTGCCAGCCTGCCCTCTGCCTCAGTTGGTTATGGTACAAGGATCCCAGAGAGAGAAAATAGGATTTTATCTTCTGATTCAGAAAATAAATATTTTTAGGTTGGTAAATGCTACATGTGGGAGCCCCAGAATGCTGTGCTGTGGAATGATGGGGAAAGAGCTCGCACTTTCAATACTCCACATTGCTGTATACACCCCTTGTAGGGCTAGATTTTATTGCAGTAGTAGGGTTGTTAAACATTAACACCATTAATTTTGGCACCTAAAATATTTAGCTGTGTCCAAGCCCAGTGTTACAAGTTTTGTCTTTCCCTTTGTTTAGAATTTTCATGATGCTGGTTATGGATTTGCCAAAGACCGGCAGTTTGTATTGGTCCTGCTCTGATTTACTCTATACAGAAATGACATAGACTTAGGAATTGATAGAACGATGTTGAAATTTGCTCATGACACCAAAGTGAGATTATGACAAATTTCAATGAGGATTGTGAAAGACTGGAGAAGGACATAGATAGGGTGGCAGAAGGTTAGAAAAAAATGTTTACACGGAGGCTGGTTAGAATGTGGAAACTGTTGCTCGTCCATTCTTTAAAGGAAATTAGGTAGTGGCTTGAAGAAGAGAAATATTAAAGGGAGTGAGTAGGAGAGTGGGATTTGACTTGGTATCACATGGAGAAAAAGCCCCCCGCTGGTGTAGACTTGATGGGACACGTAGCAACATGTGAATCTATGATTTTCATACTTCACTAATGGTGCTGGTGACCATGGAAGAGATAGCGACTTTTTATTTCCTTCCTCTTACTCTGATCCTTTGACACACTAGTGGCTAGATACACACTTAAATTGGTTTCTGAATATTCTGTACATGCCACAATGTGCTGGCAGGTACAACTTATATAAATTATACTTCATGTTAGGAGTGCTGCCGATGTAAATACTGCAATTAATATTGAGCCTATAAGGTCTTGCTGTGAGATTGCCTATAACTTTTAGTAAATAGGATTCTGAGTACCATGTCAGTCGCTGTTGCTTGAGTTGATTGATGCTTTCTGTGTATGAAGAAAACATTTCAGACACTGCGATCCCTCTGCTGCTGATGATGTTGGCAGTGGCATGGAATTATAGGGCTACCTGCTTTGGTTAAAGGGCCCGTACAATATTATTGTCTGGGTAGTGAACAGATTCCAGCCTGGTTCACTGTTAACACAGTCTACTCTTAATTAAAAATTACTTATTCTAATTGTCAGATAAAGCACATTTTTAAGCACCTAAATTCTCATTTTGCTGTTGTTTATGTGGCTTAATTCAATTTTTTTAGCCCACAAACTGATTGATTCATCGAGAGTGGAATCGGCAGTGGTTTCCAATTGTTTTGGCTGTGTCATTTATTGACCAAACTGACCTTTGTTTGGTTTGACCCAAGCTGCTTCTTAGGCAGTCCCTCGGAATCGAGGATGACTTGCTTCCACGTTAAAAATGAGTTCTCAGGTGACTGAGTCCAATGCGGGACCTACAGTGTCTGTCACAGGTGGGGCAGACAGTGGTTGAAGAGCCGGGTGAGTGGAGTGCTTGGGTTGACGTGCGCTGCTTGCGCTTGGCTTCCGCTTGCTCCCGGCGAAGAGACTCGAGGTGTTCAGCGCCTTCCCGGATGCTTCTCCTCCACTTTGTGCAGCCTTGGGCCAGGGATTCCCAGGTGTCGGTGGGGATGTTACACTTTTTCAAGGAGGCTTTGACCCAAGCACATTGAACTGGAAGCTGGATCCGAACAAAAAAAACTGCTGAGCCAGAAGGAATGGAACAGGCGAAAGTGAGTTTGTATTTCCATTTTAATAGAGGTCTGCCTTTTGCAAATGAAATCCAAGATGTTCTGTGGAACCTGTTGGTGGCTTAGCCAGACTGAATCAGCCAAGTGCCCCTGAGAGTGACTTCCTAACATGGTACTGCATTCCTCTTTAATGTCACATTCTGAAGTCTAAATTCTTAGAGGGATATACATATTTTTTGTCTATTTTTGTTGTACTCTGACGTGATGATGCAGATCTGGTGCTGGTTGAAACCGGTTTGTGCAAGATGCAGCATAAACAATGTGCCATCACCTGTAAGATTTATAGGAATGAACTAAACAGCTTTAGTTTATGACCGCTATTTTTTTGCTGAAACTGCTGGAATTAATCTACTAAGAATGGAATGTTTACTGCTGATTTCAGACTATTTAAAAACAGTATTGCTAAACTTTGTGTAATTCAGTTACAGTATATATTTCACTCAGGGGAATTTAATGAAGGAATGTTCCAGATGAAAATTATATGATTCATTTCTATATAAAACTAATAATCTCCTGTGGATTCGTGCACAGTAAGTCAGAGAATATGGTCTTCCTCTTGTCTCGGCTGCCTTTGTGTTGCTGGTTTTCTTTGTCTCGCTGTCTCTCCTGTGGTTTTGTGTCTCTTTCTCTTTTTCTTCTGCTTCTCTCTGTTTTTCTTTTCTTTCATTTAAGGTGGGAGGTGGAGGACGGTACATTGTCTTGTGGCAGGGAAAGGAGCTACTAACAGCTGCAGGCTGCATTTGGAGTGGGAGTTGTGCGGAAAATGTAGCCTTCAGCGGCTCCTTTCTCATTCCCTCCCCTCCAATCCCTTGCTTCCATCACGTCTCCTACCCTTTCACATTCCCACTATCCCCATCCCTTACCTACTACCCTCCCCACTCTTATAACTAGTACTACTTATTCCCAATGCTACCCCTACATTTTCTCTTTGAACTACCCCAACTTCTGTATTCTCCCCTCCCCTTGTTCTGCTCTCACACACACCGTCCCACCACTCCCAATTGCTCCTCTAAAAGGTAGGTGATGAGAGGTCAGAGACTGCTAATTCTTCAGCCTCTTGCCCTCCTCTCCTCTCCCCAATCCCACTCCTGCTGTCCCTTCCTGTTCGTTTCTCAGAGGCTTTGTTTGCTTTCAAAGTTCATCTTTCTTGTGTGTTTTTAAAAAAAAAGTCAAATTAGAATGAGGAAATACACTCTTGTTTGTCCACCTCTCGCTCTCTAGCTGGAATTTTTACTTTTGGACCCGCCGAGTGCGGGGTGGGGGTGGGGGGGGAGGCACGGTAGAGCCCGGGAAACCCGAAAGTCCGGGATTCCCCACATGCTGTGGAGCATGTGTGTGACATCACGGACAGGTTTCCTGCCCGGAAGTCAGCCTGATTGACAGGCTGGCTTCCTGTCGGGTGGGGAACGCTGGACACGAGACCACAGCCTCAGGGAGGTGCAAGCCCTGACCCTGGGTGGGGGGGGTCCGATCCGGGGGGGTGGTGTTCGATCTCAGGGATGGTCTGATCCTAGGGGGGTTCAATCCCCAGCCTCGAGGGGGGGGTGGGCGAGGGTTCTGATCCCCAGCCTCGGGAGGGTGAGGGGGTCCGATCCCCAGCCTCGGGGGGTGTCTGAACCTGATCCCCGACCTCGGGGCGGGGGGGGGGATTTGTATTTTGTATGGCGGGGGGTGGGCTGATGCTGGGGGTGTTTAGGTGTGGGAGGAAGCACTGCTGCTGCTCCTGGCCCACAAGGACTGCTCCCCGAGGCTGTCTTTGCCTCGCTGTAGCTGCCGGGAATCCTGAGGCTTGGGAACCCCGGCCGGCCACAGTTAAACCTGTAAAGCAGGTTATCTCCAAGGCTTCCAGCCTCATCACATTGAAAGTGCCAACCCGCCTCCTGGGAGCGGATTGGCTGCCCGCCCCGGTCCTGCCTCCGTTAAAACTGGAAGTGGGCGGATTGCAGGTGGGTTCTGGTCGGGATTCAGCTTGTTAATACGTTAACTTCCCACACACCCTCAACCCACCCATCTTTTTAAGTTAAAATTCCCCCCTCTGTCTCTGTTGGCATGAGCATTTCTGTCTTACTGCTGTAAGCAATCAGCATTCACCTTTCTAACTGCTATTCAAACAAAGGTGGGATGAAAATTCAAATTTCTTTTTGAAAAATGAACTAATAGCATGAAGAAAGACCACCTTTTCCCCTCCCTATCTCTTTCTCTCTCTTCCGCCTCAGCTTAATATACTTTCTTTTATTTAGAACACAAAACAAAAGGTAGAATAGGTATGTAATACTAAAACACTCAATATAATTTTTTCCATGAAAATTTTGTAATTTTACTTCAAATAATTTTTAAAAATGACAGCAGTGTTTGCTAGAAGTTTAGTAAAATATTGTATCAGTACAGTCACTTAAATGGAACTGATTCTTCCTGGGAAATTAGGTATATTGCATATGCTCAGACTGTACAATACAAATTCAGCTCGCAACAATTTAATGGATAGATTGAACCATGTTATTGAGAAATACATTTTTTGTATTTTTATTGTTTAAATCCTTATTTAAAAATTTAAGTTACTGTGAAAAAAATTGTCAGCTGAAATTCTTTTTAGAAAGCATTTTCAGTGATTTTGGGGAGATAAAACATACGAGTACCCTTCAGGACACTCAGTAAAACAATAGGTGTTACGTAACAGGTGATATGTGAAAGAAGATGTGAAAGAAGATGTGACACCATAAACTTAGTCATATCACAGTGTCACCTGCAGGTGTAAGAGATATTGGAGATAAATTGTAGACACTTTTATAATTGCATTTCCCATAAGAGCAGTTTGACATTGGAGTTGTCATTGGAATGCAGTCTTCATAGAATCATAGAAAGTTACAGCATGGAAGGAGGCCATTTCAGCCCATTGTGTCCGCGCCGGCCAACAAAGAGCTATCCAGCCTAATCCCACTTGCCAGCTCTTGGTCCGTAGCCCTGCAGGTTAGAGCATCCCAAGTGCACATCCAAGTACTTTTAAAATGTGGTTAGGGTTCCTGCCTCTACCACCCTTTCAGGCAGTGAGTTCCAGACCCCCACAAACCTCTGGGTGAAGAAATTTCCCCTCAAATCCCCTCTAAACCTTCCACCAATTACTTTAAATCTGTGCCCCCTGGTTTTTGACCCCTCTGCTAAGGGAAATAGGTCCTTTCTATCCACTTTATCTAGGCCCCTCATAATTTTATACACCTCAATAAGGTCTCCCCTCAGCCTCCTCTGTTCCAAGGAAAACAAACCCAGCCTATCCAGTCTTTCCTCATAGCTAAGATTCTCTACTCCCGGCAACATCCTTGTAAATCTCCTCTGTACCCTCTCTAGTACAATCACATTTTTCCTGTAATGTGGTGACCAGAACTGCACGCAGTACTCTAGCTGAGGCCTAACTAGTGTTTTATACAGTTGAAGCATAACTTCCCTGCTCTTGTATTCTATGCCACGGCTAATAAAGGCAAGCATTCCGTATGCCTTCTTAAACACCTTATCTACCTGGCCTGCTACCTTCAGGGATCTGTGGACATGCACTCCAAGGTCCCTTTGTTCCTCTACACTACTCAGTGTCCTACCATTTAATATGTATTCCCTTTCCTTGTTAGCCCTCCCCAAATGCATTACCTCACACTTCTCTGGATTGAATTTCATTTGCCACTGTTCTGCCCACCTGACCAATTTATTGATATCTTCCTGCAGTCTACAGCTTCCTTCTTCAGTATCAACCACACATCCGATTTTCGTATCATCTGCAAACTTCTTAATCATACCCCCTATATTCAAGTCTAGATCATTGATATATACCACAAAAAGCAAGGGACCTAGTACTGAGCCCTGCGGAACCCCATTGGAAACAGCCTTCCAGTCACAAAAACACCCATCGACCATTTTTTAAATCTGTTTAGTTCGGTTAGTGCATTCTTTGGTTTAAGCGCAATCCCTCACTTTTCCACAGACGGTGTTGGCATTTGCCAGTGAACGGCTGTCTACGGTCTTTGGTCCACTATTTTGCTGATCTCCCTCTGCTTTTGTCAGCAATTCAATTTCTTCATGCTATCCACACTTCAGTTTACTGTTCATAGAAACATAGAAACATAGAATCTAGGAGCAGGAGTAGGCCATTCGGCCCGTCGAGCCTGCTCCACCATTCAATACGATCATGGCTGATCATCCAAATCCAGTACCCTGTCCCTGCTTTAATCCCCACAGTACACATATCCCACCCTACCCCCGTAACCCCACGTATTTAATTCCCCCTAACATATCCCATCGTATCCCCACATATTTAATCCCCCCCTAACACTAAGGGTCAATTTATCATAGCCAAATCAACCTAACCCGCACATTTTTGGACTGTGGGAGGAAACCGGAGCACCCGGAGGAAACCCACGCAGACACGGGGAGAATGTGCAAACTCCACACAGACAGTCACCCGAGGTCAGATTCGAACCCGGGTCCTCTGGCGCTGTGAGGCACCAGTGCTAACCACTATGCCACCGTGTTGCCCTGTGCTGTGTGCATCCTGTCTTGATTACTTTAGGTGACATGGCGCCCAGGCGTTCAATATTCTTCTCCCAGTTTTTTTCCTTGTAACCTTATTTTCTCTACTGTGGGCCAGGAGGTGAGCTATATTTACTCTTCCTTTACTTGACTTTACTAAGACTTTACTACTACTGCTGTGACACCAAGTGGCAACCTTTAGTTAACACTGTTTGCTTAGGCTTGCACTCAGTTGATTGCCGGTTATATATAACATTGGGTGTCAAAATGGTAGCTCATCGCACCACCTGCAGCATGATACTATTAGAATGTCAGCTATACCTCTCAACTGCCTCTCTTGATTTTTTGACTTGCTGGATTTTTGTTTAAGTGAGCGATTTGATAGAATGGTTTTGTGGTGGTTGCTCAATACTGATTGGTAGTGAATGGAAGTGGCTTTTGATTGCTTTGCATGAGTCAATGAAATATTTTAGCCAATTAGTGTCATTAACTTAATGGACCATTGTTTATTTCAGCCAATCGCAATTTTATTTATGTTCTACAGACACTTGTAAGATGACAGATCTATTTATAGGTCGCACACATGTAGTAATTTGTTATGACTTTTTTGTGTGAGTTTTTGTACTCATCAGCTCTTGATGGTGGTTGGTACTTGGGCATCAAGCACTCGCAGATTGGGTAAATAACAGTTAAATGCAGAGTAAAGCTCTCTCAACTCTTCCCAGGCAACGTACTTCAGAAGAACACCTCTGACTACACCACTCTGAAATTTTCTATTCACACACCAGCTGACCTGTGTCCTCTCCTGTGAGTGAGAAGTTAGTTCTGGGACACTAGGAACTGGATTGAGACTATCCAAACTCATTTCACTTAAGAACTTTAGGCAGTGGGGTGTATCCTTCTGGACTGGATTTGAACCCAGATTTCAAAGTAAAAGACCAGTGTCTCGCTCACTGCATCATCCAGTTCCCAGTGGTGCAGTTTTAAATATCTAACACAAATGATAACACTTGAAACTTTCAGATCAGGAGGCCGCTTTTGGGCGTTTGGTTGTCTTCTTGATGACATTAGCTGGAAAGTTTTCAGCGAACTAGCACACACAGAGAGATCACGTGTAGGTTGTCATCAGCTCCCCAAAGCTGACGAAAACTTGAAAAACCCACCACGAAAGCGCTTAAAATCGCGCCGGCCATTCTGGGAAACAGCAGCCAATATTGATACAGCTGGTATCAACCCACTATCCAGATGGACGGAATCGTGGGACGCATGCAACATAAAGAACCAGCACCTCATCACTGACCCAACAGCAGAGTTCCCTGGCTTCGACCTCCCTCGGAGACCGTGGACGGCGCTCAACTAAATCCGCACAGAGCGTGGACGATGCGGCCACCTGCTCCACACGTGGAAGATGAGGGACGACCCGAAGTGCGACTGTGGCCATGAGTCCCAGACCATGGAACACATCACACGTCAACCTGCCCACTGAGATCTGTTGCAGGAGGTACCTAATTTCTCCACTCGGCATCTCAGGAGGCCATCGAATGGAGAGCCAAACTAGACATCCTATTATAAGCTTTCCCGTCATACGAAACAACAACAACAACTGGCATCATTTTTCATAATGTCTATTATATGCAGTATGTTCCAGCCATGCTTTCATGCCGCTTTTGTTCAATATGGTATTCAGAAAAGGTTTGTACACAGGTTTCTGGCAATAATATTGGATTTCATTTTGTTTCACTTCAGTACCCCACCTCACATTTTATGCAATGCTTCAGTTATTTTAACATCACTCCCTCACTATCGCTTTCAGTCTGTAAAAGTGCATTTAGAGACGGATGATATATTTGCTGTTACTTTCAAAATCTGTGTTGATTCTTTCATCATTTTTTCAGAGCCTGTACATTACAGATATAGAAGGCAAATGGTAAAACCTACAAAAAGGAACAGCAGCATTTAGGTTTAAAGTTATTTTATCAAGGGGAAAACAATTATATTGCAATATAATTGTGTATAGCTTGCTACATTTAAAATATATAGCTATTGCACTGGAAAATAATGTCAAAAAGGCCCATATTTCAGCCAAAAAAGAAGAATTTGTACTTGAGGGAAATCAATTCATAATGGTCAGGAAAATGGGCAGTTAAGGAAGAGCGCAGGTTCTATGTTTCCATTACTATTCTGTAAATTGTGCTAAGCCTCCTAGTGTGTAATGTCTGGATGGTCCTTGCATCAAATGCCTGGTCAAAATAGTTTCTTAAAGGAACTCTTTATTTTTAACAAATCTTATAAGTGACTACTAATGCCATAAATGGGACAAATGTAGTAACTAACTTAGTGACAACCAACAAGGAATGGCATCAGTAGCAGTGCTTGGTGGTTTACAGTGCTTGTCATCATACAGCAGTGGTTTGGAGATAACCGTCCAGCTGTAACTAAATTATAAAGACCAAGTAAACCTTGACATCTGAATCGATTGTAGTATTATTTAAGGTTGTAACATACTAGGGGTTCAAATGATCTCCCAAAGCACTTGAGTGGTTCAAACAGTCATCTACACCTTTGTACATACCCGCAAATTATATATATATATATATATTTTTAATGTCTAATTGTACTTGCAGTTTCATTTTTCTAATTGCCCATTGCAATATTACAGTTTAAGGTTTCTTCTGTAACCGTTGCCACGGTTTTTCATGCAGCTCTGTCACATGACTGAGTCCATTGTCCAACATGTAAGGTCATATTTTCAGTAGCTAGTTTTGGAGAAATAGGAATGCAAGTCCTACCGGTTTAAAAAAAACACTAACAAACTATCTGTCTTAGAGCGTTGTTCTAAGGATTGTTCCTGTTGAAAAATGGGTTCACAAAAATTAATGACAAGTGAGAGCAATAAGAAAATGTTAATTTGTCTGTCACTGCCTCCTTAATCCTTAATTGTCATGGCCTCGCCCCTCCCTATCTCTGTAATCTCCTTCAGCCCCACAACCCCCCAAGATATCTGCGCTCCTCTAATTCTGCCCTCTTGAGCATCCCTGATTATAATCGCTCAACCTTTGGTGGTCGTGCCTTCTGTTGCCTAGGCCCCAAGCTCTGGAATTCCTTCCCTAAACCTCTCTGCCTCGCTACCTCTCTTTCCTCCTTTAAGACGCTCCTTAAAACCTACCTCTTTGACCGAGCTTTTGGCCACCTGCCCTAATTTATCCTTATGTGGATCAGTGTCAAATTTGTTGTCTTAAAATACTCCTGTGCCGCGACTTGGGACGTTTTACTACGTTAAAGGCGCTATATATATACACTTGTTGTTGTTGTTGTTAAGGGGGCACCTGAAGGCCTGTATTGTCATGCACTCAGGGGCATGGCTTCAGCACCAATAAGCAGCAAAGGAGACAGCTAAAATGTTTCTAAATTGTGTCCTTCCCAATTACATACAGGGCATCATTTACTGGAAGAGGGAGCCATTCACGCACCTACTCAATCCTATGGTGTCCTAAAAGGAGGGGCTATTTTTCCATAAATTTGCAAATAGTACGTGACCGACAGAAGAAATTACTTGGGGACCTTTAAAAATCAAATTTCAACTGATTTTCACTGATAAATTCCTGGATTTATATGAGGTGGTGATTGGGTAAAAAACTATTTCCTGCCAAATTTGAGAAAAAAACCATGAAATTTCCCATTTTTTTAAACCCAAAAATCAAGTCCGAAGATGTGCACATTGTATCCAATGTCAGAGCATTACTGCAACTGTTGAAGAGCATTTAATAATAACTACAGTTATGTTATTAACAAAGTGGATACACTGGAACCAGACATAGTCGGGATTACTGAGACATGGCTACAGAAAAATCAGGACTGGGAATTAAACATTGCAGGTTATAACATATTTAGAAAAGATAGAAAGGGAAAAAGGGGAGGTGGAGTAGCTGTACTTATTAGGGATAACATAATGGCAGTAGAAAAAAGTGACGCAGCAAGACAAAAATAGAATCCATATGGATGGAGATAAAAGGTAATAAAGGATCAATCACACTAATAGGTGTAGTCTACAGACCACCTAATAGTGGAAGGGAGGTGGAGGAAGAAATATGCAGTCAAATTCGGGAAATGAGTAAAAAACATAGAATAATAATCATGGGGATTTCAACTACCCCGATATTAATTGGACAGAAGAGGTAGGTAAAGGGGATGAGGGAATGGAGTTCTTACAATGTGTACCAGACTCCTTTCTAACCCAGTATGTAAAAAGTACAACAAGGGAGGATCCGCTATTGGATCTAGTAATGGGGAATGAACCAGAGCAGATAAGAGAAGTAAAAGTAGGGGAACATCTAGGCAATAGTGACCATAATATAATACACTTTAAGATGATAATTGAGAAGGACATAAGTATGATGAAAACCAGGGTAATAGATTGGGGAAGAGCTGATTTTGAGGGGCTGAGAATAGAACTTGGGAAAATAAAATGGGCAACAATATTGGCAAACAATGATGTAGCACAGCAATGGGAAATATTTAACAAAGTACAGGATCAATATATTCTGCTAAAAGGAAATAACAAACTAAATACTAATGAGACTCCATGGATGAATAAAGCCATAAGGGAACAATTGAGGGTAAGGAAAGAGGTATACGTTAAGTACATAGACAGCAGGGGAGTGCATGATAAGGGAGAATACGAAAAGATTAGGAGAGAAGTCAGAAAAACAATTAGGAAGGCAAAGAGGAACTATGAAATTAAATTATCAAGGAACATAAAACAAAATAGTAAAATATTTTACAGGCACATCAATAAAAAAAGGAAGGTTTGGGATGGGAATAGGGCCATTGAGTGATAGACAGGATAATACCACAGGTAATGAAAGAGAGATGACAGAGATATTAAATAATTATTTTGCTTCAGTATTTACCAGGGAGATAGAACAGGTGGACATGACATTGGATGATATGATTAGTAACGCGATAAGTGCATTTAAAATAAAGAGGGGATATATTAAATAAATTAATCAAACTCAAAGAGGATAAAACCCCTGGTCCAGATGGATTGCATCCACGCATTTTAAAAGAATCTAGGGAAGAGAGAGCAGAGGCATTAGTACACATATTTAATAATTCATTAGAAATAGGTGCCAGAGGACTGGTGGATAGCTAACATAATACCTATATTTAAGAAGGGAGATAGAACATGCCAGGGGAATTATTAGATTAGTCAGCTTTACATTGGTGGTAGGAAAAATAATGGAATCCCTACTAAAGGAGAAAATAGAAGAACATCTAGAAAGCAAAAACATAGTAATGAATAGTCAGCATGGATTTCAAAAAGGAAAGTCTTGCTTGACCAACCTCATTGAATTTTTTGAAGAGGTAACAGAGAGAGTAGACAATGGTAATGTAGTAGATGTAATTTATCTAGATTTTCAAAAGGCCTTTGATAAGATACTCCATAATAGAGTCATAGAGTTATACAGCATAGAAAGAGGCCCTTCGGCCCATCGTGTCCGCGCTGGCCATCAAGCCCTGTCTATTCTAATCCCATTTTCCAGCACTTGGTCCGTAGCCTTGTATGCTATGGCATTTCAAGTGCTCATCTAAATGCTTGAATGTTGTGAGGGTTCCTGCCTCTACCACCCTCTGGGTGAAAAAGTTTTTCCTCAAATCCCCTCAAAACCTCCTGCCCCTTATCTTGAAACTATGCCCCCTGGTTATTGACCCCTCTACTAAGGGGAAAAGTTCCTTTCTATCTACCCTATCTATGCCCCTCATAATTTTGTACACCTCAATCAGGTCCCCCCTCAGCCTTCTCTGCTCTAAGGAAAACAACCCCAGCCTGTCCAGTCTCTCTTCATAGCTGAAGCGCTGCAGCCCAGGTAACATCCTGGTGAATCTCCTCTGCACCCTCTCCAATGCAATCACATCCTTCCTATGGTGTGGCGAGCAAAACTGCACACAGTATTCCAGCTGTGGCCTAACTAGCGTTTTGTACAGCGCCATCATATCCTCCCTGCTCTTATATTCTATGCCTCGGCTAATGAAGGCAAGTATCCCATATGCCTTTTTAACCACCTTATCTACCTGTCCTGCTGCCTTCAGGGATCTATATAGATGCACACCAAGGTCCCTCTGATCCTCTGTCCTTCCGAGGGTCCTACCATTCATTGTGTATTCCCTTGCCTTGTTAGTCCTCCCAAAATGCATCACCTCACACTTTTCAGGGTTAAATTCCATTTGCCACTGTTCTGCCCATCTAACCAACCCATCTATATCGTCCTGTAGCCTGAGGTTTCCCTCCTCGCTATTTACCACTCCACCAATTTTCGTGTCATCTGCGAACTTACTGATCATACCTCCTACATTCATATCTAAATCATTAATGTAAACTACAAACAGCAAAGGACCCAGCACCGATCCCTGCGGTACACCACTGGACACAGGCTTCCAGTCGCAAAAACAACCTTCGACCATCACCCTCTGCCTCCTGCCACTAAGCCAATTTTGGATCCAATGTGCCAAATTGCCCTGGATCCCATGGGCTCTTACCTTCTTGACCAGTCTCCCATGCGGGACTTTGTCAAAAGCCTTACTGAAGTCCACGTAGACTACATCAACTGCACTACCCTCATCCACACACCTAGTCACCCCCTTGAAAAATTCAGTCAAATTGGTCAGACATGATCTCTCCCTGACAAAGCCATGCTGACTATCCTTGATTAATCCTTGTCTCTCCAAGTGGAGACTGATGAACAAGGTCAGAGAATGCGGAGTCAGGGGACAAGTAGCAGAATGGATAGCTAGCTGGCTTCAGGACAAAGCAGAGAGTAGGGGTAAAGGGTAGCTATTCACAGTGGCAGAAGGTGGGTAGTGGTGTTCTACAAGGATCAGAGCTGGGACCACTGTTGTTCACAATTTATATTAACGATTTAGACTTTGGAATCAAAAACACAATTTCTAAATTTGCAGATGACACCAAATTGGGGGGGATAGTCAATACTGAGGAGGACTGCAACAAATTACAGGAGGGCATTAATAAACTTGCAGAATGGGCATATAATTGCCAAATGAAGTTCAACACAGATAAATGTGAGGCATTACATTTTGGTAGGAAGAATAGGGAGGTCACTTATTACTTGGAGGGTGCGAGTCTAGGTGGGGTAGAGGAACAAAGGGATCTCGGAGTACAAATACACAAATCACTAAAAGTTGCGACGCAGGTTAGCAAGGCCATAAAAAAAGCAAACCAAGCACTAGGGTTTATTTCTAGAGGTATAGAATTGAAAAGTAGGGAAATTATGCTAAACCTGTATCGAACCTTGGTTAGACCACACTTGGAGTACTGCGTACAGTTCTGGTCGCCATATTATAAAAAGGATATAGAGGCACTGGAGAGGGTGCAGAGAAGATTTACAAGGATGATACCAGAAATGCGAGGGTATACATATCAGGAAAGGATGAACAGGCTGGGTCTTTTTTCTCCTGAAAAAATAAGTCTGAGGGGTGACCTAATAGAGGTCATTAAAATTATGAAAGATTTTGATAGAGTGGATATAGAGAGAATGTTTCCACTTGTGGGGAAGAGCATAACTAGAGGCCATCAATTAAGATAGTCACCAAGAAATCCAATAGGGAATTCAGAAGAAACTTCTTTACCCAAAGAGTGATGAGAATGTGGAACTCGCTACCACAGGGAGTGGTTGAAGCAAAAGGTATAGATGCATTTAAGGGGAGGCTAGACAAGCATGTGAGGGAGAAGGGAATAGAGGGTGATGCTGATAGATTTAGATGAGGAAAGACTGGAGGAGGCTCGAGTGGAGCATAAACGCCGGCATGGACTGGTTGGGCCGAATGGCCTGTTTCTGTGCCATATATCCTATGTAATCCTATGATCACAATATACTGTCCATAGCACAAAAGCAAAATACTGCGGATGCTGGAAATCTCAAGTAAAAACAGAAAATGCTGGAAATATTCAGCAGGTCAGGCATATATGGCAAAATGAAAGATTTGCATCAACTATTTCATATTTCAGTCTGACTTTAAAAGTATTTGTGCTTCACTGTACTATGGTGGTAATGTACCACTTGATACAGTAATTTTAGCAATCAACATTTTGCAACATGCACTTCATTCACAAATACTGCAAATGTATGTTAAAATAGCTTGACAGCATTTTGTGATCATGGAGACTTGCATTACATTTTGAACTGCTATTGAGGCCCGTAGAAATGGTGTGTGTGTGTGTGAACTGTATAAGTAATTGTTGGTTGTCATTCAGCATAAATGTGCTTTGTTAGTCTCTTCAACTGACTAAAGGTCTTTAAAAATACTGTATTTCGGAGCACAGTTCCCAGAGTACGCATGCTGCCTTCCTTCGGGGCAGTCCAGCATGCTACAGTTTTTTTAAGGAAGAGGAAGGATTGTTGGGTGTTTTCTTGGAGATTTGGACTATGCTCTGTGATTACAACTCATGCAATCTCTTCATAATCCCCAAACCCTGGCAAAGAGCAACAACAGTAAGGCACAAGGACGAATTGTGGCTTTGACTGAGCGGGCAGTTGGGAAGCTAAAATAATGCTTTAAATGGTTGGACTAGTCGGAGAGAATGCTATGTCATATTACTATGGACAGAGGGCTCGCAATAGATTTGGATGATAACCAGCTGAAAGCCACAGAAGAGCAGGAGGGAGACGGTGCAGCAGCTGCTGCCATCATCAGACCAGCAGGCAAGGAGACCGGTGCCCGTCATCGCCCAAAGAACTCTGCAACTGGGGTCATTGCTATCCGAGGTGGCACCTGTCATTTATGCTCAACTATGTTGGCACAGACTGTGCCACTGTTGGAGGGCATTTCCTCATGAGACCCACTGATCTGTGAGCACATAGAACACAGGGCATCCATGTGGTCTCTGAATCCCTCCTCCAAGTGTGCCTGCAACCATTCTCTAAGTTAGTTGAAGCCAGCTAATGTTTACACAGGAGTTTGGAACCCTAAGCTTCCATAGCAGCAGTGAGGGCAATCATGAGCGGTATACTTAATGTGCCCGTGGCCTGCATAGCTGAGGTCACCATCGCAGATGCCAGTTGTGTTGCCACATGTTGAGTGGCTGACTGAATGTAGACAACCTTTCTATCAACTTTATCATAACGCCTTCCACTGCTACATGCATGGAGGCAATTGACCATACTACATGGACAATACGTTATAACACTCTGCATTGGAAATCAGACCCACTAAGAGCTTTATCACCAGACAGGCGGTAAACTCAGCTTGCTAGAGCTCCGCACTCCACCATCATCAGCCCTGTCACTGGTACTCCTTCATCACCAGTACTCTCTGCCTCACCTTTTACTTCCTTGGCAACCTCACCATGATATTCTTCCCAAAGGTGGGGATCTGATGTGATTGTGTCTGCAGTTGATGCTCTGTTGAGTGGTCGTCTTCATGTTACTGGATTCTCCCTACTCAGTGAAGAGATTAGACAAAGTACTAATCCATTTATTTACTGTTTTATCAAGCTTAATCAGTGTTTATGGTCACAATGCAATGTATCCTGTAGATCATGCCATACATGATTCATGTAATACATACCAGTTGACCTGCACAACCCTCCAACATTCACAATCCATGAGGCTTCCAGGCTTCTCTGCCAAACAATTCTATTGGTTCCTCAAACAGAGGGAGTTCTTTGGCCATGCCACCACCAATTCCACATTGTATTCCGTGGTTATGTGCTAGTTACCCCTTGGAAGAGAAGAGCATTGTGGATTTAGAAAGTGTAATTCAGCCAAGTAATGCCTTCATGCAGTTCGTTCTGTTTCTTTATGACCTAGAATGTACAGCACAGAAACAGGCCATTCAGCCCAACTGGCCCATGCTGGTGTTGCTCCACATGAGCCTCCTCCCACCTCTCTTCATCTAACCCTATCAGAATAATCTTATATTCCTTTCTCCCGCATGCATTTATCTAGCTTCCCCTTAAAAGCATCTATGTTATTCGCCTCAACCGCTCCATGTGGCAGCACGTACCACATTCGAACCACTCTCTGGGTAAAGAAGTTTCTCCTGAATTCAAATATATTACATATACTACATTACCCTTGTCTACCTTTTCTTACTTCTTCAAAGAATTCAATACTGTTGGTCAAGCATGACCTTCACTTTTGAAATCCATGCTGATTACTCTTTATTATATTTTTGATATCTAGATGTTTTTCTATTACATCTTTGAGTAACGATTCCATTATCTTTCCTACCAATGTTATAACAATGTAATTTGCATATCCCTCCTAGCTTGACTTCTACTTGCTTGGTACCATTTTATAGCGCTTTTCACAAATATTTATAACAACTATAACTGTTCTTCATGTCTTTGTATCCTGTGTTGCTACTGTAGAGATACTACTGTCTTTGTGCTTTTTTAAAAGTTTTTCTTCTTCCAGACCTCTAGGTCCTTGGAGGTGTTGAGATCTGTTTCACGTTTTCTGTGACCAATTGCTGTTTGTTACCTCCATTCCCCTTCCTAACATGCAAAAGATGCTCTTGAGAAAATAGAAGTTCTATGGACCCAGCCCAAATCTGGTAGATTTCACAGTCCAGGTTTTGAGTTTAAAATGATCACAGAAAGTTATGTACAGTAAACAAAGCAATTTAGTATGTCAGGAGTAGGACCTAACACAACCATGCTATGTACCATATCATCTTGTCTACAACAGTTGTTTAAAACCAAGTTTAAACTTCTAGTTCATTTTGCAGCATCCTGTGAAGGAATGATTGGAAGCTCTGTGCTACATGCTTGCTGATCTTGTAATTCTCTAAGAAATGTTGCTTATTTATCTTTTAGATTTGAATCTGATAGTGTAACGAGGGGTTTACCAACCTTTTGAATCGACTAAGTCACGTTCTTTGAAGTTCCTTCCTTGGAAGATAGATATTTAAATTGTTAGCACCTCTTCGAGAGTGATCAGTGAATTGTCCTCATTCAGTTAACATTTCCAGTTGGTTTACTTCAGCTGAATCGGTCCATACTTTCAATCTTACCACAACCTCAGTTTTGGAAAAAATATTGTCATCATCTGCATTTTCTTCTGCTGTTAAATAACATTGCCTCTGTAAGGGGTTACAAAGCAGGAGGATGAACAGCATTGATTGCCCAATTGACCGATATTTGCTTGGATGAGTAAAGCAGCTGGTCTCCATTCATAGCCTCAACCTAGCACGTTGGTCTCTTTTGGATAGATGTGAGAAGTCACACAACACCAGGTTATAGTCCAACAGTTTTATTTGAAATCGCAAGCTTTTGGAGCGCTGCTCCTTTGTCAGGTGACCTGACGAAGGAGCAGCGCTCCGAAAGCTTGCGATTTCAAATAAAACTGTTGGACTATAACCTGGTGTTGTGCGACTTCTCACATTTGTCCACCCCAGTCCAACACCGGCATCTCCACATCTTTTGGATAGGGTTGTGATACAGAAAACTTTGTGAAAATAGTTTTATGCCTTTCATTTAGCCTTTTAAAAATTCTGGCACCTATATCTAGGGTTATTAATTTGCTTTTAAGGCATTGTGGTTTACTGTTTTAATCTGTCTCAGCAGTATATGTTGTTTTCGTATCTGCACGCTCTTCCCTTGTGTGAGATAGTGGATGGATTTGCAAGCTGAATAACAGTCTGACGCTCCTTCCATGGCCGTAACCATCTTTATACCAGCCGATAGGGTAGTTAGTCCTATACGGCGGGAGGGTTTTATGGACTCCCATAACCCATACAATGAGGTGGGGGGGGTGTCCACCCCACATCCACCAGACTTGAGTATCCCACTGGATGTCAACCCAGAAATCAAAGCCGGAGCCCCCGTCTCCACTGGCCGGGATTGTCTGGAGTGGGGTTTGAACCTTGCACCTTCTGTCTCAGTGGTAGGAATGCTACCACTAAGCAAAAGGCTTGCTCTAACAGTGTATGTGAAAATGAGGAACTCCATTTGATGCAGAGTAGCCGAAGATTTCAGTACTTTTACTTAGAATCATACAAATGATAGGCTGTTGGCCTCTTTCTGTACTATCATGCTTGTGCCAGTGCTAGCCCCTCCTCTGGAGCTATGTACTGTAATCCCATTTCCCTGCTCTTTCTCTGTATCCTTTTATATTCTTTTCAAATGCTTTCCAATTCCATTTAAGTAACATTATAGTCTCTGCCTTGATGGCCACTGTAGAAAACATACCATGTCCTAAGAGCTCTTGGTGAAAACATTACCTTTAACTTGCCACTTGTTCTAGCAATAATCCTGAACTTTATGTCTTTGTTATTGATTCACCAACCAGTGGAAATAACTTAAACTGTTTATCCTCTCCAAACCTTTTCATAATTTTTGAAAACCTCTATTAGATATCTTCTTTGTTCCAGTGACCAAGGCTGCAATTTTGCAAGCCTTTCTGCATAATTTTTACCTCTCATTCTTGGTGTCATTCTAGTGAATCCTTGCTGTACCCTGTCCTTGGCTCCCTGAAAGAAAGTTGCCTTTTTCGTACAGACAATCCCATCATCCCAAATTCCTTAAGGAAAGCATACTTGGCTTGGTCACACAATGAAAATAAATACAACTGCCAGTGGTAGGAGGGGCCATACAGGAGACTATGGCTGGAATTTTCTGTACCTGGGCAGGTCGGGTGCGGGCGGTCAGTGTGGCAGGTCATGACCCCGTTGTTGCTTCCATCCCGCTGCTGAGATTGACTTTGCGCCTATTAAGGCCCCCCCTGCGCGTTACCCCGCCCTATTAAATGGTGCGGGTCTGATGACTTCATCGAGGATGCGTTTTCAGCCGGGATATTTAAAGGAGCCATGGCCACATTGCATTTGAAGTTTCATCTAGGAGTCTGCAGGCAGCACACTGGAGGTTTTGATTGCTCCAAACAGAGGCAGAGGGCTGCACCCAGGTTCTCCGATGACTCCCTCCATATGCTTGTGAGTTGCAGTGAATGGTGAGACATAACGGTACCTCCAGCAATGGTAGTCATTGTGAAAGAAAACCTCCAGTGTGCTGCCTGCAGACTCCTAGATGCTTTATGGTGTTGCTGTGGGGTGGTGCCAGCCTGACGCAGCATGTGGCAGTCATAAGGGTGTACTGCGTAAAGTTAAGCAAATCTGGCCATGATGAGATCATCCCTGGCCTCCCGGGCAGCAATGTGCTGATGGGATCTGGCCCGCAGCTTCCTCTAGCTCTTGCTCCTCCTTGTCTTCCAGCTGATGCTCCTCCTCCTCCTCCTCCTCCTTCTCTGAAGAGGCTGTGCGCTCAGTGTCTTGCTCCTCATGCAGTGCTAATCCTTGCTGCTGCGTTATGTTGTGCAGGGTGCAGCAGACCACAACGATTCTGGAGACCCTGGCTGGTGCGTACTGAAGGGCTCCTCCAGATCTGTCAAGGCATCTGGTGCATTTTGAGCATGCCTATTGTCTGCTCTATGACACATCTGGTGGTAATGTGGCTTTCATTGTATCTCTCCTGGCCCTCAGTACCTGGTCTTCTCAAGGGTGTCATTAGTCACGTCTTCAGTGGATAGCCCTTGTCTCCAAGCAGCCAGCCGGAAAGTCTGTTTGGAGTAGCGAAGAGCTGAGGGAGGGTGGACTGGAGAAGGACGAAAGAGTTATGGCAGCTGCCAGAGAATTTGGCGCACACATGCATGATGATCTTCCTATGTTTGCAGACCAGCTGCACATTGAGGGATTGGAAGCCCTTGCGGTTATGATGGGGTGCTCTGATGGCCAAATGTGCAGTCGATGACGCCCTGCACCCATGGGAAACCAGCCAGAGTGGCAAAGCCTAGTACCCGCTCAGTAACACCGGCTTCATCAATGGCAAAGTTGATATATTTGGCTGACTTGTCAAAGAGTGCATCGGTTGGCGGCCTACTGCGAGATCCTGCAAATGTCTGCTGCAGATCCCTGGAAGGAGCCTGAAGCGAAGAAGTTGAGGGCACTGGTGACTTTGACAGCCCCTAGTAAGGCGTGTCCACCCACTCCTCTGGGCTGCAGGTCTTGCTCGAGCAGTGTGTAAATGTCTGCGACAACCTGGCACGATAGTCTGAGCCTCCTTTGGCACTGCTGCTCAGTCATGTTGAGAAAGCTCATCCTCTGCCTTTATACCCTGTGTTGGGGGTATTGCCTCTGGTGCGGTGCAGCTCTGCGCTGATGCCCTCTGTCCTGTGCAACATCAGGTGGTTGATAGAAGGTTGGTGGTGGTGTTGGTGCTGATGGTGTGCCTGGTGCTGCTGGTGTTTGGGCTCATCGTGGTCTGATTCTGAGGACCAAGGTGAGACAGTATAAACGGCACCCATGCTTATGGAATAGATGGCAGGTCAAGTAGAGATCAGAGGAGCAAGCTGTCAGTGGTGTGATAGGTTGTAACAATGAGGTGAGACTGGATGGCGACTTTGCTGGAAACACTTGCAGCCTGTAGAAAGCTTAATGTGTGCTGGGAATGCAGTCAGCAACAGCTTCTGCCTGAGGAAAGTGATCAGCTATGAGGTAGGAGCTTTTATAGTACATTTCATGCTGTCATCTAATCAGCTGGAGCAATGGCCACTCAACTCCCGCTTCAGGCTGACAGATGTGGTTCCCGAGCTGCGTGAATCCCGTGGGCAGCCAGGGAAATTCGAAAGGTTGGCTGAGAAAGGCGCTTAAGGGTCTGACAACTACCTGTTAATGATTTGAATTAGGTTGCCAGCCTCTGCTGGTCGGGTCGCTGCCGCACCGGCAAACGCGCCCAAGGGAAAGACGCGTGGGGGCAGGCTGACGGCGGGTTCCCGGCCTGCTGCGACTTAATTCAAATTTCCCACCCGACCCGCCTCAAATCGCGCCCGCACGGACCCCAGAAAATTCCGGCCTATGTGAGGGACTGTGCTACTCTCTATACTTAACACTCTATGCATACGACAGCAGTGTGTGTGATGATGGAGAAGACCTACTTTCTGAGACTCAAGATTACTGGTCATTTATCAGCAGAAGACCTGAGAGAGGCTTATTTTGTTAAAACGTAAAGGTTGGGTGGTTATTCAGCTTCTTTTTTCAATTTCTTGAGAATGTTTAATTTTTAATTTTAAATACAAGGCCTAACTTTAATTTTTTTCCTTTTTTGCAGTAAGTACAAAAGTTGACACGTTGGTGTGTGCTGAATCACTGACCTTGATAGTCCTCCATTTCCACCTACCACAGGCTCACTTGATACAAGAGCAAACAGCATGTCCAGTAGGGAACTGAAGCCATCGCACTTTCAAAAGCTGCTTTAAAATAAATCCACTGCTGCAGGCATTCATGATGAATGTTATGTAACGCACCCATTTCTATTTCTGAACATCTTCAAGGCAACCTCTGGTTATGCTGCAATGCCCCTGTTTACTGCAAACTCATTTGACTCTTTCTGGATTTTTATATTACTGTAAGAAGGAGGATTTCAGTGTGCAGACAGCAAGGATTTTTATGCTGTCATTCAAAGAATCATTGCAACCTTGCAGAGACAGGATAGTGCTCTTCCAGCACATCTCAGTTCACTGCTTTTCCTTTGGGGTTATGTAGTAATTTGTGAAAATTGACTTCAATCTAAAATCGTAAAAAAAACAACAAACAGGGATGTCTATCTTGCTGAAATTCACTTCAATACATAGTTTATAAATGAATGTAGAACTTCAATATATCTTTACATTTTTTTTAAATACTGGCATTAAGGTTTTGATGCTATGTTGTTAATTCTTAATGATGCTCCCGTATGATATTGTTTTGGTGTATCTATTGATTTTCAGTGGAATAGTCATAGATGATACAGTTCTATATGTTAACAATAGTAAATGTTAATATTCTACAGTGAAATTACTCATAAGAATAGCATTCCAGTGTTCGCCACACTTTATAGGATTGCAGCACATGAAGAAACTCTGCAGTCTGGCTTAGTTTTAAAATGCAAATACTGACTACTCGCTGAGACACAACATACATAAGACTGAAAAAAGTAAAAGTGTTGCTACAATATAATTTTCCAGCTTTCTGAAATGAGACGATATGCATTTCCATTCTTTAGTCGAAAAAGTCCATGAATGTTAAAAAATTATAATTTGATTATAGATTGGAATGGATTATAGATTTTAAATCTTTTTTTCCAATCTAGAACTAATCAAGCCTTTTTATGTGCACTTTTAGCTTAAAGTTTTGCCCCTTAGTTTAGCTTAAGTAACCTCTTTGAAAATCTTTCTCATGTTTTTGTGTTTATTTTTCTCCCTTTTAATTTTCAACAATTCCTCTTTTTAAAAATGTATTTGTTTTAGTTTCCTCTGCTGATGGAAAAACTGAGTGATGGGATAAAAAAATTATGGAAAATATTTTTTCTTGGAGAGGAAAGATCGAATTAATGAAAACTGGAGAAACAAAAAAAATGTGAAGATGAAAATGTGTAATTGAGGAATAAATAGAAAATGGGTTAAAGCAGCAAGGGGGAAATATTCCTTTCTTGTTCCCTGCCTCCCAAAAATAAAACTTTTATAATAAGCAAGGGCAGCGGGATTGAAATATTAACTGCTATGAAGAGGGGTAGAGACGCTTAGTTGATTATTAGTTTAGACTCGGTGTAGGACGTGGATGATATGAGAATTCAACACTCCAGCAATTTACAAAGCTACAGACCTGTCACAAATTCAATATACTGAAAATCCGACTTGGTGTTAAAGTATAGGTCATAAGTTAGTGAGCATCCCAATTCTCCTGCAGCAATTTACAGTGTTATGGGGATGAACTTCTAAATAAAAAATAGTGGTAATGGTTCCGTGGGTAGCTGTGCATCATGATGTAATGGCTCGTGGAGGTTACAGTAATGCCACACTGTACACTGTTTTTCCAAGTGTGCTGAAGATATCTAGTGTCGGTTAATGGGTTCAATACTAATTCTGTTGGTTCTGTAATAAATCCAGTCCTTGTGAGAATAAGATGTTAATGGCTAGACGCAGAGTTGTTCACCTTCACTTGAGCACTGGCAGTGTAGACAACTTTAGCTTTGTTTTGCTGTGTTCGCTGATTGGAAGTGTTAAAACCTGAATCTGCAGCAGTGAAAATACTCGTTACAAGACAATTAAAAAGCGCGAAAAATGTTTAATCCTAAGTAGTCATTGATCTTCTAGAATTAATCTTAATGGGGACGGAATGTTTATGGGGAGGGAGCACTTTCTTCAGTGTTCTCTTATCCTCATCTCGGTCTGAAAAACTGCAACGTATATGTGAACGCACTATTGGTTGGGTACTGGACCCAAAACGCAGCTCCTTCTTGTGAACAGTATGCTGCAGATGCTGGAAATCTGAAAAGAAAAAGAAAGACTTGCATTTCTATAGCACCTTTCACAACCTCAGGATGCCCTAAAGCGCTTTACAGCCAATGAAGTACTTTCTGAAGTGTAGTCACTGTTGTAATGTAGGAAACGCGGCAGTCAATTTGCACATAGCAAGCTCCCACAAACAGCAATGTGATAATGACCAGATAATCTGGTTTAGTGATTTTGATTGAGGGATAAATATTGGCAAGGACAGCGGAGATAACTACCCTGCTCTTCTCCGAAATAGTGGCCCAGAAATTTGACTCGGAGTCTTGCCGCGGGGGTAAGGATCCCCCGCGATATCACACTCCGCGCCGGCCGTTGTGTTTCGGGCCAACACGAACTTCAGCTCCTGGGCCTCTCCCTGGTGCCGGCGCGCAGTGTGTGCGTGTCCCAGAGGCGCAGTTAGTTCGATGCGACCTCTGGGATCACGTGGGCCTTGGAGAGCCAATGGCAGCACACCATCTTTCATTCATAGATTTGACATGAGACCTGTCAAATCTATGAATACAAATTGCCCCCAAAAGAACAGCTAAACCTCAAATAAATTTAAAAAAAAACCATCACATTAATAAAATAACTATAGTTAAATAAATTAACCACTTTAAACAAAAATAAAAATTTTGAAATTTTTTTAATTCTTTTTAAAAGTTATAAAAATAAACTTAACTTTCTTTAAAGTCTCTAAAAAAGATAAACCTGTTGAAATTTTTTTTAAATAATACTTAATTAACTACTTACCTTGTTAAAAGGGGATCTTACGCCTCCTTTTTTCATGTGTAAAATCTTCCATACTTACCTTCGCGTTGAAACCTGAAAAAAAACCTAAGTGTGCTGCGTGCGCACAGCCTGTAGTGCGCACGCGGTTCACTTAGGAACCGCCCCCTTTGCCATACCGGAAGTGCCGGTTTCCCGCGCATGCGCAGTGCATGCAGGAAACCGGCACTTCGGGACTGAATACGCGAGAGTACACAATTCGTACTCTCCCGTATTCAGCCGAATTTTTGGGCCAGTACCTTGGGATCTTTTACGTCCATCTTAGAGAGCAGCCAAGGTCTTGGTTTAACGTCTCATCAAGACGGCACCTCCGACAGTGCAGCACTCCCTCAGTACTGCACTGGAGTGTCAGCCTAGATTTTTGTGCTCAAGTCTCTGGAGTGTGGCTTGAACCCACAACCTTCTGACTCAAAGGCAAGAGTGGTACCAACTGAGCCACAGTTGAAAAAAATAGGTCAAGCAGTATCCATGGAAAAAACAGAAGTCAGTCAATGTTTCAGGCCTTCAAATCTTTCCTCCGGATTAGGAGCTGTTACAGGTGAACAGCATTTAAAAGGGAACACAAGGGAAAGTGGGATGAGAAAAAGTGAGAAAGAAGCATAAACACACAGGAAATAAAATAAAATGAACTGTGAAGTGCTTGGGTGGAGAACCGGAGACAATTGAATGGCAGATGATCAATTTAACAGGAGATAAAAGAAGGCATAATGAGAGAAATAAAAGACACAAAGTGTCACATAGCTAAAGGGCGATCGGTAGAAAGAAAGCATGAAAAGCTGGCAAGGCAAAGCAGTGAGCCTGGGAGTCTGGTGGAATTTTAAAAAAAGAAGCAGGTTGACACCAAGGGTGTTCCTGCAGGGTGCTCACCCCAAGTATCAACAGCTAATACCATGTCTGCTGTTTAATCATCTGTTCTACCCACACACTTCACAGCTCATCTATTTATTTTCCTTCGTGTTTTTTTTCTTTCCTTATCCCCCTTTCCCTTGTTGTATCCCTTTTTAAATGCTGTTCATCTCTATTACCTCCTGCTCATGAGGAAGGGTCTTGAGGCCTGATATGCCAACTGACTTCTGTTTTTCCACAGATGCTGCTCCTTCTTCATAATATGTCTTTTTTTAATGGGTAGCAAATACACATATGTGACCATATATTTTTCAGACAGATGGGTGAGTGCTTCGTCAGCCTTGCCTCTGGGTCAGAAGGTCCTTGGTTCAAGTTCCACTCCAGAGACTTGATCACATAATCTAGGCTGACACTCCAGTACAGTACTGAGGGAGTACTGCACTGTTGGAGGTGTCGCCTTTCGAATGAGACATTAAACCAAGGCCCCATCTGCCTTCACAGGAGGCTGCAAAATATCCTATAGCACTAGTTGGAGAAGAGCTGGGGAGTTCTCCCAGTGTCAATGTTTATCCATCACTATAACAGATTATTTTGTCATTTATCTCATTGCTGTGTGTGGGATCTTGCTGTGCATAATTTGGCTGTCGTGTTTCCTACATTACAACAGTGACTACACTTCAAAAGTAGTTAATTGGCAATAAAGCGCTTTGGGATCTCCTGAGGTCGTGAAAGATGCTATATAAATGCAAGCTCTTCCTTTCTTTCTTTGAACAAAATGTACTTTACCTAGACTTGCGTTCCTTTAAACAGTATGGCTGCAATCTTTTCATTGGAGGCGGGTCAGGTGGTTTCCGGCTTCCATCCCACCCCCAACTGCATCCAGCCCACAGACGTGATTTTACGTTGATTGATCTTGTTAAGCCCGCCCTGCGGGCTTGCCGGCCAATTAAGAGGAAGCTGGTTAGATAACGTCATTTGATGACGCGTCATCTGCCGGTTTTCTTAAAAGGGACCACGCACAATTTTTTTTGACAGCTGGTTTCTCAGTGTTTGACAGCATTGAGGTGCTGCAAACACTGACAATCACTGCACAAAGGTGACCTCTTGCACCCAGGCTCTCCAATGACTCCCTGGAATAGATGGCAGCTGCAGGTGAGGTGACAGAAGCGATCTGTCACTGGTGAGAGAGGTTCTCCCAATGCGGTGGCACTGGACATGGATTTCAAACCTTGTTACCTAAAGAAATGTGTAAATGCATTAAAAATGAATTTCCCAACATTTTCTTACCTCTGAGACTCACCAGTACACCATTAGGTCCTTCACCCCACTTCTGCAGCTGTCATCAATCAAGAAATATTACAGCACACTCACAACATGCCACACTTACCTGGCGTGGTGTCCGGACATTGGGAAACCCGAGGCAGAAGCGGCAAAATTTAAAAATAGCCTGTCGGCTGCTATCAACTACCTGTTAACAGGCAGGTAATTGGCTTTAATTCTCTTCCCACCGCTAGGTATCGGGTCCATGCGCAAATCGGGGACCTGACACTTGGGAAAATTGTTTGGAGGCGGGATCGCAACCCACCGTCAATCAAAACGATTTTACCCTTTGACCCGCCTCCAAACCCACCCTCTGAGTGCCGATAAAATCGCGGCCTAAGTTTCATGATTAGTAACTCTTCACAAAAATTGTGCACAATTCGAAACTTAAATTTAATGCCGTTTTAAATTTTGTTCTGCACAAGTTGTTGACTTTTATGAGTTTGTTGGGGTAGGGGGGGGAGGCTGGAGTTGGTTACTGCAGGGTGGAGTGCTATGTTCCCTGTAAGGTGCGTGTCCCTGCAGCGATCTGTAAGGTCCCACGCACTTAAATCCACAGTGAACTGGAGTGGGGGAGGGGCCCAATACCCAATGAGCGGGATAAAGTCATAGCGATGAGAGAATTGCTTGGGATTCCTCACAGAGAGACATTTGTGACAGCATTTGCTAAAATACGGAGCCCTGGAGCCTGGCGGGCGTTGTCTTGGGATTCTGTCAGTACTTTTTCCGCGGAGACGCATGTAGTCCGTTCCCAGGGTGGCCGCACTTTGGAACAACACAAGTGGAGATGCAGCCCGTATGCAATGACTGCTGGAAGGAGGCTAAAGCAAACAATATTTAGGCCGCAGTGAAACAAAAATGTGAGAAAAAGATTTAAAATATTCGGAAAATTGTTTAAAGCCGGAAAAAATACAGGAAAGTGATGTTGGAATATCCCGCGGTAATTTTCAGTTAAATTTTGCCAGTTGTTGTCCCCTTTTTGAAATAGTTTGTCAGGGTTATTTAAATCATGTTGTGAGAGAGGGGAAAAAGATTGTTACATCACTAAACGTTTAGTGGAGTGTTAATAGAAACAAGAGTTATGTAATTTATAAAAATTGCAGGAAGCTACTTAGAAGAAACCTCTATTTGTTTATTGAGAAAGACACAGAAAACACTTTGATTAAACTGATAATGTACAATTTTGATTTGGTATAAATGTTTGAAATTGGAAATTAGAAATTGAGAGTACAGTGAAGTTTGTTTCCTGCTATTTAATTGCAAAGGACCTAAAATAACTCAACACTTTTTGTGATAAGAGCAGGGATTAATATTGTGGAGAATGTTTGAGAGAAAAACATTAGAAGTGCAATTCGTAAGTTAACATCTTTACGTCACCATATTAGTAAACATTTCCAAGTCAGTCTGATTGGTTCTCCTGTCCAGGAAGAAAGACGAATGTTGATTTCTGTTAAATCATAGTTTTTCCTGCTTTTTTTAAATTCGTTGACACACAATTACACAATTTGTATGTGTTTTTCTGCACTTGTGAATAAGTGCTGCATTTCTGACATGTTACATGGGGAGGGTGCTAGTGCTAGTTCAAGAAGACTACGTTTATTAATGGAAATGATTGAAGTTGAAAATATGGATACCTGTTTTTGTTCAGTTCTTTTTAATACTGCGAACTAAAGAATTATGGCACTTTATATTTGTTGGTTGTCTGGTTGCATTGTGATTACTATTCTAATTACTTATGTGGATGTACAGCACATCAGCACAATAGGAAAACCGCTGCTCCTGCTCCTTGTGCAGCCATTGGTATAGTGACATGAGGGATGAGCTAATATGTTGAAAACTTTAAAATTAATACAAATTGCATAAATAGATATGCCTCTTTCAGCTCACCTTGGGCTTTTGGATTGTTTGTCGATGCATAATCGTGTAACTGAAACATAGAAACATAGAAGAAACATAGAAAAATAGGAGCAGGAGTAGGCCATTCGGCCCTTCGAGCCTGCTCCGACATTCAATATGATCATGGCTGATCCTCTATCAATACCATATTCCTGCTCTCTCCCCATACCCCTTGATGCCTTTTGGGTCTAGAACTGAGTGACGTTTCTAAAGTGTTAACGCATTATTATGCAGTTCTTTTATATCCCAGTCATTTCTGACAAGTAATTAAAAAAAAAGAGTTTGTACATGACAAACTAAAAGCTTTTAATTAATTTTACCGTAAACAAACTTGCAGAATGGGCATGTAAATGACAAATTAATTTCAATATAGATAAGTGTGAGGTGGTGCATTTTGGAAGGAGGAATAAGGAGGCTACCTACTCCTTGGAAAATAAGGGGGAAAAATTTGTGTTCGCCAGCAAAGTTGCCGGTGTCGCCAGCAAAGTTGCCGGTGTCACCGGCAACCGCAGTTAATGGCCGCTGGAAATGGCCGCAACGTTAAGCGGGTGAAATTGGTCTGGGGGGGCGTGGCGATAGGTGGCGCAGTGCTCACCTTCCGTGCAACACCGTCCTGGTGGTGTTGCTGGAGGGATCCGGGACGAAGTTTCTGTCCCGGTCTGGCGTTGCAGCTTCCCACAGCCTCTGTGAGCGAAGCTGTAGAGCTCGCAAGGAATTGTGGGCAACGAAGAGGTCTGAGATTTAAAGGGGCCATGCACACTGAAGCAGTACAAAATAAAATGCAGTGAATCAATACATTTTTCAGTCCTTTCTGCCTTTTAAGAAATATTCAATATTTAAAAGAAGTTCCAAGCTGAATTACCTTCCTAACCTCAACAAATGGGAAAACTGCCTCAGCACTAACACAAACGGCTCAGCAAGCCAGGGAAGGGGCACCGAGGGTCTCACACGCAGCACTCCAGCTTTGTGCAGGGGGGTCAATACTGCAAGAGCGGCCCTCTACCCACAGGGGCCAGGAGGCCCTCCAGAAAGAACGATGTGGCCGTCACTGCCAGCAGTGTTGCCCCCACCACCTGGATCCAGTGCCCAAAGAAGATTCATGGCCTCAGACCACTGGTCAGTGTCAGTGAATGCATCTTCAAAAGCCATCTCCTACCAACTGCACCACTAGCCTCTCATGCTACTCAATGCAGAACCCCCAATCAGTCACCTACCAACAATCTGCATCAATGACGAGGCACATCTCCCATTCCTAGCCTCACCTCACCCCCTTGGAGGAGACGGTGCAAGCCATTCTTGGCAGGGGCATGGTTGAGCCCTTGGCCAGCGGTGGGGCTGAAAGGATACATGATGCAGGTATCCTCATACGTTATCCTCCTTCTGTCTTGCACCTCTTGCTTTCCTGCCCTCCCATCAGCACACCCCAAGAAATACAGCCTGCCCAGCCAGTGGGTCAACAAGAAGAGGCAACCTGCCCAGCCAGTGGCACTGCAGGCAGATGATTCCATCCCGGATATCCCGGCCGCAAAGGGGCTGTCTGGGATGCATCCTTCCATCTGATTCCTCCTCTTCGGTTTCCTCCTCTTCTGTGTCTTCCTCTTCTGCGTTTTCCTCTTTCCTCTGTAAGCGGATGCTGTAAATGTGACAGCATAAAATGCTGGAAATACTCAGTTGGTCAGGTAGCATGTTGACCTGAGACGTGAACTCTCTTTTTCTCTCCATGGATGTTGCGTGACCTGCTGAGTATTCACAACATGTTCTGCCTTCTCAAAGGCCTTCATTTACCATCCGAGGCCTTGCAAGTGTCCAGTAGCACTCCCTGCACACTTAAACTTTTCACATCTATTGCAGCAAGCCACCACTAAAATAAAGTTTTAAAAAGTCCAAACCCTTAAATTCAAACTTACCTAAATGATGTGTGTGTCTCTTTAAGAGCTGGAGACATCGCCACTGTCAGCCTGCTTGCATGCCGGGTTAACCTGGTGTGCTTAGGACCCAGTGCTGAGTTGGTGACAGCGACTTGACGTCACCATGCCACCATTTTTTTCCAGGGCGCTGCCAGTTACCGGCAGCACAAAGGTGGAGAGGAATATGGCAGCCACCACGGGACCCGCTAGGGCGCTATGGAGTGGCGCGCAACACGTGAATTTCTAGCCATAAGAGTCTAAATGGGGTAGAGGCACAAAGGGATCTTGGGGTATCGACTCACAAAGTAGCAATGCAGGTTAAAAAATGCCATGAAAGTGTAAATAAAGGACTGGGGTTCATTTCTAGAGGAATAGAATTCAAAAGCAGAGAAGTTATGTTAAACTTGTGTAGAACCTTGGTTATACCATACTTAGATACTGTGCACAGTTCTGGTCTCCATATTACAAGAAGGATATAGAAGCACTGGAGAAAGTGCAAAAAAGATTTATAAGGATGACACTCGAACTGAGAGGGTACAACTACAGGGAAAGACTGAACAGGCTGGGGCTCTAGAGAAAAGAAGACTGACAGGTGACTATGATGGAGGTCTTTAAAATTATGAAGGGGCTTATAAGAGCTGTGACCTGTTAGAGATTAAATAAAGCCACTAATGAGGTTTATAAACCAAAAAAGAGCAACTGATTTCATGATTTTTAAGAGTTTGTCTGATTGGCTCATGATTTGAGATGGTGGGGTTGCAATATGGCATTACTGTATATATGCTTTTAAGTGGTTGCTGTTGCTGTCGCACTCAAGAGTTCGTGGCCTGCTCAGTACAAAAAAGATTTAGAGGAAACATTGGTGGAGTGTCGAATCTGTTTGGATGCATGTGCAACAATTTGTGAATGGATTACATATGGTTAAATCATTTTTAACTTGCGCTGAATCATGACTGAAGACCACATCCAAATCTGTTTTGTGCTTGTTGGAGCCCTTGGAGAGTAGCACTGCCACCAGACAATAGATTGCTTGCTTTAAAAAAAAAGCAGGCATACGATACTCTAAAGCATCATAAACCTGGCCATCCAAGACAGTGAAGACAGTGCTGATGCCTGCAGCTCCGAGCTCCTCTGAAATGTACAGCAAGGCCTTTTCTGGATGGCTCAGAAATATTCCATTCACAACAATTTCCATTTTGGAACACAATTATTATTTCACTTTAGTGTCTTCCATGTGCTTCAGTCTATTTCCTTCATACTGTGCAATGTATAATAATTAGAACAGAGCTGAACTAATTTAATTCATACAAACATATGAAAAGAAAGGTGAAAAAAGGCCATCAGTGCTCACCCTATCCCTTTGACTGCAACCTCTTGCATCATCATCTCTCACCGCCAGGAATGCTAACTTCTGGGGATGAAAGAAAAAAAAACCTCTAGCTAATTTCAGAAATAATTCTGAGAAAATAGTCCCTAAGACAATTGAGCAAGCTCCAGGAGACCATGGTTACCTATGGCTAAACATAATTAAACTAGCCCCCACCCTTCCCATATGTCCGAATTTACTCAGGAATGTAGGGCTATACAAGAGTGGAAATGGCCAACTCCATCCATTGGGCCAATTCCAAAGGTTAGACATCTTACCCCAATTTTCCCCTGACACCCTTCAGCAGCCTAGTGCTTTGTACAAACAATACCTTAGAGGTTTCATTATGCTTACTATTACTGTTAAACCTGGATTCTTTAATAATGCTAAAGTTTTCCCCAGATAATTTAACTTCCCAGCTTGTCCTGTGGATGCTATGTTAAGCCGAGGCCTCGTCTGCTGGTCGTCCAGGTGGATGTTAGGATTCCATGCCACTATTTGAATAAGAGCATGTTCTCCTGGTGTACTGGCCACCATTCCTCCCTCACCCAACACCATTAAAATACATCAACTGGTTATCATCTCATTGTTGTTTACCCATAAAACAGTGACGGCAATTCAAAGTAATCCATTGTACTTAACATGCTTTGGGATGTTTCGGAGAGAAATAATAAGTCACTATAAAAACAAATTCTTTTTATCAACCAAAACACAAATTTCAGTCCTTCTCTATCTTTTACCAACAACCGTTCCCATTTTGCAGCAATGCAGCTTGTGTTCATTCTGCATTTTTGAGTATGCAAGTGAAACAGAAACAAAGTGCAAACTAGCTTTCTATGAGAATCATGCACCATTCACAGAGGAGCAATTGAGGTTTCAGAAAAATAGTATATGCCACATTAAACAGCTGGAGCTGGGTTACCCAAGGACTGCAGTAATCCGTTAGTCACACTTGTGGCTGGGGCCTCCCTTGGGATCAATAATGATACGATGCTGAGGTCTCCAATTCTGTCTGGATCCAGTCTCAGTTCAGCTCTGAGTTCCCGTACCTCACTTAGGCTCAGTAAGGAAGTGGTGCTGACATCACCACGTCTGAGCCCAGTCCTAGTTGGTCCAGCATGCCTAAGACTCAAATGCTGGTTTATCAGCCAGCATGCTTAGCCAGCTAAGGAGAGTGCTGAGGAATGAACAATTTGTAACAGTCAGCTACTTACCAGGTTGTGTAAAGCTACAGTGGGCTGGATGAAATTGAGAAGTATATCAGATCGACAGGTATGGTAGTGTAGTGGTTATGTAACTGGACTAGTAATCCAGAAAAGGTGAGACGATATCCCACCATGGCAGTTTTGTAGATTTAGTGGAGGTGTTCAAAATTATGAGAGGATTTGATAATGTAGATAGGGAGAAACTGTTTCCACTGGCAGGAGGGTCAGTAATCAGAGGACACAGATTTAAGATAATTGGTTAAAAAAAAAGGTGGGAAATGAATGATTTTTGTTATGATCTGGAATGCACTGCCTTGAGAAGGTGGTGGAAGCAGATTCAATAATAACTTTCAAAAGGGAATTGGATATATACTTGAAAAGAAGAAATTTGCAGGGCTATGGGGAAAAAGCAGGGGAGCGGAAGGAATTGGATAGCTTTTTCAAAGAGCCGGGTCGACCAAGTGGCCTCTTTCTGTACTGTATGATTCTATGATCAGACCCATCGAGTTTCTAAGCAATGTGGTGTGAGAGTATGTTTTAAAGTAGTTGTGATTTGCAAAGTGTCTGAGTATGTTGCAATGGATAAGGGTAGAAATGATTTGATCAATTTGATACTGATCTTAAGTTAGCTGCACAGAATTTTTAAAAAAATACCCAAACATTATCGGGGTGAAATTCGGTTCCACCCCGTTTGGGGGCAGTAACCGAATTATCACCGGAGATTTAGCGCCTGCCACGGAAGTACCGCCCCGGCCACTAAATTTGGCTTACCGCCCCAGCGAGGAAGCGGAGCGCTATCTCGGGCGTTCCACTTCCTCTTGGGATGGTGTCGGGGGTGCAAAGCGCGGTAGCGCCAGAACGCTACGTGACCGTTCTGCGTAGCACTGATGCATTTCAGCGCCCCTCCCCTTCCGTTAAAGGGGAGGGACACTGCGAGCTCTGCAGGGCCTCCGATGGCCCACACTAGCCCACCAGGGTGGCGTGGTGCCGTGGCTGTAGCCCGGCACTGAGATCGCAGCCACAGACCACGCCAAGGGCTGCCACGGAGGGCCGAACTGGAGGCGGCCAAAAAAGATAAAATGGCAGCACGAGTCGCGGCCTGCACCTCCCTTTAATTAGCGCCCGGAGTGGAGGTTTGCCGGGCTCGCGACCCACGAGGCTGGCGCTGACACCGCCCGCAGCAGCCTCGCGGGGTGCAGCCGAATTTCTGCTGCAGGGCGGTAAGGGGTCGCGGCGGGGAGCTTAAGGGGCCACGGCGCATAGCGATGACGTCATCGCCGGCGGCGCAGTGGCCCAGGGCGCTACCGGCGGGGGCGCAGTGCTATCGGGTAGCGCCTCAGTAGCACCCCGCCGAATTTCTCAGGAGGCGCTGCCCGTGCAATAAGCCCTTTGCGCCCCCTGGAGGTGCTAATGGCAGGCGCAAAGGAGCTGAATTTCGCAGCCTATTTCTTTTCAAATACCTCCAGTCATTAACGCAGCTCTCTGGGATTTTTTTTTTTAATGATGCATTCAATGAAAGGATTATAAAATGAAAAATGTGACAGTGATTGACCACCGCCTCTCTTTAAGGACTGTTGGAAAACTCAATAAAATTCACAGTAAAATAAAATGAAATTACGTGAGACATTTAAGGATGACTGGGATTTATTAAGGAAGATTGTTTTACAACAAGTACAATATAAATTTTGTAAGTCAATAAGGCGTGTAGTGTCTCATGAAAATTAAAGTTAATTGTATTACTTTAATACAAAACTCCCTGCTGTAATTAAGTTTTGGAGTTTTTATTAAAATTTGGTGAGATTGCAATGACTTCTTGTTTGACATGGGGCTAATGTAAGGCAGTCTAAGATGGGTTTGGAATGCATATGCGTAACTGCAAGTAGCATGGTAAATAAGGTTGGTGAGTTGCAGGCGCAAGTCGCTACATGGGACTATGATACAGTGGAAATAACAGAGACCTGGCTCAAAGAAGGGGAGGATTGGGAACTTAATATTCCTGGCTATAGATATTCAGGAAAGATAGGGAAGGAAAAAAGAAGGGGTGGCAGTATTGGTCAAATAAACTATTATAGCACTGGAGAGGGATGATACATGTGAGGGGTCAAAGATTGATTCTATTTGGTTAGAATTAAGGAACAATAGAAGAGCTATTATGCTACTGGGTGTATACTGCAGGCTACCTAATAGCGGGAAGAAGATAGAGGAACAAATTTTCAGGCAAATTACAGAAAGATCCAAGAACTACAGAGTAGTGATAATGGGGGACTTCAATTATCCTAATATATACTGGGATAGTAACAATTTAAAGGGCAAAGAGAGGGAGGAATTCCTGAAATGTGTACAGGAGAACTTTCTGTGATCAATGTGTTTCCAGCCAACGAGGAAGGAAGCAGTGCTGGATCTAGTTCTGGGGAGTGACATGGGGAAAGTGGAGCCTGTTTCAGTGGGGGAGCATTTGGAGAACAGTGATCATAATATCAGGTTTAGAAAAGTTATGGAAAAGCACAAGAAACAATCAAGCGTAAAAATACATAACGGAGGAGGGCTAACTTCCGTGAGTTGAAAAGGTATCTGGCCCAGGTGGATTGGAATCAAAAATTGGTAGGCACAACAGTAATTGAACAATGGGAGGCCTTTAAAGAGGAGATGGTCCACAAGCAGGACAAATCCAATCTGGCCAATTACCGCCCCATCAGCCTACTCTCAATCATCAGCAAAATGATGGAAGGTTTTGTTGACAGTGCTATCAAGCGGCATTTACTCACCAATAACCTGCTCCCGATGCTTAGTTTGGGTTCCGCCAGGACCACTCAGCTTTAGATCTCATTACAGCCTTGGTCCAAACATAGACAAAAGAGCTGAATTCCAGAGGTGAGGTGAGGTGAGAGTGATTGCCCTTGAAATCAAGGCAGCATTTGACCGAGTGTGGCATCAAGGAGCCCCAGTAAAACTGAAGTCAATGGGGATCAGGGGGAAAACTCTCCATTGGCTGGAGTCATACCTAGCACAAAGGAAGATGGTTATATTTGTTGGAGGCCATTCATCTCAGCCCCAAGATAACATCGCTGCAGCAGTTCCTCAGGGCAGTGTCCTAGGCCCAACCATCTTCAGCTGCTTCAGCAATGACCTTTCCTTCATCATAAGGTCAGAAGTGGGGATATTCGCTGATGACAGCACAGTGTTCAGTTCCATTCGTAGTTTCTCAGATAATGAAGCAGTCCTTGCCCACATGCAGCAAGACCTGGACAACATCCAGATTTGGGCTGTAAAGTGTCAAGTAACATTCACGCCACACAAGTGCCAAGCAATGACCATTTTCAACAAGAGAGAGTCTAACTACGCCTGCTTGACATTCAATGGCATTACCATTGTTGAATCCCCCCCCCATCAACATCCTAGGAGTCACCATTGACCAGAAACTTTACTGTGGCTACAAGAGCAGGTCAGAAGTTGGGTATTCTGCGGCGAGTGACACACTTCCTGACCTCCCCTAAGCCTTTCCACCATCTACAACGCACAAATCAGGAGTGTGATGGAATACTCTCCACTTGCCTGGATGAGTGCAGCTCCAACAACACTCAAGATGGTCCACACTATCCAGGTCAAAGCAGCCCGCTTGATCGGTACCCCATCCACCACCCTAAACATTCACTCCCTCCCCCACCGGCGCACCGTGGCTGCAGTGTGTACCATCTACAAGATGCACTGCAGCAACTGGACCCAGGCTTCTTCAACAGCACCTCCAAAATGTGCAACCTCGACCACTTAGAAGGACAAGGGTAGCAGGTGCACGGGAACACCACCGCCTTCAATTTCCCCTCCCAGTCACACAGCATCCTGACTTGGAAGTATATCGCCGTTCCTTCGCCAAATGGCCTCCTTCTGGGCTGTATCATTCTATGATTCTAATGTGCTGTAGTGAGCCTGGCTGTAAATAAGTTCTGGTGCGGCCATTTTATCTCCAGTGATTCGACATTAATTAGCAACTGGGTGCCAATTTAAACACACAAAACATAGACTTTGATGCGAAACTGAAGTATGGCACTCATCCAAAACGCTACTCCCCTCAGGCTGCTCTCTTCTCGGTGGATGAGTAAATAGATCCCAAATTCGGCCTGCTTCCATTTAGACCACTTTGTCCTGTGTGGCCTTTGGTGCGGAGATTCCACGGGTGTACTGAGCCTTTATTTCTAGCCGCAGATGCAATGCTTCTTTTGCCAACTGTTGCTGAAACTGAACATTGTGTCAGCTAATGCAATGATTTGCTAGTTGATATTATAATCATGGAAGCATTGGAGATATATTTAAAGGAACTGATCTAGAAGCAATAAATCATTCCACTACCAGGCCACCAACACCTTTATTTTTAGGTCTTAAGTGGCAGCGGCGTAAAAAAGTGTCGTTAATCCATCAATATAGTGAGTGGCATTGATTTTAATAGGGGCGGAGCTATGATAATGACCTTCTAACTCTTTTTGGCAAGAGTAATGGCGGAACAGCACAAAAGTCCCAGGAAAATAAGGCGTGGCATAAATAATGGTATATGTCACTTACACCATAATTTCCTCTTTCTTTTGGGCCGTTCAAGGGCCCCTATGACGTTGGTGCGCTGTTACAGTGGTGCAAGTCCCCAGCTGAGCCCGATCCTGTCCTCCCCGGACATGCACATGCACCCACTTTCCAGCAGGGTTACTTGATAGAAATCAGGAGCAGCAACCTTGGCTGGTTTTTTTGCCCTCCTCTAGGTTAAGGCATTGAGGCCAATTTTAACATTCTGGCTGCAACCTCACCCAGGAACAGCTGATTCAGCACCAGCAGGAATTGAACCTGAAACCTTCTGGTCTCGCAGCTTAGCCACACAGTGCCTTTTCCAACTGCAACATCGAAGGAGTTCCAATGATGCATTTTATACAATTTTTTGTACTTTGCTTGTGTGCCTACCGATGCAGTTTGATTTAGTTTAAGAATTTGAATACAGTTATGTTGTTATGGTTCTGGAGAGATGCAGGCACATCAGAAAATGTAACTAATGGTGCAGAATATTTCCGATCAAGAGGCCTTTATGCCATTGACGTTTAACCATCACAGCTTTAGAAGGTGTCTTCTACATTTATTTCTAAATTACTATAAGTGGAAATGTATGTTGCCTGGTTAAACCAATAATATTGCTGCAATAGCAGGTATATTGCTTTTACAGAGAATAGCATTGTGTACTCACAGGCAATCTCTTGCAGATTATTCAGTGTTTTTCTCTAATGTGTACCATTCCTTCCATTTTACGTGTTGATATAATGCGATTTGTCACTTACGAGTTGAATTGTTCTCCTTCCTGCAAGTACAAGGAGATCCTCTCTTAAAACTTATAAAACCATGTGGGTGGCAACACAAAATTCAATTTGCTGCACAGCTTGTACACTTTTTTTTGAATTTGTGCAATAAAGTCAAAATGTTTCCTAATTACTTACACAATGGGGGGATATTGGATCTTGTTCATTGTGGTTGTGACATCATGGTGAGTCATGAAGAGCTCCCGGAGAAGAATAAACTAGATATGTTATTTATCCATCTGTAGTTTGTTTGCAGGTGATGGGACACTTTGGTTTGATACTGGATGAATTTGATATTTAATCTAGGGACAATGAAAGATTTCCCTTTTTTTGGCATTTACTTTCTGCAGTTAATACTCCTAGCAGTGACATGTTAACGTTAAGCTATAAGTTAAAGCAATCTTGTGCTATGCACTGGCACCCACTTGAAATTTAATTGAGACTATTGCAAATTCAGTGCACTTAGGATCCTGAATGTGACCACAGAAAGAAGACTTCTCGTCTGTCTAGGCTAGATTTCAGCCCAGGCCCAGAACTTCCAGGTCAGTCCTCATACCCACTGCTCCATCCAGTCCCCTATAATATAATTAGTTCTATATTAATATTTGAACTTTCAATACATTCCACAATGTAATGGGAACTGTTTTCTGAACTCTCTCCAGTTGTGACTGCTGCCATATTGAATATCTATGCAATAGGATGCAAATGTTAAATTCACAGAACAGTTTTGGGCTAAACACTTCCATGTTCTAGTCTGAAAAGTTACCTCAAATTGGCTGCTGCGTTTCCAACAGTGACCAAACGTCAAAAAGTACTTAATTGGCTGTAAAGGACTTTGGGACATCCTGAGGTTGTGAAAGGCACTATATAAATGCAAGTCTATTTTTTTCTAGTTGTCACATGTTATACCCAGCCTGGGAACGGCTTTGAGTTTAACTGTGTCGTATCTAGTGGACAATTGACATTGGAAGATCCTGGCACATGACTTTGAAATGAAAGCAAAAACTGCAGTAATTCAATAACACAGCATTAGAATACTTAGAATACAGTAATAATTCTTTCCTACATTATATCAGTGACTATACTTCAAAAGTACTTCATTGGCTGTAAGGTACTTTGGCAAGTCCTGAGATCATGAAAGGCACTATATAAATGCAAGTTCTTTCTTTTTAATGTATATATTTCACTCAAGATAGATAATTGAGATATTGCTCCAGAAAGGGTCTAGGGTGTCCAAATGAGTCAGTCTGCCAATAGAATAAAACAAAGGTGACAGATTGTACCAATGTTTAGCACTTTCCTTGAACTAATATTAAACTTATAACATTTGACCATAGGGACTGATCTGACATTTCTTGGGAGTAGTTGGGTGCAAAAGATAAAAATAAACTTCCATTCTCCAGCTCTGGCATCCCTTATTCTGTCCTCTCCCTAATTTTCTATAAAACTTCTAAGTTTCTTAAAGAAAGGGACCAATATTTCAAAGAATATAGTGCCTTTCATGATCTCTGGACTTCCCAAAGCACCTTCCACTCCCGCTGAATTTCACGGGAAGGCGTTGGTGGCACCGCGCCCGGGTGCTAGTTGCTTTGCGCCCTCTTAGGGCGCTAAAGGGAGGCGCAAAGCAACCCAATTTTTCCCCCTTGTGTTGCAGAATTAGCAGCATCTCTAACCATGCTGTTCCAGTACAGCTACACCACTGGCATAGCATCTGCCTGACAGTAGAAAATTGTCCACAAAAAGCAGGAGAAATCCATTCCGGCCAATTACCACCCATCAGCCTACTCTCAATCATCAGCAAAGTGATGGAAGGTGTCGGCGACAGTGCTATCAAGCAGCACTTACTCACCAATAACCTGCTCACTGATGCTTAGTTTGGTTCCGCCAGGAACACTCGGCTCCAGACCGTATTGCAACCTTGGTCCAAACATGGATAAAAGAGTTGAATTTAAAAGGTTAGGTGAGAGTGACTGCCTTTGACATCAAGGCAACATTTGACTGAGTGTGGCATCATGGAGCCCTAGTAAAATTGAAGTCAATGGGGATCGAGGGGGGGAAACCCTCTACTGGCTGGAGTCATACCTAGCACAACGGAAAATGATTGTGGTTGTTGGAGGCCAAACATCTCAGCCCCAAGACATCGCTGCAGGAGTTCCTCAGTGTCCTAGGCCCTACCATCTTCATCAATGACCTTTCCCTCCATCATACAGTCAGAAGTGGAGATGTTCACTGATGATTGCACAGTGTTCAGTTCCATTCGCAATTCCTCAGCTAATGAAGCAGTCCTTGCCCACATACAGCAAGACCTGGACAATATCTAGGCTTGAGCTGGTAAGTGGCAAGTAACATTCGTGCCATACAAGTATCAAGCAATGGCCATCACCATCAAGAGAGAGTCTAACCACCTCCCCATGACATTCAACAGCATTACCATTGCCGAATCCCCCACCATCAACATCCTGGGGGAGTCACCATTGACCAGAAACCTAACTGGACCAACCACATAAATACTGTGGCTACAGGAGCAGGTCAGAGGCTAAGTACTCTGTGGTGGGTGACTCACCTCCTGACTCCCCAAAGTCTTTCCACCACCTACAAGGCACAAGTAAGGAGTATGGTGGAATACTCTCCATTTGCCTGGATGAGTGCAGCTCCAACAACACTCAAGAAGGTCCACACCATCCAGGACAAAGCAGTCTGTTTTATCGGCACCTCCACCATCACCTTAAACATTCACTCCCTCCATCACCGGCGCAATGTGGCTGCAGTGTGTACCATCTACAAGATGCACTGCAGCAACTCACCAAGGCTTCTTCGGCAGTAACTCCCAAATCCGTGACCTCTATAGGTAAGAACTCCTTACCTAACAGCACTGTTGGAGTAACTTCACCACATGGACTGCAGTGGTTCAAGAAGGTGGCTCACCACCACCTTCTCGAGGGCAATTAGGGATGGCCAATAAATGCTAGACTTGCTCGTGACACCCACATCCCGAGAATAAATAAATTAAAAAAGATGATAAAAATATTTTGACTAGTTTTAACAGCAACTCTTCTCTTCTAATCATGGAAATTCTTGTTGGTAAAACATTGGCGATTATGTGGCAGCAGCAGCTGTGCGACGTCATGAAGGGATAGTTACAAGTCCTAGCCCTTTCAGACTACCCCAGATCAGGCGTATTCCCCAGACGTTTACCTTCAACTAAAGTTTGCGGTAGCCGGATCCTATAAGACGCTTAATTGGGTCTAAAGGTCAGACTACCTCTCCCTGAAGGAAAGAAACGGTCTAAAGATGTTACCGTCCTCCAGATAGTACTTTTAATAAGTTTAACTAGACTGTAACCTTCCGGATATTATAAGGGTCCGGAATACCCCCCAGAATTCTGCAACTCCTTTGAGTGTACAGAATTTGAGTTCGCAAGATGATACAGAAATACTCTTTGAGACTATTCTAAAAATATATAGATTTATTAACGAACCGACATTTAGATAACATTTATTATGGCAATCGCAACTTTAATCGTTCAAAATACAAATAGCTTACATTTCTTATCAGAGATCCTTATTCTCAAATCTTAACTTCGTTACATTTCCACACTTCTACTTATTTCTTAATCCAGAATATCCACCAAAATCAAATACCTTGATTGCCCGAGACTCAAAAGTTGTAAACTTACAGAGAATGTCTGTAAAGTTGAGAAACGCTTGTCTTCCCAGCGACTTCTGACTTTCCATCTGAAAAGCTCGTATTTTTATATCTTTTCTTAGGTGGCTTATCCTTTGAAGTATTCGTGCTGATGTAAGCTAATTGTGTCAAGTCATTCTTTGCTGACTTTGTTCTATTCTTTACTGTCATTTCGGCTGTCAGCTTTTAGACTTGTGTCCTGGTTAGGTGTTTCCAAAACCATCATAAACACAATGACAGCAATGGTTTCTGTTTGATGCAATTCTTAGGAAGTCTTTCTATTGAATTTCTAATACTACTTTAACTGGTTATTATCAGACGTCGTGACTCCGTGGTATCCCAAGTTCAATACAAGAACAATGTAATTGCTTGGTGCATCCATTGAAGTAATATTTTCAAAGTCGTCTTGTTTGTGTACTTTTTACAACTTGTAAATTAAAAACACTTCTCTAGTATCTTCATGCATTTCTAATTTACTTCAATTGGTTTTTATGAGACCTTGGGACTCCATCTTTCAAGCTTAACATTAAAACTATTTGTTCAGCAGGCGTTTCTTTTACTTGATGTCATTTCTTCAAAGCCTTCTGTAGCTATCATATTTACAATATGTAAATTGAAAACACTTTAACTCAGTGTTTACTTGTTTTCTAGCTATCTCAATTGGTTGCATATTTAATCATGTTTCCTGTTTCTAAGTTTAACATAAAACTATTTTACGACAGGTATTTCTTACTTGGTGTCATTTTTTCAAAGGCACTTGTTTTTTTTAATGTTCTGTGCACCTGTTCGACATGTTAGATTATAACACTTTACTTGGGTCGTTCAATTGTTTTTCTCCCAAACTCTAGACTTAGAGGAACCTCCCAATGGTTTGCTTCAATAGGGCATTGTTTCTGTCAATATCCCATTCCCATATCAAAGCTTGTGTTCACAGCTTTGTATTAACAAACCATCTTATCTCATAAGCCTGTATTGTGCCTGCAGCCTGTGTCTGCTAAGGCTTATGTCTTTTAAACCCAGTATGTCATTTATTAATAATTGCAGAAATCTGTTTTTAGTATCGTGTATTTTTCTGAATCCTGGCTATTCCTTCACAGTCAGTTGGATAACCAGAAGAAAAGATGGGAAGATAACAGGCTAAGTAAAAAAATTAGGTCATTTATAAGAGAGTTTCTCATTGACCTGTGTTGGGAATTGCAGTACAAATTAGACACTGAATCTGCAATTGCTCTTCAGCTGTGGCCATGAAAGCTGTATGTTGCCAGCTGCTTCCTGATATCTTATGCAGGAATTCTCTGTCAGACACATTGAATTGCATCCATGAGATCACAAATGCTTTATTTACAAGAGCAGCTCTATACATAACCCTCTCAAAAATTGAAAAACAGGAACAGTTTATGCTATTATCGGCTTTCCTTAGTACCGGAAACAGTTTCTACGTACATTTTGGGAAACGGGCATCTAAACATACTAGAGCAAGAATTCCTGGGTTGGGAGAGGGTGGCGTTAAGGAGTTGTGCCTGTGTGGTGGGGCAAGAATTTGGGACGGAACTGGGATTGATTATCATTGAAAAGATGGCCAGAAGATCGCCTGCAGCTTTTAAGAAGAATTCTTGCAGCCTTCACCTTCACCCAAGATAGGCCTTGGGAGTGCCCGTCTGGAATAGCAGAGTGCCGCTCTGACTTATGCCTCTCATTGGAGTGGGTGCTTCTGCTATGCCACTACAGGTTGACTATGAAAACGACCCCCTACCTGGAATTGGGGATAGGGTCAATGCCAGGTCACGGTAGCGAACGTACAACCTGCGCCGCCGCAAAGAAAGTTAAAAGAACTCGCATTTATATAGCGCCTTTCACATCCTCAGGGAGTCCCAAAGCGCTTGACCACCAATGGGGTACTTTTGAAGTGCAGTCGCTGTTGCGATGTACTGTTGTAAGTCAGCAGTGGACTCCAGAATTTTGGGCCTAATATCTTCTGCTTACCTTACAGGAGAGTGTGCTGTGCCAAGAGGTGATTCATTACACCTGTCTGTACAATCACCCTGACTTCACACACAGCCCTTCATTTTCTCATCTGTAAAGCAGATCCAGAAGTAATGTATTTGTTTCAGTTTAGGGATGAGATGTTTCTTGAAATATTGGTACAGGTACATCTCTTTTTTTTTAATATAGTAAAATAGGGGAAGGTGGGAGTGAGGGAATGCAGAGCTGGAGAATGGAGCATAGTTTCACTTTGTATCAAGTATCATCCAGAGCTGGCTTTCAAGTGTCTATAAATATGAACTGAAGACATGACTGATGATTCTTTATGATTCAGACACTCTTGACAGTAGATACGAACCATACAGATCTGCACGTTTGGTTACTCGGGATAGATTTGGCACGCTTGAGGTATGCTTCAAATATCTAATCACGTCCACGGTATTCTGATAAGTGCCCAAATCGATCTGCGAAATATATTTAGTATTATCTGTTGTGTGGAATTTCTGTAAGGTGCGATTCTTCCAGAAGAGAGTCTACTCATCTTCGCTTTGGAGAATAAAGAGTTGCAAAAGCTTGGTAATATAGATGAAAGAATTGTTGTAGGCAGAAAAGTAAAAGCAAATTTAATCAAGCAGTACTCGATTCCTATCAGTGACTTACCATTCAACACAAATCTTCCTGAGCTCCATTTGGTCAAGTTCTTTTAAAAACCCTTCAAGTGTAACAGTTTTGTGATTGTAAATCACAGTATGTAAAGGCACCATTTCAAACCTGAAGATAAGTGATGCATGTCTTATGATAGTATCTGATAAATGGAAGCCTTTTATCAGTGTTTTATTATAAATAACAGTCCCTTTGTAATGCCTCGTTTTGCCATCCCATTGTGAATTATCTCCCTAAACGAAGAAGCCCATTATTAAAATGCCACATAATACAAAATTATTATTTCAATTATTATGCATATACTCATGTAAATATATTGTTGGGGTTTTGCCATAGGAGGTCTTACACAGCTAAGTATTGTACCTTTGTAGCTCATGCACGCTGTTGACTTTGGTATAGGCAGTGGAAGCTTCAGATGCAGAAATCTTGGGTGAAATTCTAGAATTGGAGGCACATTACTTGCTGCTGCCATAGCATCCTGCACTCTTTGGCTACCAGCAATGGCGTCAAAGGTCAGTCTGCCTTTGGTGCAGAGGACCTGATTGGATATCTTAATAAGAAATTTTACTATTAATCAAATCCTCTTGTGTTGTCACACACACCTGTTGCAGGCTTGTGTCCAGATTCTGTACAATAACAGTCATGTTTTGGGCAGAGAAGACCATTGGTCCAATTAGCCTATCCTTCCAAACCTCCCATCAGTTCTTTACAGTGATTCTGCAATTAATAGCCCTGTATCCATTTCCTTGTAGCAAATCCTTTTGAAAACATGCCATCTTCCACCACCCCTGCTGGTAACCTGCTCCATAATTTTATCCCCCTCTTACTATAGAAAGATTACGAACATATGAAAGTGATGGGCAGGTAAATACCTAACGCTCCATCCAGCCTGACCCACACAGTTATGATGCCTCATGCATCACGATACATAAACTATCACCCATCTGGAGCCAGGCAATAAAGCAGATTTTAAAAAACTCAGGCCAATTAGGGAGAAAAAAATTGGAAAATTTCTTTCCGACCTCCTTAGGCAATCAAAACTAGTCCTTGAGATCACCTGATTTACGTTACAGGATACCTACCTCTTGCACGAGGTATCTCTGCCCCAGTCAGAAACAGGTCCAGTTCTCGCTTGAAGGAATACAGCGGATCAGCGTTCATCACACAAACCGGCAACTTGTTCCACAGGTTCACTATTCTCTGGGAAAAGAGATTAATTTATAAACCTCGATCAAATCTCCCTAAATTTATGCTTCTCTTAAGTATAAAGACTCAACCTGTATATCTGGGCAACGAAAGTGTTTTGAACTGGGAATTAATATTCTGGGCCTCCTCTGCACCCTTTCCAAAGCCTTAATATCCCCACCACGTGAGAAGACCAAAATTGGACACAGTATTCTAACTGAGACCTAATCAAGGTCTTGTACAAGCAAGGACAAAATGGTATGCTTTGTTTTATCGTGAATTGTCCTGTGAATACACCTTAGAACCCTGTTCACTTTAGCTATAGCTTCATGGCCTTTAGAGATTGATGCATTATAACATCCAGATCTCTCTCTTTCACCACTGGCTTCAATTCTTTTCCGGTAGGGTGTATGTATGTTTAGCATTTGACCTGCCCACATACGTGGCACTACACTTTTTTAAGTTAAACATCATTTGCCAAACACATGTCCACTCCCCCAACAAGATCTGCTTGTAGTAGTCGAGATCCCCTATAGTTCTAACTCTCTCACATACCTTAGTTTGGTCTACAGACTTGCAGGTCAATCCCCCAAGACCTACAAAAGTTGCCACCGTCCTCAAATCCTGTGCCCAACAGAAGTAACTTTGCTGGATTCAAATTCTCCATATTTATAAAAAAAATATTAAAGACTCTATTAAAACCTTGCTCATACTCCTCTTCCCCATAGAGAAAGATAATCTCTACTTGTAAGTCAACCTCGTAGCCCTCGTCTTTACTCTGTCCAATAACTCTATATCTTTTCTGTAATATGGGCCTCAATATTAATATGAAGGCGATTTCCAAGTGAGGAGGAGGCATTGTGTGGCGAAACCCGAAAGTCAGCACAGCGGGTTGGAATCTGCGATCTCAACTCAATTGAACTAATAAATGTTGACTTCCGGGTTTTGTGTCTCCAAGCTGTGCAACTGGCGTGATGCACACCCACATGACGCGATCTCAGCTGTATTTAAAGGGACAGTGCACAAATGGAAATTGGAGGTGTTCAGGATGGATGGTGGACATAGAGCAAGAGCAGCACCCAGATTTAATGACGCCTCGCTGGAATTACTTCTGGGTGCAGTCAGGAGCAGGAGGGACCTACTTATCCCCAGCAATGGGAGGAAGAAACCTGCGACTCTCACTAAGAAGGCATGGTTAGAGTTAGCTGAGGAGGTGGGCAGCAGGAGCGTTGTGCAATATAGGAAGTGGTTTAATGACCAAACCAGGTGAGGAAAAGTGAGTACATTTGCTGATTCACCTACATCCTGTGATTTAAGCCCCTGTCCCCTTGCACTCTGTCTTGCTAATCGTTCTTCATCACATCATTCCTCACACCCACTCAATTTTCAGCAGGACTCCGCCTTCACTTTCTATGCACTTCATCACCTTCCAATTTATCCATCCACCGCTGCCACTCACCACAAATTATGAATTATTTCTTTAAATGTTTGCCATTGCTTATCTAACGTCATATCTTTAAATCGAGTTTCCCAATCTATCTTAGCCAACTCGCCCCTTATAGCTATGTAGTTTGCTTTGTTCAGATTTAAGACCATAGTTTCAGACTTAACTAAATTACTCTCAAACTCAATGTAAAATTCTATCATATTATGATCAATCTTCTCCAGAGGCTCCTTTACTACAAGGTTATTAATTAACCCTGTCTCATTGCACAATACTAGTTCTAAAATAGCCTGTTCCCTAGTTGGTTCTAGAAAACCACCTTGAATGCATTCTATGAACTCGTCCTCCACACTATTACTGCAAATTTGGTTTGCTCAGTCTATTTGAAGATTAAAGTCCCCCACAATTATTGTATTACCCTTGTTACAAACACCTCTAATTTCCTGTTTTATACTCTACCCAACACTACAACTACTGTTGGGGGCCTATAAACTACTCCCACCAGTGTTTTCTGCCCCTGTTGTTTCTTAGCTCCACCCAAACTGATTCTACATCTTGATTTTCTGAGCTAAGATCCTTTCTCTTTACTGTCTTTATCCCATCCTTTATTATCAGGACTACCCTCCCTCCCTCCTATTCTATTTTGCCTATCTCTTCTAAAAGTCAAGTATCCTAGAGTATTTAGTTCCGAACCTTGGTCACTCTACAACCACGTCTCCATAATGGCTTTTACATCAAACCCATTTATTTCTATCTGTGCTATTAATTCATCTATTTTGTTGTGAATGCTTCGCACATTCAGATATAGTGCCTTTAGCTTTAACTTTTTTCTATTTTTCCCTGTTGTCACCTTATTCACTAATGCACTATTACCTTTGTTCAGCTCTCTGTCCCTTCCTGACCCACTCTGCTTATTTTTACCCAAATCGCTACTCTGCTGTACAGCCTTGACATTTCTCTTACTGCTTTTGAATTTACCCTTTCCTGAATCCTCTCACCCCCCTTCATTAGTTTAAAGCCCTCGCTACTGCCCAAGTTATTCGATTTGCCATGTTCTCCTCATCCGAAGATGAGAGATGAGCTCCTTTGTCCTCTACCTCCTCTCTGCTGCGCAATGATGTGCAGGATGCAGCACACCACTATCATTCTGGAGACCCTCGCTGACGTGTATTGAAGGGGGCTTCCAGACCTGCCTAGGCACCTGAAGCGCATCCTCAACATTCCGATTGCTTGCTCTATGACAAACCTGGTGGTCATGTGGCTCTAGTTGTAGCGCTCCCGCACTTCATTGGTGGGGTTCCTCACAAATGTCATGAGCCAAGTTTGAAATGGGTATGCCTTGTCGCTTACGAGCCAGCCCTTAAGTCTGCTTCTGGAATGAAAGATCTGAAATGTTGGCCTGCTGCAGTATGAATGCATCATGACAACTCCCAGGGAATTTGGCGCAGACCTGCATGAACCTCTTCTTGTGGTTACATACCAGCTTTGCATTGATGGACGAATATTCCTTGCCATTTATAAAATCACCTGGTTGCTGTGGTGGTGCTCGGATTGCCATGTGTGTGCACCCTGTAACTGTGTGAATCCAGCCAGAGAGGCGAATCAGACTGTCCGCTCGTTCTGGCACGTTAAATTTAGAGCAAAGTTAAAATCAATTTACAAAGACCTCATTAACGTCTCCTAATGGTGGTAATTGCAGCAATAACTACCTGCCCGCCTGCAATAATTAAATCCCTGACTGCAGCGAGTAGGTTTCTTGCCGACATCCAATTGTGCCTCTGTTCAACCTGGAAGTGCGTGCGTTGGAGCCAGGTTGCAGTCCCGATCGAGAATTTATTCATTTTAACCGCCCACCCGCCCCCAACCCACCCGATCTTTGGGGCTAAAATTCCCCTCCATGAAGTCCAAATCTGAATACTAGATGCAGACTCACCAAGGCCAGCTACAACTTCAAGATCATTCCTAAATTTATAAGTCACACCCTACATATACATCCAAACATTTTATTTACATTTTTCACCGCCTATGAACATTGAACCAACTTATTCACCAAACCTCCAGATCATTTTCCTGTTGCCTTGAGCACATTGGGCTAAAAATTGAGTATGGGGCGCTAACTTTGCCGGGGCGGTACTTTTAGCATCCCGGAAAAATTAGCGCCCCCACTTTGGAACTTGAGTGGTTGCGCCCCAAGAGGGAAGTGGGGCGCTACTGGCGCTGCGAGTCAATATTGTGGCGCTGCGGCACGTTGCGCCGCGGTATTGCAGGCCTTCCTCCCCTTCTTAAAGGGGAGGGGCCTTGCGCAGCGCGTCCCGGGGCCCAGCTGGGCTCCCGGGGATCGGGAGTGCCGGCAAAAGAGCCCGGCGCTCGAGAAGTGCCGGGCTCTTGGCGCGCAGCCGGCACTCCGTGGTGGGGGGGTGCTGTTCAGGAGGCTGGGGACGGGAGCGCAGGCAGGTGCTGGCAGGCGGCCATAAACAAAAAATAGCCGCCCTGCACCTCGCCTTTAAATTGCGCCTCCCCGGCCGTAGGTAGGCCCCCCTGACCCCGTCGGACATAGCGTCCGGCGGTAAGTCAGGGGGCGCTCCCGAAGATCGCGAGCGGGGTGCTGCGCACGGCGATGACGTCATTGCCGGCGGCGCAGCCCCACGGGGCGCTACTGGTTAGCGCCACCGCTAACCTCCCGCTGAACTTCGTGGGCGGCGCCGCGCCCAGGTGCTAGTTGCTTTGCGCCCCGTTAGGGCGCTAACGAGGTGCAAAGCAACCCAATTTTTCCCCCATTGACTTTTAATATGTAATTCATATTATTTTCTTTTGCCTAATCTCATTGCTTTACACTTATCCATGTTGATCTATATCTGCCATTTCTCTTCCCATTGACCTAGTTTGTCCAGGTGGCCTTGTTTTATTGCGCATTGGTTAGCATCACTGGCCAATCTGCCCAATTTGGTATCAGTTGTAAACTTATATATCAGGTCTATTTGGTTAACACCCTAACATGGGTGAGGCGAAACAACTTAATTGTCTGATGCTTTACCAAACAGTACGCATGGTATTTTGAGGCTCTGTTCCAACATATTAGATTGTACAGCTCTATACATGTTTAGCAACTTGAGAATGATGGCAAGATATCCTGTATGGTTCACAATACCCACATTCCATGCCTCCTTCAGCCTCAGAATTTGATTTGAAAAAAAAGCCAGGCTAAGGAACTCCTGTGGCAGTGTGACTTCTATGTTTGTGCCTAGCGACGTGTGTGTTTCTCTGGGTACTGCTTTCCCTACCAGCTGTGCCACATGTACTTATATTGATTAAACAGAAGACTGAGGGCGATGTATTGGTGAGGTGATGGCCTCTGCACTGCTGATTGTCAGCTTTCCTACTATCCCACCCTCCTTTCCTTGAGGGTAACATCCGGCTATGTGACTGTAGCCTTTCAGCTTGGTTTAATTGGTAGCGCTTTTCCCTTCGAGCCAGAAAGCTGCAGGTTTGAGCCCCACAACAGGACTCAAACTCATAATCTAGGCTGAACACTCCACTACATTATCGGCAATGCTGCCCTTCATATAAGATGTTAAATGAAGGCTCCTTCTCTACGTTCAGGTGGACTTTAAAGGTTCCAAGGCACTATTTGAAGAAGAATGTCTGTTTTCATGGTCTCCTGGCCAACATTTCTTTTTCAAAATTACCATTCGATAAAAAATAAAGAGATCATTCATCCTCTTGCTGTTTGTGGGAAATGGCTGCTGTATTCCTTACACAGTAGTTCCTCCACTCTAAAAAGAAATTGTGTGGAATGCTTTGAAATCTCTCGATAACATGATAAGGCATTAGATAAATGCAAATGTTCATTGGGGTAGAGTTTTCGCTCGGTTGCGCTGATCTTTTCTGCCCAAGATCGGCGTAACCCATGCAAAAGATCGTGGAATTTTAAGTGCAAATTACGTCTAACGCAAATTGAGTGCCTGCGATCTTTTGTGCTAGTTTTTAAAAAATTGCACTAGAACACAGCCCCACCCACAAAACTGACCAGGCCCCAAGGATGAAGTAATCACCATTTGGAGTTTGCACTAATTGTGCTCGTTTACAGGCCTTCGAGGAGGCTCCAAAAATTAAGCTGGATCTTTTGGGCACAAGGACACTAACAGGTAAGTTTTAAATGCTTTTGAAAGTATTTTTTTTAATTTACTACGAAACTGACTACTAAACCCCAGTATAACTAGGAAATGTTGTGTATATTTTTTTGAAAGTCATTTTCAGTCATTTAAACTCGGGTTAATCACAGGTGGTGGATTGACACTGTGATTAAAAATGCTTATTTTTTGTGATAAACCCATTTTCAGCTGTATTAATCAAACTGTGCCAGGTTAACACACTTAAATATATCAAGGAATATTTAAAAAAAAAAACAACAATTTTAAATGCTGCCCGATTGTGCTGGTTCATGGCAGATTTTGTGTTTGGCGATATGCAAATGAGTTTGAGTGGAAACTTGAGGAAAAAAAAACAGTTTGCCAAACTGGCACAATTTTGGGCGTAATTTGCGCCCAGATTGTCGATTGCGCCCAAAGTGGAAACCGTACCCCATTATTTTTAAATTAAAGCTCTCAGTACTTGTAGCTGCGTATGGTAGCATACTGACTATGTTACTGGACTAGTAATCCAGAGGCTTGGATTAATGATCTGTAGATATGAGTTCAAATCCCACCACAACAGCTGGGGAATTTCAATTCAGTTAATTAAATAAACCTGGATCAAAAAAGCTTGAATCAGTAATGGTGACCATGAAACTATCGGATTGTCGTAAAAATCCATCTGGTTCACTAATGTCCTTTAGGGAAGGAAATCTGCTGTCATTACCTGGTCTGGCCTAATTTATCCTTATGTGGATCGGTGTCAATTTTTTTGTCTTAAAATACTCCTGTGCAGCCTTGGGACGTTTTACTACGTTAAAGGCACTATATAAATGCAAGTTGTTGTTGTTGTTATATGTGACTCTAGACCCACAGCAATGTGGTTGACTCTTAAATGCCCTCTGAAGTGGCCTAGCGAGCCACTCAGTTGTTTCAAGAAGGAGGCTCACCACCACCTTCTCGAGGTCAATTAGGGATGGGCAATAAATGCTGGCCTTGCCAGCGAAGCCCACATCCTGTGAATGAATGGAAAAAAAAGCCAAGCAGCTTTCGAATATGTGTTTACCATTTTAGCAACTTACAAAATGTGCTCAATGAATCATAGCAGAATCAGAACAGGTTGTACAATAGAATATTTGTTTCTTTTTTGTCCAAATGCATTCTTTAAGGAGAATATTCTGGGCAATTGATGAAGTCCATTTTGTACAGCAATATAATCTACTGACCCTGTGGGAGTCATTTGCATTTTGCCCGTAGGACATGGTTAAAAATTTAATTTTAAATTGTGAGCAGAAAAGTGACTGGAGAAGTTGATCAACCAAGGAGTGGCGTTAATAGTTTCCATGGAGATGACTGGAGGCTGCACTGCCCCTCTAGAATGAGGAGGGTGTTATGGATACGTTTGAGAAAGGGAAGTTTCAGGCAAAATCGTTGATTAAAATATAGAAAACTCCATAGAGAATGAACCACTGGCTTTTAATTGTAACGTCTTTTTGTCCTAATAAATCAGTTTGAATTTTAAACAATAGCAGAACATTTATTTACAAACCTGATTAATGAGCAAAAATTTTGAAATGCAGGAGTGGCAGATTTTTATTCCCTGGGTACATTATTTGGAAAAAAAGAGGAAAAATGGTATCATAATTGTGCAGTGAGGGAATCAAAGGATTGTGTGTTGAGTACCAGTGGGAATTTCAGAGCTCAGATCTGAAAAGATGTAGATGCACTTGAAAGAGAAATATGTCAGGCGCTGGATAAGCCAAAAATTGAAAAGCTGAATAAAAATGAAGGTTTTAATTTTATTATACTCCACTGCAGGGCACTTGTTAATGAAGCAATGATGGATCCAGTTAAAGCATACTACTGCTAATTATCTGTTGTAACTCACTGACACTGGTAACACTTCTGCACCAAAAATAACAAGTATCAAGTCAATTTACCATGTAGTATTTGTGTGACATTAAGGACAGATTGCATAAACTTGGCTTATATTCCCTTGTGTTTATAAGGTTTTGAGGGGTGTTTAATCGAGGTGTTTAAAATGATCAAGTGATTTGATAGGGTAGCTACAGCGAATCTATTTCCTCCGGTGGTGGAATCCAGAACAAGGGGGCACGATCTTAAAATTAGAGCTAGGCCATTTAAGAGTGAAATCAGAAAGTAGTTTTTTGCACAAAGGGTAGTGGAAATCTGGAACTCTCATACCCAAAAGGCTGTGGATGCTGGGGGTCAACTTAAATCTTCAAGACTGAGGTCGATAGTTTTTTGATAGGTTAGGTAAGGTTATCAAAGGATATGGAACAGAGGTGGATAAATGGAATTGAGGTACAGATCAGCCATGACCTAATTGAATGGTGGAACTTGCAGTTATATAGCACCTTTCACGACCACTGGACGTCCCAAAGCACTTTACAGCCAATGAAGTACTTTTTGGAATATAGTCACTATTGTAATATAGGAAACGCGGCAGCCAATTTGCGCACAGCTAGCTCCCACAAACAGCAAGATGATAATGACCAGACAATAGGCCAGAAATTCGACACTTGTCGGGTGAGTACGCGCTGTGTACTCACCCGTAAGGCCACCTGAAGTGCCGGTTTCCTGCATGCACTGTGCATGTGCGGGAAACCGGAACTTCCATTCCCTTGAAGGGATTGGTTCAGAGGTGAACTGCGTGCGCGGGAGAGGCTGCGCGCACGCAGCGAACTTCAGGTTTTTTTTCAGGTTTCTCCGGGAAGGTAAGTATGAAGAAGCTGCGCTTTTAAAAAGGAGGCGCAAGGCCTGTTTTTAGCAAGGTAAGTGGTTAATTAATTGCAATTAAAAAAAATTTTCAACAGGTTTATCTTTTTTAGATACTTTAAAGAAAGGTAAGTTTATTTTTAGCACCGTTAAAAAGTATAATTAATTTTTTCAAAAATTAAATTTTTGTTTAAAGTAGTTAATTTATTTAACTTATAGTTATTTTAAAAATGTGATGTTTTTTTAAAATTTATTTGAAGTTTAAGTGTGGTTTTGGGGCTGATCTCTATTCATAGATTTGACAGGTCTTCCTGTCAAATCTATGAATGAAAATGCCCTGCTAGGATTGGCTCTCCATGGCCCACGTGATCCCAGGGGACGCTTCGAACTAACTGCGCCCCTGGGATACACAAGCACTGCGCGCCGGCAGCTGGAGGAGGCCCAGGACCCGAAGTCCTCGTGGGCCCAAAGCACAACTGCAGGCGCGGTAGGCAAGTACGCGCGCGATGCTTGCACCCGCAGGAAGCCTGAAAGCTGAATTTCTGGCCCATTATGTTTTAGTGATGTTGATTGAGGGATAAATATTGGCCAGGACACTGGGATAACTTCCCTACTCTTCTTCGAAATAGTGCCACATGATCTTTTACGTCCACCTGAGAGAGCAGACAGGGCCTCAGATCAACGTCTCATCCAGAAGACGACACTGACACATGTGGAATGGTGTGAAGCTCCTGTACTTATGTGACAGATACTTAAAAGTTAGGGCTTGTCCATTCCAGTGTAAGAGGAGCTGAATGTCCTACTCCTGTTCCTATAAGGAGTGATTGATTTAATTTGAAAGATAACATGGCGGCTCAGTTGGTAGATGTATATAGTGTGGAACTGATCCATGCACATCAAGGAAGTTCTGGGTTGACATACTAATCTGCGCTGAGTTGGCTGTCGTTGGAGTCACTACAATTAACTTCAGTGCCCCTGAACGAGAGAGGGGGGAAAAATCAGGCCAGGTTCCCAATCCTGATTACAATCCAATGACGTCTGTTGGAAAGTTCATATGTTTGGATTTCAAATGATGATAGAATGTCCATGGCTGGAATCTCTGTCAACACTCATTATCTTTAGTTACACGTGAACAATGGCCAGCAGAACCAGATAGCAATCCCTATTGTATCTGAGTATAATTCAATGGCCCGGATTTTGCGGTAGAAATAACAGTGAGGCTTTCAGCGCTCAGCGTTCTTAAAATGTAACTCGGACAGCAACTTGCAGCAACCACACATGCGGAGTTAAACGCGGAAATCAGGAAGTTGCTGTCCGACTTGCCCTGCTCCTCTAGAAGCTGCGCTCTAAAAGTATCTCACCGAGAGACTCGGCATTGAAACACATGGAATGGCGTGAAGTTGCTGTATTTGCATGACAGATACTTAAAAGTTAGGGCTGAACCATTCCCGTGTAAGTAAATTTTTAATGGCGTGATAAGTCTTAATTACTGCCAAGCAACTTCTCTGGCACCAAAAATTAACTTTAATAAGTGTGGAGTCTCATTCGTTCAACTTTTAATTATTGTCAGAGATTTAAAAAAATAAAAAATATATACTTTTTTTGCTTTTTCTTTCTGTCTTTTTATCTCTCTCTCTCTTAATCCCATCTTTCTTTCTCTCTTATTTTGCTTTCTGTACGTGATTTGGCATTGTATTAAATATTCTTAACTGATACTTCCTGGTTCAGACCCATTGAGGAATTTTCAATCTGATTGGTTAAGGAGATACACAGTTGTTTGCCTTGTTCACGCAGGTCCCAGATCCACTGTAGAGGGCGCTGCGCTGAATTGGCTTTCTAATCACAGCAAGTTCCAGTGCAAAACTCCACAGAAAGTCTGTGGGTAGGTGTAATGAATGGCTGGTGCCGTTTGTTCATCACTCACGGCAAAATAAGGCCCAATGTCTTCAGGAGATGGGGGGAGAAAATCGGAGGGGAAATTTTTATATCCCACTTTAATATGATCAAGAAATAAAGAGGAAAGCAAGAAATTACCTTGATTTCAAGTATAATTGCACCTTATAAAAAAAATCTAAACGTTTCTATGAAAATTCTGCCAAAAGTCTTGAAGATAACAGGAGTAATTGTACAAGCTGTGCCCCCTAGAACGAGCTATGCCCATTGGGACGGCACATCAGAAGTTGCTTTTCCTATGATTCAGTGACCACATTTAAAAAAGTTCTTCATTGGCTGTAAAGCGCTTTGGGACGTCTTCAGGTCGTGAAAGGCACTATATAAATGCAAGTCTTTCTTTTCCTATGGCAGCTCAATATTCTGGGGTGTAGAATCTTCAGGCGAGGGGAGTGTAAAAGAGAAGGGGGTGTCGCAATATTAATCAAGGAGTCAATTAAGGAGGGATGATATCTTAGCAGGTTCCTCTAATGAGGCCATATGGGTAGAACTTATAAACAAAAAGGGGGCAAGCACTTTGCTGGGTGTGTACTATAGGCCCCCAATCATTCAGGGGGAGATAGAGGAACAGATATGTAGGCAAATCTCAGAGAAGTGTAGAAATAATAGGGTAATAATAGTAGGGGATTTCAACTTCCCCAATATTAACTGGGATAGTAAGAATGTGAAAGGCTTAGAGGGTGCGGAATTCTTAAAGTGCATCCAGGAGAGCTTTTTGAGCCAGCATGTAGAAAGTCCTACAAGAGAGGGGGCGGTAATGGACCTAATTCTAGGGAATGTAGCCGGGCAAGTGGTAGAAGTGTCAGTAGGAGAGCATTTTGGTGACAGTGACCATAATTCGGTGAGATTTAAGGTAGTCATGGAAAAGGACAAAGATGGACCGGAAATAAAGGTTCTAAATTGGGGGAAGGCCGATTTTAATATGATAAGTTAGGATCTGGCCTAAAGTGGACTGGGATACGCTACTTGTAGGAAAATCCACATCAGAGCCGTGGGAGTCTTTCAGAAAGGAAATAGAGAGAGTACAACGCCAACATGCTCCCGTAAAGGTCAAGGGTGGGACCAACAAGTCCAGGGAACCCTGGATGTCAAGGGATATACAAGAATGGATTAGGAAAAAAAGGGAGGTTTTTGGCAGATACAAAGGACTAAAAACAGTGGAAGCCCTAGAGGAGTATAGAAAGTGCAGGGGGGTACTTAAAAAAGAAATTAGGCGAGCGAAGAGGGGGCATGAAAAAACACTGGCGGGCAAAATAAAGGAAAATCCCAAGGTGTTTTATGAGTATATTAAGGGCAAGAGGATAACCAGGGAAAGAGTAGGGCCCATTAGGGCCCGAAGTGGCAATCTGTGTGTAGAGCCGGAAGATATAGGTGAGGTTTTAAATGAATGTTTTGCATCTGTGTTCACTATGGAGAAGGACGATGTATGCATAGAAATCAGGCAGGGGGATTGTGATATACTTGAACAAATTAGTATTGAGAGGGAGGAGGTACTAGCGGTTTGAGCGGGCTTAAAAGTAGATAAATCCCCAGGCCCAGACGAGATGTATCCCAGGCTGCTGTGTGAGGCAAGGGAGGAGATTCAGAACCTCTCTGGCCACAGGGGAGGTGCCAGAGGACTGGAGAGCAGCTAACGTAGTACCATTATTCAAGAAGGGTAGTAGGGATAAACCAGGGAATTACAGGCCAGTGAGCCTAACGTCAGTGGTAGGGAAATTACTGGAAAACATTCTGAGGGACAGAATTAGTCTCTACTTGGAGAGGCAAGGATTAATCAAGGATAGTCAGCATGGCTTTGTCAGGGGAGAGATCATGTATAACCAATTTGATTGACTTTTTCGAGGGGGTGACTAGGTGTGTGGATGAGGGTAGTGCAGTTGATGTAGTCTACATGGACTTCAGTAAGGCTTTTGACAAAGTCCCACATGGGAGACTGGTCAAGAAGGTAAGAGCCCATGGGATCCAGGGCAATTTGGCACATTGGATCCAAAATTAGCTTAGTGGCAGGAGGCAGAGGGTGATGGTTGAAGGTTGTTTTTGTGACTGGAAGCCTGTGTCCAGTGGTGTACCACAGGGATCGGTGCTGGATCCTTTGCTGTTTGTAGTGTACATTAATGATTTAGATATGAATGTAGGCGGTATGATCAGTAAGTTTGCAGATGACACGAAAATTGGTGGAGTGGTAAATAGCAAGGAAGAAAGCCTCAGGCTACAGGATGATATAGATGGGTTGGTTAGATGGGCAGAACAGTGGCAAATGGAATTTAACCCTGAAAAGTGTGAGGTGATGCATTTTGGGAGGACTAACAAGGCAAGGGAATACACAATGAATGGTAGGACCCTAGGAAGGACAGAGGGTCAGAGGGACCTTGGTGTGCATGTACATAGATCCCTGAAGGCAGCAGGACAGGTAGATAAGGTGGTTAAAAAGGCATATGGGATACTTGCCTTCATTAGCCGAGGCATAGAATATAAGAGCAGGGAGGATATGATGGAGCTGTACAAAACGCTAGTTAGGCCACAGCTGGAGTACTGTGTGCAGTTCTGGTCGCCATACCATAGGAAGGATGTGATTGCATTGGAGAGGGTGCAGAGGAGATTCACCAGGATGTTACCTGGGCTGGAGCGCTTCAGCTATGAAGAGAGACTGGACAGGCTGGGGTTGATTTCCTTAGAGCAGAGAAGGCTGAGGGGGGACCTGATTGAGGTGTACAAAATTATGAGGGGCATAGATAGGATAGATAGAAAGGAACTTTTCCCCTTAGTAGAGGGGTCAATAACCAGGGGTCATAGTTTCAAGATAAGGGGCAGGAGGTTTTGAGGGGATTTGAGGAAAAAAAATTTCACCCAGAGGGTGGTTGGAATCTGGAACTCACTGCCTGAAAGGGTGGTAGAGGCAGGAACCCTCACAACATTCAAGAAGCATTTAGATGAGCACTTGAAACGCCATAGCATACAAGGCTACGGACCAAGTGCTGTAAAATGGATTAGAATAGACAGTGCTTGATTGCCGGCGCGGACACGATGGGCCGAAGGGCCTCTTTCTGTGCTGTATGACTCTATGGGCTGGATTTTCAATGACCCGTGGAGTTGGGTTTGGAGGCGTGTGGGGGGTTAAAGTTGCAGATTCGGGGGTCCCGACTCCATCCCGCCTCCACGCAATTTTGACAAAATCAGTCGCGGGGTTCCCGACTCCGTCCCGCCTCCAAGAGGCGGGAGAGGCCATTAAAGCCCTTAACAAGCCCTAAATTGGCTCTGTAATGCCATTTTGAAACGTTTTAGCTAGTTTAACCCTTTTCCGACGTGAAGTACGCCTGATGTGAAACACTCCAGTGAAACCTGGCGGGAGCACAAGTGGATAGCTGACTACTAGCAGGTCCACTATTACAACGGAGATGTGATGAAGGTAGTAGTAGTATTGTGATGAAGGTAGTAGTAGTATTAGGTCTGAAAGTCGCCTCTGATGCTGCTGCATTGAATGTCTTCAGAGACTGCCTGGCCTTGCTGTGAGAGGACCTGGATGGAAAAAAAATTCTCTCTCTCTCTCTCTTTCTCTCTCTCTCTCAGCTGCTGCTGCTCATTTTGCATCCAGGTCCACTCACAGCAAAAGCCAGGCAGGTCCACTCACAGCAAAGGCCAGGCAGTCAGTCACTGACCTGCAATGATGACATCATCAGAGGCGACTTTCAGACTGAAACCACTAATTGGTTCATGGGTTCCCACATGCTGGAACTCAATTGCCCAATTAAGTGAAAATTGCATAATTCATCCACATTAATCTGGAGTCGGGGGGGCAACACGAAATGCGGATGACCCGACCCCAAGACAAAATCCAGCCCTATGACTCTATCTAAAATGTACACAAGGCAACAATTTTGTTGTCTTTTTTATTCTAACTCTTATTTTTGTGGTGTCCAATCCCCTTGGGTCTCCATCTGGTATCACACACCTTTACCCAACCAAAACAACTGACGTGCTCGCAGGCCCCGCCAATACTTCTCTTGAGCCAGACTGTAGTAGCCTTCGCAAGAGCAGCATATGCTTACTGGTCCTGTGAGTCTTGCCTCCCTCTTTGTGGGTAAGTTCTTCATCTCTGCTTAGATGCCACTGCTTGAAGAAAGCTAATAAACTGCCATGCCAAACAGCTGATGTTGAAATGTAATGAGGATGTCCAGCTGAGTAAACAAATGCATGTAAATGTAATGATGCATGAAATTGCTGCTTGTGTTTTTTATATAAAAAATGGGACTGGTGACTGCCTTTTTTTGTTCTTTTCTTGCTCGCTTTACATCTCCTCAATGTGCCACACATTTCTCAGCCCTGAAGGCAGACAGGCACCTTGCACCCAGGCTTCTGACAATTACACCCTGAAGCTGATCTGCAAAGTGTGTGAGAGAGTATTTTTCTGATTCATGCTTCTCCCTGGATAAGCAAATCTCCTCTGCTTGCCAACATCTCTTCATGACTTGCTCAAGACAGGAACTCAGCTTTTGAGAGCTGCATCGAAATAACAACTTGGAATTACAACTAGAAATTACAACATTTCAGCCTCAGCTCAGTGTTGGCGCTCTCGCCTATGAGTCAAGTCCCACTTCAGAGACTTGAGCACATAACCTAGGCTGGCACTTCAGTGCAGTACTGAGGGAATGCTGCACTGTCGGAGGTGTCGTACTTCGGATGAGACGTTAAACCGAGGCCCTGTCTGCTCTCTCGGGTGGATGTAAAACATTCTGTGGCCCTATTCAAAGAAGAGCAGAGGAGTTCTAGATAATATTTATCCTGTGTGCCTGCCATATCCCTTTATTCCATTTTCCTTCAACCACCTATTCTTAAATATTGATAATGCTCTCTGCTCCAATCACTAACTCTGGTAGTGCAGTCCACAGCCTCACGATCCTCTGTTTCAAAAAAAATGTTTCTCCTGCATTGTCGTAAAAATCTTGCATTAACTTTTATACCTATTATTAACTCTTATGTCCTCTCGTTCTAGACCCTCCAATCACAGGAAGAGTTGGATTGTACATTTTTTTTCTTCCTTCTCTTTCTGCCAATTTTCTTCTTGCCTCACTCTTCTCAGGTGGATGTAAATGATCTGGTAACACTATTTGAATAAGAGTTGGGAGTTCTCTTGGTGTTCCGGCCAACATTTATCCACAACCAACACTGCCAAAAAACAGGTTGGCCCAAAAATTCGGCTGAATACGGGAGAGTACAAACTGTGTACTGTCGCGTATTCAGTCCCGAAGTGCCGGTTTCCTGCATGCACTGCGCATGCGCGGGAAACCGGCACTTCGGGTATGGCGAAGGGGGCGGTTCCTAAGTGAACCGCGTGCGCACTACAGGCTGTGCGCACGCAGCACACTTAGGTTTTTTTTCAGGTTTCAACGCGAAGGTAAGTATGGAAGATTCTACACATGAAGAAAGGAGGCGTAAGACCCCCATTTAACAAGGTAAGTAGTTAATTAAGTATTTAAAATTTTTTTCAACAGGTTTATCTTTTTTAGAGACTTTAAAGAAAGGTAAGTTTATTTTTATAACTTAAAAAGAATTTAAATTTTTTCAAAAATTTAAATTTTTGTTTGAAGTGGTTAATTTATTTAACTATAGTTATTTTATTAATGTGATGGGTTTTTTTTAAATTTATTTGAGGTTTAGCTGTTCTTTTGGGGCAATTTGTGTTCATAGTTTTGACAGTTCTCCTGTCAATTCTATGAATGAAAGATGGTGTGCTGCCATTGGCTCTCCATGCCCCACGTGATCCCAGAGGTCGCATCGAACTAACTGCGCCTCTGGGACACGCACACACTGCGCGCCGGCACCAGGGAGAGGCCCAGGAGCTGAAGTTCGTGTGGGCCCGAAACACAGCGGCCGGCGCGGAGTGTGATATCGCGGGGGATCCTTACCCCCTCGGCAAGACTCCGAGTCAAATTTCTGGGCCGTTATCTGCCCATTTATTTCATTGTAGTTTGTGGGATCTTACTGTGTGCAAAGTGACTGCTGCATTTCCTACATTACAACAGCTACCACACTTCAAAAATACTTCATTCGCTGTGAAGCACTTTGAGACGCCCTAAGATCATATTGATGCAAGTTCTTTCTTTCATTGTACTTAATTGAAGTTCCTTTTTAAAATTGAAAAATTAAATTGCCGTGCTCATAAAAACTGTCGCTATTTTTTTAAAAGGTGGAGAATAAACTTCAGTCACACTTTACTCCGCTTCACCCATGGAGGTTGGTGTTAAAAGGCGGGGGTGGGGGGAAGCTGATAATTTTAGCGCTATTCCAGTTTTGTTTGCTCTGTGAAAAAGGAATTTATTAGCACTAATGTTTTGGTGTTATTTAATTGCTTACTGCTTAATTTTGTTAATTAAGAGGCTTGTTAATGATTCTTAATGCAGACTAATGCTATTCAGTTGCCTGCAGTTAATTCTGCGCTGATGCTCGTTGTTCCCTACCTGAGTTGGAGCTGTGGTATTTCTAGGCTAAGTAAAGATGCTGGTGAGCATTACAGGTGCAATATGTGCTGCTTTGCATTGTTGCAAGAAACAGAGGACAGAACACAGGAATGAAGACTCCACAGAAGACTCAACTAACTGCACCAACTACTCCCAAGAAAAGATCCTCTACATTCTCTATCCCTAAAACACGTGCAAAGATTGACTGTTCCCATGGAGCTGCTTGGGAGCTATACCACCCCCTATGTGATGAGCTGCAGAAACTTAACTAGACCAGCCATATAAATACTATGGCTACAAAAGCAGGTCAGAGGCTAGGTATTCTGTGGTGATTGTCTCACCTCCTGACTCCCCAAAGCCTTTCCACCATCTACAAGGCACAAGTAAGGAGTGTGAAGGAATACTCTCCACTTGCCTGGATTGTGGCTGCAGTGTGTACCATCTACAAGATGCACTGCAGCAATTCGCCAAGGCTTCTTCGACAGCACCTCCCAAACCCATGAGCTCTACCACCTAGAAGGACAAGGGCAGCAGGTGCATGGGAACACCGTCACCTGCAAGTTCCCCTCCAAGTTGCACACCATCCTGACTTGGAAATATAATCGCTGTTTCTTCATCGTCGCTGGGTCAAAATCCTGGAACTCCCTCCTAACAGCACTATGGGAGTACCTTCACCACACTGACTGCAGTGGTTCAAGAAGGGGGCTCACCACCACCTTCTTAAGGGCATTTAATGATGGGCAATAAATGTTAGCCTTGCCAGTGATGCCCGCATCCCAGGAACAAATAAAGAAAAAATTAGGAGGAGTGACCTAAAGGTTGGTCAAAGAGGTTGGGTTTTAAGAAAGGTTATGAAGGAGGAGAGGAAAGTGGAGAGGCAGAACAGCTTAAGCAGGGAATTCCAGAGCGTGGCAGCCTAAGCAGCTGAAGGCATGTCCACCAGTGGTGCGATGAAGGGAGGAGGGAGCACAAAAAGGAGGTCACAATGAAAGGGAAGTGCGATGCCACAAAGGGATTTAACACGAGGGTGAGAATTTTAAATTGGACCTCTTCGGCAAATAGGAGCCAATGTAGGTTAGCAAGGACTGGGGTGAAGGTGGCTAGGACTTGGTGTGGGATAGGATATGGTCAGCAGAGTTTTAGATGAGCTGAAGAACGCTTGCCATCGATTCCATCCAGCTCTTTGGCCGCTGTCTCAGATTGAACCAGAATGTTCACAACTTCAGTGTCCTCTTCAGTCCTGAGCTAAGCTTCTGATCCTCTCCCTCACAAAGACCTTCTACTTCTACCTCTATAACATCACCTGCCTCAACCCCTACCAGCCCATCTGCTAAAACTGTCATCCATGCCTTTGATCTGGCTGATTTGTACCTCAACTCCATTCACCCACCTTTGATCCCTATCCCTTGATACACTTACTGAACAAAAGTCTATCGATCTCTGTGTAGAAAATTTCAGTTGGCCCAACATCCACAGCCTATTGGGGAACAGAGTTCCAGAGTTCCACTACCTGTGCTTCCTGATTTCACTCCTAAATGGCCAAGCTCTAATTTTAAGATTATGCCCCCTTGTTCTGGATTCCCCCACCAGGGGAAATAGTTTCTCTATATCTACCCTATTGAATCCCTTTTTTGTTTTATACACATAAATTAGATCCCCCCTCGACTGTCTAAACTCTCGCCATTTAGAAACATTCTGATTTGTCATTTTTGGATCCTCACATTTAACTCCATCTGCCACAGTTTTGCCACTCACTTAATCTGTCTATGTCCCTTTACAACTTCCTGCTCCCATCTACACAACTTACTGTCCCTCCTAAGTTGGTGTCATCTGCAACCTTGGATATACAACACTCTATTCCTCCAAGTCATTGATATATATGGTGAAAAGCTGAGGCCCCAGTACAGATCCCTGTGGAACACCACTTGTCACATCCTGCCAATCAGAATACATTCTCCTACTTTGGAGGAACTTATTCCTAGAAAAATCTCACAGCCAATAAATTTAACTGGGCAGGCTTCCCTGAACCATCCCCATCTGGTACCACTTCTGACTCTGGGATTGGTATAGAACGAACATAATGTTCTGTTTTAGCAAACGGTGCAGACAAAGGAAAGTGTCAGATGTATCTGCTTATTTGGATGAGAGAATGAGGGATCGGCTTTTTGAATCTGAGGATGTCCCATTCATGCCTTGCTGTGCTAAACCATGCATAGGGGATACCAATTCACTTACACAATTTCAAACACAGAATACAAATGATAGTGGGTGTACATATCTGTTCCCCTTAAAATACTTCTCTCTGCATTTCCAGAGAGTCATTGGCCTTTTTTGGACTGTCTATCCTTTCCGTATAGAAGTAAATGTACAATAACTGCCAAGCTGAATTTTCAGTCTAGGGTGCAGTCTGTGCAAGTCTTAAACTTGCATATTAGTTTCGACTGTCACTCCATAATTGTACATGTTGCAAAGGAGCTTAACATTTGCACTACAAGCAGCTTTTGATTGATGGTCTCACATTCCCTATCTGTCCTTTGAACCTTTGTTTGTTGGCTTACTTTTGCACAAGTCATTTAATTTCTTCCTGACCCCATATGTGACCTAAGAAGACAGGACACAGTGCTAGTAACCGCTTTGGTGATGTCAACTCTCACTGAGCCAAACGTAATACTACTTATCTCCAGAATTGCACTGCAAGTTTGGACAGAGACTTATCAGAGAAATGAGCTTTCCTTGTGCCTGACTGAGAAACAGTAGCACCAGAATTTCTCATGCGGTAGTGAACTGAAACATATGTTAGTAAAGTGTGAAAGTGGCATTGTCAAAATTGGCCAAGATGGTGAAAGATTGTACCTGGGCAAGAACATGGGATTTCACATTAGGGCTAGTAAACCCCCAAAATCAAAACAGTGTAATTCGTACATCAGCTAGTGTAAATTACTCTCTTAATTGTGCCAGCCCATACCTGCACTAGTGCCAGCAAGCCATTACTTTAGTTTGTTCCTGTCAATTGAACATCCGGGAGGTAACAGACGCTCTCTACAGAAGGAGAAGGGCGTACATCTCATTCCTCATCACCAGAGAGAAGCAGGATGAACGCTCATGTGGCTTTGCAAGGATAGTGGGCTTCCCCATGGTTCAGGGCGCCATTGACTGCACCCAAGTGGCATTGCGGGCACCTCATCACGATGCAGAGGTGTTCCGTAACCGCAAAGGCTACCACTCCCTGAACGTTCAGTTGGTGTGTGACCACAGACAGCTCATCCTCGCCATCAATGCCTGCTATCCTGGCAGCAGCCATGATGCATTCATCCTGTGACAGACCGGTGTCCCATCACTGTTCCACCCACCACATGAAGCTCGCGGCTGGCTGCTCAGAGACCAGGGTTATCCACTCGCCACCTGGCTGATGACACCCCTCTGCAACCCCAACACTCCTGCTCAGCACGCATACAATGAGAGCCATAGCACCACCAGGAACCTGATCGAACAGACTATTGGGGTGCTAAAGCAACGGTTCCGCTGCCTTGACCGCTCTGGAGGAGCCCTGCAGTACCCCCACTGATCGAATCTCCCTTTTCATCATTGTGTGCTGCATGCTGCACAACCTGGCCATTCTGAGGGCCCAGCCATTGCCACCAGGGATTGCAGGTCCACGTCAGGAGGAGGAAGAGGAGGAGGAGGCGGAGGAGGAGGATAAAGAGGAGGAGGAGGAGGAGCAGCAGCAACGGAGGAGGGAGCCACTCAATCTTGCTTGTGCAAGGGCCGTGCGTGAGCGCCTCATTAGACAGCGTTTCCAATGAATGATACAACACATGGCGTTTGCGCAGCACAACCACATCATTACATCCAGCTCACAGCCCCTATCACCGGGCAAAGGTCAAATGAGAAATGTCACAAAATGTGCAATGTCAAATTAACAGTTTATTATCGCAACACAACTCTCTCTTTTGAAACACAACTATTCATAAACAAACACGACCATTTATCAACAAACACAGCTCTTATCAAACTGAACTATTTGTTACCAAATACAAATATTTATTTACAAGCATAACTATTTGTTCACAAACACAACAATATATTTACAAACACATCAATTTATTAACACACACTACCCCCACTTGCTACTAAATTATTCTTTACTGCCCCTTCAATGATTTCCCTCCCCTTCTGAGTTCCCCCCTCCCAACCCTACTGCTCCTGCATAATGTGGCCACAGTGGCTGCAGCAAGGCTGGTGGAAGGCTGCTGAGTCTGGGAGCCAGAGACTGCAGATGGCCATTCAGGACGCCCTCAACCAGCTCTGGGCCTGGAGGGCCCGGCTGCAGACTGCACCACCTCAGCATGGGCGGCAGCAGTCTGGGCTGGCTGGGCTACAGACTGCGTCAAGTGCAATGGCGGAGTGGCAGTGGTGGGAGCAGGAATGCTGTCATCCTGAGAGAGGACAGCACCTTCCTGCTCGACCGACACACTGCCACTCCCCGGGGGCAAAACCTCAGCATCCGGAGCAATCTGCTTGAGCACAGATTTCTGGCCTGCTGCGACACCGTGAGATCCCCGGTGGACTGTGTGCGACCCAGCGACAATGGCAGTAGTCAGTGCTTGTGTGGCATCAATCTGAGACTGCATGAGAGCAGTCTGAGATTGGATGCCAGAAACCACTGACTCCATTACAGAACTAAGCCGTTGCGTTGCTTCGGCCTGTGCTGCAATAGCTGCTGCCACCTCACCCATGACACGCGGCATGAGGTCTGGGCAACCATCCTTGGCAAACTGCCAAGGATGGGCTCGATGGTGTGAGCAGAGCTGAGTACAGTATTGGAGGTGGACTCCTCCACACTCCTTGCCAGTGCATCCATGCTCTTGGGCACCCTTGCCATTGCACCCATGAGCTCGGTGTGCATGCCCATCGCCTGTCTGGTCAACGCCTCCACATTGACGTCCTCATCTGAGTCCTGTGCAGCAGAACTCGCGCTCTAACTCACCCTCCGGGGAGATGGCCCCCGAGCTTCCCTTTCCCCGTGGCGTTGCTGCAGCCTGCTGGGTCCCAGAGCTTCACCCACATCAGACCCATCCACTAGGCTTCCCTCCAGCGACCGCGTCGCCCCATTATCAGACCTAGCGCCTTCAGGAAACACAGGCAGCGAGGCTCTGGCTTGTTCTTCTTCCTCCTCTCCCGCATTGCTGCCACTGGGAGGCTAAGGGACAGGCTGGTCAGCTGGTGGTTGATTATCTGAAAGCATAAAGGCACAAGAGTGGGGTTAAGGTCAGGGGAGGGGGACAGGAAGGGAGCAAGGCATGAAGACAGTATTCTTAGATGGAAAGTGGGAAAGGCTTGTGGTGTGAGAGGGAAGTGGTATGAGAGAAGACGGAGAGGTGGTGAACATACCGTTGTTGTCCCCAAGGGGGTCAACGTCTCCGACGGCCACAATGCTCGCGACCTGGGGCCCAATGATGCGGACTACTCGCTCCTCCAGGTCTGTAAGAAAGTACAGGTCCGCCTCACCACCTCCCGTTCGTAGCTCCTGTTTTAAAAATTCTTTCATGGGATGTGGGCATCGTTGGCAAGGCCAGCATTTATTGCCCATCCCTAATTGCCCTTGAGAAGGTGGTGGTGAGCCGCCTTCTTGAACCGCTGCAATCCGTGTGGTGAAGGTACTCCCACAGTGCTGTTAGGGAGGGAGTTCCAGGATTTTGACCCAGCGACGATGAAGGATCGGCGATTTACTTCCAAGTCAGGATGGTGTTTGACTTGGAAGGGAACTTGGAGATGGTGGTGTTCCCATGTGCCTGCTGCCCTTGTCCTTCTCGGTGGTAGAGGTCACGGGTTTGGGAAGAAGCCTTGGCGAGTTGCTGCAGTGCATCTTGTAGATGGTACACACTGCAACCATGCCGGTGGTGGAGGGAGTGAATGTTTAAGGTGGTGGATGGGGTGCCAATCAAGCGGGCTGCTTTGTCCTGGATGGTGTCGAGCTTCTTGAGTGTTGTTGGAGCTGCACTCATCCAGGCAAGTGGAGAGTATTCCTTCACACTCCTTGCTTGTGCCTTGTAGATGGTGGAAAGGCTTTGGGGAGTCAGGAGGTGAGACACTCACCGTAGAATACCTAGCCTCTGACCTGCTCTTGTTGTCACAGTATTTATGTGGCTGGTCCAGTAAAGTTTCTGGTCAATGGTGACCCCCAGGAAGTTGATGGTGGGGGATTCGGCGATGGTAATGCCATTGAATGTCAAGGGGTGGTGGTTAGATGCTCGTTTGTTGGAGATAGTCATTGCCTGGCACTTGTGTGGCGCGAATGTTACCTGCCACTAATCAGCCCAAGACTGAACGTCGTTCAGGTCTTGTTGCATGCGGGCATGGACTGCTTCATTATCTGAGGAGTTGTGAATGGCACTGAACACTGTGCAGTCATCAGCGAACATCCCCATTTCTGACCTTATGTTGGAGAGAATGTCTTTGATGAAGCAGCTGAAGATGGTTGGGACTAGGACACTGCCCTGAGGAACTCCTGCAGTGATATCCTGGGGCTGTGATGATTGACCTCCAACCACCACATGCCGTTGTGAGCAAACTTGGCCTCCAAGAAAAAGGAAAGTGTGTGAGTGAGTGTGCAACTATGAGTTTGGCAGATGTGCCTACCATAGTTGAATATCTGTTAATGTATGCAAGGCGTGAGATGTGGATGTGACTTTTAGTAGGTGGGCATAGTTGGTGGGTGAGTGTTGGGGATGTGGCGGTTTATACAGTGCGTGCACAGAGTGATGTTGAGATGGTGGCATGTAGAGGTTTTTGAAGCATGTACTCACCCTGACCACCCGAGTGAGGTTGTTGAATTTCTTCCGGCACTGGGTGAGAGTTCTGTGGACCACACTTCTGGCCGACACGTTCTGGCGACCTCCCTCCACATCCTCCTAAAGGCCTGTGGCAGTGGCCTCCTGCCAGTGTCCGGGAAGAGCACTGTTTGTCGCCGTTCCACGGCCGCGACCAGAGCCTCCAAAGCGTGGTCGCTGGACCAGCTCTCTGGGGTAAAAATTCACTTGGTTGCGCCACCCGTTAGTGCCTTAAGAGGGCGCTAATGGGGCGCAAAGCCGCTAACGCCCGGGCGCAGCGATGTTTGCGCCGCTCGAGAACTTAACTTGAGATTGTGCGGCGGCGCTAAAACTTACCGCTGCGACCAGATTGTGACGTCATTCCATGGTGCAACGCCCTTGGGGCGCCCCGTAGCGGAAATTGAGTGGCGCCCCCTGCCTTACCGCCTGGCGCTTCCAACGACCAGAAGACTGGAACGCTATCAATCGCTGTGGGGCTGGGGGGGCGCTATTTAAAGGGGGCCTCTTCCTGTCTTTTATTGTTGGTGGCATTTTTGAACTACGCATTCTGAGAGAGAGAGGGAGAGACTTCTGGAGAGATTCAACGTTGTGTGAAGGAGTTTTGGGTACTGAGCAGCACTTTGCAGGTTCATTTTGATTTGCCATTCCTTGTATCGATTTAGCAGAGACCGTGGGAGCTGCACTCTGAGCTCTTTGCCTGGTGCTCTCCATTGTTCTTTCCAGCACATTTGATGTGCAAGTCTCTCCAGGCCGAGATTCAAGGCTGCAATGAACAGGATGTGGATGGAAAGCAAGATTAACCATCCCCTTTAAGAACTGGCCCGTGCCATTGTGTGTGTGTTCCATTGCTGACTGACATTACATGAGCTTCGCCAGCGCTCCGAGTTAGCGCCTCACTGCTCGGCCTTTGCGCCTTAAGAGAGGTGTGCAGCGCCTGCTTTAGCGCTCCACTCACCTCCCGGGGCGGTAAAAGTGAAGTTTCCAGTCAGTGCCGATAATTAGCGCCAGGCGCTAATATTTGCGTCCGGACGATATTTGCGCCCCAAATGGGGCGCGACCTAATTTCTACCCCTCTCTCTCTCTGGTCCTCTGATCAGCCATGACTTCTTTGAGTGAAGGCTTGCAGCTCCTTGCAGGCCCCGTTCACAAGCAGCAATGATCAGAGTGAGGCTGTGCAGCATGATTAAACCTCCCGTTTAAGAACTGGAAGACGCCAGTCCGTCTGACGACTTTATAATTGACAGCGCCGGAACTTGATTAGCGCTCTGAAGGTAGTGCCTCGCTCTCTGAGAAGTGTGTCCTGCTTGATTTAGCGCTCCACTTCCCTCTTGAGGCACTAAAATACAATTTCGCGGTCGGCAGCGCTAATTAGCACCGGGCACTAAAGTTAGCACCCAGGCGATGTTAGGGCCCCAAAATGGTCGATTCCGAATTTTTCCCCCCAAAGACATGCATTTATAAGCGCCTTTCACGACCACCGACGTCCCAAAGCGATTTACAGCCAGTGAAGTACTTTTGGAGTGTAGTCACTGTTGTAATATAGGAAACGCGGCAGCCAATGTGCGCACAGCAAGCTCCTACAAACAGCAAAGTGATAATGACCAGATAATCTGTTTTTTGTGATGTTGATTGTGGGATAAATATTGGCCAGGACACTGGGGAGAACTCCCCTGCTCTTCTTCGAAATAGTGCCATGCGATCTTTTATGTGAATCTGAGAGAGCAGACGGGGCCTCGGTTTAACATCTCATTCAAAAGGTGGCACCTCCGACAGTGCAGCACTCCCTCAGCACTGCACTGGAGTGTCCGCCTAGAATTTTTGTGCTCAAGTCCCTGGAGCGGTACTTGAACCCACAACCTTCTGACTCAGAGGCGAGAGTGCTGCCCACTGAGCCACAGCTGACACGTAATTATTTCAATACCCCTCAGTTGAAGTTTTAGCCGTCTTCTTTACTCAAACTAGTTTGTGTTCCTCTTCTCTGCCCCCACATGATTTATTTGTACCTGGAAATTCTAAGATTGTCGACAAATTCTACATGCTGGGGAACTGAAATGAACATTATCATTCATTAATGCTGTTTCTTCACACTTCTGTAACTTAAGTTTTTGCAATTTAATAAAAAAAGAAAATTGATGCAAATGAGGCTAAACAAGACTGCATGTAGTCATGTAATCCTGATATAGATTTTATATTGCACATTTTGATTATACATTGCTGCATTGTGCTAAATAAATGAGGAGCTGTCGAAGCAGACTCTGGAAACCCATGTCTTCCTTCTAATGAAATCCCTTGGGTCAGAATTGAATACTCCTAATCTTAACAACCTTCTCCAAAATCTTGCTGTGAGATGAATGAGCTTTGTTACTAGAGATCCTTGAACAGTAAATTGGACTGAATGTTGCTCAATTTTATCAGCATACTCTTCATAACTCATAAATCCTTCAAAGCGTTCTCAGATACTGGATGATGCTTCTGCAGAATTACTGTCATTGATATTTGCCATGCTAGGATAACCTCAGTGCAATATTAGCTATGGACTGAATATAAAATGGGACATTACATCAGGAGCAGGGGTAGAGCACTCAGTGCCTCAACAGCCCCAGGTTAACAAAATTATGAATCTTGTTTCCAGTTTTTATATGTGGAAATCATTACCGTGACGGTGACTGTCTGCAACACGCTCCTCATGGTTCAAGTGGCATTCTTATCAGGCTGAAAAGGCAATTCACCAGTTTCAGTATATAGAGGAGGGTGCAATGAATCGATCAGTGGCATAATCCTGTTATATCGTCGATCAGATCTGCTGCAAAAAGAATTAAAACAAAGAAAGTAACCCATCTGTCTTGTGCACGTTCCTGGTCGGCTCAGTCACCTTTTAACTGAGATTTCAGAGCAAGCTTTTCCCTCCTTAGGAATTGATTGTTCCTGAAAACAAGCAGAGCCTTCCTGAAGTCTCACTATTGATGCTGTAGCATCTCTTTAAACCTCCCCATGGTAAACCCCTTGAAATGTGTACATGTATTTTATATATTTGAAGATTGTTACTGCCTTCAGGAAAACAGTACAGTATGAAGCTAAGGAGAATTAAATACCTGGATGGACTCCCTTATGAATGGGTTACAGATATTTTGGCTGAGCTATCGTGTTTAATAAATAGCCAACTTAACTGGGAAATAGTGAAAACTTGGAAGTTCTCTTGTTCGTAAGGAATTCGCAGTGATTGGTGAGAAAACTGCCCCAAATGTAAGCTTTCTATGTTAACGGCTTCCCACAGATGATGTGGCACTAAAACTATATTTGAATGAGGTAGGGAAGGGAAAGAGGGAGACGGGCTTTTGCCATCATCATGAAAGACAAATGGAAAATATATGGACAGGGGAGATGTATGTATCAAGACCAAGAATGTAGGAAAAAATTAAGTAGGGAAAAACATGCTACCAATGTAAAAAGGGAGAGGGGGAAGAGCCATCAGCATTTACTGTGCTTCAAACTTTCCCTCACCTGATATATTTTCCTGGGAAGGCAAGTGAAGTTCATTTGTCAGTGTGAATTCAGGTTCAATTTTTTTCCATTACATATTTTTTTAAATCCCCATCTCCAGTCTGGATCCTGGTACTATAATGATAAAAGGGTGTAGTGCTATATAAAATTTATCGACCGTATTCGTGGGGATTACAATAGAAGACAATTGGTAAAAAGTGCAGATTTTATACTCATCTAGGAGGAAATGAACCTGCGGTGACACTAAGCTCAGGTATTAAGATGCATCTATAGCGCTTTTACCACAAGCTAGCCTGTGTAGTATTGTTGGTTTGTGGGAGTTTTTGTAGTATGTCCACTTATACTGCTGAGTGTTTTCACAGTTTAAATGATAGATATTGTCCTTCCAAGCTTGGGTTGTGTCTGGAGAAAGTATTTTTTAAGTTATATAACACTAGGGTGAGGTACTTATGGCTGCAAGCCTATCACTATTTATGGTGGGAACAATTTGAGGTGATGACTTAAGTATATCACACATGAAGCCTATTGCACAATCTTTAAGTGTATTGGCACCAAAAAGCTAAATAAGCCCAGTGACCAAACTCTTGAGGGTGAATCATGGGGCTGGGATCAGGAAAGTGATGAATTCACTACCTCTCATCCAAACATAGATCCTTGACTCACTCGAGGACGACATATTCGCTATGCTTATACTTCCACTGCAGTGTGTTTTGGAATATGTTTAAAACCTGCCCTCAACAGTGATCACAGTTTGTGGAACGTGTCCACAGTGACATACCTCTTTATTTTTCCACTTGTAATGCACTGGTAAAATCCTAAACTCTTATGACAAACTAAATGTTAACTTTACCCCTTCCATGACAAAAATGTAGGAAGAAAAGTGAAGAACAGCCCAGCCACCTTGCCTGGTCTCTTGCTAAGTACATATTCAGAACCCATCCAGACAGCTTGCATCTCTCTTCTACCTTGGTGCAAAGCTCCTGTTATTCAACTCCCTTCTGAATGATATGTCACTTCAATTTTTAAAAATCGTCAACCAAGATCCCATTCACAGTGCTCGGTGAAAGTCTATTCCATTAGTTCTCCACTCTTGGAGGTGAGATTACTCCCTGGTATTTGTAGCGCACAAATTTGTGATGTAAGTTAGCATGTGTCAAAATAGCTAAAGATGAAATTGAAAGAGAGGAAGGGGTTTAGGAAACTCAATGTTCAACATATCCAATTATGACTCGGCATCAACCAACAAAGCAAACCGAATGCTGAATTAAATAGTGAAAGTCCGAGCTAAAGGAAGTTATGCTTAAATTGTACACTACTCTGGTCAGACCACACTTTGAGTGCTGTGCCCAATTCTGGTCACTGTGATACAAGGCAGATACTCAAACCTGGAGGTGATGTAGAGAAGTACCACAAGGTAGAAACCTAGAATCTGAGGACTGAGTTATGATGAAAGATTGGAGAAAATATATGAACATAAGAACATAAGAAATAGGAGCAGGAGTTGGCCATTCGGCCTCTCAAGCCTGCTCCGCCATTCAATAAGATCATGGCTGATCTGATCTTGGCCTCAACTCCACTTTCTTGCCTGCTCCCCATAACCCTTGATTCACCTGTTTTTCAAAAATCTGTCTATCTCCATCTTGAATATATTCAATGACTCAGCCTCCACAGCTCTCTGGGGTAGAGAATTCCAAAGATTCACGACCCTCTGAGAGAAGAAATTCCTCCTCATCTCCGTTTTAAATAGGCGACCCCTTATTCTGAAACTATGCCCCCTAGTTCTAGATTCGCCATGAGGGGAAACATCCTCGCTGCATCTACCCTGTCAATCCCACTCAGAATCTTATATGTTTGAATAAGATCACCTCTCATTCTTCTAAACTCCAATGAGTATAAGCCCAACCTGCTCAACATTTTCTCATAAGACAACCCCTTCAACTCAGGAATCAACCTAGTGAACCTTCTCTGAACTGCCTCCAATGCAAGTATATCCTTCCTTAAATAAGGAGACCAAAACTGTACACAGTACTCCAGGTTTGGTCTCACCAACGCCCTGTACAGTTGTAGCAAGATTTCCCTACTTTTATACACCATCCCCCTTGCAATAAAGGCCAATATTCCATTTGTCTTCATAATTACTTGCTGTACCTGCATGCTAACTTTTTGTGTTTCATGTACGAGAACACCCAGATCCCTCTGTATCACAGCATTCTGTAGTCTCTCTCCACTTAAATAATATTTTGCTTTTTTATTCTTCCTTCCAAAGTTGATAACCTCACATTTTCCCACATTGTACTCCATCTGCCAAATTTTTGCCCACTCACTTAACCTATCTATATCCCTTTGCAGACTCTTTGGGCTGGATTTTGAATGACCCGTGGAGTCGGGTTTGGAGGCGTGTGGGGGTTAAATTTGCGGGGTCGGGGGTCCCGACTCCATCCCGCCTCCACGCAATTTTGACAAAATCAGTCGCGGGGTTCCCGACTCCGTCCCACCTCCAAGAGGCGGGAGAGGCCATTAAAGCCCTTAACAAGCCCTAAATTGGCTCTGTAATGCTATTTTGAAACATTTTAGCTAGTTTAACCCTTTTCCGACGTGAAGTATGCCTGATGTGACACACTCCAGTGAAACCTGGCAGAGCACAAGTGGATAGCTGACTATCAGCTGCAGGTCCACTATTACAACGGAGATGTGATGAAGGTAGTAGTAGTATTAGGTCTGAAAGTCACCTCTGATGCTGCTGCATTGAATTCATTCTCTCTCTCTCTCTCTCTCTCCATTTTGCATCCAGGTCCACTCACAGCAAAAGCCAGGCAGGTCCTCTCTCACCAACAGCCAGGCAGTCTCTAACCTGCAATGCAGCAGCAATGATGACATCATCAGAGGCGACTTTCAGACTGAAACCACTAATTAGTTCATGGGTTTCCACATGCTGGAACTCAATTGCCCAATTAAGTGAGAATTGCATCATTCATCCACATTAATCTGGAGTTGGTGGGGGGAACACGAAATGCGGATGACACGACCCCAACCCGACCCCAAGACAAAATCCAGCCCTTTATGTAATCCTCATAACTTGCTTTCCCACCTATCTTTGTATCGTCAGCCAATTTGGCAACAGTACACTCGGTCCCTTCATCCAAGTCATCAATATAGATTGTTAATAGTTGAGGCCCCAGCACTGATCCCTGTGACACCCCACTAATTACATTTTGCCAACCTGAAAGATTACCCATTTATTCCGACTCTCTGTTTTCTCTTAGTTAGCCAATCCTCTATCCAATCTAATATATTACCCCCAACACCGTGAGCTCTTATCTTGTGCAGTAACCTTTTATGCGGCATCTTATTGAATGCCTTCTGGAAATCCAAATACACTGCATCTACTGGTTCCCCTTTATCCATCCTGCTCGTTACATCCTCAAAGAACTCTAGTAAATTTGTCAAACACGATTTCCCTTTCATAAAACCATGTTGACTCTGCTTGATTGTATTATGATTTTCTAAATGTCCTGCTATTACTTCCTTAATAATGGATTCCAGCATTTTCCCAATGACATGTTAGGCTAACTGGTCTATAGTTTCCTGCTTTCTGTCTCCCTCCTTGCTTGAATAGGAGAGTTACATTTGCGGTTTTCCAATCCGCTGGGACCTCTCCAGAATACAGGGAATTTTGGAAGATTACAACCAATGCATCCAATATCTCTGCAGCCACTTCTTTTAAAACCCAAGGATGCAGGCCATCAGGCCCAGGGGACTTGACAGCCTTTAGTCCATTAGTTTGCCTAGTATTTTTTCTCTAGTGATAGTGCTTGTTTTAAGTTCCTCCCTCCCTATAACCCCTTGATTATCAATTATTATTGGGATGCTTTTATTGTCTTCTACTGCGAAGACCGATACAAAATATTTGTTCAAAGTCTCTGCCATTTCCCTGTTTCCCATTATTAATTCACCAGTCTCATCCTCTAAGGGACCAATGTTTACTTTAGCTACTCGCTTCCTTTTTATATACCTGTAGAAGTTCTTACTGTCTATTTTTATATTTTTTTGCTAGTATACTCTCATAATCTATCTTCTCCCTCTTAATTATTTTTTTAGTCATCCTTTGCTGGTTTCTAAAAATTTCCCAATCCTCTGGCCTACCACTAATCTTTGTAACATTGTATGCCTTTTCCTTCACTTTGATACCATCCTTAACTTCCTTAGTTAGCCACGGATGGTTCATCTTTCTCATAGAGTCTTTCTTTCTCACTGGAATAAACCTTTGCTGAGAGTTATGAAATATCTCCTTAAATATCTGCCACTGCTTTTCTACCGTCTTACCCTTTAATCTATTTTCCCAGTCCACTTTAGCCAACTCTGTCTTCATACCTTTGTAATTGCCTTTATTTAAGTTTAGCACACTAGTTTTGAGACCCAAGTTTTCTCACCCTCAAACTGAATTTCAAATTCAATCATGCTATGATCACTCTTCCCTAGAGGATCCTTTACAATGAGATCATTTATTAATCCTGTCTCATTTCACATTACCAGATCTAAAATAGCCTGCTCCCTGTTTGGTTCCACAACGTATTGTTCTAAGAAACCATCCTGAATACATTCTATGAACTCATCCTCAAGGCTATCCTTGCCAATTTGTTTTGTCCAATCTATATGAAGATTAAAATCGCCCTTGATTATTGCAAAAATATGGCTTATCAACCTTGAAAAGAAGCTGAGAAAGATAATCTTGGGGCATCTACTGTTTCCAATTCATATTAAAAGCTTGGTTCAGAAACTTAATGTCAACTGGTCAGATTCACAGGTGATACTAAACTAAGAGGGGAGTTGAATCTGAGGAGGCAGTGCAGGAATGACGGTGAGTAAGACAAAAATATAAATGGACAGATCATTGGAAGATTGAATTTAATGTAGACAAATGTAAAGTGCTAACATCTATTATATGAAAAGACTGGAGAAACTTGAGCTTTTAAGCCTTGAAAGGAGGCAGCTAAGAGATAACATTCTAAAGGTACATAAGATTGCTAATGGCATAGAAAAAATAAATTGCAACATGACAAACTATACATGACAAGGGGCACAGGTTCACATTAATGAAATATTGGATTCCATGTCCACCCTGTCCTGCAGTGTTGCACTATGACTGGAGTATATACTATCTACAGGATGCACTGCAGCAGCTCATCTACCACCAAGAGGGGGAAGAGCAGCAATACCAAGGGAACACCTCCAAATCTCTCAGCATCCTGACGTGGACATGTATTGCTGCCATTCCTTCATTGTTGCTGGGTTAAAATCATGGAATTTCCTACGTAGCACCATTGTGGGAGCACCATCACCACAAGTTCTGCAGTAGTTCAAGGAAAAGACCCACCACCACCTTAGGGAAACTAGGGATGGGAAATAAATGACGGCCGAGCCAGCGCCGCCAACATCCTGTGAACTAATTTTTTTTTAAAGTGCGCTGTCAGGAAGTTCTTCACACAAAGACTGGTCAGCACTCGTTAGGATAGTGGAGATGGAAACCCTGTTGGAAGCTGTGACAGGGGAACTGTCATGCATTTCTGGATGGATGAACATTCCTGTGATACTGTATCAGTCTTGTGATACGAGCGAATTAATACACTTGTTATGAATACTGCTAAGAATAATTTCACCACCTAAGAACGCAGTAGTTACTTAAATTACATTTAGCTTGTGCTTTTAACTTATAATCCTGTCCCCCCTCGTTCTGTTCTAGTTCAGCACAAAGAACTAATTCAAGTCCACTAAATGCAGATTCTATTGGTGGTTCTGCTGCTTATGTTTTGCCCCTTATGAGAAACCTAAACAACACACATTAAATAGGGTCGTAATACTCAGCAACATGTTACTTTTGTCGAAACTACTTTCATCTACAGTATTTAATTCAAAGCAGTGGGTTTTCCATTAAAATACTTGATTTAAACATTGCTACCAACTGTTATACGTTGCTTTGCAAGAATCAGGGTGGTATTATCAAGAGCAAGGGAGAAATGGAAAACACATTTTGTTGAAAGCTTCTTTTAAAACTGACATATATACTTATTGAAGAAATGAATGGAAAATTAAATTTTCAACTAGTTCTGTCAGTTTAATTGAAACTTTTTCATGGTAACTGATGCCATTTTACTTCAATATAGTTATTACCAAAATTGGCTCTTTATCTGCATGAAAAATGTATGACTGCTTTGTGACAAACCATGGCTTTTCTTCATCTTGTATTTATTTTTGTGCATCCAAGGGTAAATGACCAGAAAAATATTTGTTGCTCTTTCTAGTACAATGTTTACCCAGTAAATATTTCGGGTGAACCTGTGAGTGACCTTGTATTATGCATTTCTGCCACTGGTGAGAACGACCTCAATAGTTAATGAAAGAAAAGCACTAACTGTCACTATTGCAGTATCCCATACTTAATTTGTATTTATGAATTTTCTCCACCTCTCCTGAAGGCATTGAATTCCCTCATGCAAAGAGTAAATGAGCTGGTTGCAGCGTTTCACTGCTGGGATTCTGGTGGTGCCAGACCTCCTTGAGAGTGTGCATTGTGATGAACCTGCATCTGTGTCATCCATGTTATTTTACCCTCCCTATTGTATGTGTCTTGTGCCCTTCTCAACCTCGCTAATACATCCTCCTGTGTGTACCTGTGTTGGTGGTGATAGTGATGTAGGGTGCTATGAGGTGTGACCATTCTTGGTAATGCTGGCTATGGCTTAATCTGCTGTTCCATTTCTGAGAACAGAAGAGCAAGAAAATGTTAAAATACCCACTTTCAAACACTACATCACTGCATGATACTCTCTCTGATGCTACTGAAGTCTAGTGTGTGCCTGCATCAGGTTCAGTTTGTAGGTCAGCATTACCTGCAATGAACATTATGGAACTAGCCACAAGGTTTGAGAAAGCTTAGGGCTTCACTGGTGCCTAATCCTTTGATGCCCTCCCAGTCACTGATGTCAAAGATGAACTACTCAAAATGGATCAAGAACTTGAGTCGTTTAAGGCCACTAGCTGTACACGTCTGTTCCTGCTGTCTGAAGACCATCTTGTCCTGTAACTTCCTCTTACCGCTTAACATCTTCCTGAATGAAAGGATTAAATCACTGGCAGAATGACTTCTTTCACGTCTCCTTTAAGCAGGTGCTTGTAATGCATAACAGTATTGTTTGGTTGCCGTAGCAGATTTCTTAATTTGTGACATCTTTTGCCAAATATCCTTACAGGTCCTGCATTTACCCTTTCTGCAACCTCCTCCCATGTACACACTGGATGCTTTAAGGAGTAGGCAGCTATCAGTCCTTATAAACCTTATTCCTCCTCTCCCTTGGTTTTTCCAGCAATTGGTCAGCAAACCTCACTTTCCTTTCTCTAAAAGGCTTCACAGATCACAATTTCTACGTAGACATCTTTTATGGACTCTTTTGTGCTGTTTCAGACACTTAAGTGGCTGTTTATTGCATTTAACAAGCGCTAGTGCTAGGCAGTATTGATTCTGCCGCTTCTCTGTTATTTAGCCTGCTTTCTCGTATTTTTAAGTGTGCGCTTTACCGTACCTCCTTAAAATAGAAGAATCATCAGTTAACGAACATGTTTTGTAGCAAGAGCTTGTATTTTTAGAGGGAAAAAAGTGGATGTTGAATAAGGCGGAAAATTGAATACCGAGACATATGGGTGAGGGGGCTGAAAGCACTGTCACACAAAAGCGCTTTGAGATTTTTGAGAACAGAGAGGGTGTTGGCAAGGTGGAGGGAGATAGTTGGTGAGTTTGGAGGGGTGGAAGTGTAGTGGCTAAACAAGTGACTACTGGTAATAGAGCAGGAGACCAGAGAAGCCTGATGTTAGAGGAGTGGAAGGTACGTGTGGGAACATAAGCCTGAAGGAGACTGCTCTAGTATGGTGGGTCAAGACTGTGTAGGGAATTGAAAGTAAGGACAAAAATGTTGACGTCAACTGGTTAGGGCAAAAGGAGCCAGTGGGGCTTGAAAAGGACAAGGATTATGGGAGTGCAGATGGGAATGCAGGCTGTAGTGTTTTAAATGAACTGTAACTTGTGGATGGTTCAAGTGGACAAGCTGGCTAGGGACGTATTGAAGGCATGATCCAGGGATTTGGTGGTAGTGGAAGAGAAGCAGGGTGGAGGTGACCAGTAGTGTGGAGGAAAGTGAACTTGGTCATGGAATGTAATGTCGGGGAGGAAGCTGAGCTTGGGTCAGGCAGCATGTTAAGGTTCTACACCTCCTGACTCAGCCTGAGGTGAGCTAAATGGTGACGAGGAGGGGGCCAAGGATGGACCCCTGGCATATGCCAGAGTTGACCATACAGGTAGAAGAGAAGATGTCATTGGAAGCTCTATAATGGCTGGGTTCTGAAAGATAGGAGTGTAACCAGGAAACGACAATGCCATGAGATGGATTGCAGAGGGGAGACGTTGGATGAGGATGGAGTGGTTAATGGTGGAGAGTTGAGGAGGATGAGGAGAGGTAGAGAGGCACAGTAAAGTTGCACAGGATGTCATTTCTGACTTTGACCAGAGAAATCTCAAATTTCACTGGGATTTCACTGATGGGGCGGAAGCCCAATAGGAGTGTCTTGAACAAAGAGTTGAAGGCGAAGCAGGAGGGTAGATGCAAGAGAATGATGTGTTCCGGGAACTTGGAAAGAATGGAAAGGTTGTAGATAGGGTGGTGGCTAGAGAGATTGTAGTGGTTGAGGGGTGGTTCTTGAGAAGGAGACTGAATATTGCCATCTTGAAGGAAGCAGGGATATTGTTGGAGGAAAAGGACAGGTTGATTATTTTGACAAGTATTGGGCTTAGAAGGCAAAGTTGGAAGGTCACTCTCTGGGGTATCACATGATTGAGGGAGCAGGTAGAAGGCAGGATGTGCATTGAGGGAGAGAAACTGCAGATAATGAAATGGGTGAAGACTCATTTAGATGAAGAGCAGGAGGGAGAGGTGGGAGTTGAGGGGTAATCAGTGGAAGCAAAGGCAGTAATGTGTATTACCTCAGCGTGACGTAAAAAAGCTCATACGTTCCTTGTTTTTTGAGTCTATGGGGAGGGTGAGGAGACAGTTTAAGGTTCAAGAAGAGCAGTTTGAAGTTATTTCTGCTGTGGTGAGCAGTTTTGGCCAGGGAGAGGCAGTGATGTAGATCGAGCGATGGGCAATCAGGTTGGCTGATCACCAAGTGCATTTGAGCTTAAGGTCCATAGATTTGAGGTTGTGGAGATGGCTGTTGTACCAGGCAGAGCAGTGAGGATGGAAGACAAGGGTTTCACAAGTGCAGACAAGATAGTTGTGAAGGAGATGGGGAAGGCATTGATGTCATCATGGGTGACAGGCCAGTGGAGAGGGAAGTTAGAATTAGAGAGTGCACTTGAGAATAAGAAAGAAGGGATAATGGGGTATTTTTTCCCCCAGGGACTGAAGTTGATAGTGGAGGAATTTAGGGCAGGCAGCAGGACAAATATGAGAATGGAGATGAAAAAGTGAGTGGAGAGATCCCTGCCAGTAATAGAAACCTTTTGAGGTTTCAATGCTATGAGTGATGATCTGTTTGAGGAGGTGGTTGTGTGTGGATGGTGAGATGAGAGAGGTGGGCAGGGTAAGGAAGTCATTAGAGGTGGTTAAGGAAGAGTTCAAGTGGAGATTGAAGTCACTGATAATGAGGAGAAATTCAGGGCTTAGATTGGAAACAGCAATTTTTGGCTAATGTTTTTATGACACCAAGATAGTGAGTGTCCTATATATTTCACTCCATTTTATTCTTTTCTATTAACTGAATGGTATTAGAAGCATTAATTTCCCTGATGCAAAGATTATTCTTTATAATTTAGCTTTAATTTACATTCTACCTTGTCATAAAGTAATCAGATTCCCCAGCATCACTGAATGATAATGTTGATTCTAAAATGAACAGCAAGAAAGATCTCATAAAAATCTAATCTATTAGGTGTTACTAATAGACTCATTGGGATTTTTTAAATCCCATATGATTTTATTCATTTAATACAGTAATGCATTTATTTGACTTTGCCGCAAAGCAATACTTTCATCGTCATTTTAATCTTGTAACTGAACAAAATAGTTGCAATTTTATTCGGTAGGATTTTCTTTTCACCTCCTTCTAGGTGACAGCATGAAGAAAAACAAATCAGTCAAAAATGCCCAAAATAAAATCTTTTGATAACACATAAAAAAAAACCACATCTGGACCACTGTGAATCTGGAGCACTTACAGCACTTTACCACAATTTCAGAAAGTATGTCAAAGGAGTAAGGATGTTGGTGTTAAGATGCCATCAGAAAAAGGGTTCTTAATACCCTGCCATTCTGAGGGACGTTCTTGCTGCACTGACAGACATCGCTATTAAGCTCAATGGGAACAGTCTCAGCTACTTCCAGTAACGATAATGTCCTTTTTTCAATCATCCGTAGCGTTACAAGAGTGTACATGTATAGGAGATGATGTTGATGCATGATGGTTGATGTTTACATTCTGGCTTGCATAAATAAATACATTGAAAGCAAAGCAGGTAATGCAGGGGCTGTGAATTGCTTCTGGTAGTAACTTGGTGAGCAGAAAATGGCAATTCTGATTCACAAGCATAAATCAAACCTGAGATACTAAAAATTAATCTTTAATAGTGATTAATTGAGGGGTGAACTGATGGAGGTTTTCAGGATTTTGAAGAGTTATAATAGTGATAGATTGCTTCTACTGATCAGTAAGACAGTAATGTGAGGGCACAAGTTTAAGATATTCAAAAATAATTGAAGCCGTTAGAAAAAAATCTTTACACTGATGTTGGCTAGCATGTGGAATTTTCCACCACAAATCATTGTTGAAGCAGAATCCATAAATATTATCAAAAAGGAACTAATTACTTGAAAAAGAGGAGTATTAAAGGGAGCGAGCAAGAGTGATATTAGACTAGGTGGCTCATTCACGGACGATGGACCGAATGGCCTGTAACGTTCTATGATTAATATAATAGACCTCCTTCTATTGAAGATTTATTGATAGACTGGAGTTTTAAAAAAAATAAAACTGTGCAGTATTGCACTCTTGTCACAACCAGAAAATTGAGTATAATATTCCTTAAATACATTTTGATTTTGTTTTGGTTTGGATTTTTTATACTTGAGTAGTGTTAAATTCCATTTTATTTATAAGAGAACTTTACAGATTCCAATGTGCTGTGTTTTATTGCAGTAGGAAAAAGTGTGCCAAAATTCTTGGGTACTCCCACGCCCTTTCCATCAACAAGACTGATTATATATTTCTGTAACATTGCCCGCCTCCATCCCTACCTCAGGTCTCTGCCACTGAAACTCTTACTTACACGGTTGCCACTAGCAGACTCGTTTATTCCAGTGCTCTTCTTGCTGGCCGTCCGTTGTCCATCCTCCATAGACTCCAACATGTCTAAAATACAGCTATATTGTGTCCTCATTCCTCTCCTATCCCAAACTTTGCTCTCTCTTCACTTCCTTCCTTGTGGACCTACACTGGTTGCCTGACCCCCAAATTTGTAATGTTTGTCCTTATCTTCAAAGCTCCCCGTCCTCACTCCATCCACCTCTGTAACCTCTTCCAGACTTGCTTTCCCTCATAGGCTGGCTGCATATGCATGTCCTCTCCCTTTTCCCCATCAGTGGCAGAGCTTTCAATTGCCTTGGCCTTGCTCTCTGGAACTCCCTCCTTAAGTCTCTCTACTTCTCTTTGTTCCTTCAAATTTTTTTTTAAAAACCCTTCTTTTCCCCCAAGCCTTCAAGCACCCATGCTAAACGCTCTTTGCCCTGGCTCAGCATTTCACTTCTTCCTATTACTACTCTGTAAATTGCCTTGTGACATTTGTTACATTAAAGGTGACATATAAGTGAAAGTTGCTGTTGATTAAAGTCTCGAGACGCTGGCATTTATTGGGCCTAATGAAATGAGTTTTGCCAGTCGCAATCTCAACCCATTTATTAGTCAAGAGGGGTCACCGATACAAAGCTTGTCAATTGTACTAACATAATCACAAAGCTATTCAAACAGGGGGATAATGACATGCTTTGTGTATAGATTGAAATAGAGGTCTAACTATACAAGTTCCCTAACAAATTTACTTTGTGGGTTTAAATGTGCTGAGGTAATTTGCTAAAGGCCAGAAACCTCTGATATAAATCAAGGGGGTGAAGTTGGGCTCAGTAACGCCCGTTTTTTGGATGCTGCGAGTGCTCTTAGGGTTCTAAAATGGCGTCCACGGCGCATGCGCACACTGAATACACGAAGCGTGTCAGACGCCATCTTGGCAAAGGGGTTAGCGCGCATGCACTTAAAGTCCGCCGGAAGTATGCAGAGCAGGCAGATCATGATATAACACTGATTTGACGCCAGCGCTGTCATTTTGGAGCTCCAAGTTCCAGACGATGCCCTCTCTTAACCTCGCACAGCTGAACATGCGTTCAGCAGCATGAAGAACCTCCACCAGCGCTATTTAAAGGGATCATCAACTACTTACAGGTTAGTTGCTGGTTTATTTCTTCTGGCTGTTGCTACAATTCTATACATTGTTGGTGCTTTCCGTAGTTGTTTCAAGTTTCAAAAGTATACAGGGAGTCGTGTGGCAGGTGCTGAAGTACTTTTTTGCTGTTGTCAAGACTTCTGCACAAACCAGTTGCTCCCAGACATGGGTGCACTCGTAGGCCTTCCTCTTGGAATCGAGCAATACTGGGAGAATGAGGAGAGGCCACACAGAGCAGGACAAGCTGCTAGAAAAGGGGGAGGAGGAAGAGGAGGAGGCGGAAGAGGAGGAATAGGAAGAGAGGCTGCAACCTAGACAGCCCCTTTCTGCCCGGGCTGTACATGACTAACTAATTCAAGTGCGGTACCAGTAACCTCAACCCTAATTCCCCATTCACCAACAGTCCCACACTGCTTACCTTCCCTCTGTCACTGACCATCACATTGTCCTTTGGGCCACAATTCAAAAATAAAAGCCAACACAAAATCCACATTCCAAACCAAATTTATAAATTAAATCATGCAAACTTAAACTAATCACCCTTGTGCATTCGCTTAGTGTCTCTTCCGTGTTCCTTTGCCTATCCTAGTGCTACCCCAGTGGCTGCAGCATGGCTGGTGGAAAGGCTGCTGACTTTCAGTGGAGGAGACTGCAGATGGCCTTGGAGGACGACCTTGAGCAGCTCAAGGCCTAGAAGGCTCGGCTTCAGACTGCACCATCTCTGCATGGGATGCAGCAGTCTGGGCTGGCTGGCTGACGGGCAACAGCAACAGAACTAGCAGAGTGGAAGTGGTGAAATCACGAATGTGTCATCCTGAGAGAGGACAGCATGCTCGTGCTCCACGGAGCCACTGCCACTTCCCCGGGGCAGCGCCTCAGCAATCCTAGTAATTTGCTGGAGGACTGATTGCTGGACTGCTGTGACACCCTGCAAGCCCCTTTGAATACTGCTATCCAAAGCCATGATGGTAATAGTCTGAGCTTGCATGGCAACAAGTTGAGTTTGCTTGACAGCATTCTGAGCTTCCAGACTTTTGGTGAAAGCTGCTTGTGCTGCAATGGAAGCTGAGACATCGCCCATCAGATGCTGCATCGTTCCTCAAGTATGTTGATGGAGTCGGCCACCAGGTCCAAGCTGGAAAGGATGGGCTCCAAGCTCTGCGTAAAGCCCTGTGCCAAGTTGGTGCCAGACTCCGCCATGCTCCTTGAGATTGAACTCAGGCTTCCCAATGTACCAAGCATTTTGTTGTGTACATCCATCAGTCTTCTTCTGTAGCCTGGCCCATCAAAGTCCTCATCTGAGTCCTCTGCAGCAGAACTTGTGTGTGACCTCACCCTCTGGCACTATCCTTGCCCCTGCCCTGGCTGCAGCGCACTTGTGCCCGGTGTTTCACCACGTGCAGATCCCGCCACTATGCTATCCTCTAAGATTCACGCAGTGTCAGTATCTGAGCTGGTGGCTTCGAGTGTGAAATCAAGTGACTCTGTGTTTTCATCATCACTGTCTTATTGGTCTTGCTCCACTGCCTGGGCAGTTTGCAGTTCTTGGGTATCTGAAAGGAAAAAGGGACAAGGGTAAGGTTGTGGTGAGGGGAGAGGGGGAAAAGTAAGAAGTGCATGCTTACACCATCTGCAGCTTGTAAGCCAGAAGAGATTGTGGGATGAGGGGGAAGTGGGATTTGAGAAGGAGGATTAGTTATGAGGATATCATCATCTTCATAGGATTCAGCCCTGCCGCTGGCCATGGCCTCAGTAATGGCCCTTCCCATAATGGCCAGCACTGTCTCCTCCATAGGGGTTTGAACATGCAGGTGTGCCTCTCCCCCTCCAGTTAGTTCCTGCTGCCTCTGGTTGTGCACCACCTTCTCCTGCAAGAGAGAGGGAAATGTGTCAGTGAGTGTCGTGCAATATGATTGGGTGATGTAGCTGTCATAGTTGAATAGCTGGCAATGTGTGCAAGCTGTGAGATATGGGTGTGAGGCTTGCAACAATACTAAGTGTGTGAGGGTGAGATGAAGCATATAAATGTTAGGTATGAGTCCTGATTGATAGCGATTGTTGGTAGGTGCATGATGGAGGTGTGGTGAATTGAGCAGTGGCTGAGACTAGTGGTGCAGTTAGTAGGATATGGCATTTGCAGATGCATTCACTGACCTTGACCACTCGTGTGAGGTCATTGAACTTCTTGCGGCACTGCATCCAGGTCTTTGAGGCTAAATTCCTGGCATTTACCTCTGCGGCTATCTGTTCCCACTACCTTCTCATTGTGTTTCTGGAGGGCCTCCTACCTCCCTATGGATACAGGACATCTCTCCTTTCCACCTTCTCCACCAAGACCTCCTGTGTAGCATCGGAAAACCTTGGTGCATGCTCTCTCCCATGGTCAGTCATTGTTGATTGTTGTGCAGCACTATTCCCAATGATATCAGCACCTCCAGCAGCCACAATGCACCTTCCCTTTAAGAGGTGCAGGCTAACTTTAAGCAGTGCAGGCTAGCTTTAAGTAGTGCTAGCAAGTAACGACATTGGGCCCCCTGCTGATGCGTGCAGCAAATGAACAGAGTGATTAGCGCTGAATCATAATCATAATGAGCAAGCAGCATGAAATTGGCGTGCTGCCTACACAACACTGAATGGGTGCGGAGTAATCGCGCATTGTGATTCCCGTGGTCATTTTCAGCAGCTATCCAATTTAGCCCCCCCCCCCCACCCCTCCAGTTTTTAGTTTGGATCAAACCATTCATAGTTCAGAGTTGCATGTTGCAGAGCTCCTTTAAGAGTGCTCCATTATCAGTTTGATATTTAAATTATCCTGTAAGAATGCAGGACTGTACTGGGAATTAGTGTCCACTTGGCAGTCAATTCGACTAGTCCAATTTAATTAACTACCAATATTTAGAAAAGCTAAAAATGGATACTGGGTCACACAATGTGAGACGAGCAGTTTATCTCAATTGGGCAAAAAAAAACCTTTTGAATTTCTTTCAAACTTATTAACCGTAACCTGGTTACACCTGCTATAACTTTCTGAATTTCCAACTCATTTAGGTAAGATATAAAAAAATTGCTGGCTACATAATTTCAGTTAAAATGAATTACAAACATCCTTCTGCAATGCCATCTTAAAAAAAAATCATAAATTGAATTGATGCATAAATACATTTTGACTTTATGTCCCAGCTGCTATTGATCAACTTTCACTGAATTGTGGTAGATTGACCAAGGTCAAGTAATTGAATTACTGTGTTGGGATTGGATTGAAAATACCAGTCACAAAGCCTGCATTTGTCTCTGTTGTTCAATAACTGAATATGAGTCTGCTGCAAGAGGTTTACTCTCTCTAATGGAATACCTTGGAGAGCGCATGATGAGGGACTGCTGGCATGTCTGATTCTGACAGTCTATCAGATATCATCTAGCAGCCGCAGTGCACTGGGTGTTTTACACGCAATGTGTATTTGTAGCCAGCATTGGATAACATGCAGTGGGTTGATTTACAATACAGTGTTTTGTACTTCATAAAATGCTGAATTATAGTAATTACCATTAAGAACTACAGCGGAAAAAAAATTCTAGTTTGTTTTGTATAATCTGTGATATCACGATCCTGTGTGTAATAAAAAATATATATTCTTGTTAGACAATGAATGGAGTGGAAATTTCCATTAAGTTCTCCTAATCTATTTTGCCATATCTCATGTAATTGAAAACCCCCATTTCACATTAAATTGGACAAAGAGATTCACTCAAAGCTGCACCATACCTGGTGTAGCGCATCATGCCATTGATATTAAATGCTTATGCGACTTTAATAATGTACAGCAAGTTTTCCTATATTTTGCAAAATACAAAAGTATAAATTCTTCAGACCCTACTTCACAAGTCATAGTATTCAATGCATAAAGCCTGGCAATGAGCTTAAAGTAGTCATTCAGTGTTGGAGTTCTGCTTAACTTAATGTCATCATCTAAACCGCTGAATTGAATTATTGCCTTGTAGCTCATTGCTCGGCATCTATTGTAATATCTAAAAAAACACATACAGGCTCAGCAAACTCCCAGTTTAGATGTAGAGGAAAGCTCCCTCGACTTTGCCCCAACAATGGGCTGGATTTTCTCAGGCCCGAGGAGGTGGGTGTGGAGGCAGGAGTGCCGGTAAAGTAGCAGAAAGTGGGGGAGGATGGCAAACTCGCCCCTATCCCGTCTCCGTGCCCTTTTGCCAGGAGGCGGGAAGATGTGTTGCTTCGGGTCCCATCTCCTGGAGGTGGGAAAGGGATTAAATCCTTTTAACTGCCTGTTAACAGGTAATTAACAGGCAGAAAAAAGGATTAGTCCCATTTTACCTTTTTAGGTGAAGGCTTCCCGACCTCGGAGAACCCTGCCGGGTTGGAGGAATCGAGTAGGAGGTCTGCGGGGGTCGGAGGGGCCTGAAAGTGAGATGTAGAGGTGAGTGATGGGTGCAAGTGTGGAGTGGTAAGTATGTAAGGTGAGTGTGAAGTGTTATAAAATGTTCACTTACCTTCGTTTCTGCCTACAGCCTTCATCCGCTCTGGATCGGGAGTCCCGACATCTTCATTGTAGATTTCACAGACTGGCTATTGGATCCTCCGAACCAACAGTCATCTGAAATCTACAAAGTTGAAAGGTTTGATGAGTCCTGAACACAAGGACTCATCAAACTACAGAGAATGTCAGTGTTTGACAGCTTCACAGAGCTGTCAAATGCTGACATTTCTTCTTTCAAGAAGTCTTGACAGATAGCACGTCAGACATTGACGTGCTCTGTCAGTGACTTCCCCCCTAATTGGCCTGCTGAGCCCGCAGGGCGGGCTTAACAAGGTCAATTGGGAAAATCCCGCTGGTTGGCCAGAAGAAGTTGGAGGCGGGACATAGACCCGACAAGCATCAGTCCCGCCTCCAACTCTTCTCCATTGAGAAAATCCAGCCCATTGTGTCTGTTGCAACCTTGGAAAAAATATTTTTTTACCAGTGGTAATTTGTTTCCATTTCCAGCAGCAATCATCCTATGGGAGATTGCCAGTTAGCTTCACATTAGGGGGAGTTGTGTGCTGGCCACATGCCCACTATGAACTGGGGTAGGACAGGAGTTGAGAGTGGATGAATGCTGATTTTTCCCCTTAATATGCAATAGATCATTTGCAAAATTCTCCTAAGGAGTCATCCTGAGCAGAAGGTGAGGGCAGGTGAACAGCTTTGAGAACTATTGGATTTGCTGCCGTTAAAATCTGGTACAATGAAGCTGACTACCTGGGGCAATGGGCACACACACCAACAGTTTGCATCTCATGCAGACAATCGGCGTTTAGCTGCCGTGGCCATTTCATCTGTGTTTGTTAATGAGTGCTGAGCCATTCAAACGTCCTGCACTCTGGTGCCACTCGTGGTTCCCATGCTTGGCGGGACGGGAAGAGGAACTTCAGGAAGAGGTCATGACAAAAATAGTAAATTACGGAAATGCGGGGAGAAAAAAGGCTCTGATATAGATACGTATTGAGATAAATTTTAACACCCAAAAACAGGTGGCTTGGGGTCGGGTCAGATGTTAAAATATAAAAAATCTCAAACACGCTCCAACCCGCTCATTTCTGCGTTTAACGGAGGAGGGACAAGGGGCGGGAATCCAACCAGCTCCCAGGAGGCGGGTTGGCATTTTAAATATTTTAATGAGGCTGGCAGCCTCTAATTTAACCTGCTTTGCAGGTTTAACTGTGGCCGGCCAGGTTTCCCAGGCCATGCAGCTGAAGGGAGGCAAGGACAGCTTCGAGGAGAAGGTAAGTGCCTTTACAGCTCTGCTTGTGCGCCAGGAGGAGCAGGAGTGCTTCCCCCCCCCCCTGTCCCCCAAAGCTCCCCCCACCCCCGAATCAGACCTCACCCCCTGTACAAAGACCCCCAGGGTCAGAGATTAGTCCTCCCCCCCCCCCCCCCCCTCCCCACCCCTCCGAGGTCAGGGATCTCCTGCTCCTGCGGTCTGCTCCGGTGTCCTCCCTGACCGACTGAAAGCCAAGCCTGTCGATCAGGCTGACTTCCGGGCGGGGATCCAGTCAATGATAAAAGACACATGCTGTGGAGTTAAAACTCCACAGCATGCGGGGAAACCCGGATCCCGTCCGAAACTCCGCCCCCCTGCCTACATAACCCGCCCCTGTTAATATCCAGGCCATTGGATCTTGGAGCATGTGTGTGTGTATGTGTTTGTGTGTGTCTGTGTAACGATGTAACATGTTTGACTTTAAGGGTCATTTTCCAACACTGTGCTCATCATACGCTGAGAGTGTATACAGGAAATTTGGATGCGCACTGCCCATGATTTGTCGACCATAATGAGGTTTTGATTTGAACGGGTCCCGCGTGCTACATATCCTATTATTGCCACACAGCCGCTGCTGCAGGCTATTTAATTCTGTACGCCCATTATGGTTTCTGCATCAATGTTTCATTTATTTGATTTTTAAGTTGCAATTATTTTGAATTACAGTCGACGCCAGTATACTGGGAAATGCACCATATAAATGGTCAAACATCTCTGGGGGTGGGGGGCATGTCAGAAATTAGTCATTATATCTCACACCACCAGTACTTGCAGCTCCCTTGAAAAATATTTGTGAAATGAGTCCTCATATGCCACAGTCAGTCCCCTACCATGCAAGTGAATGATTTAGTGTAACAAATAGTTTTTACATGTCATGGGTCTTGTTTTCAACAACTTTTGTGTCAACAGCTTTTTTGAAACTGTTCATCTGTGTTTGGTAGTTTTCTAGATTGATGTGTTTGATACTTATGAATGCCCAGATCTTGTATTTCTGGGCATTTTGCCAGGCTGCCCTATAATGCAAGACCTGAAAGTAATTTTCACTTTTACTTACTAGCTGTTGGATTTCCTGTGGCTTTACCCACAGAAAGTCAGGACAAACCGAGTTTCCCTCTGAATTAATTTGTGATGCTGTAGATGTAAGTGTGGAGATCTGTGGCTTTGGAGCTTATGAAGCATCATGTAGTGGTAGATGGAGGCGTGACTGCTTGTCACAGAACGGTGATGCCCAAATGAGGAATGCATGACATGCATAGCAAATTTAATACTATAAATTTACTATAGTGAGCTACTAGGGACGTCTATGGGCAAAACAACCAAAACTATTACCTGCTGACCCCAGCGGCAGATAGTGTTGTGCCAGTAACTGAACCTACAGCAGGTTGTATGTTCAAGAGATGATTAAAGTATTGGTGGATAACTGACTGCCTCCAATAGGTATTGATCGCCTATTTTAGAACAGAAGTGGTTAGAGACCAACTGATTTAAAGTTAATAGTAGATAGATCAGATGGAAGGTGGGGGAAGGTTGTTTTTAAATTCAAATAGCAGTTTTCAAATGCAGGTAGTAACTGTTGGCAAACCAATTGCAACCTAAACTAATGTCACACATCAGACATGATGCGGAGATGCCAGTGTTGTACTGGGGTGGACAAAAATGAGAAGTTGCACAACACCAGGTTATAGTCCAACAGTTTTATTTGAAATTACGAGCTTTCGGAGCTCTGCTCCTTCGTCAGGTACATCAGACAGACTGCGGTCTTCTTGAGCAGTCGTCAGAGATCTCTTCTGTTTTCTTTCAAGGCCAGAGCTAAAATAACTATGAACAATTAACTGAAAGTTCATCTAGAAACCAAAAATATAATAATGAATAGTCAGCATGGATTTCAAAAGAGAAGTCTTGCTTGACCAACCTCATTGAATTATTTGAAGAGGTAATGGAAGAGTAGACAAGGGCAATGTAGTAGATGTAATTTATCTAGATTTCCAAAAGGACTTTGATAAGGTGCCAAGTAATAGATTAACGGATAAGGTCGGAGCATGTGGAGTCAGGAGACAAGTAGCAGAATGGCTAGCTGGCGGATTTCAAGGCAGTAAGCAGAGACTAGGAGTAAAGGGTAGCTATTCAGAGTGGCAGAAGGTAGAAAGTGGGGTCCCACAAGGATTGGTGCTGGGACCACTGTTGCTTACAATTTATATTAACGATTTAGACTTTGGAATCAATAACACAATTTCTAAATTCGCGGAAGACACCAAATTGGGGGGGATAGCCAATACTGAGGAGGACTGCAACAAGTTACAAAAAGACATTAATAAACTTGAAGAATGGGCATGTAATTGGCAAATGAATTTCAACACAGACAAGTGTTAGGTATTACATTTTGGTAAGATAATTCAGGAGGTCACTTATTACTTGGAAAATAAGAATCGAAATGGGGTAGAGGAACAAAGGGATCTCGGAGTAGAGAAACACAAATAAAGCCATAAAAAAAACCAATCATTAGGGTTTCTTTCGAGAGGGATAGAATTGAAAAGTAGCGAAATTATGCTGAACTGGTATTGAACCTTGGTTAGACCATACTTGGAGTACTGTTTTTTTAATTTGTTCCTGTGATGTGGGCATCGCTGGCAAGGCCAGCATTTATTGCCCATCCCTAATTGCCCTTGAGAAGGTGATGGTGAGCCCCCTTCTTGAACTGCTGCAGTCCACGTGGTGAAAGTACTCCCATAGTGCTGTTAGGGAGGGAGTTCCAGGATTTTGACCCAGCGACTATGAAGGAACGGCGATATATTTCCAAGTCAGGATGGTGTGTGACTTGGAGGGGAACTTGGAGGTGATCGTGTTCCCTTGCACCTGCTGTCCTTGTCCTTCTAGGTGGTAGAGGTCATGGGTTTGGGAGGTGTTGTCGAAGAAGCCTTGGCGAATTGCTGCAGTGCATCTTGTAGATGCTAGACACTGCAGCCATGGTGCACCGATGGTGGAGGGAATGAATGTTTAAGGTGGTAGATGAGGTGCCAATCAAGCGGGCTGCTTTGTCCTGGATGGTGTCGAGCTTCTTAAGTGTTGTTGGAGCTGCACTCATCCAGACAAGTGGAGAGTATTCCATCACACTCCTAACTTGTGCCTTGTAGATGGTGGAAAGGCTTTGGGGAGTCAGGAGGTGAGACACTTGCCACAGAATACCCAGCCTCTGACCCACTTGTGTTGCCACAGTATTTATGTGGCTGGTCCAGTTAAGTTTCTGGTCAATGGCGACCCCCCCCCAGGATATTGATGTTGGTGGATTTGGCGATGGTAATGCCGTTGAATGTCAAGGGGCGGTGGTTAGATGCTCTCTTATTGGAGATAGTCATTGCCTGGCAATTGTGTGGCGTGAATGTTACCTGCCACTTATCAGCCCAAGCCTGAATGGCATCCAGGTCTTGCTGCATGCGGGCATGGACTGCTTCATTATCTGGGGAGTTGCGAATGGAACTGAACACTGTGCAATCATCAGCGAACATCCCCATTTCTGACCTTATGATGGAGGGAAGGTCATTGATGAAGCAGCTGAAGATGGTTGGGCCTAGCCCTGAGGAACTCCTGCAGGGATGTCCTGGGGCTGAGATGAATGGCCTCCAACAACCACAACCATCTTTCTTTGTGCTAGGTATGACTCCAGCCAGTGGAGAGTTTTTCCCCTGATTCCCATTGACTTCAATTTTACTAGGGCATCTTGATGCCACACTCGGTCAAATGCTGCCTTGATATCAAGGGCAGTCACTCTCACCTCACCTCTGGAACTCAGCTCTTTTGTCCATGTTTGGACCAAGGCTGTAATGAGGTCGGGAGCCAAGTTGTCTTGGCAGAACCCAAACTGGGCATCAGTGAGCAGGTTATTGGTGAGTAAGTGCTGCTTGATAGCACTGTCGATGACACCTTCCATCACTTTGCTGATGATTGAGAGTAGACTGATGGGGCGGTAATTGGCCGGATTGAATTTGTCCTGCTTTTTGTGGACAGGACATGCCTGGGCAGTTTTCCACATTGTCGGGTAGATGTCAGTGTTGTAGCTGTACTGGAACAACTTGGCTAAAGGCGTGGCTAGTTCAGGAGCACAAGTCTTCAGCACAACAGCCGGGATATTGTTGGGGCCCATAACCTTTGCTGCATCCAGTGCGCTCAGCCATTTCTTGATATCATGTTGAGTGAATCGAATTGGCTGAAGACTGGCTTCTGTGATGGTGGACCTCAGGAGGAGGCCAATTCTGGTCGCCATGTTATAAAAAGGTTATAGAGGCACTGGAGAGGGTGCAAAATGATTTACAAGGATGTTACCAGAAATGCGAGGTTATACCTATCAGGGAAGGATGAATTGGCTGGGTCTCTTTTCTCTTGAAAAGAGAAGGCTGAGGGGTGACCTAATAGAGGTCTTTAAAATTATGAAAGATTTTGATAGAGTAGACAGAGAGAATGTTTCCACTTGTGGGGAAGCACAAAACCAGAGGCCATCAATATAAGATAGTCACCAAGAAATCAAATAGGGAATTGAGAAGAAATTTCTTTACCCAGAGAGTGGTGAAACTGTGGAACTCGCTACTATAGGCGAATAGTGTAGATACATTTAAGGGGAGGCTAGATAAGTAAATGAGTGAGAAGGGGATATTGGGTTATGCTGAGTTAGATGAGGAAAGACAGGGGGAGGCTTGAGTGGAGCATAAATGCCGGCATGGACTGGTTTAGCCGAACGGCCTGTTTCTGTGCTGTATATTCTATGTAGTTCTATGTAACTTCAGTGTTTGGGATTATAAACAGTGAAGTGAAGTATCGTACCTTCAAATAATGGTGTTGACACCGAGAATACAGCAAAAGATAATTACAATTGTTGTAAGCCCTTCTATTATTTTGCACAGTAATTGGCGTCAGTGTAATTAAGATACTAAATTGCGAGGGTGGGGACTGCCTCAGGCTCCCCTGATGACTCATTAGGCAATAGCAGTACTTAGCTGAGCCATGCACCCCAGAAGGTCCCAGAATCAATTTCCAGTCTGTGCTGTCAGCTGATCTGGACTGAGGCAGTAATAGAGATACTATAATTGGCCTGGGCACCTCCAGGCTGGAGAGTGGAAGATATCAGCCAGAGTTCTGTCTTCTTATTGATGTCCACTGTAAAGTGTCTTTGTGTGAATGTCAGATGATCAGGCTTGACTGTGATGCCCACCCCTTGTTCATTCCTGTGAATCCACTCGCTAGAATGGCACATGAAGAATGGCCACTGGGGTGAGGTGCTGTAGGGAGCCTGGCTCCTGTGGAACCATAAGCCAGCAAAAGTCATTGTCTTAGGAAAGGCTGGGGGGTGGTTGGGAGGGAAACCAGCAAAAAATGCGACCGCAGCCTCTTGCCTGTGATTTCTTTGCCTCACTTGCCGAGCTCCTGATTTTAGCCTGCAGTGTTGTGGGGAAATGCTTACTAGAAGCTCGTTGACAACTGTTTGCATTCAGCAGTCTAGCAGCTATGTCCTTCAGGACTCTGCCAGCTCGGTCAGTAGTGGTGCTACCGAGCTATCTTGGTGATGGACATTGAAGTCCCCCACCCAGAGTACATTCTGTGACCTTGCTACCCTTACTGCTTCTTCCAAGTGGTGTTCGACATGGAGGAGTACTGATTCATCAGCTGAAGGAGGGCGGTAGGTGGTAATCAGCAGGAGGTTTCCTTGCCCATGCTTGACCTGAAGCCATGAGACTTCATGGGGTCCGGAGTCAATGTTGAGGACTCCCAGGGCCACTCCCTCCCGACTGTATACCACTGTGCCACCACCTCTAGTGGGTCTGTCCTGCCGGTGGGACAGGACATACCCAGGGATGGTGATGGAGGAGTCTGGGACATTGGCTGAAAGGTATGATTCTGTGGGCATGACTATGTCAGGCTGTTGCTTGACTAGGCTGTGGGACAGCTCTCCCAATTTTGACACATGTACCCAGATGTTAGTGAGGAGGACTTTGCAGGGTCGACTGGGCTGGGTTGTCGTGTCCGAAGCCGGTGCCGAGGTCGATGCCGGGTGGTCTGTCCGGTTTTATTATTCTTATTGTTTTCTGTAGTGGTTTGTTACAACTGATTGGCTTGCTAGGCCATTTCAGAGGACAGTTAAGAGTCAACCACATTGCTGTGGGTCTGGAGTCACATATAGGCCAGACCAGGTAAGGACAGCAGATTTCCTTCCCTAAAGGACATTAGTGAACCAGATGGGGCAGATGCCTTATCTCATTGTGAGTATCACTGGCCTAACTTTGATCAGTGTTACTACAAGAAATAACAACAATTTTATGCACAGAATAAAAACAGCAACATGGTTTTGTAATAGAAACATAGAAGATAGGAGCAGGAGTAGGCCAGTCAGCCCCTCGAGCCTGCTCCGCCATTCAATGCGATCATGGCTGATCATCCAAATTCAGTATCCTGTCCCTGCTTTCTCCCCATATCCCTTGATCCCCTTAGCCTTAAGAAATATATCTAACTTCTTCTTGAATATATTTAATGAATTGGACTCAACTGTCTTCTGTGGTAGAGAATTCCACAGGTTCACCACTCTCTGGGTGAAGAATTTCCTCCTCATCTCAGTCCTAAATGGCTTACCCCTTATCTTTAGACTGTGACCCCTGTTTCTGGACTGCCCCGCCATCGGGAACATCCTTCCTGCATCTAGTCTGTCTAGTCCTGTTAGAATTTTATAAGTTTCAATGAGATCCCCTCTCATTCTTCTAAACTCTAGCGAATACAAGCCCAATCGACCCAATCTCTCTTCATACGTCATTCCTGCCATCCCAGGTATCAGTCTGGTGAATCTTCGCTGCACTCTCTCCATGGCAAGAACATCCTTCCTCAGATAAGGCGACCAAAACTGCACACAATACTCAAGGTGTGGTCTCACCAAGGCCCTGTACAACTGCAGCAAGACATCCTTGCTCCTGTACTCGAATCCTCTCGCTATGAAGGCCAACATACCATTTGCCTTCTTAACCACCTGCTGCACCTGCATGCTTACCTTCAGCAACTGGTGCACAAGGACACCCAGGTCTCGTTGCACTTCCCCTTTTCCCAATCTATTGCCGTTCAGATAATAATCTGCTTTCCTGTTTTTGCCACCAAAGTGGATAACCTCACATTTATCCACATTATACTGCATCTGCCATGCATCTGCCCAATCACCCAACCTGTCCAAATCATACTGGAGTTTCTCTGCATCCTCCTCACGGCACACACGCCCACCCAGCTTTGTGTCGTCTGCAAACTTGGAGATATTACATCTAGTTCCCTCGTCTAGATCATTAATATATATTGTGAATAACTGGGGTCCTAGCACCGATCCCTGCGGTACTCCACTAGTCACTGCCTGCCACTCGGAAAAAGACCCGTTTATTCCAACTCTTTGCTTCCTGTCTGCCAACCAGTTTTCTATCCAAGACAGTACCTTACCCCCAATCCCGTGTGCTTTAACTTTGCACGCTAATCTCTTATGCGGGATCTTATCGAAAGCCTTCTGAAAGTCCAAATACACCACATCCACTGGTGCTCCCTTATCTATTCTACCAGTTACATCCTCAAAAAATTCCAGTAGATTAGTCAAGCATGATTTACCTTTTGTAAATCCATGTTGACTTTGTCTGATACTGTCACTGTTTTCCAAGTGCTCTGCTATTACATCTTTTATAATGGACTCTAGCATTTTGCCCACTACCGATGTCAGGCTTACCGGTCTATAATTCCCCATTTTCTCCCTACCACCTTTTTTAAATAGTGGGGTTACATTAGCTACCCTCCAATCCATGGGAACTGTTCCAGAGTCTATAGCATTTTGGAAGATGACCAGCAATGCATCTACTATTTCTAGGGCCACTTCCTTAAGTACCCTAGGATGTAGATTATCAGGCCCTGGGGATTTATCGGCCTTCAATCCCATCAATTTCCCTAACACCATTTCCCTACAAATACTGATTTCATTCAGTTCCTCCCTCTCATTAGACCCTATGTTCCCCGACATCTCTGGGAGGTTATTTGTGTCCTCCTTTGTGAAGACAGAACCAAAGTATGTATTTAATTGGTCTGCCATTTCGTTGTTCCCCATTATAAATTCCCCTGCTTCTGACTGCAAGGGACCTACGCTTGACTTCACCAATCTTTTTCTCTTCACATATCTATAGAAGCTTTTACAGTCAGTTTCTATGTTCCCTGCAAGCTTACTCTCATATTCTATTTTCCCCCTCTTAATTAATCCCTTTGTCCTCCTTTGCTGAATCCTAAACTGCTCCCAATCCTCAGGTTTGCTGCTTTTTCTGGCCAATTTATATGTCCTCTCCTTGGATCTTATGCTATCACTAATTTCCCTTGTTAGCCACGGTTGAGTCCCCTTTTTTGTTTTATTTTTATGCCAAACAGGGATGAACAAATTCTGTAGTTCATTCATGCAATCTTTAAATGTTTTCCATTGCCTATCCACCGTCAACCCTTTAAGTAACGTTCCACAATCCATCCTAGCCAACTCGCGCCTCATACCATCGTAGTTTCCTTTATTTAAATTCAGGACCCTAGTCTCTGAGTCAACTACTTCACTCTCCATCTTAATGAAGAATTCTATCATATTATGATCGCTCCTCCCCAAGGGGCCTCGCACAACAAGATTGCTAATTAATCCTTTCTCATTACATAATACCCAGTCTAAGATGGCCTGATCTCTAGTTGGTTCCTCGACATATTGGAATAGCCATATTTCAGAAAAATACACTATCCTATGAACAGAATTCTGATTGTATTAAAACATGACAAACTGGGTTTAAAAATCTAAAAGCCTCAACGACACAAGCCGTAAACAGAAATACAGGCTTCTGAGATAGGATGAAGTGTTAACACAAAAGTTGTAAACACCACACAAGCTTTTTAAATGGGAAATGGTTTTTGACACTGAGACAATGGCCTCATTGAAACAGAGGGTTGTAGGTTCCAAGGAGTCTGCAGTTTGGAACCAACACAATAGCAATGCCCAAGTAAAGTGTTAAAAAATAACACTTCGAACAGAAAAACAGAACATTAAAAAACCATGTGCCTTTGTAAAAGTAACATCAAATGAAACAGGAAACATGATTATATATACAACCAATTGAAGTAGCTAAGAAATGCAAAGACCACCCTAGACGAAGTGTTTTTAATTTACATGTTGTAAAAGATACCTACAGATGACTTTGAAAATATTACATCAATAGATGTACCAAGCAATCACATTATTTATGTGTTGAACTTGGAACACAAGGAGACGAGAAGTCTGTAATACAAGCAGTTAAGCCAATATTAAGAATTGAATTGAAGACCTTCAAAAGAATGGCATCAAAGAGATAAATCTGTAATAACTATTTTATATGATAAGTTTTTGAAACGCCTATACAGCAGACAGAATTCTGCAAGCTTACAGCTGAATTAACAGTAAGAATAGAAAGAAGTCAACAGAGGTATGGCTAGAGATAATTAGCTTACATCAGCAGAAAACTTCAAAGGATAAACCACTAAAAAAAGGTATAAAAATAGAGCTTTTCAGATAGAAAGTTAGAAGTCGCTTGAAGGGACAGAGCGATTCTCGCCTTCAGAACCACTCTGTAGGTCTACAACTCTTTGAGTCTCGGGTAATCAAGGTATTTGATTTTGGTGGATATTCTGGATTAAGAATAAGTAGAAGTGTGGAAATGTAACGAAGTTAAGATTTGAGAATAAGGATCTCTGATAAGAAATGTAAGCTATTTGTATTTTGAACTGTTAAAGTTGCGATTGAATCAACAGCTGTTAGCTGAATGTCAGTTCTTTAATAAATCTATATATTTTTAGAATTGTCTCAGAGTAATTTTGTATCAACCTCACGAACTCAATTTCTGTACACTCTTTTGTGAGGAGTTGCAGAATTCTGGGGCGGGGGGGGGGGGGGGGGATTTCCGGACCCTCATAATATCCAGAAGGTTACAGTCTAGTTAAACTTGTTAAAAGTGCTATCTGGAGGACGGTAACATCTTCAAGCTGTTCCTTTCCTTTTGGGAGAGGTAGTCTGACCTTTAGACCCAATTAAGCGTCTCTAGGATTCGGCTACCGCTAACTTTAGTTGAAGGTGAACGTCTGGGGAATACGCCTGATCTGGGGTATGAAAATGCGCTCACATCATTTAAGATGATGACAGGACTGCCCCAAGCCTTTTGGAAAAATTCAGTTCTACCAGTTGCAATCCAGGTTTAATAGGAAATTTACTAACCTATCAGCAGACTTCTCCAGTGAATCAGAGAAGGATATGTTGATGGGGTTAGATGAAGTAGGGCGGGAGGAGGCTCGTGTGGAGCATAAACACCGGCATAGACCAGTTGAGCCAAATGCCCCGTTTCTGTGCTATAAATTCGATGTAACAATAAGATTCCCAATGCTGTAGTTTAGCTTCTTATGGTCTTTCATCCTTTTTTTATTGCTTCACTAAGTTCTGCTCCTTTGAAGTAGCATGTGGCATATTGTGCATGGACCTCTTGAAGCTCACTGTACTCCGCATCCCATTCTTCACCTCCATCTAGTCACAACCGTCAATGCAAACAATTTAGGGAAAGGTGAAAGCTGAGTGAATGTGACTCTCGGCCTCAGTACAATGTTAATAACACTGTATATAAACTTGTTTGGGGTATTTAATTATAAACTTAATCAAACCAAAGATTGACTTAATGGTTTTAGAATATAATTTGTTTAATGCCACTTTTTTCTAATACCATGTAGCACATTTGTTTGTTTATTTATTGAGCAGAAATACCAAACACCAACAACTTGCATTTATATAGCGCCTTTAACATTGTAGAAATGTCCCAAGGCACTACACAGGAGAGTAAACAAACAGAATTTGACACTGAGCCACATCGAGATATTGGGACAGGTGACCAAAAGCTTGGTCAAAGAAGTAGATTTTAAGGAGCGACTTAAAGGAGGAGAGGGAGGTGGAGAGGTGAAGAGGTTTAGGGAGGGAATTCCAGAGCTTGGGGCCGAGGCAGCTGAAGGCACGGCCGCCAATGGTGGAGCGATGAAAATCGTGGATGCGCAAGAGGCCAGAATTGGAGGAGTGCAGAGTTCACTATGAGTTGTAGGGCTGGAGGAAGTTACAGAGATAGGGAGGGGCGAGACCACAGAGGGATTTGAACACAAGGATGAGAATTTTAAAATCAAGGCATTGCGGGACCGGGAGCCAATGTAGGTCAGCGAGCACAGGGGTGATGGGTGAACGAGACTTGGTGCGAGTGAGGATACGGGCAGCAGAATTTTGCATGAGCTCAAAGTTTATGAAAGGTGGAAGGTGGGAGGCCAGCCAGGGGAGCATTGGAGTCTGGAGGTAACACAGGCATGGATAAGGGTTTCAGCAGCAGATGAGCTGAAGCAGGGGCCCAGTTTGAATTGTATTGAGCATTTTAATTTAACTAATTTAAGATTTCTAAAAGGCCTTCAATAAGGTAGTACATAATAGACTAATGAATAAGGTCAGAGCATGCGGAGTCATGGGACGGGTAGCAGAATGGATAACTAGCTGGCTACAAGACAGAAAGCAGAGAGTAGGGGTAAAGGGTAGCTATTCAGAGTGGCAGAAGGTGGGAAGTGGGGTCTCACAAGGATCAGTGCTGGGACCACTGTTGTTCACAATTTATATTAACAACTTAGACTTTGGAATCAAAAACACAATTTCTAAATGTATGGACAACACCAAATTTTGGGGGTGGGGGGGGATAGTCAAAACTGAAGGGGACAGCATCAAATTCAAAGTAGACATTAATAAACTTGCAGAATGGGCATATAATTGGCAGATGAATTTCAACACAGATAAGTGTGAGGTATTTAATTTTGGTAAGAAAAATAAGGAGGTCACATATTACTTGGAAAATAAGAATCTAAATCTGGGAGTACAAATATACATAGGAACAGAGGAACCTAGGAACAGGAGTAAGCCATATAGCCCCTCGAGCGTGTTCCGCCATACAATGAGGTCATGGCTGATCTGCGACCTAACTCCATATACCAGCCTTTGCCCCATATCCCTTAATACCTTCAGTTAACAAAAATCTATCATTCTCAGTTCTAAAATTAACAATTGATCTAGCATCACACAAATCACTAAAAGTAGCAACGCAGGTTAAAAAGGCCACAAAAAAAGCAAGCCAAGCACTAGGGTTTATTTCTAGAGGGATAGAATTGAAAAGTAGAGAAGTTATGCGAAACTTGCTGTGGGCCATCATCAGCAGCAGAATTGTATTCCACCACAATCTGTAACCTCATGGCCCGGCATATCCCTCACTCTACCATTACCATCAAGCCAGGGGACCAACCCTGGTTCAATAAGGAGTGTAGAAGAGCATGCCAGGAGCAGCACCTGCCATACCTAAAAATGTGGTGCCAACCTGTGGAAGCTGCAACACAGGACTACATGCATGCTAAAAAGCGGAAGCAGCATGCTATAGACAGAGCTAAGCGATTCCACAATCAACGGATCAGATCAAAGCTCTGCAGTCCTGCCACATCCAGTCGTGAATGGTGGTGGACCATTAAACAACTAATGGGAGGAGCAGGCTCCATGAATATCCCCATCCTCAATGATGGTGGAGCACAGCACGTGAGTGCAAAAGACAAAGCTGAAGCGTTTGCAACCATCTTCAGCCAGAAGTGCCGAATGGATGAACCATAGCGGCCTCCTCCTGAGGTCCCCACCATCACAGAAGCCAGTCTTCAGCCAATGCGATTCACTGCACGTGATATCAAGAAACGGCTGAGCGCACTGGATACAGCAAAGGCTGTGGGCCCCGACAACATCCTGGCTGTCGTGCTGACGACTTGTGCTCCAGAATTAGCTGCGCCTCTAGCCAAGCTGTTCCAGTACAGCTATAACACTGGCATCTATCCGACAATGTGGAAAACTGCCCAGGTATGTCCGAATCCGACCAATTTCCGCGCCATCAGTCTACTCTCAATCATCAGCAAAATGATGGAAGGTGACAGTGCTATCAAGCAGCACTTACTCACCAATAACCTGCTCACTGATGCCCAGTTTGGGTTCCGCCAGAACCACTCGGCTGCAGACCTCATTACAGCCTTGGTCCAAACATGGACAAAAGAGCTGAATTCCAGAGGTGAGATGAGAGTGACTGCCCTTGACATCAAGGCAGCATTTGGCCGAGTGTGGCATCAAGATGCCCTAGTAAAATTGAAGTCAGTGGGAATCAGGGGAAAAACTCTCCACTGGCTGGAGTCATACCCAGCACAAAGAAAGATGGTTGTGGTTGTTGGAGGCCAATCATCTCAGCCTCAGGACATCGCTGCAGGAGTTCCTCAGGGCAGTATCCTAGGCCCAACCATCTTTAGCTGCTTCATCAATGACCTTCCCTCCATCATAAGGTCAGAAATGGGGATGTTCGCTGATGACTGCACAGTGTTCAGTTCCATTCGCAACTCCTCAGATAATGAAGCAGTCCATGCCTGCGTGCAGCAAGACCTGGACGACATTCAGGCTTGGGCTGATAAGTGGCAGGTAACATTCGTGCCACACAAGTGCCAGGCAATGACTATATCAAACAAGCGAGCATCTAACCACCGCTCCTTGACATTCAACGGCATTACCATCGCCGAATCCCCCACCATCAGTATCCTGGGGGTCATCATTGACCAGAAACTTAACCTGACCAGCCACATAAATACAGTGGCGACAAGAGCAGGTCAGAGGCTGGGAACTCTGCGGCAAGTGTCTCACCTCCTGACTTCCCAAAGCCTTTCCACCATCTACAAGGCACAAGTCAGGAGTGTGATGGAATACTTTCCACTTGCCTGGATGAGTGCAGCTCCAACAACACTCACGAAGCTTGGCACAATCCAGGACAAAGCAGCCCGCTTGATTGGCACCCCATCCACCACCTTAAATATTCACTCCCTCCACCGCCGGCGCACCATGGCTGCAGTGTGTACCATCTCCAAGATGCACTACAGCAACTCGCCAAGGCTTCTTCGGCAGCACCTCCCAAACCTGCGACCCTTACCACCTTGAAGAACAAGGGCAGCAGGTACATGGAAACAACACCACCTCCAAGTTCCCCTCCAAGTAACACACCATCCTGACTTGGAAGTATATCGCCGTTCCTTCAGCGTCGCTGGGTCAAATTCCTGGAACTCCCTCCCTAACAGCACTGTGGGAGTACCTTCACCACACGGACTGCAGCGGTTCAAGAAGGCAGCTTACCACCACCTTCTCAGGGCAACTAAGGATGGGCAATAAATGCTGGGATTGCCAGCGACGCCCACATTCCATGAATGAATAAATAAAAACTTGTATTGAACCTTGGCTAGACCACACTTGGAGTACTGTGTACAGTTCTGGTCACCATATTATAAAAAGGTTTTAGAGGCACTGAAGAGGGTGCGAAAAAGATTTACAAGGATGATACCAGAACTGCGAGGTTATACCTATCAGGAAAGGATGAACAGCCTGGGTCTCTTTTCTCTTAAAAAGAGAAGGCTGAGGGGTGACCTAATAGAGGTCTTTAAAATTATGAAAGGTTTTGTTAGAGTAGACAGAGAGAGTGTTTTCACATGTGGGGCATAGCCAAAATAGAGGCCATCAATATAAGATAGTCACCAAGAAATGAAATAGAGAATTCAGAAGAAACTTCTTTACCCAGGTGTAATGTATTAGCACATGGTTTGTCACATGGCTTAGTATGAGCATGCTCAGTTCGCTCTGGCCTAGTAAAGCAAGCCCATTCACTAGCAACTCATCCTGTCTCTGTCCTTCATTTGTTCTACCCACATATTGGCAATGAGAATGGGATCCCAAAGCCATTTTTAGGGATTATGGAAGGACACAGTGTTCAACCTTCGAGTGGAAAAGTTTAAGGTGAATTTGTGACACCTAAACTGAATTTTTGCAATGTTTTACTTTTAATGCTGATGCAGAAATGTCTGTGCTTTGCCTTTGCGTGTATGTATACACAGCAGCAGCAGCGTTGATTCTCGCAGGTACACAGGTTGCATGCTGAGTCACTGTTTGACAGGACCGGGACAATCATGGCCGCGCCTATGGGATTCATCGGAAGCCTCGGCATGTATGACCGAGCTTGCGAACCACTCCGTTCTTACATTGAGTGGATGGAGATGTTTTTTAAGACCAATAACATTATTGAGACCGAAGGTGCAGATGAGAATGTTCAAGCTCAAAATAAAGTAATTCGTGAACGTGAAAAAGCAATTTTTCTAACGGTACTCGGGCCAGATGTCTACGGAACGTTGACAAACCTACTCGCGCCAGGGAAAGCGAAGGATGCGTCGTTTGAAGACATTGTTGAGAAACTCGAGGACCATTTCGACCCAAAGCCATTAGAAATAGCAGAGAGCTATAAGTTTGGTACCAAAAACAAAGTGAAATCATCAGTGAGTAGCTGTCTTTGCATTGTAACTTCGGCACATTTTTGGATCGTGTGTTGCGAGATAAGTTTGTGTGTGGACTGGTGGGTGAGCGCACACAGTCCAAATTACTGAACACTCCAAACCTAACGTTTGACATAGCATGCAAAATTGCCCTATCTATGGAGATACCGTCTAAGAATGCGAGGGAGCTCCGTCCATCTCAAGTGACTAGTGCAGCTGAGGTCTACAGTCACAAAGCCACCGCCGAACCTAAAGATGTGAGACTGGGTCAAAAGCATGTCGGTGAGAGCAGTTCAGTGAATTGTTATTGCTGCAATGGAAATCACTCACCAAAGACCTGCCAATACAGAAATACGAAGTGTTTTCACTACCGGAAGCAAGGCCATATTTCAACAGCTTGCAGAGCTAGATCGAAAGCAGGAAGTAAGAACCATTCTAGTGGCAATGGAAAGCAGCAACACCAAAAGGAAGGAATTCACAATATTGAAGTGAACACACCTGATGTTGAAGAACTAGGCATCTACAGTATCTATGCCACTAGCGACAATGCTAGCAGTCGTGAGAAAGACTTCCGTACAAAACTTTTGATTAATGAGCAGTATATTAATATGTGTATCGACACAGCAGCAGTCTGCTCTATCATGAGTAAGGACACATATGAGAGTAAGTTTAATCAAATACCACTTACAAAGAGTACCGTAGAGTTAAAAACCTACTCTGGAGAAATCCTAGAGACGTGGACAAATGGAATGTACAGTTCAAAACAGTGGCCAGTCAGTAATGCTACCTATTATTGTAGCGAACTACAACAACAGGCCAACCCTCATGGGCAAAGACTGGTTGAGAAAGTTAAAACTAGACTGGAAAAACATCTTCAGTGTGAATGCTTCAACGAAGCGACTCAACGCAATGCTGAACAAGTATAAAAGCATGTTCTCAGAGAGTTATGAGGGCATCACTGGGTATGACGCGCATATCCGCATCAAGTCCAATGTGAAGCCTGTCTATTGTAAGGCATTATGCGGTGAAAAGTCAGGTGGAGGAAGAGCTGGAGAAACTGAGAGAGAACGGAGTGCTAGTAAAAACTGACAAAAGTGAATGGGCTACCCCGATTGTGGTAGTGCCCAAAGCCGACAAAACTGTACACTTGTGCGGTGACTACAAAGTTACTATCAACCAAGCAGTTGACGATGAACAGTACCCGTTACCTATATCACAAGATTTGTATGCAGCACTCTCTGGATCAAAAGTTTTCTCCAATCTTGTACTGTCACACGCTTACGCTCAGCTGAATGTTGATAAAGAGTATCTCACTATCAACACACACAAGGGACTGTGCTCATACACCAAGCTGCTGTATGGTGTAAAGTCCTCCCCCAAAATCTTCCAGGCTACGATATGATTTTGCAAGGAATTCCAAATTGCTTATGCAATCAATATGATGTGCTGATTGCAACACGCAGTGAGGAAGAAAATCTAGAAGTGTTAGATATAGTGCTTCAAAGGTTGAATTCCCACAATGTAAAATTGAAAAGGAGCAAATGCGCTTTTAGGGAGCCCAAGGTTGTGTACCTTGTTTTGAAAGTTGATGCAAATGGCTTGCAACCAGTTAAGGAAAAGCCACAGAACGTGTCTGAGTTAAGATCTTTCCTTGGAATGGTCCAGTACTACGCATGTTTCTTACCTGAGTTAGTGACCATGTTAGCTTCATTGCACGAGCTCCTCAAGAAGGATGTCCAGTGGAAGTGGACTAAAGCGCAACAGGAAGTTTACGACGCTTGTAAGAGAAGTCTCTCTAGCGATGCTCTACTTATGCACTACGACACAGAGCGTGAGCTTAAGTTAGCATGTGATGCTTCCAGTTATGGTGTGGTAGCTGTCATAAGCCACGTAATCGATGACGGCCAAGCGAAACCATTTGCGTTTGCATCGCGAACCCTCACAAAGAGCGAAAGAAACTAGGCGCAAATTGAAAAGGAAGCACTTGCCATAGTGTTTGGAATCAAGAAATTCCAACAGTTCCTGATCGGCAGAAAGTTTATCCTGATAACCGATCACAAACCGCTCCTAGCAATATTGGGGCCCAAATCTGCCATCCCTGCAATGGCCGCATCAAGAATGCAACGTTGGGCAGTGTAGTCACAATATGACTACACGATTGAATATCGCACTTCAAAGCAAAATGCAATCGCAGATGCCTTGTCCAGGTTGCCACATGAGGACTTGTGTGTTGGGAGTGAAGGTGAGATTTTCATGCTAGGTGCAGTTGACACCAGAAACTTTCCCGTGAATGCAACTGAGATTGCAAATGAGACTCAAAAGGACTCAGTACTGAAAAGAGTGAATGAAAGCACCTTGAATGGATGGACTGATCAGTGTCTGGACACAAAGTTGAAACCATTCCATAACCGTCGTACTGAACTGTCTTGTGAGCAAGGTTGTACAAAGTGGGGAAACAGAGTGGTGGTACTTACTTCGTTGAGAGATAGAATTCAGCCCGAACTTCATACTGAACATCCATGGATCGTCAGTATGAAATTAATTGCAAGAAGTTTTGTTTACTGGCTTGGATTGGACAGTGATCTTGAATCACTTGTCAGCAAATGCAGCGTTTGCCAAAATTGCAGAAACAAACCACCCAAATCTCCACTACAACCCTGGTCATGGCCAAGTAGACTTTTTCAGAGAGTACATATAGACTTCTGTGAAAAAGCAAATGATTAATTCCTGGTACTTGTAGATAGTCACTCAAAGTGGATTGAAGTGAAACACATGGGTTCAAATACTACAACTGAACATATCATAGATGAGTTGAGGTCTATCTTTGCATGTCATGGCTTACCTGAAGAGCTTGTTTCTGACAATGGTCCTCAGTCCCGTTCTGCTCTATTCCAAGAGTTCATTAAATGGAACGGTATCAAACACACTCTTGTTCCACCATATCATCCAGCTTCAAATGGAGCAGCTGAAAGGTCAGTAAGAATAGTAAAAGAAGCTCTCAAGAAGCAAGTGTTGCAGGATTGTTCGGGACTCAGCATGAAGCATCGTTTGGCAAATTTCTTGCTGAAGCACAGAACTACTCTTCACACTACAACTGGATATACCCCAGCAGAACTCCTGACAAAGAGGAGATTGAGAACACGATTGAGTCTTGTTCAACCAAATTTGGCCTCGAGTTGAACAGAAACAGTTGAGTCAGAAAAGTTATTATGACAACAATCGGAAAGAACGCTGTTTCAGACAAAACAAGTGTGTTCGTGTTCTCAATACCCCTGGCAAGTCGAGTTCACACAAGTGAGATATAGGAACCGTGGTAGAGCTTGGTGGTACCAAGAGATATTTGGTTGAGATTGGTGACAACTTCCAAAGTGTTCATGTAGATCAAATGATCTCTGCTAGAGATGAACCAAGACGTGATCTTGAACCACTTGATCATGAACACATACATAAGTTTGACTCCGTTCAGACTTCAGAAACTGACGTACCAGGTTCAAACAAATCTGAGATACAAATAGGATCATCTTTGAGTTCGGAACCAGAACAAAACAGCCCGAAAATTGGTTCAACACCAAAACTTTTTGTAAGGATATCAGGAAGGCTCTGCAAACCTGTTATTAAACTGGATTGTAGTTGATTTAAAAGAAAAAAAGCCAGGAGTTTTTGTTATGTGGTACATGTAATGCTGGGAAAGGTGGAACCATAGTTTTATTGTATTTGAGAAAATAATATGTGCATTTTTTTTAAGGGGAAAGCAGTGTAATGTATTATCACATGGTTTAGAATGAGCATGCTCAGTTTGCCTAGGCCTAGTAAATCAAGCGCATTGACTAGCAACTTGTGTCTCTGTCCTTCATTTGTTTAACCCACATATATTACACCAGGGACTGGTGAGAATGTGGAACTTGCTACCATAGGGAGTGGTTGAGACGAATAGTATGGATGCTTATAAGGAGAAGCTAGATAAGCATATGAGGGAGAAGGGAATAGAAGGTTATGCGGATAGAGTTAGATGAGGAAAGATGGGACGAGGCTCGAGTGGAGCAAAAACTGGTTGGGCCGAATGGCCAGTTTCTGTGCTGTATGTTCTGTGTAATCCTATGTAATTCCCAAAGAATGGGACTATAAAAGCACCTAAAGGTGGTAAAGATGTTCAATTGGACTGAATCTCACCAGGAGGCCAAAAAAACCCCACACATTTATATGGAAAAGAGAAAAGACAGCGAAAGACCAGAAAAGGTAGGCCAAGAAATAATCATAATACACTTCAAATGCTGGAAATTTTACCAAATGATGACAAATAGTCAGAATTTCCTCCGGGTAGGCTCCTCGATTCTTGCCACGTAAAAAATGCACTACCAGGGAACATTCCCTCTTCAAAAGCACCTTGGAACTGATCTTGTGCATTTTGTAATAGCTGGTTTCAGAGCAGTATTAGCAGGGGCCTTGGAGTAGGTTACCTGTCTTCTCTATTTACCACAGCTGGTGTATAGCTTGTGGAGACTAAGCGTCCTTTATTCAAGAGTAACAAAAAAAATACATTTCATATTTTTATTTTAAAAAGTTACTACAATACTGGAAGTCATGGGATGTTTTGAAAATAAATCCCCTCAAGCTTTATTTTAGAGATAAGTTTAATATTAAGAAGAAAACTACTGTGTTTTGTGCAGCAATTCAGCCTTTGGATTCTGTCACCTTGAGATGCAGCTCAAGCTTTGTGTCCCCAGTTTCTGAAATCAGATCTGCTAGACTCATTGATTACTGCTCGTAATCCCTGTCAGCCATCCAAGACCGGTGGCTTCAGTTTGAGGTCCAGCCAGGCAGAGAACCCTGTTGACATTACTTGGCTCCTGCCTGGCTGGAAATATTTAGGAGCGAGCTCCGTGCAGGCCTTAATACATGCAAGTGCAAAGCTGTCTCCCAAAATATAGGGGGGGAAAATTGGGTTACTTTGCATCTCCCGTTAGCGCCCGGAGGGGGCGCAAAGCACCTAGCACCCGGGCGCGGCGCCACTAACGTCTCCTGCGAAATTCAGTGGAAGGTTAGCGGCGGCGGTAGCCGGTAGTGCCCTGCGGCGCTGTGCCTTCGGCGATTACGTCATCGCCGTGCACAGCTCCCTGCTTGTGCCCCGGCCGCAAACTTCGCTCACGGCCCCTGACCTACCGCCGAGCGCTATGTCCGACAGGGTCAGGGTGCTGTGTTTGTGGCCGTGCCGGTGCAAATTAAAGGGCAGGTGCCGGGCGGCCATTTTCTTTGGGCCACCTGCCAGCACCAGCCCCCTTTCGCCACCTCCTGCGGGGTGCCGTCCGCGATCGGTCAGCCCGGCACTGCTCTTGAGTGCTGGGCTGTTTTGCCAGCACCCCGCTCCACAGTGGTCCAGCAGGGCCCCGGTGCGCGCTGTGCTAGGCCTCTCCCCTTTAATCAGGGGAGGGAGGCCTGTAATACCGCGGCGCTGCTGCACGTAGCGCCGCGATATTCAATGGGAGCGCCCCAAGAGGGAGGGGAGCACTTCCAGTAGCGCCACAGCTCCTGCTTGGGGCGCTACCATTCAATTTCCGGCGCGGGGGCGCTAACTTTTTCGGGGCACTAAAAGTCGCGCTCCAGCAAAGTTAGCCCCCCCAAAGGGGGCGCGACCCAATTTTTCCCCCTAGAGGTTTACATGTTTAGAGAAGGGAGAGAGGAGAATCCCACCTCTAAACACTTAATTTAAGGTCAGGAGGTTTACACAGCATCCAGATTGTGCTTTGATTTGACGTTGCATTGGATTGACACTCCATGTGGTATCAGACCAAAGTGGTGCGACATTACTCCCTCCAGAGACTCTTACCCTGGAGTCAAGTCGAGCCCTCACTTTGGATTTACACTGGTAAGTTTAGTGCCGGTGTGAAGCTTAAATCATTTTGCACCAACACTAGACTTGCAATGTAAATGAACCCTTAAAGTGATAACCCTTATGTGTCCTGTAATTTATATTGAAATTGTTTTCCTGTCGGTTTATCCTTTGACTAGAGGACCTTCCGTTGCGTTGTCCACAGTGAGTCAGGTTAAAGTGAATTTCCCTGAGATTGCATTTTGGAAACGCTAACAGATGCCAACTATGTGCCCGAAAGACTGACAAAAGAAAAGCGAGGATAGGAGTAGGAGTCGAGAATATAACCCCCGCAGCATCAAGCAGCACACATGAGCTGTGAAACAGAGAAGCTGGAATTTCGAGCCAAACAAAACGTTCAGTTGAAAACCGCCCACACAAAGACTGCAGGAGGACCCGGAGGAAGGAAAATGGGCACCGCCAGGCAGGGATGGTGGCGGGAACAACCTACAGAATCAATCTGTCAGAGAGACAAACCTGGCAGACTGACAAACAAGAGTCAGCAACAGTGGTAAAAGCTTTAAAAAAAAGCAAAGGAAAGCATTCTTGCAGGCAGACAGAGACAGTAAGAAAGCCTGGTGAGGGAGGTGGTGGGAACAATTTGCAGAATTGATATCTCAGGGAAAAAAAACACTCAAAAGTTTCATGAATCGTTTACTTAAAACACAGAAAGGGGGAAATTGAAGCAAGGGAAGAAGAAAATGCTAAGTAACTGTTCCAAATTTACTGTTGTTCAGGAAGAAGGTTGGGAATGTTGGCAGTGTCTTGAGGGCTTTTGAATAGTGCTGCTGAAGCTAAAGGTATGAACATCTGCAACTTCTGGAATTTGTGAAGGCCCAGCTTGTGGTGGATGTGTGCAGCTACAGGTGTGATTGGGTGACCGGTTGCCTTATAATGGGAAAAACGTGTTGAGATATCACTTAGAGGCATGACAGAATGGTGATGCCCAAATAAGAAGTTGGCAAATTTAATACATTATCGATGTCAAATATTTATTGTGGCACCACAGTCTGATTGTCCGCCATTATCATTGGTTTCTACCCCTGGGTATTTTGCTTGCCCTGATGGGAAATGTGTGTTTTTTCAAAAAGGGAAGCAATGAAGATTCAACTGCAGCTATCCACATTCTCGATTTTGCTGCCTCCAATGTAATTCTCCTGAGGTGAACCAGGTCTTTGAATCTGAACATAGGATTACATAGGATATACAGGCACAGAAACAGGCCATTTGGCCCAACCAGTCCATACCGGCGTTTATGCTCCACTCGAGCCTCCTCCCGTCTTTCCTCATCTAACTCTATCAGCATAACCCTCTATTCCCTTCTCCCTCATATGCTTGTCTAGCCTCCCCTTAAATGCATCTATACTATTTGCTTCAACCACTCCCTGTGGTAGTGAGTTCCACATTCTCACCACTCTTTGGGTAAAGAAGTTTCTTCTGAATTCCCTATTGGATTTCTTGTTGACTATTTTATATTGAGTTATGCTCTTCCCCACAAGTGGAAACATTCTCTCTGTATCCACTCTATCAAAATTTTTCATAATTTTAAAGACCTCTATTATTTCAAGAGAAAAGAGTCCCAGCCTGTTCATCATTTCCTGATATGTATAAACTCGCATTTCTGGTATCATCCTTGTAAATCTTCCCTGCACCCTCTCCAGTGCCTCTATATCCTTTTTATAATATGGTGACCAGAACTGTACGCAGTACTCCAAGTGTGGTCCAGCCAAGGTTCGATACAGGTTTAGCATAACTTCCCTACTTTTCAATTCTATACCTCTAGAAATAAACCTTGGTTTGCTTTTTTTATGGCCTTGCTAACCTGTGTCGCAACTTTTAGTGATTTGTGCATTTGTACTCCGAGATCCCTTTGTTCCTCTACCCTTCCTAGACTCGCACCCTCCAATGACCCAGAATTTATGCACTGTTTATGGGGAAAAAAGGATGCAACTGTTTTGATTTTGTATTTGATTTAAGGGATCTGGTTGTCCAAGCTGCTCTTCAAATATTTTACTTAGCTTGAAAATATCAGTAGCAATACTGTTGAGTCAAGAGCTACAGCAAGGACTAACTGAACTGCACAAGGAAGTGTGGCAATGGTCCTGCATTCTGACAGAGGGGCAGCATTCCAACCCCAGATCCCATCTTTGTAAAAGGGAGTAACTATTGACAATGTGGCTAATTGCATCATCGATCACGTCACAATGACTGTTGACACCACAACAGACCCTGCATCGCATTTTTGACACTGCATAATTTAGGATTAGTAGTTAGGGCTAGACTTACGGGTTAGGGCTAGTGGTTATGGTTAGAAACCTTTTTAAAAATTATTATTGTGCTGTCAGTACTAGGTAATGCTATTGCCAAATGTCGTTGTTATTAGACACGCCCTTCTGAGAAACCCATCACTTCCATCCCCCTTGTGCAAAGCCCATTTTATGGCAAAATGTTTTATTTAAAGATACTTGTAACAGCAAAAATAAAGGTTTGATCGTCCTCTAACAATAACAAAATAGTGACGACAGCTGCAATTACAAAATAACCAATATTGGCAACATTAACATGAGATCTGCTATCTGATTTTAAAAAGTCAGTCATTCTAGAATAAGCAAGATTCTTTGGTCTTTCAGCACCAAGAGCACATGGGGAAAGAGTACTCGGGTAGGCTGAGCACGACCAAAATATATGTGGCTGCTCCAGGAGCCAGCATGCAGAATCTAATGATTCAGGTCAGAACCAACCTCGAATTAAATTATGGATAATGTGCTGCACTGTCGGAGGTGCCGTCTTTCGGATGAGATGTTAAACCAAGGCCCCGTCTGCTCTTTCAGGTGGACGTAAAAGATCCTATGGCACTATTTCGAAGAAGAGCAGGGGAGTTATCCCCGGTGTCCTGGCCAATAGTTATCCCTCAACCAACATAACAAAAACAGATTATCTGGTCATTATCACATTGCTGTTTGTGGGAGCTTGCTGAGCGCAAATTGGCTGCCGCGTTTCCCACATTACAACAGTGACTACACTCCAAAAAAAAAGTACTTCATTGGCTGTAAAGCGCTTTGCGACGTCCGGTGGTTGTGAAAGGCGCTATATAAATGCAAGTCATTCTTTCTTTTTATAATCAGCACAGGTCATATTTTATTACAAACCTAAGGACAGGACATTTGGTAAAGCTGTCCTTTATAGGCTGTATGAAATGTGAGATTGACATTTCACACCCCAGGATAGGACTTTGCAAAAAAAATGTAGTTTCTGTAAGAGGTGGACTCACTGACATGAGATGTGATATTCAACTTCACGGAACTAGTGCCTAGAATAGAGGTGTATGTCAAGATACCATTAACAGCTAGTTTTGTATTTTGAATTTGTTCCACTACTGCAGTGCAAAAATGGAAAAACCTATAGCATTCTTTACTGAGCATTACAAACACGTTAAACGTAAATGACCTCTGAACTGAACTTGGAGTACAAACTGGTTTAATGCTATTTAATAATGAGGCGTACAGCTAATCTAATATTCCTGTTAAACCTGGGATTCACAAAATTGGAGATAGTCGATGCTAATGCTTTTTTAAAAAAAAAGTTGGCTGAAATTTGAACTCAATATTTTGCGTCTGTTAATTTTAAAGTTTCGTAGAAGTGCACTCGTAGGCGAGCTCTTCGAGCTGTTGTCAGTCTCAATTACAGGCAGGCACATAGTAATGAGTCCTTTGAGAGCTCACCAAAAATCAGTGAGGAGTGAGGAGCCATTTTCAAAGTATGGTCGTCTCATCCATAACTGTAATGAAATCAATATCAAGGGCATTGGTGAGCATAAAGCCTGACTTTTGTAACTTATAAACTACTGTTAGAGAGATATACTTACAGAGGATATTGTATGCATTACAATAATGGCATTCTTTCACGTTCTTTCAGGGCTAACCTTTCTTCAACTGTACATGAATCTATTGTGGGTGCCAATTATTTCAGTTGGCAGAGCCCCCAGGATGGCATTGCTATAAAATGCACTTTGTACTTGATCAATAGAATGTTTCTACCAGCCTCTCTCTCTCTCTCTCTCTCTCTCTCAATGGGGCACATATATCCTGATCGATGGTTGATCTTCCAGTTAATAGCTACCTATTCTAAAAAGTAACAGTTTTAAAAAGACCGTGTAATACTTCAAACTTCAATGTATTTAGAATTCAATGGATCCTTCAGTGATTTCTTTTTTAAATGAAGTTTACATCTAAATATTGCCGCATTGAACCAGTCCACATTTTTATTTCAGATTTACTTGTCTTTTTTCCATTATTTTGGCAGTGTTTTAAAGATTTAAAAATTGTGAAGGGGATTATGTACGGTATGACTGTTAATGGCTGTGTGTTCTGTTAAAGAATCTTAAAAGATAACAGAAAAGCAACTGACTTAAAAAGTAATGAGTATCCAAATTTGGCAAATGTATGTTTATCTAACAAAAACTGAAAAAAAACTAAGTGATGAAGGTAAAGTATGTTACATACACCTCTTTAAAATAAAAGTTCATGACTTATTTTCCTGATTGACGTTAGAGCTAGCTGACATTATAAATGGTACTTTCTCATCAGGTACTTTCCTCCCACCAGTTTCAAAACTGCCATCATAACCCCCTCAAAAAACCCACCATTGACCTCTCTGACCTTGCAAACTACCACCCAAATTCCCTTTCCACTCCAAAGTTTTGAGCATGTTGTCACCTCCCAAATCCATATGCCCATCTTTTCAGCAACTCCATGTTTGAATCTCTCTGTTCAGTTTTCCGCCCCACCATAGCACTGTAGCGGTCCTAATCAAAGTCACTCTGTGACTGTGATCTTGGGATACTATCCTCCTCATCCTTCTTAACCTCTCTGCAGCCTTTGACATGGTGGATCGCGCCATCCTCCTCCAATGCCTCTCGTCCATCGTCCATCTCAGTAGAATTTCCCTTGTTTGGTTCTTCTTTTACCTATCCAATCATAGCCAGAGCATATCCATTAATAGCTTCTCTTCCTGCCACTGCACTGTTATCTTTGGAGTCACCCAAGGATCAAACCTTGGCCCCCTCCTCTTCCTCATCCACATGCTGCTCCACAGTGGCATCATTCAAAGACAGGTTCCACACATACGCTTACAACACCCAGCTCTATCTCTCCACTGCTTCTGTGTAGTTAGACTGCTTGTCTGACATCCAGCCCCCGCCATAAACTCCATAGCCGTCGCCATTGATTCCATGCCCATCCCCAGACTATCTTGGGTTGAAGCTGACTGTTTGCAGTCTTGGCCGTCTTGTTTGATCCCAAGCTGAGCTTCCGACCCCTTAATCTCTCTATCACAAAGATCATCTACTTCCACCTCTGTAACATCGCCCGTCTCTGCCCCTGATTCAGACCATCTGCTGATGAAACTCTCATCCATGCATTTGTCACCTCCAGATGCAACTATTCCAGCCTCCCATCCTCCACCTTCCATAAATTTTAGGTCATCCAAAACTCCGTTGCCCTACCCCCCACTAAGTTCTGCTCACCTGCACCCCTGTGCTCGCGGATCTACATTGGCTCCCGGCCCACCAACACCACAAATTTTAAATTCTCATCCTTGTGCTTAAATCCCTTTATGGCCTTGCCCTCCCTATCTCTGAAACCGCCTCCAGCCATACGATTCTCTGAGAACTTTGTGTTCCTCCACTGGCCTCTTACAAATCCCCCACTCCATTCGCCCCAGCATTGGCGACCGTGCCTTCAACTGTCTAAGTCCAAGGCTCTGGAATTCCTCCCTAAACCTCTTTGTCTCTCCACCTTCCTTTTCTACTTTACGACGGCCCCCTCAAAACCCACCTCTTTGAACAAGCGTTTAGTCACCCCATCTAATATCTCCTTTGGCTTGGTGTTGATTTACGCTTCTGTGAAGCGCCTTGGGACATTTTTCTACATAAATGCGCTATATAAATGCAGATTGTTGTTGTAGCTAGCGAAAGGTTGAAGGTGAACTATTCTGCAAATATATATACTGCATTATATTTTACTACCATTTATTATTTTCTGACTGTATGTCTTATAACATCAACCATGGATGCATAATTTCTAACAAGGACTGTCACTATATTTTGATGATTTAATAACTGGTTTGCAAAAAAACCTGCAGCAAATGACGTGGCTAAGTAAGCAGGAAAAACAGTGTTTAGCTTAAACTAGAATTTTGCTTTATAAACGTAAGTAAAGAAGGCAAGAGAAGACCATCAGGCGCATCGTATATATTTTAGATGGTGCAACCTCTTGTAGCAACCTCTCCAACCACTAGTAATGTTAACTTCTGGGGGAACCAAAACCAGAGGGAATAAAAACTATAGCCAACTATGTGTGAGGGTGAGGTAAAGCACATGGATTGAATACTGATTGATAGAGATTGTTGATAGGTGGGTGATGGGGGTGCAGTGAATTGAGCAGTGAATGAGGCTAGTGGTGCAGTTGGTAGGATATGCCATTTGAAGATGAACTCATTGACCTTGAAATCTCGTGTCACATCATTAAACTTCTTCCTGCACTGCATCCATGTTCTTGGAGCTACACTCCTTGCATTGACCTCCGCCACTGCTGCTTCCCACTACCTCCTGATACAGGGGGTCTCTCCTTCTCTCACTTCTTGCACCAAGACTTCCAGTCCAGTCAGAACACCTTGGTGCTCTCTCTCTCTCTCTCTCTCTCTCTCGCATGTTCAGCCATTCCTCAAAGTATCACAGCACAGATTCACCTATCAAATGACTCCCACTACTTCTTGCAGGCACAATGCACCTAGTGCTAGCCACTCACGATATCGGGCCCCTGCTGATGCTTGCAGCCAATGAACAGCGCGGGTAGCGCTGACTGTGCGCAACAATAATTTAAAGCAGCAGACAGCACAAATTTAATATGCTGCCTGCATCGCAATGAAAGGGCGTGGGTTAATTACGTACCATTATTCCCACACCCATTTTTGAGGTTAGCCAATTTAACCCCCAATATTACCTAATTTAAAAAAAAATAATTAGATACCCCAGTGATGATTATTTTGTATTGCATGCAAATGCAGTATGGCGTTCAGCATTTTCTATCATCAATTCATTGCACTTCCAATTTAGGATGTATTTACACTGCATATTTAGCTTTTGTGAAAAGTGATTTCAACCCAGCTTAACTATGGAAGAAGTGAAGTGACCCTCCCTGGAGGGGTTAGTCTCACGTCACTTTGGCCTGAATCTTAGGGTAGTGCAAATGCAGTGCAATCTCAAACTTGGGCCGTAATTTTCTGGGGTCCGTGCGGGCGTGATTGGAGGCAGGTCGGGAGGCTTCCCACCAGCAGCACCAACAACACCACCAACCTTCTCCTCAACCACCTGATGCTGCACAGGACAGAGGGCATCAGCGCAGGGCTGCACCGTGCCAGAGGCGATACCCCCAACAGGGGTCTACAGGCAGAGGATGAGCTTCCTCAACATGACTGAGCGGCAGTACCAAAGGAGGCTCAGGCTATCACGCCAGGTCGTCGCAGACATTTGCAGATTGCTGGATCAAGACCTGCAGCCCAGAGGAGCAGGTGGACACACCTTACCAGTGGCTGTCAAAGTCACCAGCACCCTCAACCTCTTTGTCTCAGGATCCTTCCAGGGATCTGCAGCAGATATTTGTGGCATCTCGCAGTCGGTCGCCCACAGATGCATCACACAGGTCACCGATGCCCTCTTTGACAAGTCAGCCAATTATATCAACTTTGCCACTGATGAAGCCAGTGCTACTGAGCGGGTGCTGGCCTTTGCCACTCTGGCTGGCTTCCCACGGGTGCAGGGCGTCATCGACTACACAAATATAGCCATCAAGGCACCCCATCATCACCCAGGAGTTTTTGTCAACTGCAAGGGCTTCCACTCCCTCAATGTGCAGCTCGTCTGCACCCATAGTAAGATCATCATGCATGTGTGTGCCAAATTCCCTGGCAGCTGCAGTGACTCTTTCGTCCTGCGCCAGTCCACCCTCCCTCAGCTCTTCGCTCCTCCAAACACACTTTCCGGCTGGCTACTTGGAGACAAGGGCTATCCACTGAAGACGTGGCTCATGACAACCTTGAGGAGGCCAAGTACTAAGGCAGAGGAGAGATATAATAAAGAAAGACTTGCATTTATATAGCGCCTTTCACGACCACCGGACGTCCCAAAGCGCTTTACAGCCAATGAAGTACTTTTTGAAGTGTAGTCACTGTTGTAATGTAGGAAACCACATGAAAGCCACATTTCCACCAGATATGTCATAGAGCAGACAACAGGCATGCTGAAAATGCGCTTCAGATACCTTGACAGATCTGAAGGAGCCCTTCAGTACGCACCAGCCAGGGTCTCCAGAATCGTCGTGGTCTGCTGGCCCTGCACAGCATAGAGCAGCAGCGAGGATTAGCGCTGCATAAGGAGCAAGACTCTGAGTGCACAGCCTCTTCAGAGGAGGAGGAGCAAGAGGAACCTGCAGTCCAGATCCCACCAGCACCTGAGCACATTGCTGTCCGGGAGACCAGGGATGGCCTCATCATGGCCAGATTTACTTAACTTCATGCATTACACCCATATGGCTGCCACATGCTGCGCCAGGTTTGCACCACCCCAAAGCAACACCATAAAGCATCCCTGCAATGACTAAGCCATTCCTTTCACACTGACCACCATTGCTGGAGGTAACGTTATATCTGACCATTCACTCCAACTCACTGAGCAACTTCCAAAGGTGCACATAAATTTGTCCATGACCATAAAGTGATGAAAATAAATAGTTTTATGCGTGACATCACAGTAACGGAAACTTTACAGAAACATTTATTGAAACACCCAAGTGGCTACCCTTGTGCATCTACTTATGTTTCATCTTTCTCTTACGCGTGCTTCTATGAGGTGCTACCCCTGTGGCTTCAGAAGAGGTAGAGGCAGCCTGCTCACTTCCCTGCTGCGACTGCATAGACACTTTTGGCGGACGTCCTCTGGGATTTGGAGCCTGTGATGGCCCCGCCAAAGTCAGCTCCTGCTGCGATTATGCAGGGGCAGACTTGGCCATCACGATCCGAGGAGACATCTGGGGCTCTGACTGAGGAAACGGGGGAGAAGTGTGAGCGCATTGAGAGGAGCCCCCACTTCCATGTCTCCTCTCACCATCGTCCCTCTCATGGGCCATCCACACTTCCCTGCTAGCAAGCAGCTGGAGAGCACCTTGCTGCACATCAGTGTGGCCATGAGGACCCACACCTACGTTGACATCCATACAAGAGAGGAGGTCTATGAGCGTCTGCCATCTATTCTCCATAGATAGCCATCTCTTCTCCATAGTTAGCCAATGCTCCTGTGAGTGGCGCATTAGCTGCTCCTTGCAGGTGGCCATCCTTTCCATGGAAGAGCCTACAGTCACTATTGCCTGCGACATGGTGGTGCGCCTGTTGGAGATGGACTCCTCTATTCTTTGCACATTTGCAGACATTGCGGTCGCAAAACCTGTCACAGCTTCCTGCACTTCTTGCTGCACCTCCAGAATCGCCCTCTTTCTGGATGGCCCCCGAGGCTCAGCATCTGCATGCAGCTGAGCAGAGCTGGGAGTGTCCTGCGCCCTCTGGCAAGGAGTCTCCACTGCTGTTCCTGTCTCCACCATCTGCTCTTGCTCACTTGTGACTTGTGATAACATTACTCTATCTCGTGGGACCCACCGAGGTGTGCGTATCTGCGCTGGTGTTGGATGTGCTTACGTCTGGTGACGGGTGTGCCCTCACTGAAGCTGGAGGCTTCTCTGAGGAATTGTCTTGCTCTTCCTCCTGGACAGTGATAGGGGGGAGGGGCGGGTGGGTACTTGATGGCCCTGTGGGAGAGTAAAGAGATGAGTTAGATATGTCATATCAAGTATGGGTATAGATAGCATTATGCACATGATGAACATTCACTGGCTGCTGATGTCAGTCCCCATATGAGTGACTCCGGTATGCCATGTGGCTTTATGAGATCTAATTCTGGCATCAGGTTGCTGAGATGTCTCCGTCTCCCACCTCCAGCTGCTCTGCGACTCCAGACACTTCCAAGGCAACCTCTTCTGCTGCTGTTAAGGTGACCAATGATGGCGTTCCACCTCCAGTTCTTTCCCTCGCCCTCTCATTGTAGGCTCTCTTGTCCTTCAAGGAGGGAAAGAAGAGAAGGCTGACTGAGAGTGATGGAATGAGTGTAAGGAATGGATGGGCTACATCTTTAGAGTGGGGTGGTAATGCCAAGTGGCCTCCTTGTGTGTTGTTAGTTGGTGTGATTGCATTAGGGTGAGGGTGAGTGTGAGTTGTGGTTAGTCAGATGGGGATGTGATAATGTAGATAGAGAGAGAGGGATGGGTGGACGTGCAAGGTATGTTGGTGCGAGTAAGGATGTGCAGGAGTAGGCTTGGAAAGGCAGAGTGATGGGAATGTGATGAGAGGCACAGCAGGATGAAGTTGAGTGTGACTTTGCACTCACCTTTCCTGATCTAATGAGATCATTGAAACGTTTGCAGCACTGCATCCAGGTCCTCCTCACAACATCCCTCTTGTTGACCTCCTCTGCTATTTGGTCTGTTGGGGAGGTCTCTTCCACCCATCGGAAGGAAAAAGGACCTCCCTGCGTGCTCTCCCACAGGCATATGGAGGGACTCATCTGAGAACCTGGGTGCAGCCCTCTGTCTCTGTGCAATCATGTTTAAAAATCTTTGTCACACTCCAATGGTCCAGTGCAGTGCCTGCACTATCCTAGATGAACCTTCAAATGCAATGTGGCCATGGCTCCTTTAAATATCCTGGCTGAAGACGCGTCACATAGGGCCGGGTAATGCGCAGGGCTGCCTGAATAGGCGCCATTAATGGAAAGTCGATCTCAGGAGTGGGATGGACTCAGGAACGGGGTCGCGACCCGCCACGGCGACCGCCCGCACTCGACCCACCCAGACAGAAAATTCCGCCCTTCATTTGCAAAGTGATTGGGGTCTCTTGGACCCCATGGATACTTTAAAAACCTACCTGATCTTAATTTACATCTTTAGAAAGTTGGGATTTTCTCCTCTCTGCTCTTTAAACCATTTAATTTCTAACCTTTGAGACTGCTCTGAAAATGCTAGGAATGCTGCAGAGCTCTCTTCTAAACACAACAGTTAAAGTTCCAGCCAGGCAGGAGCCAAGCAGTATAAATAGGGTTCTTATGCTGGAACCTAAACTACTATTGTCAGAGCAGTCTGCAGGTTAAATGCAACTGGAGACAAGATTTCATATAGTGAGCACAGTTTATAGATAGAACCACTGAAGTTAAAGGGGAACCGGAGGGATATAAGCAGATCAAAAAATCTCGGACAGATCCAAACACACTGAGAATGAATAGATCTATAACTATCAAGAACTGTTCTACAGCTGGGAAGGTAGCATGCGCCCTGAGATTGCATAAAACTCAAAGGGGGAAAAATTCGGTTGATTAGTGCCTCCCGTTAGCGCCCTAAGAGGGCGCTAACGGGGCGCAAAGCAACTAGCGCCCGAGCGTGGCGATGTCTGCGCCGCTCGCGAAATTGACCAGACATTTTGCGGTGGCATTAAACACTACCGCCACGATCTCCTGCGCCCGCAGATCGTGACGTCAGTCGAGCGTGCAACGCCCTGGTAGCGCCCCGGACCGGATATTGAGTCTCGCCCCCTGCCTTAGCGCCTGCTGCTAGGAATGACAGGTAAAGGGGAACGTTTTCAAGTCGGGAAGGGGCTGGGGGAGCGCTATTTAAAGGCATGCGCTTCCTGCCTTTTCTTGTCGGCAAAATTTTTGGTTTTAACGCTGTCCTAAGGAGTTTTGGCCCTCAGCCCCACTTTTGAGGTTCCTAAGCACCGAGCTCTTTCCCTGGGCCTATCCATTAGTGCTTCCACACAATTGCTTTTGAGGTCACTCCAGGCCAAGATTCAAGGCTGCAATGAGCAGGGTGTGGCTGGCCAGCAAGATGGCCCCTCCCCTTTAAGAACTGGAGGGCGCCAGTGTGTCTGGCTTCCATGGTAACTGAGATCGCCTGAGCTTCGGTAGCGTTCTGAGGTAGCGCCTCGCTCCCTGACGTTTGCACCTTAAGAGAGGTGTGTAGCGCCTGATTTAGCGCTCAAATCACCTCCAGGGGCGATAGAGGCGAATTTTGCAGTCAGAGGCGATAATTAGCGCCAAGCGGTAAACTTTAAGCCCGGCCGATATTAGCGCCTCAAAATGGGCGATACCGAATTTCTCCCCCAAAGCTTTGCATGCACACAGTGGGATCCCAAAAACTACTAAAAGGGACATTACTCTCTGTATCTGTGCTACGAATTCGGGTCTGCTGCAGATATCTACTCGGGTTCAGTGGTGTGTGTCGCTCCCTTAAGTGCTCTGGTCAGCAGCTTCTTGGGGAATTTGACTCCCTATCACTGCCCTATTTCTACTAGTGGAATAGTGGGACCCAGGCTCTAGCAATGAAACACTCTTGTGTTCTGGCCTGGATCTCCGTGTCTTACGCATGTGTTTTCAAAGGTGGATTGAGTTAACAGTAGACGAGATGGCATTCAGTTTGATTCGTTCCACATTGATTTATTCCACAGTGGGCGAAACATACAAGATGCGAGTATGCGGAGACATTTGGTGTAATCAGTATAACAACAACAACAACTTGCATTTATATAGCGCTTTTTACATAGTAAAACATCCCAAGGTGCTTTACAGGAGCTTAATCATACAATACTTGATGCCGGGCCACAAAAGCTTGGTCAAAATAACTTCTGTTCATGTACGATTACAGAAATAAAGAACACATGTACGCTAGCCTGCTCCTGTGAGTCTAACTCTACCCTGTTTTACCACCCAGAACACTTCTTTCACAACCTTTAGCTGTTCCCCTCACTCTTCGGGGTTAATCTAAACTAACCCGCCTGTCAGGAAACTGACGAGATTGGGTACAACGCTCATTTTATACCGTATCCAATTTTACTCTCCACTGAAGTCAATTGAGAGTAATATTGGGAAGGGTGTAAAAGTGACGTTTCACCCGATGCCGTGGGTTTTCCAGCCAGCGAGTTAGGTTAAAATGACATCCTTGGTGTCTGTGTTCTTGTTTTTAAACACCAATCTCAACAGCCTCTCCGGAGATCAAATTTTTTTTTCCAACACCAGGGTGTGGAATGTCTCTGAATAACCAGACGTAGCTAATGAATTGGCGACTGTTTGGGTCTCTCTCAGAGCTTCCATTCCTGTAGTGTAATTACCATTTGTCTGCTGACTGCTCCACAACTCAGCAAGGGGCTGTCTTCGGAACCTAACCCCTTTAGGCAAGTTTCTGCTTCTCCCATCTTAGTGTCAGCCATGGCTCAGTGGTAGCACTCTCACCTCTGAGGCAGAAGGTTGTGGGTTCAAGCCCCACTCCAGAGACTTGAGCACAAAATCTAGGCCGACACTCCAGTACAGTACCGAGGGAATGCTGCACTGTCGGAGATGCCGGGCTGGATTTTATGAATGGAGACGTATTGGAGGCGGGACTGCTGCTTGCCCGGTTTCAGTCCCGCCTCCATCAGCTTCTGGCCAACCAGCAGGGATTTTCCCCTAATTGACCTTGTTAAGCCCGCCCAGCGGGCTCAGCAGGCCAATTAGGGGGAAGTCAGTGACAGAGCACGTCAACGTATGACGTGTCATCTGTCAAGAATTTTTGAAAGAAGAAATGTCATCGTTTGACAGCTCTGTGAAGCTGTCAAACACTGGCATTCTGTGTAGTTTGATGAGACCTTGTGTTCAGGACTCATCAAACCTTTCTACTTTGCAGAAATCAGCTGGCTGTTGGATCGGAGGATCCAACTACCAGTCTGTGATCTCTACAATGGAGATGTTGGGGACTACGGCTCCACAGCGGCTGAAGGCCGTAGGGAGAAACAAAGGTAAGTTAACATTTTCTACCACTTTACACTCACCTTACATACTTACCATTCCACACTTGCACCCATCACTCACCTCTACATCGCACTTTCAGACCCCTCTGACCCCCGCAGACCTCCTACTCACCTCCTACACCCCAGCGGGGATCCTCCAGGTCGGGAAGCCTGCACTTCAGAACGTAAAATGGGGATAATCCTATTTTCTGCCTGTTAACTACCTGTTAACAGGCAGTTAATAGGCTTTAATCCCTTCCCGCCTCCAAGGAGACGGGACCCGGGGCAGGACGGCTTCCCGCTGTCGAAGTTTCGACTTCCGAGTAAGACTCTTGAAACAATATCGTCAAAGAAGGCTTTATTATTTACTTTACTTGCAAGGAGAATGCAACCGTAGCCAAATAGCTACGATGACACACTGAAGAATCACAGAAAATGGAAGATCTTATACACTGAAAACACAAGCTTCCCATATCACATGACATGTTGTTTAAGGTAAGCTAAGTTAAAGTTAAAAAAAACATAAATGCCTTACAATGAGACTAGCTAATCTCTACAAAATGGAGTCTATCTATCTGTTCTTCTCCTTCTACCAAGGCCAAGGCACCTGGCTGTTTAGTTCACTAGCCCTTGGTTATCTCAAGTTGATTAGAAGAAGCCTTTTTGTTCTGTACAATGCAAAACAACATAGTCTGCAAGTTTAAATTCATCTTCATGAGAAACATAACAACTTTATCTTTTTTTCCAAACAAGTCAGAGTCGGCCATTTTGTATTTTTGTTTGTCTCAAAGAAGCCATTTTGTCCGAGACAAAAACTGCACTTCCACATTCCCCCCTTTTTGTCCTTCTAGGACAAAATAGCTCAATTTAACCCTTTTGGTCTCTCCTGTCTGTTCCTGTACCAAATTTGGATTTTGGCCAGGGATGCCAACTTCTTTTCTGTTTTAACCATCCTCGGAATTATACCTGTATTGATGGCTGACCTTATTTAAGATCGTCTCTCCTTTCTGTCTATCCTTAGGGTTGGGCATGTAATTCTTTTAATTCTAATTTGTCCAGTCTTAATTTTGGCCACTGTAACTGGCATCATCTTGGTCATCTAATCCTTAAAAATTTATCTTACCCAATTGCCTTAGCTCTTCCCCTAGGGGACTGTTCTTCTCTTCTTCTTCATTTACTTCCCTCTGTACCATCATACTTCCTCCAGGTATAACTGCCTTACCTAGCCTATTACAACAGCATTTAATCATTGTGACAAACAGAATTACTGCTACCATTACTACTAATCCATACAATAATATTTGTCCCATTGATTCCAGCCATCCTCCCAGTATCCAGTCAAACCATCCTTGGCTCTTTGGATTCTTATACTGACTCACTGCATCTCTTATGTGTTTAACTATGTTAGTTATATTTTCTGAATTGTCTGGGATATAGGTACAACATTCACTCCCTATCAAAGCACAAGTTCCTCCTTTATTTGCCAACAGATAATCTAATGCCATTCGATTCTGCAATGTCATTACTCTTATAGCTAACGTTTCTGCACTCATTTCGGACAATCCTTCCTCAGTTTCATTTGCCGCTTTTTCTATCAGATCTGCTAGCTCGTTTACTTCTCCCATTAACTTCCCTATTCCGTATGGGGCTATTAATACTCCAAAGACTCTTTCATAAGTTGCTATCTCTCTTTTACTTCTTTGGAATTCATAATGTTCTCCTATATTGTCTAAAATGTGGATATAAGGTACTACATAACCCAAATAGCAGGACCCTGTCCAGTTATGTGGCAACCATGGATAAGCCTTGTTCCCGCATATAAAATAGGTGCAATTATAGGCCGTCAAGTTACCCTCTCCTCCCATCCATATTCGGATAGGGTCGCCTGTCCAGTGGGACCTACTGGTTTTATTATTTACTTTAGTCCAGTCAAATTGAAAAAAAATCCCTGCTCAAGCAGGCCAGGAATTGGTGGTTGCCACATGACTGTTTGATTACAGGAACTCTCTCCGACTTTCTTTTCATCCTGCATCCTGCTTACTGCAGCCTGCTTTTTAAAACATAATGCCCCTTGTGGTCTACCGACTCCTGAGGTATTAGTTAATACAAGAAACGGGGGTGTTCGAGTATGATTATAATTGGGCTGATACCACCCCTGAAAGGTGGTTAGGTTATACCCTGCTGATCTCCACTGTTCTACATCTGAGGTCTTATCCGGGTCCCTTGAACTGTTTCTTCTTATTACCCATTCTGCTGTTTCGGAAGTATTAAAGGGAATTGATCTGCGGGGGTTCCCTCCCGTGGTGTGAATAGGTATATGGGCACAGACCCAACAACTAGATCTACCACTAATTTTAGCATGCTCGTAAGACATGTACAAGAAAGTGTTAACATGTAATTCTCGTTTCTTCCGGGATCCTTCCCCACCTCTTTGGCACGTCATGCGTATCAGTCCGATTAGTATGCAAAATATAAGTAACAGCTTCATTGTGTAAGTCCTTCAAAATTTAATTGTCCTTGTTTGGTGCTTTCTTGCAATGGGATGCGTGGATCCAGGTAGATCTTCCCTTGACTTTTACAGCTGTATTTGTTGCCAAGAGTACTTGATACGGACCTTTAAAGCGTGGCTGCAGACCGTTCTTCCTCTTGAAGACTTTTACGTAGACGTCATCTCCTGGTTCCAAGTTATGGCACTTTCCTTCTGCTGGTTCTGTTTGAGCTTCCTTTACCTGTTGGTGAAAGCTAGAAATACATCTAGTTAATGCAATGCAATAGTTTAGCATATTTTCATCCATTTTATGAATGTCCATTTGTTTAACCGTAAAGGGTGCTGAGAATGGCAGTCTTTGGGGTCGTCCCATTACAATCTCATGTGGCGACAGTCCAGTTGCCCTGTTAGTTGCTGCTCGCATTATCATTAATGCTAAGGGTAATAGTTCGACCCATTTAAGTCCGGTTTCATTGCAAAGTTTAGAAAGTTTATTCTTCAGCATTCCGTTATATCTTTCTACTAGTCCCGCGGATTGCGGATGATAACTGCAGTGGAAATGCTGATTAATCTGCAAAGCCTTACATAGTTCCTTTATGATCATTCCAGTAAAATGCGATCCGTTGTCGCATGAAAGTTGCATAGGTATTCCAAACCTTGGTATGATTTCTTTTAACAAACACTTTGCAACTGTTACAGCATCATTCTTTTTACATGGAAAAGCTTCAACCCATCTTGAAAACATATCTATGATTACCAACACGTATTTGAATCCTAAACATACAGGCAATTCAATAAAATCCATTTGCAAATTTACAAAAGGGCCTGATGGATTTGGGTGGGAGGCAGACTGTACTTTCTCTGTCTTACCTGGATTCATTTCCTGGCAAATGGTGCACCTTTCACTAATTTGTTTTGCAATTGCCGAAATACCTGGTGCATACCATGTTTGATTAATATAGCCTGCCATCCCCCCTTTGCCCGCATGCGTGAAAACATGAACGCATCGGGCAATCCACGGGAGTAAAGATTTCGGAGCCACCATGCGGCCGTCATGGTGAACCCATATCCCTTCAGGCGTTTTAAAGCAAGAATCCCTTGCCCAACTTAACACTTCGTCCGAGTTAGCCTGTGACTGAAAGGCTAAAACATCATTAATAGAAGGTGGGTCATTGTCTGATTTTTGTTGACGCAAAACAAAAGCTGAGACTTGTGGCCCTATATCAGACAGAGCGGCTGCTTTAGCAGCTCTATCTGATCGTTCGTTACCCAGTGATATCTGATCCTGACTAGCTGTATGAGCCTGACATTTGATAACTGAGATTTTAGCAGGACACAATAGAGCCTTTAAAAGGTTGTTAATTTGTTCGGCATTTTTAATAGTCGATCCTGAAGAAGTTAGAAATCCCCTTAATTTCCAGATCTGTCCGTAATCATGGGCAACTCCGAAAGCGTACCTGGAGTCAGTATAGACGTTAACAGATTGATCAGTAGCCAGTATGCAGGCCCTTGTAAGGGCGAAAAGTTCTGCTTGTTGTGCTGAAAATGATTGAGGTAATAAGAGTGCTTCCACAACTGAATGATCATCTGATATGGCATACCCAGCTCTAGGTGATCCCTTGTTATCCCTAAGGGCTGACCCGTCTACATAGTATATTAAGTCACTATTAGAAATAGGAGTTTCAGATAGATCTGTTCGAGGCTTTGTCACCAACTGGGTGATCGTCTCACAGCAGTGTGGAACTCCATCTTCTTCCGTGGGCAGCAGCGTGGCTGGATTCAAAACCGAACATCTTTGAATTAGGAGATTAGGGTTAGACAGTAATTCAACCTCATATTTACTGCTACGGGCTAATGTCAGGTGTTGAGTGGCGCATTTTGTTAACAGTATCTCAACTGAATGTGGCACCAATAAAATAGTCCGGTGATTGAGCGTGATGCCTTGAGCTTGTTGCACAGCATAATAGGCAGCGGCTAGAATTGGCAGACATCCGGGCAGGCCGCATGCAACGGGATCCAATTGGGTACTAAAATAAGCTAAAGGTCTCTGTTTATCACCATGGGTTTGAGTCAAAACGGATTGAGCAAAGCCCAATTTATAGTGGACAAAAAGATTGAACTGTTTCTGATAGTCTGGCAGTCCTAATGCTGGAGCCGATATAAGGGCTTGCTTAATATTCTCAAAGGCGTCCGTTGCCTTCTGATCCCAAGCAAGAGGATCTTCCTTGGTGGGCATGGAGATATCAAGTAATGGGCGCACCAGGTCTGAATACCCCAGGATCCATTGTCTACAGTATCCTGACATGCCAAGAAAATGTTTTAATTGCCGTTTAGTGGTAGGTAACGGTGCTTCACAAATTGCTTTGATTCTCCTTTGTGATAGGCAGCAGCTATCCCCACGGAGTTCATGTCCTAAATACTGTACTTTCTCTGACACGAACTGCATCTAGAACGTGATACTTTATGTCCCTTTGCTGCCAAGGCATGGAGCATAATAAGCGAGTCAGTTTGGCATGACTGTTTATCAGGTGAAGCTATCAGCAAATCATCAACATATTGGATAAGTGTGGACCCTCCAGTGAAGAGAATGTCCTCTAAATCACGCTTGAGGCTTTGAGAAAAGATTGTGGGACTCTCTGTGTAACCTTGTGGCAGCCTTGTCCAAGTGTACTGTGTTCCTTTAAATGTGAAAGCAAATAGGAACTGTGAATCTTGGTGGATAGGGATACTGAAGAAGGCTGAACATAAATTGATGACGGTGTAATACTTTGATCCAGAGGGAATACTAGTTAAAATGGTAGCCGGATTTGGCACAACTGGGGAGACTGGTAGTACTAATTCGTTAACCGCTCTGAGATCTTGCACTAGTCTCCATTTCCCACTTTCCTTCTTTTCAACTGGCAAAATTGGAGTGTTACATGGGCTCCAAGTTGGAACGATTATTCCTTGCTTTAGCAAAGAGTTAATGACAGGCTGAATTCCTTGTTCAGCTGCTACTGAAAGCGGGTACTGAGGTCTTCGGGGCAATAGGCTGGATGGTCTTAATGTGACTTTATATGGCTGAGCAGTTAGCATTTTGCCAACCTCGTTCGAATGACTAGACCATATTTGTGGCGGAATTTGATCGAGCAGTTGCTCCGTTTCCCGTGAGATAATTGGAGGGAAACATTCTTGTAAAGGATACATAGTGCATCTATCAATAGGGACATACACCTGTAGTCCCTTTTCTGAACAAATTATTGTTGCTTGCATTTTGCATAGCAAATCTCTCCCTAAAAGGTTCATAGGGGCATCGTCTGATAGGAGAAAGGCATGTTGGCCAGAGAAATTGTCTGCTTGTATTGAATAAATAGTATTCTGGTCCGTCGGTGTTGCGGAAGCTGCTTGCTCCATTAAGAGGGAAACTTTATTCTTTTGGTCCCTATTTCTCTCCTGAATTCCTTTCAGAATTTGTGTCAATTCAGGAGCTGTTTTATGTCTCCAATCTAGGCAAACTAAAGTCAGTGGTTCTTTAAGTTCTGTTCTGAGACCATTTACGAGGGCATTGATTAAAGGAATCTGGTAATTTTCTTTGGTCATTCCAGAATGCTGCCCCATAATTGCTTCTATTCTTAAAGTCATTCGTCTAACTTCATCTTGTTTAGCCAATTTACTCACGGGGTCTTTTCTCCTATTTTTAATGCTAGATCTACTGGCTTGTATACTACGCCTTTCTGCTTCCTTTTTCCAGTCTGAAAAGGCTGACCAATTTACTGACTTTTTACCTCTTCTTTGTGGGTCTCTATTTGCGAGACAGTCCTCTAGACATGTAATTCTGTCTAGGTTAAAAGTTCCATCAATAGGGAATGGGTGTTTGTCATTCTTGGTCTATTTAGACCAATCAGACAAATCCCTTATGGATGTCCGACCACAGTTCTGGAAGATGTAAAAAGCTGGAGTTCCTTTTTCTTGGATCTTACTCTGTGAAGTTCCCATCTTAGTAAAATTTTAGGCTGAAGCTTATCTTTTGTAAAACAATTAACAAACTTAAACCAACAAACGCTTGATTATCATTCAAGACAAGTCTTCAAAGGATTAAACAGCTTTTAGCTCTCTGTACAAAAGAGTGGGTGGAGCTAAAACATAAACAAAATGACAGACACCTTTTTTTTTAGGCAGATTTTTCAGACAAAATAATACTGTAACTTAACAAACTTAAACATTCACAGTCAGGGAAACTTTCACTCTTTTTAACACACACTTTCACACAACTGAGATCTCAGTATTCCCTTTAAGATTCCTTTCACTCAGCAAATCCCGGATTTTATTTGTCTCGGCACAGACATTAATAACTTCCATGTCGATAAAACTTAAAATTTCTCTTTTTTATTTACATTGGTGTCTCAGCAGCTTTCCAAATCTTTTTTTTTGCTGAGTTTCAGATTTCAATGTCGGTAAAGTTATACTAGGCACTCTTCTTCTAAATCGCAAGTTTTACCCTTTACCCCCTTACGATTATATTTGACCATCCGAAGTTCTACAAGCGATGAACAATAACAAAAACTAACAACAATCAAGACAATTATAAGTAATGCAAAAAGCCCAAACAGGCAAACAAATCAAGTAATCAAACATTTAACCTTATACTTTAAACTAAACAAATAGTCAATTCTCAGTTTTGCATTGTTCTCCACTACAAACTGAGTCCTTAACATTTAACTTATACTCTAAACGAAGGTTTCTTATCTAAATCTTTCTGCCGCGAGATTCTTTTTTTTCTTCTTTCACAGCTCAAGGGGCCCACCCTTGATACTGCAGTTTTAATCTTTTAGCGCTTTCTCATAACCTGGTACCTTTTATCAGTCCGGGATACAACCCTGTCGACTTTTTCCCTTGCCTCCTTTGCCCGATAGTTTTGAAAGTATCGTCAGTATCCTCCTCCCTTTTTTTTTTAATGTTAAAAATCAAAAGTTACAAGATTCAACTCAAATCTAAAACATGAGTCATAACAATCGCAGTGCTCCCGTCGGAAGAAACAGACCACACCAATTCAGTATCTAATGAGAAATCCTTTTTTTGTGAGAAAACATCACTGTGGCCATTCAGGATTTGTCACTAGAAATTCATGGTGTCTTTTGTCCGTGACTTACCGAAAGGTAGCAAGCGATCTCGGTGGAACCTCCAAGAAATACTGTCGAAGTTTCGACTTCCGAGTAAGACTCTTGAAACAGTATCGTCAAAGAAGGCTTTATTATTTACTTTACTTGCAAGGAGAATGCAACCGTAGCCAAATAGCTACGATGACACACTGAAGAATCACAGAAAATGGAAGATCTTATACACTGAAAACACAAGCTTCCCATATCACATGACATGTTGTTTAAGGTAAGCTAAGTTAAAGTTAAAAAAAAGCATAAGAAATGCCTTACAATGAGACTAGCTAATCTCTACAAAATGGAGTCTATCTATCTGTTCTTCTCCTTCTACCAAGGCCAAGGCACCTGGCTGTTTACTTCACTAGCCCTTGGTTATCTCAAGTTGATTAGAAGAAGCCTTTTTGTTCTGTACAATGCAAAACAACATAGTCTGCAAGTTTAAATTCATCTTCATGAGAAACATAACAACTTTATCTTTTTTTCCAAACAAGTCAGAGTCGGCCATTTTGTATTTTTGTTTGTCTCAAGGAAGCCATTTTGTCCGAGACAAAAACTGCACTTCCACACCGCCTCCTGGCAAGAGGGCACGGAGGCGGGTTGGGGTGGGTCTGCCACCTGCCCCCAAATTCTGCCACTTTCCCGGCAGTCCCGCCTCCATACCCGCCTCCTCGGGGCTGAGAAAATCCAGCCCGCCATCTTTTGGATAAGACATTAAGGGGGAAAAATTCGCGCCCCCTTTGCGCGCTAACTTCGCCGGGGCGTTACTTTTAGCGCCCCGAAAAAATTAGCGCCCCCGCAGCTGAACCTCACCGGTAGCGCCCCAAGACAGAGGTGGGGTGCTACTGGAAGCGCCTCGCCTCCCTCTTGGGGCACTGTGAGTGAATATCATGGCGCTGCGTGCAGCAGCTCCATGCTCTGTGACACATCGCGCCACGGTACTTCCTCCCCTTATTAAAGGGGAGGGGCCTAGCGCAGCGCAACACAGGGCCCAGCTGGGCCAGCAGGGATCGGAGTGCCGGCAAAAGAGCCCGGCACTCAAGAGAAGTGCCGGGCTAACGGAGCGCAGCTGGCACTCCACGGAGGGGCTGCTCAGGAGGCCGGGGACGGCAATGGGGGCAGGTGCTGGCAGGCGGCCAGCAACAAAAATGGCTGCCCGGCACCTACCCTTTAATTTGCACCGCCCAGCCGCAGGTAGGCCCGCCTGACCCTGTCGGACATAGCATCCGGTGGTAAGTCAGGGGGCACTACCGAAGATCGCGGCTGGGGCACTGCGCACGGCGATGACGCAGGGCGCTAACGGTTACTGCCGCTAACCTCCCGCTGAATTTCGTGGGAGGCGTTGGCGGCGCTGCGCCCAGGCGCTAGTTGCTTAGCACCCTCTTAGGGTGCTAAGCGGAGGCGCAAAGCAACTGAATTTTTAGGCCTAAACCTCTCGGGTGGACGTAAAAGATCCCATGACACTATTTGAAGAAGAGCAGGGGAGTTCTTCCCAGTGTCCTGACCAATATTTATCACTCAATCAACAGAGTACCTGGTCATTATCACATTGCTGTTTGTGGGAGCTTGCTGTGTGCAAATTGGCTGCTGTGTTTCCTACACATCAAAAATACTTCATTGGCTGTAAAGTGCTTTGGGATGTCCTGAGGTTGTGAAAGGCGCTGTATAAATGGAAGTTCTTTCTTTTCTAACATTGCTCATGTCCACGTCCAAGCCCTTTCTGTGGGGAAAAAAATAGACCAACAAATTCTGAACCATGATAGTCTGTTTTGCTTTTCTGTGTCTTGCTGATTCTAAACTGGGGCACAGGAGGTGGCAATAACTAAAAGATTTTGAATATTGTCACAGACCAGCGAGTTAAAAGGACAACACAGAAAAAAATGCTAGAGAAGAGGACTGGACAGGGGTGGGGAGGGAATATAAACCAGCAGGACACACCAAAGGCCATAAGGCACAAAAATAAGACTAGCTTGATTGGTCAATATGCTTGAAAACAAATCCCTGCATCTCTACTGAACTATACATAATTTAGAAGCTTCAAATAAATTGGACACACCATCTGCTCCTCCCGCCACCTCACAAACAAAATCTCTAGGGGTGATCATTGCCATGTTTTATGTGGGTCCAGCAAGGACTGGTTTGTAGATTCGTTGATTCCTTATGGCAAGTTGATGAGATAATTGTGCTAAATTGCAGCTGCACAGATAATAGTATGAGCACTACAGGTGTATTCATTCATAAAGATTTATTAAGTGATGTGTCATCAGCTTGTTTTCTCGTTGGCTAATCCTATTATCTACTGCAACGACAACATCTCCTAAAGAGCCTGGGACACTGTGATAGTGGATAGCAAAGAACTAAAGAAAATACAGATTCTAGTCAAGTCAGACCATCTCCAGTCTGGTTGAATTCACTGGAAAATATGGGCCTATGGGGGAGAAATTCAGTATCGCCCCATTTGGGGCGCAATTATCGGCCGGGCGCAAAGATTAGCGCCTGGCACTAATTATCGCCACCGACTGCAAACTTGACTTTTACCGCCCCTGGAGGTGATTGGAGCGCTAAATCAGGCGCTTCACACCTGTCTTAAGGCGCAAAGGCCGAGGAGCGAGGCGCTACCTCAGAGCACTGGCGAAGCTCATGTAATGTCAGTCAGCAATGGAACACACACACAATGGCACGGGCCAGGTCTTAAAGGGGATGGTTAATCTCACTTTCCATCCACATCCTGCTAATTGCAGCCTTGAATCTCGGCCTGGAGAGACCTGCACATCAAATCTGCTGGAAAGAACAATGGAGAGTACCAGGCAAAGAGCTCAGAGTGCAGCCCCCACAGTCTCTTCTAAATCGATACAAGGAATGGCAAATCAAAATGAACCTGCAAAGTGCTGCTCAGTACCCAAAACTCCTTCACACAACGTTGAAACTCTCCAGAAGTCTCTCTCTCTCTCTCTCTCAGAATGCGTAGTTCAAAAATGGCACCAACAATAAAAGGCAGGAAGCGGTCACCTTTAAATAGCGCTCCCCCTTTCCCTTCATGACTGCAGAACGCTCCACTCAAACTGTCGTTGCTAGCGTCAGGTGGTAAGGCAGGGGGGCGCCACTCAATATCTGCTCCGGGGCGATACTGGGGCGTTGCGCACTCGACTGACGTCACGATCTGCCGGCGCAGGAGATCGTGGTGGTAGAGTTTAGCGCCGCCGCAAAATGTCTAGTTAATTTCGCGAGCGGCGCAAACTTCGCCGCGCCTGGGCGCTAGATGCTTTGCACCCATTAGCGCCCTCTTAAGGCGCTAACGGGAGGCGCAACCAACTGAATTTTTCCCCCTATATCTTTTGTCTTTTTCATAGTTGTTCATGCCCCAGCAGACACTGCTACCAGCGGGTGCTTCTCTGAAAAAATGATAACCTGAAATCTCAAATCAGCAGCAACTTCTTAGATGATCCCAGTGATTTTTGAGAGGACTCAACAGTTTGGATGTGGGCATGACAGTTAATTTTAGCATTGCACGAATAACAGGCAGACAGTGTAACTGTAATATAACCGTGCTAAACCTGCACCGATTCCACTGTATTTTAGCTGAGCCAGACCAAAGTGATATTACAGCAGAGTGCAACTATAATGGTGCAAAACATTCACGTTAAATCTCCTTGGCTCTTTTCTAACTTAAAAAAAATGCCACCAGCAGTTGGAGGCTGCTGAACAGAGCTGTATATGTAGGTTGAAGTATATGTGCATGAAGATTTGATTTCTCTGATTTGAGAGCAGGGCAAACAGTAGTAAAGCTCCACACAGTCTGCTCGCAGTATTCCAAAAATGGTACCAATGTGACACTAATACCTGTACCAACACCTTAGCGTTATCTTCCATTTTGAGCGAGTTTTGCACTGATCAAGATTACCAATGTCCGTGCGGCAGAGTGCAACACTGATCAGGTACAGCACAGTCAGTTGCAGGTGAAAGCTCCTAACATCCCACCCTAACTATTTGTCTTATTCCTAACCTCAGAAGAACAGCCCTGACTGCACCAATGTAATTTTTCTTTTCCATTTTCCACACCTCATGGTCTCTCTGAATGAAGCCAACTTAATGCTAGACTAGGGCCAATTTTGTGCAGTGTCTCACACTCAGTAGAAACCAGGTTGATATTGCCACAACTTATTTAATATAGACTTACAGCCAGCAGGGAGAGGATACTGTCATTCTACCAGTCTGGCTGTAGCAGTTAAAGAACAATCTCCGAACACCCTGCACCACTCAGTTCCTCCCTTCCCCACCAGGCCTGCAACTGACATGTGACATGTGACATCCTAAACAACAACAACAACTTGCATTTAAATAGCGCCTTTAACGTAGTAAAACATCCCAAGGCGATAACAACATTTTTTAAGTTGAGTATCTTACAGAAACAAATTGCTTCTATTTACACTAAGTTTTAATCTACGTTGCTTATGCATGCACCAGATGTCACTGTGCTGTGTGTCAAAAGACGGAAATTGGGAAGAATTAAAAAGTCCCCTTGGATATGTGTTGCTTAATTCATTATTATTTGCTGTTTATTCAGAGATGGTGATTTATTTTGATATTACACAGGTACACTTGGCTCCAAAAATTTGACTCATCTCCTATATCTCCTTTCCTCTAAGCAGCTGAATTAGATGGTTAATGTGATCATGTGACAGGCTACGTATCGCACCGTGCAGTTAATGCTTCTTGCCGAAGTGTGCAGTGATCAAAGGATTACCATAGTTGACGCACACTAAGACAGTGGTTTTGCTCTAAATAAACTTTATGGTAATGTACAGGAAAAACAAAAGAGAGGAAAAAAAGCACTGGTGGCAAATTGTCAGGCCAGCACACAAAATGCTGAAAAGCAATACCGTGCAGCTGGAGCACAGTAACTTCAGGATTACAGGTATTCAGCTTTTAAGATCAGAATGACGAAGCTGGCAACCCTCAGCATTTTCTTCCATGTCTAGGATCTGTAGATAGTGTAAGTTAAGTTCTCTTTACCACCACTGAAAACTCTTTTATTATGTACACATACTGTGATCAGATTTTGTCTTGCGTCACTGCAACCACAATGCATCGGTGGTGGAGTGGGGTGGGGGGGCGTGAGGGGGGGATATTGAGCCCAGTGGCAGGGACACTGATCAAGTGAACTCTGTCCTGGATGATATCTAGCTTCTTGGGTATTGCTGCAGTTGCACCCAAACAGGAGAATGGAAGATGGTGGAGAGGCTTTGATGGGTGAGGAGTTGAGCCACTTATTGCAGAGTACTCTGTCTCTGACTTTCTCTTTCAAATGCTGACAGCATTTTCAGTTTTGATTTCAGATTTCCAGATTTTACTTTTTATCACATTATCATTGTAATGTATTATCACATGGTTTGTCACTAGGTTTAGTATGAGCACGCTCAGTTAGCTCTTGCCTAATAAAGCAATGATGCGGAGATGCCGGTGTTGGACTGGGGTGGACAAAAGTGAGAAGTCGCACAACACCAGGTTATAGTCCAACAGCTTTATTTGAAATCACAAGCTTTCGGAGCGGCTGCTCCTTCGTCAGGTGAAGTGAAGAAATACAAATGGGCACAGCATATATAGACAGAGAACAATGCCAGAGAACAATGCCAGACGACTACAGTTAATCTTTCTGACTGCCCTTTATCACATCTCGGCAGAGAGACAATCACGGCAATCAAATCCAACCGGAAGACATTACATCAAAGACGATAGCAAAATACAACAAGCAAGCACATGGACTAGCAACTCATCGTGTTTCTGTCCTTCATTTGTTCTACCCACATATATTACATTTTGTCCACGAGAATGGAATCCCAAAGCCATTTTTAGGGATCATGGAAGGACACAGTGTTCAACCTTCGAGTGGAAAAGTTTAAGGTGAATTTGTGGCACCTAAACTGAACTTTTGCGATGTTTTACTCTTAATGCTGATGCAGAATTGTCTGTGCTTCGCCTTCACATGTATGTATACACAGCAGCAGCGGCATTGATTCTCACAGGTACACAGGTAGCGTGCTGAGCGGATGGAGATGTTTTCAGGGCCAATAAGATTATTGAGACCAAAGGTGCAGATGAGAATGTTCAAGCTCAAAATAAAGTAATTCATGAACGTAAAAAAGCAATTTTTCTAACGGAGATCGGGCCAGATGTCTACAGAACGTTGACAAACCTACTCGCGCCAGAGAAAGCGAAGGATGCGTCGTTTGAAGACATTGTCGAGAAACACGAGGACCATTTCGACCCAAAGCCGTTAGAAATAGCAGAGAGCTATAAGTTTGGTACCAGAAACCAAAAACAAAGTGAAACTGTCAGTGAGTACATTGTAGTTCTTAAGAACCTTTGCATTGTAACTTCAGCACATTTTTGGATCGTGCGTTGCGAGATAAGTTTGTGTGTGGACAGGTGGATGAGCGCAAGTTACTGAACACTCCGAACCTAACGTTTGACATAGCATGCAAAATTGCCCTATCTATGGAGATGGAGTCTAAGAATGCTAGGGAGCTCCGTCCAACTCAAGTGACTAGTGCAGCTGAGGTCTACAGTCTACAGCCACAAAGCCACCGCCGAACCTAAAGATGTGAGACTCGGTCAAAAGCATGTCGGTGAGAGCAGTTCAGTGAATTGTTATCGCTGCAATGGAAATCACTCACCACAGACCTGCCAATATAGAAATGCTAAGTATTTTCACTACCAGAAACAAGGTCATATTTCAACAGCTTGCAGAGCTAGATCGAAAGCAGGAAGTAAGAACCATTCTAGTGGCAATGCAAAGCAGCGACAACAAAAGGGAAGAGTTGACAATATTGAAGTGAACACACCTGATGTTGAAGAACTAGGTATCTACAGTATCTATTCCACTAGCGACAACGCTAGCAGTCGTGTGAAAGACTTCCGTAGAAAACTTTTGATCAACGAGCGATATATTGATATGCGTATAGACACGGCGGCGGACTGCTCTATCATGAGTAAGGACACATATGAGAGTAAGTTTAATCAAACACCACTTACAAAGAGTACCATAGAGTTAAAAATCTACTCCGGCGAAATCTTAGAGACATGTGGACAAATGGAATGTACAGTTCAACACAGTGGCCAGTCAGTAGAGCTACCTATTATTGTAGCCATGATGTGGAGATGCCGGTGTTGGACTGGGGTGGACAAATGTGAGAAGTCGCACAACACCAGGTTATAGTCCAACAGCTTTATTTGAAATCACAAGCTTTCGGAGCACTGCTCCTTCGTCAGGTGAAGTGAAGAGATGCATATAGGCACAGCATATATAGTCAGAGAACACTGCCAGATGATTACAGTTAATCTTTCCAACTGCCCTTTATCACACCTCGGCAGAGAGATAATCACGGCATTCAAAGGTGTGGATGGTGTCCAAACAGGTCAGTCAGGAGAACATTACATCAAAGACAATGAGGTGGGGTCACAAGGGGTCAAATGTGGCAGATGCTGGGGTCTGTATGGAAAACAAAAAACTTTTTTTGCTGGAAATCACAGCAGGTCCGGCCGCATCTGTGTAGAGAGAACAAGCCAACGATGACTCGAGTCTGGATGACTCTATGTCAGGTGGGGTTACATGTAGCGTGACATGAACCCAAGATCCCGGTTGAGGCCGTCCTCATGGGTGCGGAACTTGGCTATCAGTTTCTGCTTGACGATTTTGTGTTGTTGTGTGTCTCGAAGGCCGCCTTGGAGAACGCTTACCCGAAGATCGGAGGCTGAATGTCCTTGACTGCTGAAGTGTTCCCCGACTGGGAGGGAACACTCCTGCCTGGCAATTGTTGTGCGGTGTCCGTTCATACGTTGTCGCAGTGTCTGCATGGTCTCGCCGATGTACCATGCTCTGGGGCATCCTTTCCTGCAACGTATGAGGTAGACAACGTTGGCCGAGTCACATGAGTATGTACCATGTACCTGGTGGGGGTGTCCTCACGTGTGATGATGGTATCTGTGTTGATGATCTGGCATGTCTTGCAGAGGTTGCCGTGGCAGGGTTGTGTGGTGTCGTGGTCGCTGTTCTCCTGAAAGCTGGGTAATTTGCTGCGAACGATGGTCTGTTTGAGATTAGGCGGCTGTTTGAAGGCGAGTAGTAGAGGCGTGGGGATGGCCTTAGCGAGGTGTTTGTCGTCATCGATGACATGTTGAAGGCTGCGAAGAACATGGCGTAGTTTCTCCGCTCCGGGGAAGTACTGGACGACGTAGGGTACTCTGTTGGTTGTGTCCCGTGTTTGTCTTCTGAGGAGGTCTATGCGATTTTTCGCTGTGGCCAGTCGGAACTGTTGATCGACGAGTCGAGCGTCATATCCCGTTCTTACGAGGGCGTCTTTCAGCGTCTGTAGGTGTCCATCGCGTTCCTCCTCGTCTGAGCAGATCCTGTGTATTCGCAGGGCTTGTCCATAGGGGATGGCTTCTTTAACGTGGTTAGGGTGGAAGCTGGAGAAGTGGAGCATCAAGAGGTTGTCCGTGGGCTTGCGGTAGAGTGAAGTGCTGAGGTGTCCGTCTTTGATGGAGATTCGTGTGTCCAGGAATGAAACCGATTCTGAGGAGTAGTCCATGGTGAGTTTGATGGTGGGATGGAACTTGTTGATGTTATCGTGTAGAGCGTGAGCTTAAGTTAGCGTGTGATGCTTCCAGTTATGGTGTGGGAACTGTCATAAGCCACGTAATGGATGATGGCCAAGAAAAACCAATCGCATTTGCATCGCAAACCCTCACAAAGAGCGAAAGAAACTAGGCGCAAATTGAAAAGGAAGCACTCGCCATAGTGTTTGGAATCAAGAAATTTCAACAGTTCCTGATCGGCAGAAAGTTTACCCTGATAACCGATCACAAACCGCTCCTAGCAATATTGGGGCCCAAATCTGCCATCCCTGCAATGGCCGCATCAAGAATGCAACGTTGGGCAGTGTTATTGTCACAATATGACTACATGATTGAATATCGCACTTCAAAGCAAAACGCAATCGCAGATGCCTTGTCCAAGTTGCCACATGAGGACTCCTGTGTTGGGAGTGAAGGTGAGATTTTCGTGCTACGTGCAGTTGACAAAGATCATGAATGCATCTGAGATTGCAAATGAGACTCAAAAGGACTCAGTACTGAAAAGAGTGTATGAAAAAGCCTTGAATGGATGGACTGATCAGTGTCTGGACACGGAGTTGAAACCATTCCATAACCGTCGTACTGAATTGTCTTGTGAGAAAGGTTGTATCAAGTGGGGAAACAGAGTGGTGGTTCCTACTTCGTTGAGAAATAGAATTCTGCCCAAACTTCATACTGAACATCCAGGGATCGTCAGTATGAAATCAGTTGCAAGAAGCTTTGTTTACTGGCCTGGATTGGACAGTGATCTTGAATCACTTGTCAGCAAATGCAGCGTTTGCCAAAATTGTAGAAACAAACCACCCAAAACTCCACTGCAACCCTGGTCATGGCCAAGTAGACTTTTTCAGAGAGTACATGTAGACTTCTGTGAGAAAGCAAATGATTAATTCCTGGTACTTGTAGATAGTCACTCAAAGTGGATTGAAGTGAAACACATGGGTTCAAATACTACAACTGAACATACCATAGATGAAAATGAGAAGTCGCACAACACCAGGTTATAGTCCAACAGATTTATTTAATTTTACAAGCTTTCGGAGCTGTCGCTCCTTCTTCAGGTAGGGTAGCTGTGAGAGAATCTCCCAGAATTCACAATATAAACACAGTAAAAATGTATTCAAATCTTTCCCTACATCAAAGACACACTAAGAGCACAGCCAAGACAATGAGATGTGTCCCAGGGGGTCCAACGTGTCAAAACACCTGCTGGCTGCACATCCTCTCCATTTGTGTTGGTCCTTGTGTTAGTTTTTTTATTAAAAAACCTGGAAAGACCGGCCATGATGTCAAGTCACGTTCTGTATCGTGACATGAACCCGATATCGCGATTGAGGCCATCCTCATGAGTGCGGAACTTGGCTATCAGTTTCTGCTCTATGATTTTGCGCTGTCGTGTATCCCGAAGGCCGCCTTGGAGAACGCTTACCCGCAGATCCGAGGCTGAATGCCCCTGACTGCTGAAGTGTTCCCCGACTGGGAGGCAACCCTCCTGCCTGGCGATTGTTGCGCGGTGTCCTGTTCATACGTTGTCTCAGTGTCTGCATGAACGTATGAACGGACACCGCGCAACAATCGCCAGGCAGGAGGGTTGCCTCCCAGTCGGGGAACACTTCAGCAGTCAGGGGCATTCAGCCTCGGATCTGCGGGTAAGCGTTCTCCAAGGCGGCCTTCGGGATACACGACAGCGCAAAATCATAGAGCAGAAACTGATAGCCAAGTTCCGCACTCATGAGGATGGCCTCAATCGCGATATCGGGTTCATGTCACGATACAGAACGTGACTTGACATCATGGCCGGTCTTTCCAGGTTTTTAAAAAAAAAAACTAACACAAGAACCAACACAAATGGAGAGGATATACAGCCAGCAGGTGTTTTGACACGTTGGACCCCCTGGGACACATCTCATTGTCTTGGCTGTGCTCTTAGTGTGTCTTTGATGTAGGGAAAGATTTGAATACATTTTTTCTGTGTTTATATTGTGAATTCTGGGAGATTCTCTCACAGCTACCCTACCTGAAGAAGGAGCGACAGCTCCGAAAGCTTGTAAAATTAAATAAAGCTGTTGGACTATAACCTGGTGTTGTGCGACTTCTCATTTTTGTCCACCCCAGTCCAACGCCGGCATCTCCACATCATACCATAGATGAGTTGAGGTCTATCTTTGCATGTCATGGCTTACCTGAAGAGCTTGTTTCTGACAATGGTCCTCAGTCCCGTTCTGCTCTATTCCAAGAGTTCATGAAATGGAACGGTATCAAACACACTTTCGTTCCACCATATCATCCAGCTTCAAACGGAGCAGCCGAAAGGTCAGTCAGAATAGTAAAAGAAGCTCTCAAAAAGCAAGTGTTGCAGGATTGTTCGGGACTCAGCGTGAAGCAACGTTTGGCAAATTTCTTGCTGAAGTACGGAACTACTCCGCCCACTACAACTGGATATACCCCAGCAGAACTCTTGATGAAGAGGAGATTGAGAACACGATTGAGTCTTGTTCAACCAAATTTGGCCTGAAGAGTTGAACAGAAACAATTGAGTCAGAAACGTTATTATGACAGGAAACAGAAAGAATGCAGTTTAAAACAAAACAAGTGTGTTCGTGTTCTCGGTCCACTTGGAAAGTCGAGTTCACACAAGTGGGATGTAGGAACCATAGTAGAGGTTGGTGGAACCAAAAGATATTTGGTTAAAATTGGTGACTTCATCCAAAGTGTACATGTAGATCAAATGATCTCTGCTAGAGATTAACCAAGACGTGATGTTGAACCACTTGATCATGAACACACACATGAGTTTGACTCCGTTCAGACTTCAGAAACTGAAGTACCAGGTTCAAACAAGTCTGAGATAGAAACGGGATCATCTTTGAGATCGGAACCAAAACAAAACAGCCCGAAAATTCAACACCAAAACTTTCTGTAAGGAGATCAGGAAGGCTAATAGAAACATAGAAGATAGGAGCAGGAGTAGGCCATTTGGCCCCTCGAGCCTGCTCCACCATTCAATGCGATCATGGCTGATCATCCAAATTCAGTACCCTGTCCCTGCTTTCTTTCCATATCCCTTGATCCCCTTAGCCTTAAGAAATATATCTAACTCCTTCTTGAATATATTTAATGAATTGGACTCAACTGTCTTCTGTGGTAGAGAATTCCACAGGTTCACCACTCTCTGGGTGAAGAAATTCCTCCTCATCTCAGTCCTAAATGGCTTACCCCTTATCCTTAGACTGTGACCCCTGTTTCTGGACTCCCCCGCCATCGGGAACATCCTTCCTGCATCTAGTCTGTCTAGTCCTGTTAGAATTTTATAAGTTTCAATGAGATCCCCTCTCATTCTTCTAAACTCTAGCGAATACAAGCCCAATTGACTCAATCTCTCTTCATACGTCATTCCTGCCATCGCAGGTATCAGTCTGGTGAATCTTCGCTGCACTCCCTCCATGGCAAGAACATCCTTCCTCAGATAAGGCGACCAAAACTGCACACAATACTCAAGGTGTGGTCTCGCCAAAGCCCTGTACAACTGCAGCAAGACCTCCTTGCTCCTGTACTCGAATCCTCTCTCTATGAAGGCCAACATACCATTTGCCTTCTTAACCGCCTGCTGCACCTGCATGCTTACCTTCAGCGACTGGTGCACAAGGACACCCAGGTCTCGTTGCACTTCCCCTTTTCCCAATCTATTGCCGTTCAGATAATAATCTGCCTTCTGTTTTTGCCACCAAAGTGGATAACCTCGCATTTATCCACATTATACTGCATCTGCCATGCATCTGCCCAATCACCCAACCTGTCCAAATCATACTGGAGTTTCTCTGCATCCTCCTCACAGCACACATGCCCACCCAGCTTTGTGTCGTCTGCAAACTTGGAGATATTACATCTAGTTCCCTCGTCTAGATCATTAATATATATTGTGAATAACTGGGGTCCTAGCACGGATCCCTGCGGTACCCCACTAGTCACTTGGAAAAAGACCCGTTTATTCCAACTCTTTGCTTCCTGTCTGCCAACCAGTTTTCTATCAAAGTCAGTACCTTACCCCCAATCCCATGTGCTTTAACTTTGCACGCTAATCTCTTATGCGGGACCTTAAAAAAGCCTTCTGAAAGTCCAAATACACCACATCCACTGGTTCTCCCTTATCTATTCTACCAGTTACATCCTTATTAAAAACCTGTTATTAAACTGAATTTGTATTTCATTAGCAGGATTTGTAGTTCATTTAAAAGAAAAAAGCCAGGAGTTTTTGTTATATGGTACCTGTAATGCTGGGAAAGGTGGGACCATAGTTTTGTTGTATTTGAGAGGGGAATACATACATTTCTTTTTAGGGGAAAGCACTGTAATGTATTATCACATGGTTTGTCACATGGCTTAGTATGAGCATGCTCAGTTCGCTCTGGCCTAATAAACAAGCACATGGACTAGCAACTCATCGTGTCTCTGTTCTTCATTTGTTCTACCCACATATATTACAGTCATAGTCCCAGTTATAGCACTATCTCAGTTTCAGAGATCTTCCATTTTATAATAATTGCTGGACTATGGTGGAGTTGTATTCCACTTCTCTGTCTTTGTCCTCATTGGTCTGTGATGTATTTAAATAAACTGTATGAGTCTATTGGACTGTGGTACCTGAAATTTTGCTGATAGCTTTCATTATCCATTTCATTCGACATTGTGGACTATTCACTATAGGATACACCTTGTGATAATGTACAATATGCTTGTTTCCCCAAGGCCTGTTATAATTGAATTCTGTTGAAACAATTAGTAGTTAGTACCTCCATAAAAAGGACAAATGGGATTCTGAGTTTTATATACAGTGACATTGAATATAAAAAACAAGGGGGTGATGATAAAGCTATAGAGGACAGTGGTTAGGCCACAGTTGGAGTACTATGTGCAGCTTTGAGCACCTCAGGATGGAATGATATCAGAACCATATTTTCACTACAATAGCAAGCATTAAGAAATGAATCTAATCCAAGTGTTCAAAGTATTACAACGGTTTGAGATGATAAGTGAAAGATTATTTTCATAGTGGGTGAATTGGTGACAAAGCAGCATAATTTTAGGATTACTGCTAGAACATAATTTGCAAAGAGTTATTATAATAAGGAATATATTAACACATATGGTTGCTAATCGTGATATTTAAGAGGGAATAGGATAAATAGTTGGAGAAGAAAAATATTAGAACACACCAAGTACATCCATCTTTCAGATGAGATGTTAAAAAACCAGAAAGACTTGCATTTATATAGCGCCTTTCACGACCACCGGATGTCTCAAAGCGCTTTACAGCCAATGAAGTACTTTTGGAGTGTAGTCACTGTTGTAATGTGGGAAACGTGGCAGCCAATTTGTGCACAGCAAGCTCCCACAAACAGCAATGTGATAATGACCAGATAATCTGTTTTTGTTATGTTGGTTGAGGGCTAAATATTGGCCAGGACACCGGGGATAACTCCCCTGCTCTTCTTCGCAATAGAGCTATGGGATCTTTTACGTCCACCTGAAAGAGCAGACGGGTTCTCGGTTTAACGTCTCATCCAAAAGACGGCACTTCTGACAGTGCAGCACTCCCTCAGCACTGCACTGGGAGTGTCAGCCTAGATTTATGTGCTCAAGTCTCTGGAGTGGGACTTGAACCCACAACCTTCTGACTCAGAGGCAAGTGTGCTACCCACTGAGCCACAGCTGACACTTAAACCGAAGCCCCATCTGTCCTGTAAAAGATCTCATGGCACTGTTCAAAGAAGAACAGGGGAGTTCTTCCTGGTATCCTGGCCAATATTTATCCTTTTGACCAACATCATTGCAACAGATTATCTGGTCGTTAGCTCAGTGCTCTTTGTGGTACCTTGCTGTGTATAAATTGGCTGCTGCATTTCCTACATTGCAACAGTGATACACTTCAAAATATTTCATTGGCTGTGAAGTGTTTGGGGATATCCTAACAACGTGAAAAGCTCTTTACAGGGAAAGAGCTGGGAAATTACATAGAATTGCATTGAAATTACAACATGGAAACGGGCTGTTTGGTCCAACCCGTCCATGTTGGTGTTTATCCTCCAGATGAGCAGTAGTCCTCATCCCCTGTGTCCGCTCTGTTCCCATATCGCTTTATACGTTTTCTTCAACCACCTATCTAACCTATTCTTACATGTTGACCAGGTCTTTGCTTTAATCAGCACATCTGCAGCCTCACAACACTCATTTTTTTTAAAAAATGTTTTTCCCACTCTGTCCTAAATCTCTTAAGTATAATCTTTTTTTCATATAGCTAGGCTGGCATTATTGCCCATCCCTCGTTGCCCTTGAGTAGGTGGTGATGGACCTTCATCTTGAACCGCTGCAGTCTCTATAGTGAAGGTACTCCAACAGGTAGAGTGTTCCAGGATCTTGACCCAGCGACAATGAAGGAATATCTTTTACCTGTGTCTTTTTGTTCTCGACCCCTCCACTACCAGGAATAGTCTGTTTCTATCTACCGTGTTCCATCCCTTCATCATTTTAAGCCCCTTTATCAAATAACCCCATAATCTGTTGTAACAAAGACAACCTAATTTTACAAGTATTTCTTCGTATTTGTATTTCCTCATACCAGGCAGCATCCTTGTGAATCTGCGCTGTACCCTCTCTATTGCCTGAACATCTGTCCTATTGTATGGAACCCAAAACTCTGCACAGTACTCCATCTGTGGTCTTACTATGGTTTTATATAGATTCACCTTTATATAGATTACATCTTGACTTTTATATTCTATGGGGGCTAAATTCGGTTGATTTGCGCTTCCCGTTAGCGCCCTAAGAGGGCGCTAACGGGGCACAAATCAACTAGCGCCTGGGCGCGGTGCTGCTAACGCCTCCCGCTATGTCCGCCGGGGTCAGGGGGGCCTACCTGTGGCCGGGGTGGGCGGCCATTTTTGTTGCTGGCCGCCTGGCAGCACCTGCCCCCGTTGCTGTCCCCGGCCCCCGTGAAGCCCCCCCCACGGGGTGCCGGCTGCCTCCGTGAGCCCGGCACTCCTCTTGAGTGCCGGGCTCGTTTGCTGGCACTCCCGATCCCTGGTGGCCCAGCTGGGCGCTGGGACGCGCTGCACCAGGCCCCTCCCCTTTAATAAAGGGGATGAAGGCCTGCACTACCGGGCCAGAAATTTGGCTCTCCGGCTTCCCGCGGGTGCAAGGATCGTGTGCGTACTTAGCTACCGCGCCTGCCATTGTGCTTCGGGCCCGTGTGAACTTCGGCTCCTGGGCCTCCTGCAGCTGCCGGCGCGCAGTGCTTGCGTATCCCAGGGGCGCAGTTAGTTCGAAGCGTCCCCTGGGATCACGTGGGCCATGGAGAGCCAATCGGAGCAGGGAATCTCCATTCATAGATTTTGACAGGAAGACCTGTCAAATCTACGAATAGAGATCGGCCCCAAAACCTCACTTAAACTTCAAATAAATTTTTAAAAAACATCACATTTTTAAAATAACTATAAATTACATAAATTAACTACTTTAAACAAAAATTAAAATTTTTGAAAAAATTAATTACACTTTTTAACGGTGTTAAAAATAAACTTACCTTTCTTTAAAGTATGTAAAAAAGATAAACCTGTTGAAAAAATGTTTAAATTCTACTTAATTCACCACTTACCTTGTTAAAAGCAGGCCTTGCGCCTCCTTTTTTCCTGCGCAGCTTCTCCGTACTTACCCTCACGGAAAAACCTGAAAAAAAAACGAAGTTCGCTGTGTGCGCGCTGCCTCTCCGCGCACGCGGTTGACCCTCGAACCCCTTCTTTCACGAGACCGGAAGTTCCGGTTTCCCGTGCATGCATCTGTGGAGACCCGAATTTCTGCCCCAATGTCTTGTGAACCTGAACCCACAAATCCCTCTGATCTTCAATATCACCCATCTTTCCCTCATTCAAATTATAATTATTTTTTTTTAATCAAAATGCACCAGCTCACACACGGTCATTTTTTTTTACCCATTCCACACCTGATCAGTATCCCCATTGCAGCTTACTTTGATCCTCAAAATTATTTACTGTGCCTCCTATTGTAGTATCATCTGCAAATTTGGACATCACTCCCTCTAACCCTCCAAATAGTTGATATACACAGTGGACAGAAGTGGTCCCAGAGCAGAACTCTGGGACACTGCTACTCATTTCAATCCGTTCTGACAAACTGCCCTTAACTCCTACTCTCTTGTTTCCTCAATTCTAACCAGTTTTTAACCCAATTTACTGCCCTTGCTCTAATTCTATGCTCCTTAGTTCTCCAATAGTTTCCCTGTGTGGCACCTTGTCAAAGGTTTTGTGAAAGTCCACTTGCACCACATCCACTGCATTTCCCCCATCCACCGTATCTGTCACCTCCTCACAGAATTACAGTAGGTTTGTTGAGTACAATCTTCCTTTCTGATGGGCCAAACGGCCTCCTGCTGTGTAGAAAGAATTCTATTATTTTAAGAGTGTATTCTTCAGACTTCCACATTCATTCAGAAGATGAATTCACTCATTCAGGCTGATACTGACTGTTGTTGGAGTTCTCTTGGGTGATCACAGGTGTAGGAACTACCCAATGTATTCATACTTAGAATAGAATTATAACAAAATACTGGAAGTAGAGACAAACATAGGCTTTGTTATAGTGACAACTCTGGCAAATCAACAACTCCGAACGAATTAGGAGCAACAGTCACCTGTGTGTATGGTACCATGATTTAACTTTGTAGCTTCATTGGTGTCCAGGGTTTGGTTCCATACATCAGAGTCCAGATTGTACACCAGTGACACAAGTGAAAGATTATACCCTTTGCATGTTAAAGAAAATTTACATCATAAGTGATATTTTTGCATTTAGTAGAATTGGCTTTCTGCAGATGTTCTTAGCCCAACACCTTGCTAGTTTGCCTTGTTGGTGTACCACATGTTGCTAAACTACTGGAATGTAAAATACTGCAAGAGATTCACCTGGTTACATCTGTGCTGATTGTCAGTTGAAGGCTTGCTGGTTTTGATGAGATTTACTTTCGTGTGTATTGTCACTGCAGCTCTGGATGGTTAAGGATGACTTCATTAATGTGGATGAGTAGATCCACACCTGAACCCAAGTATAAAACCCAGTGTGGTAGTTCTACATCAACAACAACAACTTGCATTTATATAGCACCTTGAAAATAGTAAAAATTACAAGGGACAAGCGTGCAATTTCTAAAAGTGACAGAATTTGTGCAAATCCAGTACAAGTGGCTAAGCTATAACGGCCCATATCTCATTTATATATCTTAACAGATAAGATAACTTGCTAATTGTTCTCTGTAGGGATCCATATCATTATTTATCACAGTTGGATGTTTCACAGACTGGATCACCCATCCCTGTGAATCTAGTTACTCTACTCATGCGCGTGGCTTCCTCCTTAACTGTAATTTCAAAAATCAATGGACAGGAAATTCGAGATTCATTTAATGTAATCGCACTGACTTCTTGGAGGTTTTCGTAACCTCGGCAAGACTGTTGATTGGCAATGCAGATTATGTAAATTTGAAGCTGCAGTAAAATGGTGACCTGTATTTGAGCTATAAAATGCCATCCTACGACCGTAAATTATCAGCTATTAATGCCAGCTGTTTATCACTGTGGCACAGAGTGAATGTAGAGTAAGAATAGGCAGTGTAGATTGATGTCTCTTTAATTATCACAGTAAAAGTTAATGATTGTCACTGAGCGCTTCTCTCAATATTCAGGCTTCATTTGTGTGACTAACTTGCACTGAAATCTGCCACAGTATTTTCCTTCCTCTTTTAAAAGGAAAGACTTGCATTTATATAGCATCTTTCACGACCTCAGGACAACCCAAAGCGCTTTACAGCCAATGAAGTACTTTTGGAGTGTAGTCACTGTTGTAATGTAGGAAACGCGGCAGCCAATTTGCGCACAGCAAGCTCCCATAAACAGCAATGTGATAATGACCAGATAATCTGTTGTAGTGATGTCGATTGAGGGATAAATATTGGCCAGGACACCAGGAATAACTCCCCTGTTCTTCTTCAAAATAGTCCCATGGGATCTTTTACGTCCACCTGAGAGGGCAGATGAGGCCTCGGTTTAATGTCTCATCTGAAATACAGTACCTCCGACAGTGCAGCACTTCCTCAGGATTCAGAGGCGAGATTGCTACCCACTGAGCCACGGCTGACACCGTGTAAAAATAAGCTAAAAATGGGGCATAATGTAGGAACATAAGAACAGGAGTAGGCCATTTAGCCCCTCGAGCCTGAACTGCCATTCAATGAGATCATGGCTGATCTGTGACCTAACTCCATATACCCGCCTTTTTCCCATGTCCCTTAATACCTTTGGTTAACAAAAATCTGTCAAGCTCCGATTTAAAATTAACACTTGATCTAGCATCAATTGTCATGTGCAGAAGATACAGAAAACTCTTTATTAACTGGCACCCAAATATCCGGAAATCTCTCTTAACCGGCAAAATTCTTGAGTAGGTAACCGGGGTTTTCCTTCATCTCTCTACACTGGATCGTAGCATTATATGGGCCAAGTCTTTGCTGAATGCTCGCTGTAAGATCGCTGTAAGATCTGTCACAAGAAGGGAGATGCAGAAATTCTTTAATGTGACCGGGGTTCCTGCACCTGTGGCCGTGCACCAGGGACTCCTGGATCTGTGGCCATGTACGGGGCTCCCCGTACCTTGGTAGATATAACTCTCCGTTATCCGGACTTTTTGATAAACCGGCACCACGCCGGTCCCGTCGGTGCCGGTTAATAAAGAGTTTCCTGTAGTTCCAAACTTCTACCACCCTTTGTGTGCAGAAGTGTTTCCTAATTTCACTCCTGAAAGGTCTGGCTCTAATTTTTAGACTATGCCCCCTAGTCCGAGACTCCCCAACCAGCGGAAATAGTTTCTCTCTATTTACCTTATCTGTTCCCCTTAATATCCTGAAAACTTCGATCAAATCACCCCTTAACCTTTAAAATTCTAGGGAATACAACCATATTTTGTGTAAAATCTCCTCGTAATTTAACCTTTGGAGTCCGGGTATCATCCTGGTAAACCTACTCTGCACTCCCTCCAAGGCCATATATCCTTCCTAAGGTGTGGTGCCCAGAACTGCTCAGGTGTGGTCTAACCAGGGCTTTGTACAGCTGCAGCCTAACTTCTAAACCCTTGTATTCTAGTCTTCTAGATATAAAGGCCAGCATTCCATTAGCCTTTTTGATTATTTTCTGTACCTGTTCATGACATTTTAATGATCTGTGTACCCGGACCCCAAGTCTCTTTGGACCTCCACTGTTTTTAGCTTTTCACCATTTACAAAGTACCCTGTTCTGTCCTTTTTAGGTCCAAAGTGGATGACCTCACATTTGCCTATTTTGAAATCCATTTGCCACAGTTTTGGTCATTCACTTAATCTATCAATATCCCTTTATAATGCTATGCTTTCATCTACACTGCCTACAGTGCCACCTATCTTTGTGTTATAGGCAAATTTGGATATGTGGCTTTCTATGCCATCATCTAAGTCGTTAATAAATACAGTGAATAGTTGAAGCCCCAACACAGATCCCTGTGGGACACCACTAGTCACATAGAAACATAGAAGATAGGAGCAGGAGTAGGCCATTTGGCCCCTCGAGCCTGCTCCGCCATTCAATGCGATCATGGCTGATCATCCAAATTCAGTACCCTGTCCCTGCTTTCTCACCATATCCCTTGATCCCCTTAGCCTTAAGAAATATATCTAACTCCTTCTTGAATATATTTAATGAATTGGACTCAACTGTCTTCTGTAGTCGAGAATTCCACAGGTTCACCACTCACTGGGTGAAGAATTTCCTCCTCATCCCAGTCCTAAATGGCTTACCCCTTATCTTTAGACTGTGACCCCTGTTTCTGGACTCCCCCGCCATCGGGAACATCCTTCCTGCATCTAGTCTGTCTAGTCCTGTTAGAATTTTATAAGTTTCAATGAGATCCCCTCTCATTCTTCTAAACTCTAGCGAATACAAGCCCAATTGACCCAAATCTCTCTTCATACGTCATTCCTGCCATCGCAGGTATCAGTTTGGTGAATCTTCGCTGCACTCCCTCCATGGCAAGAACATCTTTCCTCAGATAAGGCGACCAAAACTGCACACCATACTCAAGGTGTGGTCTCACCAAGGTCCTGTACAACTGCAGCAAGACATCCTTGCTCCTGTACTCGAATCCTCTCTCTATGAAGGCCAACATACCATTTGCCTTCTTAACCGCCTGCTGCACCTGCATGCTTACCTTCAGCGACAGGTGCACAAGGACACCCAGGTCTCGTTGCACTTCCCCTTTTCCCAATCTATTGCCGTTGAGATAATAATCTGCCTTCCTGTTTTTGCCACCAAAGTGGATAACCTCGCATTTATCCACATTATACTGCATCTGCCATGCACCTGCCCAATCACCCAACCTGTCCAAATCATACTGGAGTTTCTCTGCATCCTCCTCACAGCACACATGCCCACCCAGCTTTGTGTCATCTGCAAACTTGGAGATATTACATCTAGTTCCCTCGTCTAGATCATTAATATACATCCTGCCAATTAGAGTACCTGCCCATTATTCCTACTCTCTGTCTCCAGGTCAGTAATTTGCCTTCAGTTCCATGGGCTTCAACCTTAGTTAACAGTCTCTTATGTGGGACTTTATCAAATGTCTTTTGGAAGTCCACATAAATTATATCCATATACATTCCCCTGTTCACTACTTCAGTCACCTCCTCAAAAAATTCAATCAGGTTTGTCAGGCATGACCTACCTTTCATAAATCCATGCTGGCTCTCTCTGATCAGCTGAAAAAAAGGTGTTCAGTCACCCTATCCTTAATATAGACTCTAGTAATTTCCCGACAACAGATGTTAGGCTAACTGGCCCATAATTCCCTGGTTTCCCCCTCTCACCATTCTTAAATAGCGGAGTGACTTGCGTAATTTTCCAATCTAAAGGAACGGTTCCAGAATTGAGAGAACTTTGGAAGATTATAGTTAGGGAGCTGTTCCGTCGGGACGGGCTCCACTTAGACCGGGCTGGGACCAGTGTCCTGGTGAATTGAATAACTAGGGCTGTAGATAGGGCTTTAAACTAAAAAAGGGGGGGCAGGTGAGGGGAAATTTAGAAATCTAAAGAGAAAGGTCAAGGCAATAGAGCAGTGCAGTGATTTGGGTAAAAATAAGCAGAGCGTGACAGGAAGGGACAGGGCGTTTAACGGTAGCAGTGCAGCAGAGAATAAGGTCAAAGCAGGGAATAATGATAAATTTAAATTAGAGGCTCTTTATCTGAATGCACGAAGCTTTCGTAACAAGATAGACGAACTAGTGGCACAAATAGAGATAAATGGGTTTGATCTAATAACCATTACAGAGACGTGGTTGCAAGGTGGCCAAGGTTGGGAACTAAATGTTTCAGGGTACTTGACGTTTCGAGAAGACAGGCAGAATGGAAAAGGAGGGGGAGTAGCCCTGATAATAAAGGATGACATAAGGACAGTAGCGAGAAAGGATCTCGGCTCAGAAGATCAGGAAGTAGAATCAGTATGGGTGGAGATAAGGAATAACAAGGGGCAGAAAACACTGGTAGGAGTATTATATAGGCTCCCTAACAGTAGCTATACCGTTGGACAGAATATTAATCAAGAAATAGTAGGAGCTTGCAACAAAGGTAATGCAATAATCTTGGGGGACTTTAATCTTCATATAGACTGGACAAATCAAATTGGCAAAGGTAGTCTGGAGGACGAGTTCATGGAATGCATTTGGGACAGTTTCCTAGAACAATATGTCATGGAACCAACCGGGGAACAGGCTATTTTAGATCTTGTATTGTGTAATGAGACAGGGTTAATTAGCAATCTCATATTAAAGGATCCTCTGGGGCAGAGTGATCATAATATGATAGAATTTCACATTAATTTTGAGAGTGACTTGCCTAAGTCCGAAATTAGAGTCTTAAACTTAAATAAAGCTAATTACATAGGTATGAGGGGTGAGTTGGCTAAGTTAGATTGGAAAAATAGATTAAAAGCTATGGCGGTAGATAAGCAGTGGCTAGCATTTAAAGAAATATTTCATAATTCTCAACAAAAATACATTCCATTGAGAAACAAAAACTCCATGGGAAAAGTGATCCAACCGTGGCTAACTAAAGATGATAAGGATAGCATTAGATTGAAAGAAGAAGCTTATAATGTTGCAAAGAATAATAATAAGCCTGAGGATTGGGAGTGTTTCAGAAACCAGCAAAGGTTGAGTAAAAAGGGAAAAGATAGAATATGAGAGAAAACTAGCAAGAAATATAAAAGCAGATTGTAAGAGCTTCTACAAGTATGTAAAAAGGAAAAGAGTAGAAAAAGTAAACATTGGTCCCTTAGAGGCTGAGACAGGAGAAATTATTATGGGGAATAAAGAAATGGCAGATATGTTAAACAAATATTTTGTATCTGTCTTCACAGTAGAAGACACAAAAAGCATACCAGAAATGGTGGGGAACCAAGAGTCTAATGAAGGTGAGGAACTTAACGTAATTAATATAAGTAGAGAAAAAGTTCTAGAGAAACTAATGGGACTAATAGCCGACAAATCCCCTGGACCTGATGGCCTACATCCTCTGGTTCTAAAAGAGGTGGCTGAAGAGATAGTGGATGCATTGGTTTTGATTCTAGAATGGTCCCAGCGGATTGGAAGGTTGCAAATGTAACACCGCTATTCAAGAAAGGAGAGAGAAAATACAGGAAACTGCAGGCCAGTTAGCCTGACATCAGTCGTCAGGAAAATGCTGGAATCCATTATTAAGGAAGTGGTATCAGGGCACTTAGAAAATCGTAACATGATTAGGCAGAGTCAACATGGTTTTATGAAAGGGAAATCGTGTTTGACAAATTTATTAGAGTTTTTTGAGGATGTAACTAGCAGGGTAGATAAAGTGGAACCAGTGGATGTAGTATATTTGGATTTCCAAAAGGCAATCGATAAGGTGCCACATAAAAGATTAGGGCTCACAGGGTTGGGGGTAATATAGTAGCATGAATAGAGGATTGGTTAACGGACAGAAAACAGAGAATAGGGAAAAACGGATCTTTTTCAGGTTGCCAGGCTGTAACTAGTGGGGTGCCGCAAGGATCAGTGTTGGGGCCTCAGCTATTTACAATCTATATTAATGACCTAGCTGAAGGGACCGCGTGTAATGTATCCAAGTTTGCTGATGATACAAAGCTAGGTGGGCCAGTAAGCTGTGAGGAGAACACAAAGAGTCTGCGAAGGGATATAGATAGACTAAGTGAGTGGGCAGTAAGGTGGCAGATGAAGTATAATGTAGGGAAATGTGAGGTTATTCACTTTGGTAGGAAGAATAGAAAAACAGAATATTTTTTAAATGGTGAGAAACTTTCAAATGTTGGTGTTCAGAAGATCTGGGTGTCCTTGTGCAAGAAACACAGAAAGCTAGCATGCAGGTACAGCAAGCAATAAGGAAGGCAAATGGCATGTTGGCCTTTATTGCAAGGGGGTTGGAGTATAAGAGTAAAGAAGTCTTGCTACAATTGTACAGGGCCTTGGTGAGACCACACCTGGAGTACTGTGCACAGTTTTGGTCTCCTTATCTAAGGAAGGATATACTTGCCTTGGAGGTTCACTAGATTGATTCCTGGGATGAAAGGGCTGTCCTATGATGAGAGATTGTGTAGAATGGGCCTATACTCTCTCGAGTTTAGAAGAATGAGAGGTGATCTCATTGAAACATTCAAGATTCTGAAGAGGATTGACAGGGTAGATGCTGAGAGGTTGTTTCCCCTGGCTGGAGTGTCTAGAACTAGGGGGTATAGTCTCAGGATAAGGGGTAGGCCATTTAAGACTGAGATGAGGAGGAATTTCTTCACTCAGAGGGTTGTGAATCTTTGGAATTCTTTGCCCCAGAGAGCTGTAAATGCTGAGTCTATGAGTATATTCAAGGCTGAGATAGATAGACTTTTGGACTCTAGGGGAATCAAGGGATATGGAGATCGGGCGGGAAAGTGGAGTTGAGGTTGATGATCAGCCATGATCTTATTGAATGGCTCGAGGGGCTGTATGGCCTACTCATGCTCTTATTTCTTATGTTCTTATGTTAGGGCAATGTGCTCACCTACTTCCTTTAAATCCCTGGGATGGAAACCATCTGGTCCTGGGGATTTGTCACTCTTTAGTGCAATTATTTTCTTCATTACTGTTATTTTACCTACGTTAATCCCTGATTCAAAATTAGTTTCCTTGGGATTTCCGGCGTGCTATCCACTTCCTCTACTACTAGTAATTCAACATGTCTGCCATTTCCTTATTATCATTGACAATAAATCACCACTTTCAGTTTTTAAGGGGCCAACATTGTTCCTGACCACCCTCTTTTTCCTAATATAATTGTAAAAAATGTTTGTGTTGCTTTTGATAACCCTTGCAAGTTTCTTTTCATACTCCCATTTTGTAGCTCTTACTATCTGTTTTGTGACCCTTTGCTGTTCTTTGTGTCTTTCCCATTCACCAGGATCTGTGCTATTTTTTCCATTTTTGTATGCTTTATCTTTTAGTTTTATGTTATCTCTTACCTCTTTAGTCGTCCATAGCTTTTTTTTTCGGCAAGTAGAGCTCTTGTCCCTCGGGGATATAAATAGGTTCTATATCACATTAAATTCTTTTTTGAACACCTCCCACTGATCTTCTGTTGTTTTCCCCATTAACAGATTTGCCCAGTTTACTGCGGAAAGTCTCTGTCTCAGCCCGTTGAAGTTGGCCTTACCTAAGTTTCGAATATTAGTAGCTGTTTTGCGTTTCTCCCTTTCAAACACTACGTTGAACTCGATCATGTTCACGCACCATTAGGCTGTTAACTAAATCTGATTCATTACTCATTACTAAATCTAATATGGCATGCCCCCTTGTTGGTTATAGGACATATTGTTGCAGAAAACTATCCTGGACTCACTGAAGAAATTCACTACCTTTCTGACAGGTGCTAGTCAGCTTATCCCAATCTGTATGAAAGTTAAAATCACACATTAAAACCACTCTGCCTTTGTTACACGCTTGTCTAATCTCTGCATTTATACAATCTAGCACTTCATAGCTGTTACCAGGGGGCCTATACACAACTCCCACTAAAGTCTTAAATCATTTCATATTTCTTAATTCTACCCATAAAGTCTTACCTTATGCTTACCTCTCGTTATATCCTCTCTTATCATTGAAATGATTTCATCCTTAATTACTAAGACTACTCCTTCCCCTCTACCATTTTCCCTATCTTTCCTGTAGATCTGATAACTTGGTATATTTAGTTCCAGTACTGACCATCTTGCAGCCATGTCTCAGTAATGGATACCATGTCATACCATCCAATTTGAATTTACGCCTTCAGTACCTTCAGTGTATTCCTTATACTCCGTGCGTTTGTATAAAGAACACTTATTTGGGCCACACATCCTAGCCTGTCCTTCAGCTCTAATGTTTTACTCACATGTTTCTTATTTCTCTCTTCTAGTTTAATCACTTTACATCTTTTAGTTTTCCCTTTACCTATAGTGCCTGAAGCACAATTTCTGATTGTTACTCTACTCTCTTCCCTTTTATTTGTTTTTGAACTATTATTTGAACTGCAATTTCCACCCGAGCGCGCCCCCCCCCCCCCCCCCACCACTCACCATTTACTAGTTTAAATTCCTTGAGACCACACTATTTATCCTTTCCGCTAGGACCCTGGTCCCAGACCGGTTCAGGTGGAGCCCGTCCCAATGGTACAGTTCCTTCCTATCCCAATACTGGTTCCAGTGCCCCAAGAAATGGAACCCCCTCTTTCCCCCACCACTCCATCAGCCACGTGTTCACCTTCCTAATCTGCTTATCCCTACGCCCATTTGCATGTGGCTCAGGTAATAATCCAGAGATTATAACCCTTGATATCCTGTTCTTTAATTTAGCTCCTAGTTCCTAGAGGTACTCCCCAAACAGCACCTCTTGCCTACTCTTCCCTATGTTGTTGGTCCCAACATGGACCACACCGACTGCATCCTCCCGCTCCCTCTCCAATATCCTTTCAAGCCGGTTCAAGATGTCCCTCATCCTGGCACCAGGTAAGCAACATACCATGTGGGACTCTTGATCTTGCTTGCAAAGGATGCTATCTGTCCCCCTAATTATGGAATCCCCTACAACTACTACATTACGCTTTCCCTACTCCTCCTCCTCCCCTTTTGTCAAAGATTATATGGTATAATTTGTGATTTTAATTTTTTTTTGAGGTTCAAATCAGTTTATGTTAATTCTTTGCAGAGTGAATTATATGTAGGTATGGATAAAATGAAAAATGCTAGAAATCTAAAATAATAGTAATAGGAAATGCTCAGCAGGCTGATCTGCATCTGAAAGAGCAAGATAGGTCAACATCTGAGTGTGACCTCTCATTAATTTTGATGAAGTGTCACAATTGAAATGCTAACCGATATTTTTCTCTTTCAAATGTTGATCAGCCTGCTGCGCTTTGCCTTCATTTTCCATTTTTATCCCTATTTTATGAGGGTAACCGCTTTTGTTTATGTAGCATGAAAGGACTGGATCCAATTAAGCCTGTGAATGTGTTTAGTTAATTTCTTGAGAACAGCACGTGGTGCATCTTGGTGAACTATTAGAATCATAGAATCATACCATACAGAAGGAGGCATTTCGGCCTATTGTGTCTGTGCCGGCTCTTTGAAAGAACTATCCAATTAGTCCCACTGCTCTGCTATTTCCCCATAGCCATTCATTTTTTCCCCCTTCAAGTATTTATCCAATTCCCATTTGAAATTTACTATTGAATCTGCTTCCATCACCCTTTCAGGCAGCGCATTCCAGATCACAACAACTCGTTGCGTAAAAAAAACTCTCCTCATCTCCTCTCTGGTTCTTTTGCCAATTATCTTAAATGTGTGTAATCTGGTTTCAGACACTCCTGTCAGTGGAAACCGTTTCTCCCTAGCTACTCTTTCAAAACCCCTCATACTTTGAACATCTATATTAAATCTCCGCTTAACCTTCTCTGTCCTAAGGAGAACAATCCCAGCTTCTCTAGTCGCCCCACATAACTTAAGACCCTCCTCCCTAGTACCATTCTCGTAAATCTCTGCACCCTCTCCAAGGTGAAAATCTAAATTTAGAAAATCATAATCACCGTGGTTTTTATTTTGAAGCTGCTCTGCTATCAAGGAAAGGAGAAAGAAGTAGTGTCCATGATGCTTGACAATGGAGTGAGCTGGATGGGTGGGATGGCCTCTTTTATTCCTATTTTTATACCAAGAAAGTATGTGATATAGCAGCGCTGAGGTTGAATTTGTAATGGCTATGAATATACAAAACTGATGTAATGGTCCCAATACAGATTGTTAATTCTTGTAGACATGGAAGGCTGTTTGCCAAGAGTCTCAGCCCCTTTGTCTTTTTCCATATGAAGGTAGATTCTGGAACACATACAGATCCCAGTTTTGAAGCACTGTGGCTTCTCTCAGTATCTTGCTGGCCGCCACAGGTTCTGAGATCTAAATTTTAACTTGAATAGGTATTTTGAAATTAATCTAATTAAATAAGACCTGCCCTGAATCTGGCCGATGAGAGAGTGCTTCCATTTCTCCCCTTCCCTCATGAATGTAGGAACAACAGGTTACTCTTTCTCCAAGCACAATGGCTTGGGTAAGGGCTGCAAATTCTTGGCCATAAAATTAATAGTGTATCCAAGGTGGTGGCTTCAGAAGAGCCTAGCAACGGCTCTGAACCCCAATTGGGGTATCCGGGCAGTGTCAACACGTTTGGAAGGAACCTTTCCAGCAGGGGTTCTTTCATCTCCTTTTCCTCTTCCTGTGAGGAAGTACCAGGGGAGATAAATCAAAAGTATGTGGAGCACAGCAAATAATAAATACAAAGGCAGATGATTCACTTTCAAGTGTAACAGTTCATCATTCTTCAAGCCCGGAAGTGCTGTTCTCCCTGTGAGCTAGTCTGTGAGGCTGCAGCCTTTTTGTGTTTCCTAAACATGATAAATTTTTCCACATGTGTTTATTGTACGCTCTGCTTATATAGGACACCAAAATATGTGGGAACGGTTTCTTTTGTTCTGCAATTTAACATTTTCATAATTTTATTCATCCTTTTCTAAAAGGCTTTTTTTTTACTCAGTATGTTCTCTTGACAACAGTAAATGTGCTTTCCATTCCCTAGTTTCTGTAATTTTAAGAAAGTGGAGAAAGTCCCTCACACATGCAAACTCTCAGTCAGCCATTTTGGGAGCAGTGTGCCAACATTTTTTGTTGAGAATCAATGCAGACAAAAGTCTTGCTCCCAGACCTGTTCCTGAGTTCGGTGGCCAATGGACTGGAACAGGGCCCTCTCTTCTCTGCACTAATAGTCGGGATTGTGATGTCTGTTTAGTGTAGGCGTGAACTCTCTTGAGAGTGGTAATGACTGGAAGAAAATGTACCCCTATTTTCTACATTTTAAAAGGTTAAAAAGGTTCATGCTGTGCACCAAAGAATGAACACTCGATATGAGAAAAGATCTATTCTGATGGTAAACTACATCTTCTAAAAAGATATTGTAATAGGCAGATTTCCTTCGATAAACATCTTTTCTGAGGCTATAAAGGTTTAGAAATAGCACTTCACAATTCTTTTATATATTTCTAATGTGTATTTTACTTTTGAAATCCTAGCTATATTACCAGCCAATGGAGTTCAGATCATTGCCTTCAACCATCCAGACATCAAATTTGTTGCAACAAAAATTGTTACTTACAAGGTAGGAAATGTTAAAATTCCTATTCTGGTTAAAATCTGCTAATGTTGTTAACAAAGCTTCAAGAACACCAGAAACAAAATTACATTGGTTGGGTAGCTTACACCAACAAGTTTACCATAGCGGTTTACCCCACAGAGTGTGACTATCAGACCCTGATGCTAACCAGGGGCTAAAACATCATCAGATTTAAAAAAAATCTTGTCAGAACCCAGGTTCAGGACAGAGTCTGAGGCTCTGTCCATCAGTGATTCAGTAAAGGATTGGCTAAATCCCGGAATCGGATTTTTCACGTAGCTGTTTCATTGTTGTTCATTGCCTTGAGCAGCAGTAAAGTGATGCAAGCATCTTTAAAATGTCTCACTCCTTTTAGGTCAAATGTCCTTGTGTTTTTGCTGCTCCTGAGCTTTCAGTAGGAAGTTTGCATATTTTAACAAAGAAAGCCTCATGTCTTTTGTGGGAGGCCATCGCTATGGATTTTGTCATTCTAAGTCTTGTTCACTGCTCTCTGCTTGCTAACGCTACAGTACGAGCAGATTTGTTAGATCTTCCTACAGTTCTTTGACTGAAGAAATTACAGCAATGTATTAGAAGCCTTTCAAGCTGTCTTTTTGCTGACAATTGACAGCTGGTGAATTAATCTGTCAGACATATGCTGTCAAAGTAAATTTGTTTCTCATTCAAGCCAAAGGGTGATTTATTGCACTTTACTGGAATGAGGAATAAGGAGTCATCAGTAGATGGCCTCATAATTTAATTCATTCCATGTAAAGCACAAGCAACTGTAAGAATAAATACCTGAAGAGTCTCCCTCTTGAAATGTGTGTGTGTGTGTGTATAAAATACATATATTTATTTGTGAAATTAGCAAAAAGAAACTGTGAATTTGACATTACCTTTATGACACAAATTTAAAACACTCGTGAGGGTTAAAAAATGACAAGTGTGTGGCGGATCGCCACCTAAAACGGGCATAATCCACTCTTCCGACTGTGGACAAATTTCCAGCACCTTCCCTTTAAGGCACCTTACCTTTAAGGCAGGAGGGGGCGGGGCCTCAGGTTTTACCCAGAGAATTCTGGGAGCTTTTAGGTTCAGCCATTTTTTGTGCCATGCTGTGATTAAAAAGTCTCTTGTTTAACACACATGGATTCAGCCTTAATTCGTGTTTCGCGGCAGCCTCAACAAGATCACACATCTGTTTAGAGCACAGCTTCATTCCATCCCAACAATCTGACCATATCAATTTTCACAATACTTGGCTTCTCGTTCGGAGATGTGTGCATTTGTTTTGTCCATGGCTGCCTGGAGATCTTTATTTAATTCAGAGGTCATTTTTACAGATGTACCACCTATGGTGTGGTTAACATTTTTGAGTATTTTGTTTGGTGAACACACTTCTTTTTCAAATTCCTTCTGAACCAAGAGAAACAAACTTTTTAAAAATAAAAACAAACTTCTTCTGCACATGGATTTAAATTATCGACCAAATCCCAGTCTTTGGGATTGCAGGTAACTATTTCTGGCCTATAATATCTGGAGGTTAGTTTCTTAAAGTATACGTTGAGTATACGTTCACCAGTACTCATCCTTGGTCTCCCTAATGTAGTTTTGTATTAGCTAATTCTAAGCAATGACTGGAAGATGATCTGAGGACTAATCCACAATGGGTTTCAGAGGCCAGCAGAGAACGTTCTCTGCTTCGGAGAGTGGACATGCTGAAGGGAAGTGTCTTAGATGATAACATCATCTCCTTAATGGCTGGCTGCAGTGGATTTGCACTGTGCCCCAGGGCCGTGTGAGGCCGCATTCCTGGAAATGCAGCCATGAAGCCCTGAAGATCAGTTCTATTTCCACTTTTATTTCTTATTCAATAGCAAAATACTGCGGATGCTGGAAATCCAAAAAAGCAACAGAAAACGCTGGAAAAACTCAGCAGGCCAGGCAGCATCTGTGGAAAGAGAAACAGAGTTAACGTTTCAGGTCGAAGACCTTTTGTCAGAACTGGAAAAAAGCAGGAAATGGAACAGATTTTAAAGCAAGTTTAGGGGCTGGGAAATGGGGGAGGGGATGAAAGAACAAAAGGGAAGGTCAGTGATAGGATGGAAGGCAGGAGAAGTAAAGAGGCATTAAGAGATATTCACAGCGATTTACTTGTACTTCTTGCAATTTAGTATACTGTATTCGCTGCTCACGATGTGGTCTCCTCTACATTGGGGAGACCAAACGCAGATTGGGTGACTACTTTGCGGAACACCTCCGTTCAGTCCGTAAGGGGGACCCCGAGCTTCCGGTCGCCTATCACTTTAATTCACCGCTCCATTCCCCTCGGCCTCTTGCATTGTTCCACTGAAGCTCAGTGTAAGCTCGAGGAACAGCACCTCATCTTTCGATTAGGCACTCTGCAGCCCTCTGGACTCAACATAGAGTTCAACAATTTCAGATCATAACCTCGGCCCCTATCACATATATATATGTTAACTCTGTTTCTCTCTCCACGGATGCTGCCTGGCCTGCTGAGTTTTTCCAGCGTTTTCTGTTGTTATTTTTATTTCTTATTCACTGGTTTGTTCTCTTTAAATTTCATGGACTTGAAGGTTTAGAAAGAGCTATTTTTAGTACTTTTTGCCTCATTATTGGATAAATCCTAAATTATAATGGCAAGATCAGTTGGGATCAGTTTTCCTAAATGTATATTTGCCAGGGTTGTTTTTTTTTTAAACTTGCATTTTGATATTGCTAGAATCAACATGTAAGGGCTTGGTTCACAAGGCATCTTGTCAATAGAAGCTATCCAGTTTAAAACAGAGTTGTTTGCATTCGGTCTCATCAAGGTGTACGGTTATTTTGGGCCATACAATGGGAAATGGAATGTTAATTGGTTAACATTCATAGCTCAATATGAAATCTATTCCATTTCCTGCTTTTTTCCAGTTCTGATGAAAGGTCTTCGACCTGAAACGTTAACTCTGTTTCTCTCTCCACGGATGTTGCCTGGCCTGCTGAGTGTTTCCAGCGTTTTCTGTTGTTATTTCGGATTTCCAGCATCCGCAGTATTTTGCTATTGTATCAATATGTGAGGCCCCTGGGTCACACATCAAAGGATAGGTCTTCGTCCTAGGGGTAATTACTTAATTACTTCTGAATCCTTTGCAAAGAGGGCGGAGCCTTTGACTGGAGTTCTCTGTGATTCTAAACTTGGTGGGCAGAGATTTAATCCCACAGATTTATATTGGAAGTTTTTTAGTCTAAAAAAGTGTGGGAATGAGCAATCAAAGTGTGTGTACGGCTTGCACTCAGGAGCTGCAAGTCTTTTTGGTTTTTAAGTTCTATGATAGCCTGACTAGCAAAGTAAGGCTTGTTTAAGGTTATAGTAAGTAAATGTGAAGCTAAAGGTCCACATTTAGAGAGAAAGCAATTTGCTTCTTTGTTTTTTTATATTGAGGACTGTAGGGAAATGTATATACTGTATCACCGTGTTAACTCTGGAGTGTTCATTTATATATCTTTTATGTAAATAAAATCACTTATTGGTTTGAGGCTTGTGTTGCGATTTGGTGTTTATCCGTGTGCAGAGAAAAGAGAATTCACTTGATACATTATCAAGGTACATGATACATTATGGTAGTTGATGTACTTCATACAATCTTTGGGTCACGCGCTCATTTATGTAGAGTTTGTAATAAAGGTACAACTTTCATTGTAGGGGACGCAAGGTCTGCTTATGGGAGTGACCAATGAACCGGAGAAAATATCTAGCGTAAAAACTCAAAAGTGTGACAGTCAACAACTTGAGATATATGCAAATTATGGGAACCTGGATTTAAATTTTATGGCCGTGATTTCGCCTACCGAGACGGGTCTAGGGCGGCCGGGGTCAGTAGCGCGGTCCTAGCCCGCTGCCTGCTCCATCCCGCTCTGTTGAAGTGATTTTACGATATAAAAACAGAAAATGCTGGAGATACTCAGCAGGTCAGGCAGCATCTGTGAAGAGAGAAACAGAGTTAACGTTTCAGGTCGATAAACTTTCGTCAGAACGATAATTTTACGATAATTGGGCTTGTTAAGCCCGGCCAATTAAAAGGAAGCGGGTCTGATGACGTGTCATCAGCCAGTTTCCTTAAAGGGACCATGTCCAAATAGACTTTGACGGTTGTGCTGCCAGTGTTCTATAGCATTGAGGTGCTGCAAACACTGACAAGCACTGCACAAAGGTGCACGGCTGCACCCAGGCTTTCCCATTACTCCCTCCATATGGAGGGAGTCACAGCACACAGGGAGGTTCTCTTCCCTTCCAGTGGGTGGAAGAGACCTCCCCAGGAGACCAACGCAGCCTGGTTGCACATTGCACAGGAGGACACAAGCAGGGATGTCATCAAGAGGACCAGGGTAATGTGTTGTCAAACATTGAAATCTTTATTTTCAACACTGCGTTCTTGGACAGATTTGTGTGCACCTTTGGAAGTGGCTTAGTGAGTTGCAGTGAATGGTGAGACATAAGGGTAACCCCCTGCAATGGTGATGAGTGTGAAAGTAATGGCTTGGGCATTGTAGGGATGCTTTATGGTGTTGGTGTGGGGTGGTGCCAAACTGGCGCATCCTGTGGCAGCCAGGGTGTGCAGCATCAAGTGAAGTAAGTATGGCGATGGTGAGGCCATCCCTGGCGTCCCGGGCAGCAATGTGGTCAGTTACTGATGCCCTGTGCAGCATCAGTTGATTGCGGAGAAGGTTGGTGTTGTTGTTGATGCTGCTGGTGTGCCTGGTGCTGCTGGTGTTGGGGCTGATCGTGGTGGGATTCTGAGGACCAAGGTGAGATTTTTTCAAGGGCACCGATGCTGATGTAATAGATGGCTGATGAACTTGCGATGACAGAAGCGATCTGGCAGTGGTGAGAGAGATTGTTCCAATGAGGTGACACTGGATAGAGAGTTTGCTCCAAACACTTGCAAGCTGCATAAAGCTCAATCTGTCTTCCAAATGCAGTATGCAACAGCTTCTGAGCTTGGAAAGTGAACACCTATGAAATAGGAGCTTTTATAGATCATTTGCAGCTGTCAAGTTAGTAAATCATCCCATGCTGACACAACACCCGACCTCCTTACCTGACGTGATCCCCGAGCAGTGGGGAAGCTGTTGGCAAACTCTAAAAATCTAAAGGTGAGCTTAAAATAGTTTTTAAGTGCCTGTTAACAAGCTCTTAATAATCTAAATTGCCTCCCCCGCCACTTGGTGTCGGGTCTGTTCAGACCCGACACCTGGGAGACTCGAGTGGAGGCTCTTGACAGCGGGTTGCTGACCCGCTGTCAAACATTCCAAATTTCACAGCTGACCCACCTCCGATCCTGTCCTCGCAGCACCAGTAAAATTCCAGACTATGGGCTGGATTTTGATACTGGGGCGGTTTGGGGTCGTGTCATCCACTTTTCGTGTTATCCACCTGACTGCAATTGGATGTGGGAGATTGATGCAATTTTCACCTAATTGGGCAATTGAGTTCCAGCATGTGGGAACCCATGAACCAATTAGTGTTTTCAGTCTGAAAGTCGCCTCTGATGATGTCACCATTGCTGCTGCATTGAAGGTCTTCAGAGACTGCCTGGCCTTTGCTGTGAGAGGACCTGGATGCAAAATGAGCAGCAGTAGCCCTAAGTCTGCTCCCAGATATTTTTACACCACCACCACTCCCAGATATGTCTCCTCCCCATCCATTCATATATGCATCCATCCACATATGTATTCCAGCCAGTCAGCCAGCCAGCCAGCCAGCATCCATCCACATATATATTCCAGCCAGCCAGCCAGCCAGAAATGTGCTCCCGCCAGGTTTCACATGCGTGCTTCACGTAGAAAAAGGGTTAAAATCACAAAGGCCTTTCAAAATGGCATTATAGAGGCAATTTAGTACTTGTTAAGGGCCTTAACAGCCTATCCCGCCTCTTAGAGGCGGGACGGAGTCGGGACCAGCAGACACGATTTAATGAAAATTGCATGGAGGTGGGCTTGTGCCCGCCTGCCAATTTTCGCAATTTTAACCCCCCACACGCCTCCAAACCCGCCTCCACGGGTCAATGAAAATTCTGCCCTATGTGTCCCATAAACAACAACAATTTGCATTTATATAGTGCTTTTAACATAGATAAACATCCCAATGTTCATTCTTTGCATGAAGAAGTTCTTGACTTCAGTCCTAAGTTTGCCTTTCACTAGTTTGAACATGTGCCCTCTTAACCTATTTTTTTTAGCTTGAAGTGCCATCATCCCATGAAACCTAATCCAGTTTTACGGACTATGTACAATATACCCTTCCTCCGAATATCCTGAGGATAGGGCTGTAGAAGTACCTTCTGAATCTCAAAGATAATCAAATAAAAATCAGAAATAATTCATTCACTCCCTGCATGCCCGCTACTCAGCTTTGGCCTGTAGCCCTCCACAGGGAGCATTCCTTCATCCCGCATAATAGGAATTAGCGAGTCTATACCTGTAACCTCCAATCACAATCCTAACCAGATACTTATGCAGTTTTTTAAGGGAGTTAATTGTGTGTCTTGACTGCCTTTGCTTCATTGCAGTGCTGCCAGTTTTGGCTTTTCATAAAAAGCACAGTTTCTCTTCCCCCTTTCCACTGCCCCACCCCCCATTTTATCCTGATGATTCTAATCAATTTTTTTGTCAGTAGGTAAAGTGCAAGAACACCAAGAAAAAATTGGTAAGACTCCAAGGGGGCTGAATTGGGCTGTATAGTGCCTGTGTTTTAGTCGATACGCAGCCACCTAATGTTCAAAAATGGGGTCCGAGATGCAGGGGCACACTTCCAATGGGAAGTGCACAGGATGGCATCTTGTTAAAGGGGTTTGCACGCGCGCACCTAACAACCGCCGGCAGCATGCAGAGCAAGCAGATCATGATGCAAAGCAGTGTGCAACACTGATTGACACCAGCGCTGCCATTTTTCAATTTCACACTCCAGCCAATGCCCTGCTGAACACGACGTTAAACGGAATGAAGGACCCCCACCAGCGCTATTTAAAGTGATCATGAGCTACTTACAGGTCAGTTGCTGAATTATTTCTTCTGGCTGCTAGTGCAATTGTACGTGTTTTTGGTGCTTTCCTATACTTGGCTAAAGTTTGAATAGTCTACAGGGAGTGGTCAGGTTACTGATGAAGAACTTTCCTGTTCATTTAAAAGCTTATGCTGAAACAAGTCGCTTCCAGACATAATTGGCCTGGCAGAGCTTCCTCTGGGAATTGAGCATGACTGGGAAAATGAAGAGACACTCAGAGCAGGACAAGCATCTAGAAGAGGAATGAGGAGGAGGAGAGGAAGAGCTCTCAGCAGGAGGCTGTATCTGTTAAGGGTCTTTAGGGAGCAATTCTCTTACCTCAACTTCAGTGAGGACCAATGCATGGGACGTCTTTGCTTCACAAGAGAAGTTGTGACTGAAATCTGACAACTGCAGCAGCCACAACTGCAATCTTGAAGCAGGGCAAGGACAGCATTTCCTGTGGCTGTCAAGGTGACCATGGCTCTTAACTTTTATGCGCCTGGCTCCTTTCAGGCTGCTGCTGGAGATATAAACAACATCTCACAGTTTGCAGTGCACTGCTGCATAAGGGAGGTCACTGAGGCTCTCCATACACAGAGAAACAGTTTAATCTCATTCCCTCTAGCCAGAGACAAGTAGGCGGAGCAAGTACGAGGGTTTGCATGGATTGCAGGCTTCCCCATGGTGCAGGGCGCCATTGACTGTACACTCATTGCCTTGCGTGCGCCTCATGTGAACGCTGCCATTATCATGAACTGATCAGGATTTAACTCCCTCAATGTGCAGCTGTTGTGCGAGCACAGGCAGCGCATCATGCAGGTGAATGCTCGTTATCCTGGCAGCGGTCAAGATTCCTTCATTCTGCAGCAGTCCTCTGTGCCACCTGTATTTGACCCACCAGGGCAAGTCAAAGGCTGGCTACTGGGCAACAAGGGTTATCCACTCATGACATGGCTCATGACTCTGGTCCGAAACCATGTGCACAACAGGCATACAATGAGAGAGCTGTGCTGCCACAAGGAAAATTCTGGAACACACCCTTGGCCTCAAGCAATGCTTCCGCTGCCTGGACCACTCTGGAGGAGCCCTGCAGTACTCAGCTGAGTGGGTATCAAGGTTTGTAGTAGTATGCTTCATGTTGCACAACCTAGCCATTATGAGGCAACAGCCATTGCCACCACCTATCAAGCGAGAAGCTGAGGAGCAGGAGCACGTGGAGGAAGAGAAAGAAGTGGAGCAGGAGGAGGAAGTACAGCAGGAAGTGGAGGAGCAGGAAGAGGAAGGAGGCTACAACGTAGACAGCCCTTTTATGTCCGGGCTCTATGTGATCAAATAATTCACGAGTGATACCAGTAACCTCAACCATAGCTCCCCAATCACCAACAGTCCATGCTCCTTACATTGCCTCTGCCACTGACCATCACATTGTCCTCTTTCTGACAACACAAAAATAAAAATCACCAGAAAATGCACATTCCAATCCAATTTGATCAATTCACTCATTACATAATGCATACAAAAGTAAACTAACCACCTTTGTGCATTCCCTTAATGCCGGTCTTCCGTGTGCCTTTGCCTATCCTAGTGCTCCCACGAGGTGCTTCCCCAGTGGCTGCAGCATGGGCGGTGGAAGCTACTGAACTTCAATTGAGGAGACATCTGATGGCCTTAGAGGGCAACCTCAAGCAGCTGTGGGCCTAGAGGTCCCAGTTTCACACTGCACCATCTCGGCCTGAGCGGCAGCAGTCTGAGCTGACTAGCTGACTGGTAACAGTAAGGGCACTGGCGGAGTGGCAGGGTGGGAGCAGGAATGCTGTCATGCTGAGAGATGACAACAGGTTAGTGTTCTATGGAGCCTCTGTCACTCTCCTGGGCTGACGCCTCAGCAATCCTACTGATCTGCTGGAGAACAAATTGATGGACTGCTGTTGGCAGCAGTCTGAGCTTCCACTACCACACTCTGACCTTTGTTGGAAGCTGTTTGTACTGCAATGGAAGCTGGCATCAGCTCTCAGACGCTGCATCATGCTTGGTTCCACAGGCGTGGTGCTGGAGGTGACCACCCGTTCCATGTTGACTCAGTGTTCTGTGCAAAACTGTGTGCTAAGTAAGAGCTGGACTCTTCCATGCTTCTTGACATTGTGCTCAGGCTTTCTGGCAAGCTTTCCAGTGCACCTAGCATTTGGTTATGTAGAGCCTTCTTCTGTAGCTTGGCCGAGGGCTAAATACTCCAGAATCTTTAGAGGAGTACAGAAAGTGCAGGGGTGCAATTAAAAAGGATATTAGGAAAGCAAAGATGAGGATCTGACTCCTCTGCAGCAGAACTAGTGTGCGACCTCATCCTCTGGCGAGCTGGCGCCTGCGCTATCCTTTTCCCCCGCCCTGGCTGCTGCACACTTACGCCTGGTATCTCACCACGTGCAGTTCCTTCTTCTGTCCTAGCCTCTAAAGTACGCGCGGTGTCAATCTCTGAGCTGGTGGCTGTGTGTGTAAGATTGAGTGATGTTGTCTTTTCATCGTCACTGTCTTCTTCCTATTCCTCTTCTGACTGGGAAGGCTCCAGTTCTTGGGTATCTGAAATGAAAAAGGGACACGTGCTGGTTGTGGGAGAGGAGAAAGTAAGAAGTGTCTGCTTGCACCCTCTGCAGCTTGTGAGTCAGAAGAGATTGTGGGATGAGGGAGAAGTGGGAAGAGAGAAGCAGGATTAGGTATGCAGATACCCTCCATTATCAATCCCTATGCCGCACCAGTGGCCACGGCCTCAGCAATGGCCCTTCCCATGATGGCCAGCGCCGCCTCCTCTATGGGGTTAAAACATGCAGGCGCGCTTGTCTTCCTCCAGTTCTTTCATGCTGCCTCCTTTTATGCACCACCTTCTCCTGCAAGAGGGAAGTGTGTCAGTGAGTGTCTTGCAATATGTTTAGGTGATGTGGCTGTCATAGTTGAATAGCTGTCAGTTTTTGTGAGCTGTGAGTCATGGGTGCGAGGCTTGCAACAGTGAGGGTGAGGTAAGTAAAGGACTGAGTACTGATTGATAGAGAAGTCTCCCTTGGATTGCAGGAAGACGAAATATTCCAGCCCGAGGGGTCCAACCAGGAGCAGCTAGTATGACGACCCGGTGGCCTGCATCTTCTGGCCCTGAATCAGCTCCCACAGCTTCTGTCCTTTCCTCACCAGGGTGTTGGGCAATATCCAGTGAATCCCAAAATGCTAGTTTCCAAGTGGCCGTTTAGTATAGGTGGTGACGCTGAGTTTTGTCATGTACTGTGCTGTGCTTGTTCTCAGTGCAGACCATCATCTGTAAAAGGAAGCAGTGGGTACATTTATGAAAGCATTAGCAGACTTCTCCAATTCACTATTGCTATTGAAAGTAATGATCTGCAAAGCTGTTCTCAGTGTGACAGCACAGGGCCATTCATATTGGCTGATTTGTAAAGGAAGGTGAATTTATTAAATACCAGCTGGAGTTTGGCTTCCTCTCAAATCTCAGGTGATTAAACAAAAAGCTGACGAGGAGTGCCTTTGACTGTCTCCATCACCCTTTATTCAGAAATCATTAGGGCTTTGCTGGATTGTAGTCCCCCCCCTCCCCCTCTCCCTCCACCTCCCCCTCTCCCTCACCCTCTGGTGCCACTGAGGATCCTGTTATATAATCTCACCTTTTTCTGCAAGAGTGCATTTACATAATGGCATTGGTGTGAAGTGGTTTTATTTTGCAACATTGCTGCAGTTATAGTGCAAATGCAACCTGAATTTGGAGATGGGGGGGGGCAGAGGACACCAGACTAAAAAGGTTTGTGGCTCCCTGGTGGAGTTGGTCTCACTCTCCTTAGCTTTATGTCAGTTCAGAATACATCCAAATACACTTCACGAGTTTAATGCAGTGTCTTTACACTGATTTTAAACTGACAGAAAGACAGACTTGCATTTATATAGCACCTTTCACGACCACCAGGCATCTCAAAGCACTTTACAGCCAATGAAGTACTTTTGGAGTGTAGTCACTGTTGTAATGTGGGAAACGCGGTAGCCAATTTGCGCACAGCAAGGTCCCACAAACAGCAATGTGATAATGACCAGATAATCTGTTTTAGTGATGTCGGCTCAAAGATTGATGTGGGAGAAATGGGTTTCGATTCCTGGGGCACTGGCACCAGTACAGGGATAAGAGGGAGCTGTTCCGTCGGGACGGGCTTCATTTGAACCAGGCTGGGACCAGTGTCCTGACGAATCGAATAACTAGGGCTGTAGATAGGGCTTTAAACTAAATAGTGGGGGGAAGGGATATGCTGAGGGGAAATTTAAAAAGTCAAAAAATGAGAAGGCAGAAGTGCAGGGTAGCGATAGGGGTAATGATAACCAGAGTGTGACAGGAAAGGACAGAGCGTATGCACATAAGAGTGCATCAGAAAGAGGGGTCAGAGTAGGAAAAAATGGTAAAAAGACAAAATTAAAAGCTCTATATCTGAACGCACGCAGCATTCGTAACAAGATAGAGGAGTTGACAGCACAAATAGAAATAAATGGATATGATCTGATAGCCATTACAGAGACGTGGTTGCAAGGTGATCAAGACTGGGAACTGAATATTCAGGGGTATTTGCCATTTTGTAAGGATAGGCAGAAAGGAAAAGGAGGTGGTGTAGCTCTGTTAATAAGGGATGAGATCAGTGCAGTAATGAGAAATGATATTGGCCTAGAAGATCAAGACGTAGAATCAGTTTGGGTGGAGATAAGAAATAATAAGAGTAAAAAGTCACTGGTGGGAGTGGTCTACAGGCCCCCAAAGAGTAGCCACACTGTAGGACAGAGAATGAATCAAGAAATAATAGAGGCTTGTAAGAAAGGTATGGCTATAATCATGGGAGATGTTAATTTTCATATTGATTGGACAAAGCAAATAAGCAAAGGTAGACTTGAGGAAGAGTTCTTAGAGTGTATATGGGATGGTTTCTTGGAAAAATATGTTGTGGAACCAACCAGGGAGAAAACTGTTTTAGATCTGGTAATGTGTAACGAGGCTGGATTAATTAATGATCTTGAAGTGAAGGATCCTCTTGGGAAGAGTGATCATAGCATGGTAGAATTTCAAATTCAGTTTGAGGGTGAGAAAGCTAGGTCTCAAACTAGTGTCCTGAACTTAAACAAAGGTAATTACAAAGGTATGAAGGCAGACTTGGTTAAAGTGGACTGGGAAAATATATTACAGGGTAAGACTGTAGAAAAGCAGTGGCAAACATTTAAGGAGATATTTCATAACTCTCAGCAAAGCTATATTCCAGTGAGAAAGAAAGACTCTAAGAGAAGGATGAACCATCCGTGGCTAACTAAGGAAGTAAAGGATGGTATCAAATTGAAAACAAAAGTATACAATATTGCGAAGAATAGTGAAAGGCCAGAGGATTGGGAAATTTTTAAAAACCAGCAAAGGATGACTAAAAAAATGATAAAGAGAGAGAGGATAGCATATGAGAGTAAAGCAAGAAATATAAAAACAGACAGTAAGAGCTTCGACAGGTATATAAAAAGGAAGAGAGTAGCTAAAGTAAACGTTGGTCCCCTAGAGGATGAGTCTGGGGAATTAATAATGGGAAACAGGGAAATGGCAGAGACTTTGAACAAATATTTTGTATCGGTCTTCATGATAGAAAAGACACTAAAAGCATCCCAATAATAGATAATCAAGGGGCTATTGGGGTGGGAACTTAAAACAATCACTATAACTAGAGAGAAAGTACTAGGCAAACTAATGGGACTAAAGGTGGACAAGTCTACTGGACCCGATGGCCTGCATCCTAGAGTCTTAAAAGAGGTGGCTGCAGAGATAGTGGATGCATTGGTTGTAATCTACCAAAATTCCCTGGATTCTGGAGAGGACCCAGCGGACTGGAAAACCGCAAATGTAACACCCCTATTTAAGAAAGGAGGGAGACAGAAAGCAGGCAACAATCGACCAGCTAGCCTAACATCTGTCATTGGGAAGATGCTGGAGTCCATCATTAAGGAAGTGATAGCAGGACATTTGGAAAATCATAATATAGTCAAGCAGAGTCAGCATGGTTTTATGAAAGGGAAATCATGTTTGACAAATTTGCTGGAATTCTTTGAGGATGTAATGAGCAAGGTGGATAAAGGGGAACCAGTAGATGTAATGTATTTGGATTTCCAGAAAGCATTCAATAAGGTGCCACATAAAAGGTTACTACACAAGATAAGAGCTCACGGGTAATATATTAGCATGGATAGAGGATTGGCTAACTAACAGAAAACAGAGAGTCGGGATAAATGGGTCATTTTCAGCTTGGCAAACTGTAACTAGTGGGGTGCCGTAGGGATCAGTGCTGGGGTCTCAACTATTTACAATCTATATTCATGACTTGGATGAAGGGACTGATGATACAAAGATAGGTGAGAAAGCAAATTGTGTGGAGGACGCAAAGAATCTCCAAAGGGATATAGATAGGCTAAGTGAGTGGGCAAAAATCTGGCAGATGGAGTTTAATGTGGGAAAATGCGAGGTTATCCACTTTGGTAGGAAAAATAAAAAAGCAAATTATTATTTAAATGGGGAGAGATTACAAAATGCTGAGGTACAGAGGGATCTGGGGGTCCTTGTAAATGAAACACAAAAAGTTAGCATGCAGGTACAAGTAATTAGGAAGGCAAATGGAGTGTTGGCCTTTATTGCAAAGGGAATGGTGTATAAAAGTAGGGAAGGGTGTTGGTGAGACCACACCTGGAGTACTGCGTACAGTTTTGGTCTCCTTATTTAAGGAGGGATATACTTGCATTGGAGGCAGTTCAGAGAAGGTCACGAGGTTGATTCCGAAGATGAAGGGGTTGTCTTATGAAGAAACGTTGAACAGGCTGGGCCTATACTCATTGGAGTTTAGAAGAATGAGAGGGGATCTTATTGAAACATAAGATTCTGAAGGGGCTTGACAGGGTAGATGCAGAGAGGATGTTTCCCTTCGTGGGGGAATCTAGAACTAGGGGGCATAATTTCAGAACAAGGGGGCACCCTTTTAAATCTGAAATGAGGAGGAATTTCTTCTCTGAGGGTCGTGAATCCTTGGAATTTTCTTCCCCAGAGAGCTGTGGAGGCTGAGTCATTGAATATATTTAAGGTGGAGATAGACAGATTTTTGAATGGTAAGGGAGTCAAGGGTTATGGGGAGCGGGCAGGGAAATGGAGTTGAGGCCAAGATCAGATCAGCCATGATCTTATTGAATGGCGGAGTAGGCTCGAGGGGCCAAATGACCTACTCCTGCTCCTATGTCTTATGTTCGTATGGTTGAGGGATAAATATTGGCCAGGACACCGTGGATAACTCCCCTGCTCTTCTTCGAAATAGTGCCATGAGATCTTTTACGTCTACCTGAGAGAGCAGACGGAGCCTCAGTTTAACGTCTCATCCGAAAGACAGCACCTCCAACAGTGCAGCACTTCCTCAGCACTGCACTGGAGTGTCTGCCTAGCTTTATGTGCTCAAGTCCCTGGAGTGGGACTTGAAGCCAAACCTTCTGACTCCGAGGCGAGTGTGCTACCAACTGAGCCACTGCTGACACTATGTAACATAAAGGTAGATATAATTGGCAATGTCTGTTCAGCAAAACTGGTGTAATCTATTATCTTTACCGTCACGTCATTCACTATTCAAATGTGATGAGATCCACCCTTCCTTGGGACATATTTGCACAATTATATCTGTGTCAGTACAGGATTAAGTATGGCTTCTGAATATAAAGTTTGAAATACCTAAGATGTTGCATGCATCACATAGTAAAAGCTGCAGCATTTTCTTCCATTACAGCATTACCTTTGGGAGCTATTCCCACCTTGTGCCTTGTCCTGACTGCTAAAATTAAAATGAGCTTCCATGAGCAGGCCTAACCCTATTCATGCAGTGAATGCCTCAGGGCAAACTGTTTTCCTCTAGTTTATACTAGAAATAGTATGGGATCCCCACTATTTGCCCCCGATCGCTCTGCTGCTGCGAAACACTACTGACATATCATATACATCAGGCTAAACTTTGTTACAGGAAAGAAATAAACGCAAAAGCAACTTAAGTCCGCAGAGAAATAGCAGGAAAGTGCTTAAATATGCTACTTTAACTGCTGTGACCAAAACAACACAGCGTTTCAAGATTCTTATAATCATTCAGAATCCTTAAAATCTTGTTCAGAATCCTTAAAATCAAGTACCTTTATGTCAGTGCACACATCCGTACACTCAGAGTTCTGCCTCATCGTAGTGAGATTGGACTAAGCGAATTATAGACTGCAAAAGCTTTTATACTGAGGGGGCCTTGGATACAGAAGTGTCAAGACATATCAAAGTCAACATGAAACATCTGGAGCTTAGAGGCTCTTGACAAGGAAATATTTGCACTTCACCCAGACCTAGCATACCTAGGAACTGAGAAATGTGGAGACAGTACATCAGCTGTCCTTCATATGATTGTTTGATCTGGTAATTAATCAGATCTCCTTTCTCACAGGCAGTTCCATCTTGTTCTTAGCTGGTCGGTCCCCTGAGGAAATACTGTTCATTTTAACCTCAGTTACTTCAAAACCATTCACATATCTCTAAATAATTTAAGTTATTAAAAAAAAATACAATGCCAGTTTTATAACTTGTATTAGGATTGAGTTCTGACGAAGGGTCATTGACCTGAAACGTTAACTCTGTTTCTCTCTTCACAGATGCTGCCTGACCTGCTGAGTGTCTCCAGCATTTTCTGTTTTTATTTCAGATTTCCAGCATCTGCAGTATTTTCTTTTTGTATTAGGATAGAGCTTACTGACAGAGCACACTGACACTGAGAAATGAGCCAATGTTGATACGTACAGCCTGGAACTTAACTCGGTGGGCCCTCTGTTCTTGAAACGGCCATCTTGTTTGTCATACTTGATATCAGGAAGCATGGTGAGTTCATCCGAACATTGGGATTTGTGGACAGCGCTTGCTTGGACATTCTGATCGCCACACATTCTGATTTCCAGCCGTTCAGAATAAATGATGATGAGAAGCCTTGTTAACTACTGAGGTTCTTTTTAATTCATTCTCAGGTTGTGGGTGTTGCTGCAAGCCCAAATAGGGTTTGATACATCTGAGTGACTTGCTAGACCAGTTCAAAGGCTAGTTAATTACTATCAGAATAGGTCCATGTTCATTGGCAAGCTTACACATGAGGCACAAATTCAATGGGAGGAAATCCAGGTGCACCTACCTGTCAGTTTAATGAACAGGTGTCAACCGTGAAAGAAAATAGGAAAAGGAGGTAAGTATACCTCAATATCTGGTATTAGATGTTTTGAACCATTGTTAATTGTACATATCAGGATTCTTGGAAGGAGATGAGAAGGAATGGAATGCTACTTATGCAACATCAATTTTATGCTGTGGACTTGATTATGGTTGTATGAAATATTTAGAATTGTTAGCAAGCTTGAGTGGCTTTTTGCTGCACTGAATCTTGCAGACTGCCAAGCACTTTTACTGTATATAACAAACTCATGTTTAGCAAGTATTTCATTAGCTCAGTGCACTAATGTAGAACAGATTACGAGAGTAGAACTGACAGATGTCCTTCCTTAGCATAGTCTGTTGCCTAACCAAGCTGAAGATTTGCATATGTCCAGCATTTATTTCAGTTTCTTTAGAAAGTTACCTTTTCAGATATATCTATGTCTTTTCTTTTACCATTTCTTTGCATTATTTTCTTAGTTTTATTCTCGCCTTAATAGTGCTTTTTCAGACAGAACCAGATAGACTTCTGGGGAAAGACTTTCAGTTTTGCATCGCCCTCCTGAAGTTGAAGGTTCTGCTAATTAAATTTTGATTTCTTTAAGACATGCAGAACCGTATTTTTGTTTGCTTGGTAATTTTATCAAAAAGCAGAGAATATGAAATGCTGGTGGAAAGTGCTACTGGACTATTGGTCTGTAATTAGTGTTGCTTTGTGGATTCATAATCCTCGATTTAAAAAGTGCAAGGAAAGCTGATTTGTTTTTAAATGATTAGAGATAAATGTTTGATGTATTTATGCAGCAATCCACAACTGAGTGGTCAATTCAGAAATGTTACTCTAGGTCAGACCGGTCATTAAAGGGCTTAATGAAAGGGAAGATTTTGAAGCAGTAGAAGAAGCGAAATATTTTTTTATGTGAGTGTGTGAATGTAGCAGCCATTGGTGGGTATATTTCAGTGACGAAAGAGAAGGCTGGAAGTGGTGAAGAGATGGGGAGGCGCAGGACTCGCACCAGGTATTACCCTAGGAAATGGGACTACTATAACAAAGTCAGCTACCTGAGTATGCCAGGATAGTGAGGATGCTTAGGCTCAGCAGGGAGGCTGTGATTGAGGTGTGCCATCTGCTCCATGAAGATCTGCTGAGGCAGTCAGAAATCTGCAATGTATTACCAATGGCAGTGAAGGTCGTCGTGACCCTCAACTTTAATACCATGGGGTGCTCAGGAGTGACCTACTTTGCCTTTGGATAACAAATTCTTTCTGTTTAATGAAAGAATCACAGACTAAAAGATATAAGTAAATAAATTTGATTAAATTGTGCAGTGTTAGTTGTATGTGGGTTTAGTGTGCTCTACTTGTGCATTTGGCTCTCATTCTTCGTGAACTTGTTTGTATAATACCACAAAGTGTTCCCCTAGTTGAAGGAGTAACACTGTGAGTGGCTGCATAGCCACCTTGCAGCTTGTGTGGGATTTAGAGACCCGCGATCTGTCTCGGCAACTAACCCTGATGGACCTTCATCAGTGCTCGGGATTTTCTTTGCTGTAGTCACTGTGGACTCATGGCTTTCAGAGATGGCGCTTACCATCACTTGTCCAGATGTATACGATGGTACAGAACTACCACCGAGATGAGTGCCACTGTGCTACTCCACACATTGTACTGGTGGAGGATATCTCTTCACAAAGCTCACCAATCTGAGTATAGAGCAGTGAAATCTCAGATATTCTCTCACACAGATGCCCAGAACCATTCTCCTCTAAGTGAAATGAAACCAGCTGTAGACTCTACCTTGGAGTTTAGACCATGAAGCCTCCATAGCAGTAAAGGAACATTTGTAGAGATGCTACTACTATGCCTGTGGCCTGTGAAACTGAAGTCAGCATTGGTATTTCACATGCTCAATTGTTCCACGCATTTCTTCCACTTTTTTTGAACAGCTGTAACAAACTTACAACTACAACAAGAACAACTTGCATTTATGTAGCGCCTTTAATGGAGAAAAAACATTGTAAGGCACTTTGCAGAGGCGTAAAAGAAAGAATGACTTGCATTTATATAGCGCCTTTCACAACCAATGGACGTCTCAAAGCACATTACAGCCAATGAAGTACTTTTGAAGTGGAGTCACTGTTGAAATGTGGGAAACGCGGCAGCCAATTTGCGCACAGCAAGCTCCCACAAACAGCAATGTGAAAATGACCAGATAATCTGTTTTTGTTGGTTGAGGGATAAATATTGGCCAGGACACTGGGGATAACTCCCCTGCTCTTCTTCGAAATAGTGCCATGGGATCTTTTACGTCCACCTGAGAGAGCAGATGGGGCCTTGGTTTAACGTCTCATCCGAAAGACGGCACCTCCGACAGTGCAACACTCCCTCAGCACTGTACTGGAGTGTCAGCCTAGCTTTATGTGTGCAAGTCCCTGGAGTGGGATTTGAACCCACAACCTTCTGACTCAGAGGTGAGTGTGCTACCCACTGAGCCACAGCTGACACTCGAAGGACAAAATGATGCTGAACCAAAGCAGGACATATTGCGAGAGGTAACAAAAAAGTTTGCTGAAAGGTGGAGAGGTTAAGGGAGGGAATTCCAAGTGTGGAGCCTAGGTGGCTAAAGGCATGGCAATTGGCTACCAGTGTAGGGGTAATGGGAGGGGGGAATGCACAAGAGGCCAGAGACAGAACGGAGATTTGGGGCGAAGAGCGATTGTAGACCTGGAGGAGGTATAGGGATAGGGCGAGGTGAGGCCATGAAGGGATTTGAACACATGGATGAGAATTAATTGGAGACATTGAGGAATAGGGGGCCAATGTAAGAAAGCAAGCACAGGGGTGATGGCTGAGCGGGATGGTGCAGGATAGGATACAAGCAGCAGAGTTTCAGATGAGCTGAAGTATATGGAGGATGGGAGGTAGGTCAGGAGAACATTGAAATAATTGAGTTTGAAGGTGACAAAGGCATGGATCAGGGTTTCAGCAGCAGATTAGCTGAGGCAGGGACGTGTGATGTTATGGAGGAGGATGTCGGCACTCTTTGTGATGGAGAGGATATGGGCTCAGAAACTCAACATCAGAGTTGAATAGGATGCCAAGGTTGCAAACAGTTTGGTTTAGCCTGAGACGGTAGCTGAGGAGGAGGTTAGAATCGGTGCCCAGTCTATGCAGTTTGTAGGGGGGGAGAGTGGGGGTACAATGACGATGGCTTCAGACTTCCTAATGTCTAGCTGGAGAAAATTGCGGATCATCCAAGACGGGATGTTTGACAACACTGAGGCAATGGAGGCGTTGAGAGAGATCGATGGTGAGAAGTAGAGCTGAATGTCGTCAGTATACATGTGTAAGCTGACTCTATGTCTGTGGATCACGTTATTAAGGGGCTGCATGGAGATAAGAAAGAGGAGGCGGCCAAGCATAGATCTTTGGGGAATTCCAGAGATGATGATGTGGAGGCAGGAAGAGACGTTATTGCTGGAGATGCTCTACCTACTATTAGATAGGTTAAGAGTAAACCAAGTAAGGGCAGTCCCACCAAGCTCGACAATGGTGGTGCATTTTACCTCCATGTCCTCTCTGAAACCTTTGACATGGTTGACCACACCAACTCCTTCAACACCTCTCTCTCCATTTGTCGAGCTTGGTGGGACTGCCCTTACTTGGTTTACTCTTAACCTATCCAATAGTAGGTAGAGCATCTCCAGCAATGACATTTGAGGACAAAGAGGTAAAATGCACCACGGTCACAGTCACAAAAGATGTTATTGGTGACTTTGATTCTGGTTATTTCAGTGCTGTGGCAGGAGTGGAAACGGGATTGGAGTGTTTCAAACATGGAGTTATGGGAAAAATGGGCACAGATTTAGAATGTGACAACATGTTCATGGACTTTGGAGAGGAAAGGGAGAGTGAAGATGGGGATGGTAGTTTGTAATGACAGTGGTGGGTTTTTTGAGGTGGAGGTGATGATGGTGGTATTGAAAGGAATGGGCACAGTAACCGGGGAGAGCGAACTGTTTACAATGTCATCTATCATGGGTACCAAGAAGGAAAATTTGGTGGCCAGCATTTTAGTGGGAATGGGGTCAAGGAAGCTGAAGGTGGGTCTCCTGGATGAGATGAGCTCAGAGAGGGCACGATGGAGATTGGAGAGAAACTAGAGAAAGATCTGGGTTTAGGTCTAGGGCATGGAGGGGTTGTGGTGGGGGTGGGGGGTGGGGATTTGGATTAGTGGGCAAGGGGAAGGAGGAAAGCAGAAGGGGAAAGCAGGGAAAACTATGAGGGACAATCTACTTTAAGGTTAATTGACGGATGAGTTACAGCAGCCTGCGATTACTGTAGAGCTGCAAAATCTGGTTCTGACTAGCTCAAGCCATTGTGCTTTGTGATTCGTGCTATACAGCAAGAAGAATTTTTGATTCATCCTTTAGTTCTCCATCTGTACAATATGTGCCATTTCTGGGGAAAAGCATAGGTAATGTTCCCCAGGGCCTGGCCAGGCTGCCTGCTAACCAGCCACGAGTAAGTACAGAAATGTAATTCAAGGTGACTTAGCTCTTTGCCTGTAAGGAAAAGACACACAGGATGATTGTAAAAACATCATGAGAATTCACTGGGTAAAGACATTTTTAAACATATTGGTTGTGTGCTTAGTTTTTAATTAGATTAGAAACTTATGAAATGTTTATATCGTGATAATATAACATGATCAACTCCATTTAACATATCACCAAGTTTTCCTCCATTGAATTACAATAGTTAGTACTTTTAACCCCTCCGCCAGGTATTCTGTAAACCATTAGGAAACAATAAGGCTGATCATGTGATGCTCTCAGCATTGGTGCACTTCCAGCAAGAGTAGACCATCTCACCCAAACCGCTGCTACAAAAATGTGTAATTTTTTTTAGATGGCATGCCAATAGCATACAAGAGCCTGATATACCTTCTCATTAAATAATATTACGAGTTGATTAGGCTCTGAATGTTGTGAGATACCGCAGTCCATCCAATTCCCCACAGTCTCGTGGACATTTTTTACCACTCCAACACTCCCAGTAACTGGCAAACTCCGTCCTCTTCCACCCTAAAACGCGGCTCCAAGCTTCTCCCTTTTCTCCCTTCAAAGCATTATTTCCATCATCTCCCCCTTCCTTCTCCTCTTCACTGCTATCCACTCCCCCTCTTTCACTGCCATGCATCTCCTACTCTCCCCCCCCCCCCAACCATTCTTTCCCTCCCCTCCCACTCCTATCTGAGTTTGATGTCTAATGCATTAGACAGGTTCCTGTTTTCTCTCTGTATGTCTCCTGTGTATAATGTACACATTGAGAGGAGACAGCACACTCTTTGGTGCATTAGCTACCAGACTGGGAAGAGTGGGAACTGGTGGAGGAGAGGAGTGCCTGGCTGTACTTTTTGTCTGTAAATGCTACTGTGTTAATCGTACCCCCAAATACCAACAGTTGGCAATTATATGAATGATAATGTTGTCTGTCTTGGCCTGATGCCTGAAAGTTCATCTACAGATCAACACCAAGATGGTTAGTCTGCAACCTGTTTTCCTACTTTACTGTCACACATGGTCAGATTTGTATTAGAAAAGAATAAAACATGAAAAAGATGACACACATAAAAACAGCAAACTGTACTTGTACAGTATTCTGACATCAGATATAAAATTGTACTACATTGGCTCCTTTACTAACTGAGAAAGCATGTAACTCTTTCACTATTTTTGGTATGACCCCACAGACAGTGCTGCATTCTAGAAAGGTTCCACTGGAATTTCACTGCGATACACACAAGTCTATTGTGTCCTTTAGCACAAAAACAAACAGACTCTCCTAATTGGATTCAATCAAGTATCATTCCACAGCTTTAGACCTCAAATGTTAGAGTACTCTCCAGTGGCTGGAGTCATACCTGGCACAAAGGAAGATGGTCTGATTGTTGGAAGCCATTCATCTCAGCCCTGGGACATTGCTGCAGGAGTTCCTCAGGGGAGCGTCCTAGGCCCAACTATCTTCAGCTGCTTCATCAATGACCTTCTCTCTGTCATAAGGTCAGAAGTGGGGCTGTTCGTTGATGATTGCACTGTGTTCAGTTCCATGAGCAATTCCTCAGATAATGAAGCAGTCAATGCCCACATGCAACAAGACCTGGATAACATCCAGGCTTGAGCGATAAGTGGCAAGTAATATTCGTGTTGCATAAGTGCCAGGCAATGGCCATCTCCAAAAATAGAGTCTAATCACCTCTGCTTGACATTCAATGGCATTACCATTGTCAAATCCCCCACCATCAACATCCTGACAGATATTCAACTGGATCAGCCACATAAATGCTGTGGATACTAGGCCAGTGGCTGGGTATTCTGTGGTGAGTGGCTCACTTCCTGATTTAGGTGCAGCTGCAACAATACTCAAGAAGCTCGGCACCATCCAAAAGCAACTTGCATTTATATAGCGCCTTTAACGTAGTTAAAACATCCCAAGACGCTTCACAGGAGCGTTAAATACAGAATTTGGCACCGAGCCATATAAAGAGATATTAGAACAGGTGAACAAAAGCTTGGTCAGTGAGGTAGGTTTTAGGGAGCGACTTAAAGGAGGAGCGAGAGGTAGAGAGGCGGAAAGGGATAGGGAGGGAATTCCAGAGCTTAGGGCCTAGGCAGCTGAAGGCACAGCCGCCAATGTGGAGTGATGAGAATCGGGGAGGCGCAAGAGGCCAGGCTTTGAGGAGTGCAGAGATCATAGAGGGTTGTAGAGCTGGAAGAAGTTAGAGGGATAGGGAGGAGCCAGGCCATAGAGGGATTTGAACACAAGGATGAGAATTTTAAAATCGAAGCATTGCCAGACTGAGAGCGAATGTAGGTCAGCAAACACAGGGGTGGTGGGTGAACGGGACGTGGTGCGAGTTAGGATATGGGCAACAGAGGTTTGGATGAGCTCAAGATTACGGAGGGTGGAAGGTGGGAGGCCAGCCAGGAGAGCATTAGAATAGTCAAGTCTGGAGGTAACAAAGGCATGGTCAATGATTTCAGCAGCAGATGAGCTGAGGCAGGGGCTGAGACGGGCGATATTACGGATGTGGAAGTAGGCAATCCTTTTGATGGAGAGGATATGGGGTTGGAAGCTCAACACAGTGTCAAATAGGAGGCCAAGGTTACGAACAGTCCAGTTCAGCCTCAGACAGTGGCCAGGGAGGCGGATGAAGTCGGTGGCTAGGGAACGGAGTTAGTGGCGGGCGGGTGAAAATAATGGCTTCACAATATCAGGGTCGGGCAGCAAAGCTCATTTTCCCATCTCAAGTCCAGAAGCACTGATACCAATAGCAGTGGCCCTTCTGCCACGCTGGCTCTGTTCCTCACTGACCTGCACTCACCAACTGAGCCATAGTGGAATCTTGAGTTCAAGTATTCATTCACAGTTAACCAATATTAAAACTCCTAGGGGTAAAAATTGAGTCGCGCCCCATTTGGGGCGCTAACCTCGCCGGGGCGCGACTTTTAGCGCCCCAAAAAAATTAGCGGCCCCGCGCCGGAACTTCAGTGGTTGCGCCCCAAGAGGGAAGCGGGGCGCCACTGGAAGCACCCCGCATCCCTCTTGGGGCGCTGCGAGGGAATATCCTGGTGCTACGTGCCGCGGTATTGCAGGCCTTCCTCCCCTTCTTAAAGGGGAGGGACCCTGCGCAGCGCGAACCGGGGCCCAGCTGGGCCCCCAGGGATCGGGAGTGCCGGCAAAAGAGCCCGGCACTCAAGAGAAGTGCCGGGCTCTTGGAGCGCAGCTGGCACTTCACGGTGGGGGGGCTTCACGGGGGCCGGGGGCAGGTGCTGGCAGGCGGCCAGCAACAAAAATGGCCGCCTGCCACCTCCCCTTTAAATATCGCCGCCCCGGCCGCACATACGCCTCCCTGAACCCGTCGGACATAGCGTCTGGCGGTAAATCAGGGGGCGCGACTGAAGATCGCGGCTGGAGCGCGAGCGGGGTGCTGCGCACGGCGATGACGTCATCGCCGGCGGCGCAGCGCCACAGGGCGCTACCGGCTGGCGCCGCCGCTAACCTCCCGCTGAATTTTACAGGAGGCGTGGGCGGCGCTGCGCCCGGGCGTTAGCTGCTTTACGCCCCATTAGCGCCCTCTTAAGGCGCTAACGGGAGGCGCAAGCAGCTGAATTTTTCCCCCCTAGAATTTCCTCAAGTGTCAGACTGAATCCTACCTTATTCCCTTGTGCCAGTGACCAAAATTTGCTTTATATAAGATGTAGATCAACTGCTGTAAAGTTTGCCAAGTTTAGTGTGGTTGGCTTTGGGAGATTTTCAAAATTACTGTCATTTTTCTTGAATGGAAAATTTAATAATTATAGGAAATTATTTTGATGTGGGACTTCTTGCTCAAAAGATGAACAGTTAAAAGGCAAAGTACTTACTAATTAACGGCCAACCACATTTGGTTTCTTATAGAGTACCTCAAATTAATTAATGCAGAAAACAATATATATGATATCAAACCTGGTTAGCAACATAGGAATGCTTTTAGCATTTTACTGTACTTGGGAGAGTACAGATTTCTTGAAGGTGGGTGGATAAGTCAATCTGCTGAACCAGTTGAAATTGGTGGAAACCAGTCTTCTGTTGAGCTTTCTTCTGCTTTCTGCAAATATCAAATTTGTTTTCCAAGATATTTACCAGTGGCTTTCTTTTTAACTGAGAATCTGTGCTGCCATTAAGTAGAAGACTCATAAAATTGGCAACAACAGTATATTTAGTGTGTTCAAATGATAAGCTGTGTTTTAAACGAACCTTACCAGCCAATGTACGACACTATTAAAATCAGACAGTCCTCTTAGCTTGTAGTTATTCATACCGTTGCTGCAGATTGCTGCGAGTAGTTTAATATCATAGGATTACATAGGATATACGGCACAGAAACAGGCCATTCGGCCCAACCAGTCTATGCTGGCGTTTATGCTCCACTCGAGCCTCCTCCCGTCTTTCCTCATCTAAATCTATCAGCATAACCCTCTATTCCCTTCTCCCTCACATGCTTGTCTAGCCTCCCCTTAAATGCATCTATACTTTTCGCTTCAACCACTCCCTGTGGTAGCAAGTTCCACATTCTCACCACTCTTTGGGTAAAGAAGTTTCTTTTGAATTCCCTATTGGATTTCTTGGTGACTATCTTATATTGATGGCCTCTAGTTATGCTCTTCCCCACAACTGGAAACATTCTCTCTATATCCACTCTATCAAAACCTTTCATAATTTTAAAGACCTCTATGAGGTCACCCCTCAGTCTTTTTTCAAGAGAAAAGAGACCCAGCCTGTTCATCCTTTCCTGATATGTATACCCTCGTATTTCTGGTATCATCCTTGTAAATCTTCTCTGCACCCTCTCCAGTGCCTCTATATCCTTTTCATAATATGGCGACCAGAACTGTACGCAGTACTCTTAAGTGTGGTCTAACCAAGGTTCGATATAGGTTTAGCATAACTTCCCTACTTTTCAATTCTATCCCACTAGAAATAAACCCTAGTGCTTGGTTTGCTTTTTTTTATGACCTGTGTCGCAACTTTTAGTGATTTGTGTATTTGTACTCCGAGATCCCTTTGTTCCTCTACCCCACCTAGACTCGCACCCTCCAAGTAATAAGTGACCTCCCTATTCTTCCTACCAAAATGTAATACCTCACATTTATCTGTGTTGAACTTCATTTGCCAATTATATGCCCATTCTTCAAGTTTATTAATGTCCTCCTGTAATTTGTTGCAGTCCTCCTCAGTATTGACTATCCCCCTCAATTTGGTGTCATCCGCAAATTTAGAAATTGTGTTTTGATTCCAAATTCTAAATCGTTAATATAAATTGTGAACAACAGTGGTCCCAGCACTAATCCTTGTGGAACACCACTTCCCACCTTCTGCCACTGAATAGCTACCTTTTACTCCTACTCGCTGCTTTCTGTCTTGAAGCCAGCTAGCTATCCATTCTGCTACTTGTCCTCTGACTCCGCATTCTCTAGACCTTGCTCATCAGTCTATTATGGGATACCTTATCGAAGGCCCTTTGAAAATCTAGATAAATTACATCTACTGCATTATCATTGTCTACTCTCTCTGTTACCTCTTCAAAAAATTCAATGAGGTTAGTCAAGCAAGACTTTCCCTTTTGAAATCCATGCTGACTATTCATCACTATGTTTTTGGTTTCTAGATGTTCTTCTATTTTCTCCTTTAGTAGGGATTCCATTATTTTTCCTACCACCGATGTTAAGTTGGCTGGTCTATAATTCCCTGGACATGTTCTATCCCCCTTTTAAAATATAGGTATTATGTTAGCTATCTGCCAGTCCTCCGCACTATACCTTTTTCTAACAAATTATTAAGTATGTCTAGTAATGCCTCTGCTATCTCTTCCCTAAATTCTTTTAAAATGCATGGATGCAATCCATCCGGACCAGGGGTTTTATCCTCTTTGAGTTTAATTAGTTTATTTAATTTGTCCCCTCTTTCTATTTTAAATGCACTTATCTCATTACTAATCTCATCATCCAATGTCATGGCCACCTGTTCTATCTCCCTGGTAAATACTGAAGCAAAATAATTATTTAATATTTCTGCCATCTCTCTATCGTTACCTATGGTATTATCCTGCCTATCCTTAATGGCCCTATTCCCATCCCAACCTTCCTTTTTTTATTGATGTGACTGTAAAATATTTTTCTATTTTTTTATGTTCCTTGATAATTTAATTTCATAGTTCCTCTTTGCCTTCTTAATTTTTTTGACTTCTCTCCTAATCTCTTCATATTCTCCCTTATCATGCACTCCCTTGCTGTCTATGTACTTAATGTATGCTCCTTTCCTTACCTTCAATTGTTCCCTTCTGGCTTTATTCATCCATGAAGTCTCATTAGTGTTTAGTTTGTTCTTTCCTTTTAGCAGAATATACTGTTCCTGCACTCTGTTGAACACCATTTTAAATGTTTCCCATTGCTGTTCTACATCGTTGTTTGCCAATATTGTTGCCCATTTTATTTTCTCAAGTTCTATTCTCAGCCCCTCAAAATCAGCTTTTCTCCAATCTATTACCCTGGCTTTTCATCATACTTATGTCCTTCTCAATTATCATCTTAAAGCGTATTATATTATGGTCACTATTGCCTAGATGTTTCCCGACCTTTACTTCTCTTATCTGCTCTGGTTCATTCCCCATTACTAGATCCAATAGCGAATCCTCCCTTGTTGGGCTTTTTACATATTGAGTTAGAAAGGAGTCCTGTCCATATTGTAGGAACTCTATTCCCTTATCCCCTTTACATAAGAACATAATGTTGAGGCTGCCGCAAAACATGAATTAAGACTGAATCCATGTGTGGAAAACGAGAGACTTTTTAATACAACTGCTGAACAGACTGCTCCTAGAATTCTCTGGAAAAATCCTGAGGCCCCGCCCACTCCTGCCTTAAAAGTAAGGTGCCTTAAAGGCAAGGTGCTCGATATTTGTCCACGGACGGAAAAGTGGATAATGCCCGTTTAGGTGGAGATCCGCCACACAGCTCCCCCCAGAATCCGCTTAGGAGGTGTGGACGAGATGGTGCGGCGGTCTGATGGGCCGGCCGGAGCGGCTCTTGTAGGACGCCGGTGGACGTGGAACGGCCGGGCGTGGAGCAGCCGGGTGAACCGGCTTGAGGGCAGGTCGGCCGCGTGGAGGTGGACGAGCTACAGGGACCTGCTCACCGGGCTCCGAGTGTGCTGGCTTGAGTCGGTCAACCGACACTTTTTCGGTCCTGTCGCCCACTTGCAGGGTGAAAAATTTGTCCCCAGCCTGTAGCACCTTGTAGGGCCCGTCGTACGGGGGTTGAAGGGGTCCGCGGTGGGCGTCGTGCCGGACCAAAACAAACCGTGCCTGGTGCAAGCTTAGTGGGATGTGTGAGGTGGATTCGCCGTGTCGGGCAATGGGCACCGGGGCGAACTGCAGCGCCGGTGAGGCGAAGTTGTGGCGTTGCTGGTCGGCTGACCAGGGTGTCGTGGCGGTGGGCAGGAACTCGCCAGGTACGCGCAGCGGCTGACCGTACACGAGCTCTGCTGCCGATGCGTGGAGGTCTTCTTTAACCGCAGTGCGCAGGCCGAAGAGGACCCACGGAAGTCGGTCGGTCCAGGCGCCGTCCTGGAGGCTGGCTCGAAGAGATGCCTTCAAGGATCTGTGGAACCGCTCACACAGTCCGTTGGCTTGGGGGTGGTACGCTGTGGTGCGGTGAATGGTCACCCCGAGATTGCGTGCGACGGCGGCCCAGAGTTCAGAGGTAAATTGCGGACCTCTGTCCGACGTCATGTCGGAGGGGACGCCGAACCGTGCGACCCAGGTGCTGACGAAGGCTCTGGCGATGTCGGCGGTGGTGGTAGAGGTCAGTGGAATTGCCTCGGGCCAGCGTGTGGTGCGGTCAACGATGGTCAGCAAGTCCGTGTGGCCTTGCGACGGCGGCAGGGGCCCGACGATGTCCACGTGGATGTGGTCGAATCTCCGCGAGGGGACGGTAAACTCCTCGATGGGTGCTTTCGTGTGTTGCTGTACCTTGGCCCGTTGGCAGGCTAGGCAGGAGTTGGCCCAAGTACGCACATCCTTGCGAAGGCCGCGCTAGACGAAGCGGTTGGCTACCAATTTGATGGATGCGCGGGCGCCGGGGTGGGAGAGGTTGTGGAGAATGTCGAATACCCGGCGGCGCCAGGACACTGGGATGACGGGCCGAGGTTGACATAGGGATATGTCGCACTTGACCGTGACTGCGGTCGGGCCACAGGCGACGTCGGCCAGGCGTAGCCCTGGTAGGTTGGTAGGTGCGGAGAGCAGATCAGGGTCGGTGATCTGGTCTGCTGAGAGTTGAGCGTAGTCGACTGCCAGGTGTGCGGCGTGGATGGCGGGGCGGGAGAGGCAGTCGGCTACCACATTGTCTCGGCTGGAGACGTGTTGGATGTCCGTGGTGAACTCGGACACTGCCGCGAGCTGGCGCTGCTGCCTGGCGGACCAGGGGTCGGTTGTCTTTGCCATTGCGAATGTCGGGCTTGTGGTCGACAAACGCAGTGAAGGGGTGGCCCTCAAGCAAAAACCGAAAATGGCGGACCGCCAGGAACAGCGCAAGGAGCTTGCGGTCGAAGGTGCTGTACTTGACCTCCGGGGGGCGTAGTTGGCGGCTGAAGAAGGCAGTGGTTGCCAGGCGCCGTCGACCCACTGCTCATACACGGCGCCGACCGCGTGGTCGGAGGCGTCCGTGGTGAGCGCTACCCTGGCATTGGGCCGTGGGTGCGCGAGCAGGGTGGCGTTGGCGAGCGCGGTCTTGGTGGAGTTGAAGGCGGCGGACGCGTCTGCCGTCCATTCGACCGCCATCTTGCCGCTCCTGCCCCGGAGGGCTTCATACAGAGGCCTCATGAGGGACACCGCTTTGGGGATGAAGCGGTTGTAGAAATTCACCATCCCGAGGAACTCCTGGAGGCCTTTGATGGTGGTGGGGCGGGGAAATTGTTGGACGGCCTGCACCTTGGTGGGCAGGGGAATGGCCCCAGCATGGGTGATGTGGTGGCCGAGGAAGTCGATCTTGTCGAGGCCGAACTGGCATTTGGCTGGGCTGAGGATGAGCCCGTGGTCGCTGAGGCGCCCGAACAGGATGCGAAGGTGTTCGAGGTGTTCCTGCTTGGAGGAACTGGCTACCAGGATGTCGTCCAGGTAGACGAACAGGAACTTCAGGTCCCGAAGGACCGAGTACATGAGCCGTTGGAATGCCTGGGCTGCATTTTTGAGGCCGAAGGGCATCCACAGGAACTCGAACAGGCCGAAGGGGGTGATTACTGCCGTCTTGGGGACGTCCGCGGGGTGGACGGGGACTTGGTGGTAGCCGCGCACCAGGTCGACCTTGGAAAAGACTGAGCGGCCGGCCAGTCTAGCCGAGAAGTCCTGAATGTGCGGCACGGGGTACCGATCAGGGGTGGTGGCGTCGTTGAGGCGGCGGTAATCCCCGCAGGGGCGCCAACCTCCGCCTGGTTTGGGGGCGATGTGGAGTGGGGAGTCCCAGGGACTGTTGGAGCGGCGGATGATGCCGAGCTGTTCCATGGTGGCAAACTCGGTCCGCGCGATCTCCAGTTTGGTCGGGTCCAGCCTGCGGGCATGGGCGTACACTGGGGGGCCTGTGGTGGGGATGAAGTGTTCCACCCCGTGTTTGGTGGCCTCCGCGGAGAAGGTCGGATTGGTAAGGGCCGGGAATTCGGCCAGGAGTGCCGAGCAGTCATCCGTGGCCCGGGCGTGGCACTGTGATGCCATGTCGGCGGGTTGACGGGGGGGCCATGGCGCTCAGGATGGGGGACATGGTGTTCATGTCTACGAGGCGGTGACGGGGGATGTCTACCAGTAGGCCGTGGGCGCACAGGAAATTTGCGCCGATGAGAGGGGAGAGCACCTTGGCAGTGATGAACTCCCATCGGTAGCGGCGACTAGCGAGGTCAAGGGTGACTGTCCGGGTGCCATACGTCCGGATTTCCGAGCCATTAGCAGCAGCCAGCGCCGGTCCTCGTTCGCCCTTTTGTATGTCGAGGGAGGAGGCCGGGATGATGCTGTGCTGAGCCCCAGTGTCGCACAGGAACCGGCGGCCGGTTTTGTCATCCGTGACGAACAGCAGGGAGCCCACGTGGCCCACGGCCATCGCGGGGGCTGGTATGGGGGCGGACTTGAAAGAGCAGGGAGGTGTGCACCGTTGTGCCCTGGCGCCGAACCGTGTGTGGTAGTAACAGTGGCCCGGGTTAGCGGGGCGCAAAGGCCCCGTGGGCCTGGTGGCAGGCCCTTGTGGCCGCGTGGTGGCCGGTGAGGGGCGCGCCCAGGCATTGGCTGCCAGGTCCGGAGTGACGTCGCGGCTGGAGTGAGCGGACAGCAGCTTGTCGGCCTCATCGGCCAGGGCTTCCAGGTTCGTGAGGCCGGACGCCACGATCGCTGGGCGGATGCTGAGAGGGAGCTGGCGGATGAACAGCGTGCGGAAGAGGGATCCGGGTGGGCTCTCGTCGGTGAGGGAGAGCATGTGGGAGAGGAGGTCTGACGGTGAGGCACTACCGAGGCCTGGAAGGTCGAGGAGGTGGCAGTTTCGCTGATCTGCCAAGGCCGTAAATTTTTTAAGGAGCGCTGCCTTGAGATGTGCATACATGCCTTCCTCTGGTGGGTTCTGCAGCGCTGTCCAAACCTTCGAAACTGTGGCGCTACCGAGTGATGTGACGAGGTAGTCGTACTGCGTCCCATCTGTGGTGATGTTTCGCAGGCGGAAGCGAGATTCAGCTTGGAGAAACCAGGCTTCGGGCTGGTTTTCCCCAAACTCCGGCAGTTTCACGGAAACTGCGTTCGTGTCCGCCATTGCAGTGCTCGGAATACGTTCTGAGCGTCGGGGTCACCAATGTTGAGGCTGCCGCGAAACACGAATTAAGACTGAATCCATGTGTGCAAAACGAGAGACTTTTTAATACAACTGCATGGTCCAAAATGGCTGAACAGACTGCTCCCAGAATTCTCTGGAAAAACCCTTAAAGGCAAGGTGCTCGATCTTTGTCCACGGACGGAAAAGTGGATAATGCCCGTTTAGGTGGCGATCCGCCACAATAAGAACATAAGAAATAGGAGCAGGAGTAGGCCATTCGGCCCTTCGAGCCTGCTCCGCCATTCAATGAGATCATGGCTGATCTTCTGCCTCAACTCCATTCACCGGCCCTATCGCCATATCCCTTGATGCCCTTACTAGTCAGAAATCTATCGACTTCTGTTTTGAATATACCCAATGACTGAGCCTCCACAGCCCTCTGGGGTAGCGAATTCCAAAGATTCACCACCCTCTGTGAAGAAATTTCTTCTCAGTCCTACCTCTTCTGTCCAATTTCTTCTCATCTCAGTCCTACCACTTCTGTCCAATTAATATCGGGGTAGTTGAAATCCCCCATGATTATTATTCTGTGTTTTTTTCCCATTTCCCTAATTTGCCTGCATATTTCTTCCTCCCTTCCACTATTAGGTGGTCTGTAGACTACACCTATTAGTGTGATTGATCCTTTATTATCTTTTATCTCGATCCATATGGATTCTATTTTTGTCTTGCTGCGTCACTTTTTTCTACTGCCATTATGTTATCCCTAATAAGTATAGCTACTCCACCTCCCCTTTTCCCCTCTCAATCTTTTCTAAATATGTTATACCCTGCAATGTTTGATTCCCAGTCCTGATTTTTCTGTAGCCATGTCTCAGTAATCCGTACTATGTCTGGTTCCTCACAACGCATGATTGCCCCCAGCTCCCCTGTTTTATTTTTATTACGGACACTGTGTATTGCTGTACAATCAGTTTCACTCATTTTTAATAGGATTTCCTCTCACTTTATGTTTAACCATCTTTTTAGACTCCTGTTCTATAACTCTATTTATTCCCTTGCCATCCATGTCCTCCCTTATTTTATTATTTCCTATGCTCTATTTTCCTGTTTTGTTTATAATTAGGCTGGCTATGTTTCTTTTAGATCCCTCCCCCCCCCATCTTACTAGTTTAAAGCCTTTGCCATCTCCCTATTTACCCTTTCCGTTAGGACACGGGTCCCATCCCGGTTCAGGTGGATTCCGTCCCATCGGTACAGCTCCTTCCTGTCCCAGAACTGGTGCCCATGTCCCATGAAAAGGAACCCCTCTTTCCCATACCAGCCCTTTAGCCACGTGTTAATTCTCCTGATCTCTCTGCTTCTATGCCAATTTGCACTTGGCTCGGGCAATAATCCAGAGATTATTACCCTTGAGGTTCTGCGTTTTAATTTAGAGCCTAACTCCTGATACTCTTTCAGCAGGACCTCCTCCCTGTTCCTACCTATGCCGTTTGGTCCAGCATGGACCACGACAACTGGATTTACCCCCTCCCTTTCCAAGTTCCTCTCCAGCCGCCGTGAGATATCCTTTACCCTGGCAACACACCCTTCGGGATTCTCGTTCTTGGCTGCAGAGGACGCTATCTATCCCCTTAATTATAGAGTCCCCTATCACTACCACGTTTCTATTCTGCTCTTCTCCCCCTTGGACAGCCTTCTGAGCCACGGTGCCTTGGTCTGCATTGTGGCTGTCCTCCCTGTTCTCCTTGTCCTCATAGGTAGCGAGTACATCGTACCTGTTGGACAGGACCAGTGTTTGCAGGACCTCCTTCTCAACCTCTCCTAAATCCCCGCTACCTGTCTCCCTAACAGTCACACCCTTCCCTTCCTGAACCTGTGCTTTCCTCTGGGGTGTGACTGCATTCTGGATAAAACTGCCCGGAAATTCCTCCCCCTCCCTTATGTGTCGGAGTGTCTCCAACTCGCACTCCAGCTCAATGACTCTAAGCCGGAGAGATTCGAGGTGGAGACATCTCCTGCAGACGTGTTTGCTCGAGACAGTCTCGCTGTCCACAAACTCCCACAGACTGCAGTCCAGACACACAACCTGCCCTGCCATATCTTCGTCTAGCCTTATTTTATTTATTTAATTCTTTAAAGTCTTTATTCAACAATTATTTATAGTTATATTAATTAGTTTAACTATAAATTTAATATAGTACTTTGTAATTTCCTGCACCTAGTTTAAACCAATGTCCTAGGTTAGAGAGAAAAGAGAGAAAAAAAAACCTTAATACTCACCAACCAATCACCTACCTGCTGTCCTACATAGAAACATAGAAACATAGAATCTAGGAGCAGGAGTAGGCCATTCGGCCCGTCGAGCCTGCTCCGCCATTCAATACGATCATGGCTGATCATCCAAATCCAGTACCCTGTCCCTGCTTTAATCCCCACAGTACACATATCCCACCCTACCCCCGTAACCCCACGTATTTAATTCCCCCTAACATATCCCATCCTATCCCCATAACCCCACATATTTAATCCCCCCTAACACTAAGGGTCAATTTATCATAGCCAAATCAACCTAACCCACACATTTTTGGACTGTGGGAGGAAACCGGAGCACCCGGAGGAAACCCACGCAGACACGGGGAGAATGTGCAAACTCCACACAGACAGTCACCCGAGGTCAGATTCGAACCCGGGTCCTGTGACGTGACTCCTTGTTTTTTGGGAAATCGGCGAAGGTTCGGCCGTCGCTGATACCGCCTCCAACAGCATTGAATGTGCAAACTATAGCTCCTATTACAGAATATAAAAAAGGAAGTTAATGTACAGAAAAAGTGAACTGCGCATGTTATAATTGGGGAACAATATTGTGGACAGTTTATCTGGTTATGCTAGGTCCATTTCTCTCCCACAGGGATAATAATACATCTGTGTGGGAGTGTGATCTGCTTCTGCTAGAGATTTTCTTATCAAGCTTCTCATGGACACTTAAAAGTCAGGTTTATTTGAGACTGTGTTAATCCTAAATGAGTCTGCTTGATCTGAATCTTTTGCCATTTATTTAGTAACACTTGTGATCCAGGTGAATGCGGTGCAAATTACAATCTCCATAAATGTGGGACAGCTCTATGGTGTTGCACTTCACTGCAATCGAGAATACCTGAAGTTTTATGTACACCCAATATTATTGTAGGTTTTCAAAGATCTAAGTGGCTTGATTTTATTTTAGTGTAAATTTTACCCAATTATCCTGTGATTACGAAAACAGGAAGCCTTTCTTCCCGGGGCTCTGCTATGAGTTCCCCAGACACTATGAGGCTGGACGGCAATGACTCCTGCTTAGATCTCTTCCTTCCAATGAAAAAAGACTTAACTCCTCTGATTAGAAAATGTTTCTACTCTTTGCAGTCGCCGTCTGTATCAGGCAGTGCTATGTTGGATGTAGCACAGGTTAGATGCAGAGTAAAGCTCTTTCTAATCTGCCTTAATCCCATCAGCAGAAGAGCATTCCTTACCGTAGTAGTATAACATTCCTGTTTCGCATACCAATTACCCTTGTAATCATTCTTTTTAATGCCAATCTTACCTCGGAAAGAGACAAGCTTAGAAAGCTCTTTTGTAAGCTACTAATTAGTGTCGTTTTTGTCATGCATAGAAAGAGTCATGAGATATGAGCTGGTTTGTGAGTGAGTTCTGGTCAATACCATGAATGAGATATGGATCATATCTTGGGGCCCTTCATCACATATTCTGTTTACGTGATACATTCACATCTGTGTAACGAGACAGGATTAATTAAAAATGTCCTAGTAAAGGATCCCCTTGGAATGAGTGACCATAACATGGTTGAATTCCATATTCAATTAGAGGGTGAGAAGGTTGGATCTCAAACAAGCGTGCTAAGCTTGAATAAAGGAGACTATGAAGATATGCGAGTGGAATTGAGTAGAGTGGATTGGGAAAATAGATTAAAGGGTAAGACGACACATGATCAGTGGTGTACATTCAAGGAGTTATTTTACAACTTCCAAAAAATATATATGCCACTGAAAAGAAAAGGGTGTAAAAGAAAGGACAGTCATCCGTGGCTAAGTAAAGAAATTAAGGATAGTATTCGACTAAAAACTAGGGCATATAAGGTAGCGAAATCTAGTGGGAGGACAGAGGATTGGGAAAACTTTAAAAGGCAGCAAAAAATAACAAAAAGATTGATTAAGAAAGGGAAGATAGATTATGAAAGTAAATTAGCAAAAAATATAAAAACAGATAGTAAGAGTTTTTATAGTTATATAAAAAGAAAAAGGGTGGCTAAAGTAAATGTTGGTCCCTTAGAGGATGAGACCGGGAAATTAATGGTGGGAAATATGGAGATGGCAAAAACACTGAATGAATATTTTGTATCAGTCTTTACAGTAGAGGACACTAAGAATATCCCAACACTGGACAAACAGGGGGCTATAGGGGGAGAGGAGCTAAACACGATCAAAATCACTAAGGAAGTGGTACTCGGTAAAATAATGGGACTCAAGGCGGATAAATCACCTGGACCTGATGGCTTACATCCTAGAGTCTTGAAGGAAGTGGCGGTAGGGATTGTAGATGCATTGGTAATCATTTTTCAAAAGTCTCTGGATTCCGCTAAGGTCCCGGCAGACTGGAAAACTGCTAATGTAACACCCTTATTTAAAAAGGGCAGTAGACAGAAGGCTGGTAACTATAGACCGGTTAGCCTAACATCTGTGGTAGGTAAAATTTTGGAGTCCATTATTAAGGAAACAGTAACAGGACATTTGGATAATCATAATTTAATAGGACAAAGTCAGCATGGTTTTACGAAGGGGAAGTCATGTTTGACAAATTTGCTGGAGTTCTTTGAGGAAGTAACATATAGAGTGGATAAAGGGGAACCAGTAGACGTAGTGTATTTAGACTTCCAAAAGGCATTTGACAAGGTGCCACACAAAAGATTATTGCTTAAGGTAAAAAATCATGGGATTGGGGGTAATATTCTGGCATGGATAGAGGATTGGCTATCTAACAGAAAGCAAAGAGTTGGGATAAATGGTTCATTCTCAGACTGGCAATCAGTAACTAGTGGTGTTCCACAGGGGTCAGTGCTGGGTCCCCAACTCTTTACAATCTATATTAACGATTTGGAGGAAGGGACCAAGTGTAACATATCAAAATTTGCAGATGATACTAAGATGGGAGGGAAAGTAGTGAGTGAGGAGGACATAAAAAACCTGCAAGGGGACATAGACAGGCTAAGTAAGTGGGCAGAGATTTGGCAGATGGAATACAACACTGGAAAGTGTGAGGTGATGCACTTTGGCAGGAAAAATCCTAGAGCAATTTATTATCTTAATGGCAAGAAACTGGAGAGTACTGAAGTGCAAAGGGATCTGGGGGTCCTGGTGCACGAAACTCAAAAGGTTAGTATGCAGGTGCAGCAAGTGATTAAGAAGGCAAATGGAATGTTGGCTTTCATTGCTAGGGGGATAGAATAGAAAAATAGGGAGGTATTGCTTCAGTTGTACAAGGTATTGGTGAGACCGCACCTGGAATACTGCATACAGTTTTGGTGTCCTTACTTAAGGAAAGACATCCTTGCTCTCGAGGCAGTGCAAAAAAGGTTCACTCGGTTAATCCTGGGGATGAGGGGGTAGTCATATGAGGAGAGGTTGTGTAGATTGGGACTCTACTCATTGGAGTTCAGAAGAATGAGAGGCGATCTTATTGAAACATATAAGATTGTGAAGGGGTTGGATCGGGTGGATGCGGGGAGGATGTTCCCGATGACGGGTGAGACTAGAACTAGGGGACATAGTCTTAGAATAAGGGGCTGCTCTTTCAAAACTGAGATGAGGAGGAACTACTTCACTCAGAGGGTGGTAGGTCCATGTAATATGCTGCCACAAAAAGCTGTAGAAGCTACATTATTAAATAAATTTAAAACAGAAATAGACAGTTTCCTAGAAGTAAAGGGCATTAAGGGTTACGGGGAGCGGGCAGGAATTTGGACATGAGTCTAGGTTCGGATCGGTCATGGCCCTGTGGGTAGTGGAGCGGGCCCAGGGACCGTGTAGCCTGATTCTGCTCCTATTTCGTGTGTGCAATTCTGTTAGATGCAGGAGATGGTTCTGTGATAGTAGATAGTAGATTGGCGGTTAGGATCAGATCAGCCATGATCTTATTGAATGGCGGAGCAGGCTCGAGGGGCCGATTGGCCTACTCCTGCTCCTATTTCTTATGTTCTTATGTTCTTATGTTCTTAGTATTTCAGTATGCACACAGCACAATAGTTTTGTAAATTTTTTCTATTACCCTCTTTCCTTCCTCCCACCCCTAGTTTCTTTCATACCTGAATGTGTTGCAGCAATCCCAGTACTAGTTGGGACCATGTCTGTGGACCAAGCTAGTAAGGCCAACTGGCCCAGGGTGAAGATGCATCTCAGCCCCAGCCCCAGCTGCCAGCCATCCCAGGATCTGACTTCAATATCCCTCCGAGCCGCAAGCCCCACCTCCTTCCTAGTTTAAAAAAAATGTTTTCAGGATGTGGGCATGCTTACAAGGTGGCATTTATTTTCCATCCTCTGTCTCTGAGAAGGCATTTGTGGCTCTTGACCTAGTCCTTTTGGTGATGCTATTCCCATGTTGGTGTTAGGTAAGGATTTCCAAGATATTGTTCCTGTAATGATGAAGGAACAACGATACATGTCCAAGTCAGAGTGGTGTGTAACTTGGAGGGGAACTTGCAGGTGATACGGCTCTTGTCCATGGTAGAGGTTGCGGGGCTGGGACATGCTGTTGAATTAAGCTTGGTGAGTTGCTGCAGTATATCCCGTATATAATACATTTTTCAGCCACATTGCACCATTGGTGGAGGGGATAATTCAGTGGCAGGGGCACCGAGATGTTAGGCTTGTTGAGTGTTGTTGTGGCTGCACCCATCCGGGCAAGTGGTGTGTATTCCATCACACCCCTGACTTGAGCCTCGTAGATCGGGAAGAGACTTTTGAGGGGTCAGGAGGTAAGCTACTCATTGCAGAGTACTCAGTCACTGTCTTGATCTTGTAGCCACAGTGTTGATAAGACTGGCCCGGTTCAGGTTCTGGTCACTGGTGCCCCCCGGCCTCCTTCCTATCCCAACCTCAAGATATCAATGGTTGGGGATTTGGCAATGGTGATGCTACTGAAGGTTGGGCCTTCTTGTTGGATATGATTATTGCCTGGCATTTAAGTTTTTTTTAAATTCGTTTATGGGATGTGGGCATCGCTGGCAATGCTAGCATTTATTGCCCATCCCTAATTGCCCTTGAGAAGGTGGTGGTGAGCCGCCTTCTTGAATCACTGCAGTCCGTGTGGTGAAGGTACTCCCACAGTGCTATTGGGTAGGGAGTTCCAGGATTTTGACCCAGCGACGATGAAGGATCGGCGATATACTTCTAAGTCAGGATGGTGTGTGACTTGGAGGGGGTGGTGTTCCCATGCGCCTGCTCTTGTCCTTCTAGGTGGAAGAGGTCGCGGGTTTGGGAAGTGCTGCCAAAGAAGCCTTGGCGAGTCTTGTAGATGGTACACACTGCAGCCACAGTACGCCGGTGGTGGAGGGAGTGAATGTTTAAAGGTATGATTCTGTGATCAGTGATATAATGATGTTGATGAAGCAGGTGAAGGTGGTTGGGCTAAGGACACTTCACGAAAGAATTATTGAAGTAATGTACTGAGGCTGCGATGATTCACCTCTGACAACCAATATAATCTTTCTTTCTGTCAGGTGTGACTAACCACTAGAAGATTTTCTCTTTAATCTCTGTTAAGCTCAGTTTTGCTAGGGTCCCTTGGTACCATACTTGATCAAATGCTGCCTTGATGTCAAGGGCAGCAACTCGCAACACTGTTCTGGCATTCAGCTCTTGTGCCATGTGATGCCGTGGCTCAGTGGTAGCGCACTCACCTCTGAATCAGAAGGTCGTGGGTTTAAGTCCAACTCCAGATAGTTGAACACATAATCTAGGCTGACACTTCCGTGCAGTAATGAGATGTTAAACCGAGGCCCCTCTGCCCTCTCAGGTGGATGTTAAAGATCCCATGGCAATATTTGAAGAAGATTAGGGGAGTACTTCCCGATATTGTGGCCAATATTTATCCCTCAACCAACATCACGAAAATATTTGGTTATTTATCTCATTGCTGTTTGTGGGACCTTGCTGTGTGCAAATTGGCTGCTGTGTTTCCTACATTACAACAGTGACTGCACATCAAAGTACTTAATTGGTTGTAAAGCACTTTGGGATGACCTGAGATTGCAAAAGGTGCTATATAAATGCAAGACTTTCTTTAAGTCTTTCTTTTGCAAGACTGAGATGAGGTCTTGAGCTGAGTGGCTTTGGCAGAACCCAAACTGAGCATCCTGAGTAGAATTTGCATGATGGCACTATTATTGACTCCTTCCAGTTATTTACAGGGAAAATACACAAAAGGCTTAGGGGAGCCTTTATTTCCAATTTATAGAAATTGTAATCCAAGTAAAACATTTCTTGGCAAAGTAATTTAATGCATTTATCAGGTTGTGACTGTATGTAATACAGCAGTTACATTCTGTAATTATCAGAATATGCTTTATAGATATTTTCTATCTTAAGCATATTTTGCAAGATGAGAAGGAATTGGCAGAGTACAGTACTTGATGCTGAAAGCCAGCTGATATACATTAGTAGTGCTGGCACTGAACAAGCATGTTTTGCTGTTGGAATCACCTTTGTTTTAGGTATTTCAGTATGTCAACAAATAACTAGCTGAATGCTATGACAAACACATTGTAAAAATGTTGGCTGTCTGTCATTATGATACTCTGGCTGCAAATTGAATTGACAGCGACTTGATCTGAAAATCCCACCATTTATAGAACCCAATACAATAGCATGGTAGAAAATGTGAAAGCATTACTTTTTCACTTTTAGTAAGAAAATAGCAAAAGCACGACTGTTGGGTATTTGTTCTCTGCTGATGATGATTTCCATGATGTTGGGCAGAATGAAGTTGTCAGATTATTAGGGTAAGGGAGAAATTAAAAGTTGGTTCTCAAAAATGAAGGGGAAAAAAATACCCTTTTTTTCTCTGCTGGGTGATGTGATGATGCAATCGGATCATTTTGATGAGACTTTCTCCTACTGCAGTTCTCTTCAATAGGAGGAGTTCACAAAGGAAACTCTTCCATTTGTCTGCTCTCTCACTTCTGGATATAGATCCCATGTGAAATGAATTTGGATAGCCTCAATATGGGTCCACACACAAAGCCCTCTCCAATTCAGTAGGAAGGCTATGCTGATAAGAGTTAGATGAAGAGAGGTGGGAGGAGGCTTGTGTAGATTATAAACACTGGCATAGATCAGTGGGGCTGAATGTAATTAACCCTAACCCTAACCCTAAGTGAGCAGTGTGGGAAATGGAAAATGTCACTCTGAGATTGACATGGGCCATATTGTTGAGGCAGTGTGCTGGAAGCTTTATTTCACCATCTAACTTTGCTAAGCCTGGCATGGGAGTCTTTATGCTGCTATTAGGTCCTTTAATATAGGAAATGCTCTATTTCCCTAACACTCCTTCACTTTGATTAGCATTGAAAAAGTACCACCTGGCTTAAATTACATTTATTTAAAGAATTAATTCTTGAAGAAATCTGATTCCTAATAGTATCCTAATTACATACTTTATAGTATTCGATATGACTTTCTCCAGAATCTATACATCTATATCTATTTGTTATATATAAAATTTGGTACATGGGGTGCGGGAGTCATTAAAGGCTCATAAGTACCTGCAGCAGTACTTGTTACTCCTGTAGGTGGCACTTTTCAATGTTAAAGGTGTCACATTGGATAGCTGCTATATTATAATGAAGGTATAGATCTAGTTCTAGTGTTAAAGGGTTAAATTATGAGGACAGACTTGGTTTGTATTCGATTGAGCATAGGAAGATTGAGAGGTGATCTAATCGAGGTATTTAAAATGATAAAAGGTTTGATAGGGTAGAAACAGAGAAACCATTTCCTCTTGTGGGGGAATCAAGAACAAGGGGGAATAATCTTAAAATTAGAGCCAGTCCATTCAGGAGTTAAATCATGAAGCACTTCTTCACACAAAGGGTAGTAGAAATCTGGAACTCTCTTCCCCCAAATAGCTGTGGATGTTGGGTCACTTGAAACTTTTAAGATTGAGATCGATAGATTTTTGTTGAGTAAGGGTATCAAGGGAAATGGAGCAAATGTGGGTAAATTGAATTGAGGTACAGATCAGCCATGATCTAAGTGAATGGCGGAGCAGGCTCGAGGGGCTGAATGGCCTGCTCCTGTTCCTATGTTCTTATGTTCATCTAATCCAGAGGCCATTTACTTAGCAAATAAGTATAAATTGTGTACTAGAAGAAGTAACAACTGGACAATGTAAGTTATGGTACATACCAGTTAATAAACTCTTAATAGGAATAAATAGAAACATTTATTCAGACGTTGATTCATTTCTATACATTCTTTTTCTCCCCATATCGAGGTGCTGAATCACATTGGGATACAGTTTTGTCATCTGTCACTTTATCTGAGCGCAGGTACAGTGAGTATTGATGGACAGCAGGAATTGGAACTGAAACCAATCCTGTTCTCACCAGATGTCCACGTACACTCATTTCACCAGGGATTGGTATTGGGACCTTGGCTGATTTTTCCCTTCACTAGCTCAGGTCAATTGTAGTGGTCCTACCACCACACCAACAGACATAGAATTACGTAGAATATACAGCACAGAAACAGGCCATTCGGCTAGTGTTTATACTCCACACGAGTCTCCTTCCATTCCATCTACCTCATCTCAGCCTTTCAGCATATCTTTCTATTCCCTTTTCTCTCATGTACTAGTCTAGTTTCCTTTTTAAAACCTCTAAGCTATTGGCATCAACCAGTTCCTGTGGTAGCGAGTTCCACATTCTAACCACTCTCTGAGTAAAGAAATGTCTCCTTATTTCCCTATTGGATAGTAACTATCTTGTATTTATGGCCCCTAGTTTTGGATTCTTTCACATGTTGAAGCACTGTCTTGACATCTACCCTGTCCAACCCATTCATAATTTTAAAGACCTCTATCAGGTCTCCTCTAACGCTTCTCTTTTCTAAAGAAAAAAGCCCCACCCTGTTCAATCTTTCACAACAGCTTTATTCTCTCAGTTTTGGTACCACCTTTGTTAATCTTTTTTGCATTTTTTCCAGTGCTTCTATGTCCTTTTTATAGTATGGATACCAAAACTGTGCACAGTAATCTTAAGTGTTATGTGATCAGGGTCCTATACTTCACTACTTTTGGATTCTATACCCCTAGAAATAAATGCCACTGCTATGTTAGCATTTTAAATTGCTTTGCTGACCTGCGATGCTGCTTTTAATGATTTGTTCACCTGTATCCCTAAATTCCTTTGCTCCTCTACCCTGTTCACTTTTTTATTTTCTAAGATGTAGGTGATGTTTGTTTTTCCTACCAAAGTGCATCACCTCACATTTATCAATGTTATCAGGTAACTCAGCACAGACAACAACAACAACTTGTATTTATATAGCGCCTTTAATGTAGGAAAACGTCCCAAGGCGCTTCACATGAGTATCATAAAACAAAATTTGACACCGAGCCACATAAGGACAAATTAGGGCAGATAGAGGTAGGTTTTAAGGAGCGTCTTAAAGGAGGAAAGAGAGGTAGAGAGACGGAGAGGTTTAGGCAGGGAATTCCAGAACTTCGGGCCTAGGCAACAGAAGACACGGCCAATGGTTGAGCGATTATAATTAGAGATGCTCAAGAGGCAGAATTAGAGGAACGCGGATATCTCGGGGGGGTTCTGGGGCTGGAGGAGATTACAGAGATAGGGAGGGGCGAGGCCATGGAGGGATTTGAAAACAAGGATGAGAATTTTGAAATCGAGGCGTTGCTTAACCGGGAGCCAATATAGGTCAGCGAGCACAGGGGTGATGGGTGAACGGGACTTGGTGCGAGTTAGGACATGAGCAGCTGAGTTTTGGATGACCTCAAGTTTATATGGGGTAGAACGTGGGAGGCTGGCCAGGAGTGCGTTGGAATAATCAAGTCTAGACCAGGGATTGAACCCAGGTAATGTATCACCTGTTGAACCATTGGAGGCATGGCTAAACCTCATGGGGGGAAAATTGGGTTGGTTAGCGCCTCCCATTAGCGCCTCCGGGGGCGCTAACGGGGCGTTAACGACTTACCGCTGCCCGCGAAATTGACCTGGCGCTTTGCGGTGGCACTAAACACTACCGCGACGATCTTCTGCCCCCGAAGATCATGACGTCATCGAAGCGTTTAACGCCCCGGTAGCGCCCCGGACTGGAAATTAATTCTCGCTCCCTGCCTTAGCGCCTGCCGCTAGGAACAACAAGTAATGGGGGATGTTTTGCAGTCGGCAAGGTACTGGGGGAGCGCTATTTAAAGGCGTGTGCTTCCTGCTTTTTCCTGTTGGCAAAATATTCTGCATATGCAGGTTGAGAGAGGGAGAGAGGCGCCTGGAGACATTTAACGCTGTCCTACAAGGAGTTTTGTTCCTCACCAACACTTTTCAGGTTCCCATTTCGCTGAGCTTTATATTTACAAGATTAAATGGGGGCGGTACTAACTCTGAGCGTCGTCCTCCAGCTTCACCTTCGGAGGCAGCAGAGGCGCAGAGAGAGAGTGGCAAAAGTGGCCAGAGAGCCAACAGGCCTCTGTGCAGGAGACCTTACCCTCCCAGGGTATTCCGGGAGCAATTCTCCTACATTCATTTGTCTGAGGAGCAGTGTTTGCGCAGGCTGCATTTCAGCAAGGAGGTGGTCACTGAGCTCTGCCACCTCCTGCAACCAGATCTGCAGCCTCAGCTTAGGACCAGGACGTCTCTATCGGTGGCAGTGAGGGTGACAGTGGCTCTGAATTTCTATGCCAGCGGCTCCTTCCAGGCTTCAACTGGGGACATAGTGAATATCTCCCAGTTCGCTGTCCATTGCTGCATCCGGGAGGTCATAAATGCTCTCTACAAAAGGAGAAGGGAGTACATCTCTTTCCCCATGACCCAGGACAAACAGCGTGAACGCGCATGTGGCTTTGCTAGGATAGCGGGCTTCACCATGGTTCAGGGCGCCATTGACTGCACACATGTGTTATTGCGGGGACCTCATGAAAATGCAGAGGTTTTCCGCAACGGCAAAGGCTTTCACTCTCTCAACGTCCAGTTGATTTGCGACCACAGACAGCTCATACTCGCCGTCAATGCCCGCTATCCTGGCAGCAGCCATGATGCATTCATCCTGCGACAGACTGGTGTCCCAGACCTGTTCCAACCACCGCGTCAACCTCGTGGCTGGCTGCTCGGGGACAAGGGTTATCCACCCTGCACCTGGCTGATGACACCGCTCCGTAACCCCAACACTCCTGCTGAGCTCGCATACAATGAGAGCCATAGCGCCACCAGGAATCTCATTGAACAGACGATCGGCGTCTTGAAGCAACGGTTCCGGTGTCTTGACCACTCTGGAGGAGCCCTGCAGTACTCTCCCGAACGAGTATCGCTTTTCATTGTTGTGTGCTGCATGCTTCACAACCTCGCAATTATGATGACCCAGCCATTGCCACCAGGGATTGGTGCACCACCTCAGGAGGAGGGAGAGGAGGAGGAGGAGGATGAAGAGGAAGAAGAGCAGCACCAATGTGGGAGGGAGTTGCTCAATGTTGCCTCTAAAAGGGCCGTCCGTGAACGCCTGATAAGACCCCGCTTCTGATGAATGACAGAGAAGATGGCTTTTGGGATGAACAAGCACATCATCACAACTATCCCGCAGCCCCTATTGCCGGGCAAAGCTCCAATGAGTCAAATGAGCAAAGTTGTGAAGTTCCAATAAAAAAAATTATTTATCTGACAAACTGTGTCTTATTTATTCAGCGCAACCAATAACAAACAAACACAACAATTCATTAACTAACAAAACTGGTTCTTACCACATCGAGATAAGCGTAAACAGAGTGAACAATATATTAACATGAACATCAAACTTTGGGACAAACATTCCCCCCATTTGTTGGAGAATTTTTAGTTATTCGCCCTTCGAGGATGATCTCCATCCCTTGCGCACTTCCCCCCTTCCCACCCTACTGCTCCTCCGTAATGTGGCCCCAGTGGCTGCAGCAAGGCTGGTGGAAGGCTGCTGAATGTTGGATCCAGAGACTGCAGATGGCCTTGAAGGACGCCCTCGACCAGCTCTGGGCCTGGAGGGCCCGGCTGCAGACTGCACCAACTCTGCATGGGTGGCAGCAGTCTGGGCTGGCTGGGTTACAGGCTGTGGCAAGTGCAATGGCGGAGTGGCAGTGGTGGGAGCAGGAATGCTGTCATCCTGAGAGAGGACAGCGCCTCCCTGCTCAACCGACACACTGCCACTCCCCCGAGGCAGTACTTCAGCATCTGGAGCAATCTGCTCGAGCACAGATTGCTGGCCTGCTGTGGCACCGTCAGATCCCCGGTGGACTGTGGGCGACCCAGCAACGATGGCAGCAGTCAGCGCTTGCATGACATCAATCTGAGACTGCATGAGAGCTGTCTGAGACTGGATGGCACCAGCCAATGACTCGATTGCAGCACTAAACCGTTGCGTTGCCTCGGCCTGTGCTGCAATAGATCCTGCCACCTCACCCATTACACGCGGCATGGGCTCTGGTTCCCCGCGGTCTCCCTGCAATTCCACCATCCTCTGCAACGAGGCAAGGATGAGTTCAAGGGTTTGTGCACAGATGACAGCTGTGCTGGCGGCGGACTCCTCCACGCTCGTAGCCAGTGCATCCATGCTGTCGGGCACCCTTGCCATTGCACCCATGAGCTCCGTATGCATACTCAGAGCCTGAGTATTCATGGCCGCTATATTGAGGTCCTCATCTGAGTCCTGTGCAGCAGAACTCGTGCGCGCACTCACCCTCCGGGGAGATGGCCCCCGAGCTTCCCTTCCCCCATGGCGTTGCTGCAGGCCGCTGGGTCCCGGAGCTTCACCCACATCAGACCCATTTCCTAGGCTCCCCTCCAGTAAACACGTGGCCCCAGTATCGGATGTGTCGTCCTCGGGAGACACAGGTGGTGCGGCTCCGGCTTTGTCTTCCTCCTCCTCTCCCGCGTCGCTGCCACTGGGAGGCTGAGGGACAGGCTGCTCAGCTGGTGGCTCACTATCTAAAAGCAGGAAGGTACAAGAGTGTCTTTAACTTGAGGGCAGGGGGGCAGGAAGGGAGCAACGACTGGAGACAGTATCGTTAGATGGTAAGTGTAAAAGGCTGGTGTTGTGAGGGGGAAGTGGTATGAGAGAGCAGAGAAAGCTGATTAACATACCGTTGCTGTCCCCAAGGGGTTCGACCTCTCCAACGGCCACAGCGCCGACTACATGACTGGCAATGAGTCTGTGGACTCTCTCCTCCAATTGTGTGAGGGGGTGCAGCTCCGCCTGTCCTCCTCCTGTCCGTTGTTGCTCTCTCCGATTATGTGAAAGCTTGGCCTGCGAGAAAAAGGAGAGTGTGTGAGTGAGTGTGCAGCCATGTGTTTGGCACATGTGCCTATCATAGTTGAATAGCCGTTAATGTGTGCAAGGTGTGGGATGTACATCTGACCTTTATGAGATGGGCATAGTTGTTGGGTGAGTGTTGGGCATTTGGGTATTTACACTGTCTGTGCACAGAGTGAGGTTGAGATGGTGGGATGTAGAGGTTTTTCAAGCAGGTACTCACCCTGACCACTCGAGTGAGGTCGTTGAACTTCTTACAGCACTGCGTATGTCTCCTTTGGACCAGGCTCCTCGATGAAACATGCTGGGCAACCTCCCTCCAGACTCTTGTAAACTCGCGGGGCAATGGCCTCCTGCCAGTCTCTGGAAACAGCACTGCCCGTCGCCGTTCCACAGCGCCAACCAGAGCCACCAATGTCTGGTTGCTAAAGCGGCGAGCTCTCTCCCTGGGCCTCTGAATATCCATCATAAATCTTGGATGAAGATTTTTAGCTGCTTGCAGGCGCAGGTCAAACGCAGCAATGAGCAGGGTGAGGCTGTGCAGCAAGATGGACCCTCCCCTTTAGAACTGGAAGGTGCCAGTCTGTCTGAGGACTAGGTGATTGACATCCGCCTGAGCTTCAGTAGCGCTCTGAGGTAGCGCCTCGCTCCCCAACGTTAGCGCCCTAAGATAGGTGTGTAGCGCTTGATTTAGCGTGCAATCACCTCCAGGAGCGCTGGAGATTAATTTTGCTGTTGGTGGCAATAATTAGTGCCGGTGCTAAAATTTGTGCCCGGCCGATATTAGCGCCCAAAAATGGGCGCGACCCAATTTTTCCCCCCATGTATTTTATCCTCCATTCCCACTCTTTGGCTTTCTCTCCTCCTCTCCTGCAAATGACTACTGCTGTGATATAATTCAAAGGATGCCGACAGCCCTCCCGTAATTCATGCAAGTCGCCATTCTTCTTGAGTGAACCTAAGCAGTAAGGCTCCTCAATTATGACAATCATCACAGTTGATCCTGTTTATGTTCCCACCTGCTACCCAAATGTGCACACTTTCTATCATGGGTCAGTGGATAGCGATCAGGTGCCAGAACACTGCCTAATTTTTTCTCCTCCTTCTTAGGCCAGATGTGCTGGGGCTAATTGTAGTGACTGACTGCTTCCTGGCCCCCAACTGAGATCAGCTAACTCACTGGGAACAAAACTTAAGACATTGGGGGAAAAATTTGTGCGCGCCAACGGAATTGCCGGTGTCACCGACAACTCGCGTTAACGGCTGCTGGAAATGGCCACAACGCTACCGTTGAAAAATTGGCTCTGGGGGCGCAGCGCTAACTTACTGTGCAACGTCCTCCTGGTGGCATTAATGGAGGCCTCCGACCCGAAGTTCCCGTCCACAGTCGGCGTTGCTGCTTCTTACAGCCTCTGGGAGCGAGGCTGTGGAGTTCGCAAGGCATTGTGGGCAATTAAAGGGGCTATGAATTAAAGGGGCAATGCATTCAAAACTAATAAAGAATAAAATCAAGTGAAAAAATGCATTTTTCAGGCCTTACTGCCTGTTAAAAATACATAAACATTAAAAATAATTCCCAAATGGCAGTCTTCAGCTCTTACAGCTGAATTGTCTTCCACACCTAAAAAAATGGTAAAAGTGCTTCAGCACTAACACAAATGGCTCAGCAAGCCAGGGAAGGGGCACCCAGGGTCTCGCACACGACACTCCAGCTTTGTGCAGGGGGTCAACACTGAATGACAGGCCCTCTACCCACAGGGGCCAGGAGGCCCCCCAGAAAGAACGATGTGGGACCACACCACTGAGGCCAGCAGTGTCGCCCCCCCCACCACCTGGCTCCAGTGCCTAAAGAAGCTTCATGACCTCAGACCACTGGTCAAGGTCAGTGAATGCATCTTCAAAACGCATCTCCTACCAACTGCATCACGAGCCTCACACACTGCTCAATGCACGACTCCCCCGCCCCCATCTCTCACCTACCAACAATCTGTATAAATCACGAGGCACATCTCCCATTCCTATCCTCATGTCATCCCCTTGGAGGAGACGGTACAGGCCATTCTTGGCAGGGGCATGGCTGAGCCCTTGGCCAGTGGTGGGGCTGAAAGGATACAAGATGCTGGTATCCTCATACGTTACCCTCCTTCTGGCATGCACCTCATGCTTTCCCGCCCTCCCCTCACCACTACTGCACCCTTGTGTCTTCCTCATTTCACACACCCAAGAAATGCAGCCTGTCCAGCCAGTGGGTGACCAAGAAGAGGGAGAGGAGAGTGAAGAAGAACAAGAAGATGATTGTTTTGACACTCCCAGCCACCAGCTCCTCAAGGTCAACCAGCAAGGCCATTTACAGTGTCCCACACTGAAAGTCAGCAGCCTTCCACCAGCCATGCTGCAGCCACTGGGGTAGCACTGTGTGACATTAGTAGGATAGGCAAAGGCGCACACAAGACAGTCACCAAGAGAATGCATAAGGATGATGAGTTGCTTTCTTGATGTCATATTGGATGGATAGATGTATAAAGTTGGATTGGAAAGTTTGCTTTGTGGTGGCTTTAATTTCAGCATCGTGGCCAAGAAGACGCTGTGATGGTCAGTAACAGAGGGAAGGTAAGGTGTGGGACTAATGTTGGAAGGGGAATTGAGGTTGTGGTCACTGGGACCGCAGGTGGATGATTCCATTCCGGATATCCCGGCCACAAAGGGGCTGTCTGGGATACATCCTTCCGTCTGCTTCCTCCTCTTTGGCTTCCTCCTGTTCCCTCTGCGAGCGGATGCTGTAAATCTGAAGTGCCAGAATAAAATGCTGGAAATACTAAGCAGCTCAGGCATCATCTTGACCTGAGACGTGAACTCTGATTCTCTCTCCATGGATGTTGCCTGACCTGCTGAGTATTTGCAGCATTTTCTGCTTTCTCAGAGGCTTTCCTTTACCATCCGAGGCCTTGCAAGCACCAGCAGCACTCCCTACATACTTAAAAAACTTTTAACATCTATTGCAGCAAGCCACTACTTCAATAAAATCAAAAAAACGCAGTCCAAAAGCTTAAATGCAAACTTACCTGAAAAATGTGTGTGTCACTTTAAGAGGTGCTGACAGCGCCCCGTCAGTCTCTTTACATGCTGGGTTTCCCTGGCGTGGTTATGACTCAGTGCTGAACTCAGCACTAAGGTTGAAGTTGGCCGTGGCGACGTTAAGTCAGCGTGCACGTCACCAATCCGCCATTTCTTTTTTGCAGGATGCTAATACTTACCAGCAGTGCTCCGGAGAGGACCAAAATGGAGGATACCGTGGGACCCACCACCAGCTGCCGAAAGAGCGGCGGCTGCCGTTCTTTCGCCATTTTTTGCCGGTAACGGATGGCGTTAAGCCCCCGAATTTTTAGCCCATAGTTCCTAGATACAATATTCGAATTGTTTTACCAAGAATTAGTATTCTCAAGAATACTTTAATTCTTCATCTGTTGGAATATTCTTTGAAATTTGCATAGACAATATTCTGTACTTCCTATTTTAGCAGAGAAACTCTAGCCCTAAAATTTTTCATAAAGTACAAAAGACTTATTGTAGACATTTTAGTGCATCCCTTGTGACTTGGAAGAAACCTACTTAGAGTTGGGTTTCTACTTTATAGATGCAATTATTAGGCAGCACTACAATTCATTCCCTGTAAGTACAGTACTTTAAGTAAAAGCAAGGGTAAGGGTTTAGTTTGGTTGTAATTAATCAATTACTGTGGCTGGTAATGCATGGTATGATGAGCACTGGTTCATTAACAGCTGGAGCAGAGATTATGTGGATTGTGATTAACCAATTCCAATTGTCAGACTCTTGATCCAGTCCTAAGGAGCTGACTGGGTCAGTTTGGTAACATTTTCTCACAAAATGCAAAGTAGCTGGGCTTGGACATTTCAGTACAGGCCAATTATTACCAATTAGGATCAGTACATGTTTACGAGAATTGATCTACTAAAAGGAATCGTTTATCCCTATAAAGAGAATATACTGTAAAATTTATGTTGCTTTATATTGTAAGCAATTAACTGGACGAGATAATGGATAGAGGGTTAATAGTACCGGAAAAAATAAACCGACCAATCTACATGGCTGACAGATTTTTGTTTTTGGTAGGCCGCTGCGACCAAGTTCTGTTCATGGTTTCCTTGCTTTATTCTTTTTGTTATGATGGGAGTACTAATTTATTACATATTTCAAAATAGTACCGCATTAAGAATTGCTAATTTAAATGAATATTGGTTGGGCCTAGGGACTGAAGAAATATGAGCCAGCAAATGGGCAAGATTTTGAATAATGGCGATGTGGAGATGGATGACTGTTCTGAAATTTAATTTGACCTTTGGGGATGAGTGAGTATCTATATAGAACTTCCCTTCAGAAGATTGAGTAAGGGCCCATGATAGGCTAATAATGTGGTCTGTGGAAGTAGTGGGCTCGACGAACAGCTTGTTCTGTGCATTCTAATGTTGAGGTTTGGGTCAGGGGGATGATGAGCATATCATTGGGGAGGTTGGGTCAAGCAAGGCTTGGAGCTGAGGTTGAGAGGATGTGGCTTGAGAAGCCTGGTCGAGTGATGCCTGTATGAGAAGTAATGTTTTTTTGTGCATGTGCTACGCATCAAGACTATTAAAATGATCCTGATAAGGAGAGAGAAAAACTGATACAGAAATTAATCATAACTTCCCCGCTCAAAGAACATGTATCTTTCTGTAGAAATGTAATAAAATGTTGGTCAGAGATTATGGTATCTTGCCTTTGCACGCAACAGCAGTTGTCTGGGACTCCATTTACCATTTGAGAAATTAGATGCTTGTACTTGGCTGTTAGTAACAGTACTGAAAAAAATGCTCATTCTCAGTGATTATGTTTTCCACTACCTTTCACACTGTAATTTCAAACAGCAATATTTACCCTGCCGCAGTGCAATTAAATTTGGCAAGATGAAGAATTCAGGCATTTATTTTTACATTTTACATTTTTTTTTAAAAAAGCATGTTAACACAATGTTACACTCAAATATTTAATTTATGATAAATCAGGACATGAAATAACTTAATGCTGGATCACAAAATCGAGGTTTGCGTTTTAATGCACAGAACCATCTAGAATGGGATCAGCTTATCCATAATTTATAAGACTGTGCAAAGTTCCACCAGACTTCCCTGTGGAAACTATAAAAGACATTTTAACAGTATAAATTTCATCATGATATTTATGTTCATTCTTCTTTAGGGGAAAAAAATTGAATTTTGAGTCTCATTAATTCTGTAATAAATCACAGACACTTCAAGCTGCAGAGCGCCTAATAACTGACTTCAAAGGATTTTAAAATTGTATGACCTTTTGAAGCAAATTGACTTACAGTATTCAGAGCAAATTACAGTGGATAATACCGTTTGAATTGCTGGTCTCTTGATGTGATGAAAACATTGCAGTAAGTTTCATACATTTCAGTTTAGTAGGTCACTTCTGATCCCAGTTCTTCTGATGCGGATGCTTTTATTGTTTTCCAGGTGTTTGTTTTATATATTGATATCTAATACCAACTGACCCCCCTGTGGCAATGCTTGTGGGTAGTCTGACATTGGAAGCTCAATTGTGATGTTTAGTGTGATCTCATTTCAAAGCACAGCAGGGAGGGCTGGGAAGCACAGCAGTGGAGGTGGGGGGTGGGGAAGACAGGATTTAAAAAATAAAACCACTAAACATCGGGAGAAACAAGAGCATTATCTGTTTGCACTCGGGAACCAATGCGAGACCTATATTGGCTCCCGGTCCAGCAACGCCTTGATTTTAAAATTCTCATCCTTGTTTTAAAATTCCTTCACGGTCTTGCCCCTCCCTAGCTCTGTAACCTCCTCCTTTAAGACGTTCCTTAAAACCTACCTCTTTGATCAAGCTTTTTGTAATCTGTCCTAATATCTTCTTCTGTGGCTCGATGCCAAAATTTTTTTGATTAAAGCTCCTGTGAAGCGCCTTGGGACATTTTACTACGTTAAAGACGCTATATAAATGCAAGTTGTTGTTGTAGGGACAAGGGGAACTATAGATGCAATGCGTAGATGATATACCAAGGAACTGTGGACTGAGAAGGGGCAGCCAGATCTAGCAGAGACCTATCCTTGTATTGAACATCACTGGCCAGGGGTTGTAACTGGCAAATGAAGTGCGATACAGACAAATAAGATCTACTTTGTACTCCATGGGTAGAATAAAACTTGCTAATTGATAAAATCAAAGTGATTTAGGAGTGTGAACTCAGTCATTTTCATGAACCAAAACCTCAATGTGCAGCTGGTGTGTGACCACAGGCAGCGCATCATGCAGGTGAATGACAGCAATCACGATTCCTTCAAGTCAAAGGCTGGCTACTGGGCGACAAGGGTTATCCACTAATGACATGACTCATGACTCCGGTCCAGAACCCACGCACACGTACACAGCAGGCCTACAATGAGAACCATGTTGCCACAAGGAACATTATTGAGAACACCATTGGCTTCCTCAAGCAACACTTCCGCTGTCTGGACCACTCTGGAGGAGCCCTGCAGTACTCAGCTGCATGCTGCACAACTTCGCCATTATGAGGGAACAGCCCTTGCCACCACCTATCAGGTGAGAAGCTAAGGAGGAGGGGGAAGTGAAGGAGGAGGAGGAGGAGGAAGTACAACAGGAAGTGGAGGAACAGGAAGAGAAAGGGAGGCTACAATGTAGACAGCCTCTGTCTGCCCGGGCTCTATGTGATCAGATTATTCATGAGTGGTAGCAGTAATCTCAACCACTCCTCCCCATTCGCCAACAGTCCCACACTTCTTACCTTTTCTCTTTCTGACAACACAAAAATAAAAACCACCAGAAAATGCACATTCCAATCCAATTTTGTAAATTCATTCATTACATAATGCATACAAAACTAAACTAATCACCCTTGTGCATTCCCTTAGTGCCTGTCTTCTGTGTGCCTTTACCTATCCTAGTGCTCTTACGAGGTGCTTCCCCAGTGGCTGCAGCATGGGTGGTGGAAGGTTACTGACCTTCAATTGAGGAGACTGCAGCTGGCTTTAGAGGGCGATATCGAGCAGCTCTGGGCCTAGAGGTCCCGGTTTCAGACTGCACCATCTTGGCCTGGGCTACAGCAGTCAAGGCTGGCTGGCTGACAGGCAATAGCAAGGGCACTGGTGGAGAGGCAGGGGTGGGAGCAGGAATGCTGTCATCCTGAGAGAGGACAGCCAGTGCGTGCTCCATGGAACCACACTCACTCTCCTGGAGCGGTGCCTCAGCAATCCTGTTGATCTGTTGAAGAACAGATTGATGGACTGCTGTGATGCCTGGATGCCCTGTTGAACAATGGTATACAGAGCCACTATGGAAGCAGTCTGACCTTGCAAGGCCGCAGTCTGAGCTTTAATTGCAGCACTCAGACCTTTGATGGAAGCTGTGTGTGCTGCAATGGAAGCTGTGATATTGGCCATCAGACGTGGCATCAATGTGGGTTCCACAGGAGTGCTGATGGTGGTGACCCACCGTTCCATGTTGGAAAGGATGGGCTCCAAGCTATGCGCAAAGCCCCGTGCCAAGTTGGTGCTGGACTCCTTAATGCTCCTTGACATTGTGCGCAGACTTTTTGGCAGGCTTTCCAGTGCACCAAGCATTTGGTTGTGTACACCCTTCAGCTTGGCCCATCGAAGTCCTTATCTAACTCCTCTGCAGCAGAACTGGTGTGCGACCTCGCCCTCTGGCGAGCTGGCACCTGCGCTATCCTTTCCCTCTGTCCTGGCTCCTGTATATTTGTGCCTGGTGTCTCATCACGTGCAGATCCCTCCTTTATCGTAGCCTCTAAAGTACACACAGTGTCAGTGTCTGAGCTGATGGCTGTGAGTGTAAGATCGAGTGATGGTGTCTCTTTATCTTCACACTCTCTTCCTCTTCCTCCAATGACTGAGAAGGTTCCAGTTCTTGGGTATCTGAAATGAAAAAGGGACATGGGTTGGGTTGTGGTGAGGGGACAGGAGAACGTAAAAAGTGCGTGCTTACACCATCTGCAGCTTGTGAGTCATTGGAGATTGTAGGATGAGGGAGAAGTGGGAAGAGAGAAGAAGGATTAGGTATGCAGATACCCTCAGCATCGATCCCTCCAGTCCCACCAGTGGCCGTGACCTCAGCGATGCCCCTTTCCATGGTGCCCAGCACTGTGTCCTCCATCGGGGTTAAAACATGCAGGTGTGTTTGTCCTCCTCCAGTTCTTTCCTGCTGCCTCCTGTTATGCGCCACCCTCTCCTGCAATAAAGAGTGAAGTGTGCCAGGGAGTGTCCTGCAATATGTTTGGATGATGTGGTTCTCATGGTTGAGTAGCTGCCAGTGTGTGGGACTTGTGAGTTGTGGGTGGGAGGCTTGCAACAGTGCTAAGTGTGTGAGGGTGAGGTAAAGCATCTGAATTAAAGGGTTGAGTACTGATTGAAAGAGATTGTTGTAGGTGGGTGATGGGGGTGTGTAGTGAATTGACCAGTGGATGAGGCTAATAGTGCAGTGGTAGGATATGCCATTTGAAGATTAAACTCACTCACTTTGACAACTCGCGTGAGATCGTTACACTTCTTCCTACACTACAGCCATGTTATTGGAGCTAAAGTCCTGGCACTGACCTCCGCTGCTATTTCTTCCCACTGCCTCCTCAGCATAGGTCTGGAGGTCTTCCTGCCCTCCTGCACATACAGGACATCTCTCCTTCTCTCCACGTCTTGCACCAAGACCTCCAGTGCATTGTCAGAAAACCTTGGTGCACACATGTTCAATGCACAGATTCACTTTTCAAAGGACTCCCACTACTTCTTGCAGCCACAATGCACCTCTCTAAGAGGTGCAGGCTGCCTTTACCTAGCGCTAGCCACTGGCGCTATTGGTCCCCCTGCTGATGTATGCAGCCAGTGAACAGTGCAGGCAGCGCTGGCTGAACGCAGCAATCATTTAAAACAGCAAGCAGCACAAAGTTAATGTGCTGCCTATATGAACGGGCGTGGGTTAATCACGTACCACGATCCTCACGCCCGTTTTCGGGGGCTATTCAATTTAACCCCCTCAGCCTCAAAAAGAAGTGGCTCAGAGGGTACCCAATAGAAATATATGTTTTGTGACATTCTTGGTTAGTCTGGGGTCTGGAGCGCAGTTGTGATGTTTAGGTGTTAATATGGAAGTGTTTGACTTGGTCTGCCCTTTTGAATGTCACTGCTTAGGTACTCCCTATGGGAACATAGTTCATTTTTGCATATCCTGAGATTAATTAATTCCTTGGAGAAATTTCTGTAGGTTGGCAACTGCTTGTAAATACCGGCTTCTGTCCTTGGAGTGAGTCCAGGTTATCCAGGTCAGAAAACAACAGCAGCTGGATTTCTGTTTCTTTGCACTTTTTTGTAAGATTGTTTTGCATCTGTAACAAAGTGCAACATTTTATAGTGTGATGTATGAATTGTGTGAGACGTACTAGATTCAAGACATGAATAGTATCAGATACATCAGCGTAAGAGGACAGGAGGGCGCAGGTTCAGGTTGAGAAGAGCACGCTCATAACAGACAGCAGGAAGTATTTCTTTGCACAAGGTAGGTCGATATCTGGATCAGGTCCAGGGATGGTTGAGACCATGACACTGGCCTCATTAAGAAACAGCTGGATGTTATGGGAAAAGGTTTGGGCTGATGTTCTGAAAAAATGATATCAAATGGACTGATGAGCCTTCTACATATGATTTAATCTTGTGAGCTATGTTGGCAGCTGTCCTGAGAGAAATTATTTTCTTCCTGGATCTGATTTTGAATTTTCAGACAGCTGTGTCAGGGAGAATATATTTATTCTTGTATAGCTTGAAAATCCAAAGCACCTGGGGGGAGAAGTTGGGTGCCTTTGCACCTCCTGTTAGCGCCCGGCGCTATTGGCTTTGCAACAGTACCGACGCCCGCGAGATTGAGTTGGTGGTTTGCGGTGGCGGCGGTAACCACTAGCCCCACGATCTCCTGCGCCCGGAAATCATGACGTCATCCGGGTGCGCAGCGCCCCGATTCAGAAATTCACTCTCGCCCCCTGCCCGAGCGCCTGCCCTTAGCAACGACAGGTAGAGGAGGCGGTTTGCAGTCGGATGAGTGCTGGAGGAGCGCTATATAAAGGAGTCAACTTCCGGGTTTTTTTTTTGTCGGCAAACAATGCTGCCTTGTAAATTTGACACAAGCGGACAGGCGTTTTGACCCATTTGGCCGTTTTCAACTTGAAGGAGTATTCTGGCTGAGAAACATTTATCACTTTCATTTGGGTTGCATTTGATAGTGCAACATTTCCATCACTTAATGGGGGCTGTACTGGCACTGGACCTCGCTCTCCAGCCTCACTGTCGGAGGCAGTGGGGGCAGAGAGAAAGATTGCAAAACGTGGCCAGAGGGAGGAGGGCCAACAGGGCTCTCAACAGGAGGTCTTACCCTCCCAGGATATTCTGGGAGCACTTCTCCTACATTCATCTCTCAGAAGAGCAGTGCTTTAGAAGGCTCCGCTTCAGCAAGGAGATGGTCACAGAGCTTTGCCACCTCCTGCAGCCAGACCTCCAGCCTCAGCTCAGGACCAGGACGTCTCTCTCAGTGGCAGATAAGGTCACAGTCGCTCTCAATTTCTATGCCAGCAGCTCCTTCCAGACTTCAACAGGGGATATTGCAAAGATTTCGCAGTTCCCCGTCCATTGCTGCATCCGGGAGGTAACAGACGCTCTCTACAGAAGGAGAAGGGCGTACATCTCATTCCCCATGACCAGAGAGAAACAGGATGAACGCTCATGAGGCTTTGCAAGGATAGCGGGCTTCCCCATGGTTCAGGGCACCTTTGACTGCACACACGTGGCATTGCGGGCACCTCATCACAATGTAGAGGTGTTCCGCAACCGCAAAGGCTACCACTCCCTGAACGTTCAGTTGGTGTACGACCACAGACAGCGCATCCTCGCCGTTAATGGCCGCAATCCTGGCAGCAGCCACGCTGCATTCATCCTGCAAAAGACCGGTGTCCCAGCACTGTTCCACCCACCACATGAAGCTTGTGGCTGGCTGCTCAGAGACGAGGGTTATCCACTCGCCACCTGGCTGATGACACCCCTCTGCAACCCCAACACTCCTGCTCAGCACGCACACAATGAGAGCCATAGCGCCACCAGGAACCTGATCGAACATACTATCAGGGTGCTAAAGCAACGGTTCCACTGCCTTGACTGCTCTGGAGGAGCCCTGCAGTACTCCAACTGATCGAATCTCCCTTTTCATCATTATGTGCTGCATGCTGCACAACCTGGCCATTCTGAGGGCCCAGCCATTGCCACCAGGGATTGCAGGTCCACCTCAGGAGAAGGAAAAAGGAGAGGAGAAGACAAGGCGGAGGAGGAGGATAAAGAGGAGGAGGAGCAGCAGCAACGGAGGAGGGAGCCACTCAATCTTGCTTCTGCAAGGGCCGTTTGTGAGCGCCTCATTAAACACCGCTTCCAATAAATCATATATCACATGGCTTTTGCGCAGCACAACCACATCATTACATCCAGCTCGCAGCCCCTATCACCGGGCAAAGGTCAAATGAGAAACATCACAAAATGTACAACGTCAAATTAACAATTTATTATTGAACACAACTCTCTCTTAGGAAACACAACTATTCATAAAGAAACACAACAATATATTTACAAACACATCAATTTATTAACACACACGACCCCCATTTGCTAATAAAGTATTCTTTACTCCCCCTTAAGAACATAAGAAATAGGAGCAGGAGTAGGCCATTTGGCCCTTCGAGCCTGCTCCACCATTCAATAAGATCATGGCTGATCTTCTAGCTCATCTCCACTTTCCTGCACTATCCCCATATCCCTTGATTCCCTTAATATTCAAAAATCTATCGATCTCTGTCTTGAATATACTCATCGACTGAGCCTCCACAGCCCTCTGGGGTAGAGAATTCCAAAGTTTCACCACCCTCTGAGTGAAGAAATGTCTCCTCATCTCAGTCCTAAATGGCCGACCCCTTATTCTGAGACTGTGACCCCTGGTTCTAGACTCCCCAGCCAGGGGAAACATCCTCCCTGCATCTACCCTGTGAAGTCCTGTAAGAATTTTAATGTTTCAATGAGACCACCTCTCCTTCTTCAATGATTTCCCTCCCCTTTGGAGTTCCCCATCTCCCAACCCTACTGCTCCTCCGTAATGTGGCCCCAGTGGCTGCAGCAAGGCTGCTCAATCTGGGAGCCAGAGACTGCAGATGGCCTTGCAGGACGCCCTTGACCAGCTCTGGGCCTGAAAGGCCCGGCTGCAGACTGCACCACCTCAGCATGGGCGGCAGCAGTATGGGATGGCTGGGTGAGGTCGTTGAATGTCTTCCGGCACTGGGTGGGAGTTCTAGGGACCACACTTCTGGCCGACACGTGCTGGGTGACCTCCCTCCGCATCCTCCTAAAGGGCTGTGGCACTGGCCTCCTGCCAGTGTCCGGGAAGAGCACTGCCCATCAGCGTTCCACGGCCACAACCAGAGCCTCCAAGGCGTAGTCGCTGAACCGGCGAGCTCTCTCTCTGGGCCTCTGATCAGCCATCAGTTGCTTGAATGAAGACTTGCAGTTCCTTGCAGGCACAGTTCACAAACAGCAATGATCAGAGTGAGGCATGATTGAACCTCCCCTTTAAGAACTGGAAGGCGCCAGTCTGTCTGAGGACTCTCTAATTGACAGCGCCAGAACTTGATTAGCGCTCTGACGGTAGCGCCCCGCTCTGCGACGTTAGCGCACTAAGAGAAGTGTGTAGCGCTTGATTTAGCGCTCCACTTCCCTCTTGGGGCGCTAGAACTCCATTTCACCAGCGCTAAAGTTAGTGCCCAGGCAATGTTAGCGCCCCAAAATGGTCGATACCGAATTTTCCCCCTCTGATTTCTTTACGATGTTTTGCACTAAGAATGGTCATTCACAGAGCAGGACATCACTTTTCTTCCCCTCAGTGGAAGGTGTCAAGCTTAAGCTGCATACTCGGAATTGTACTCCCATAAAAGTGAACCACAGTGAAAGTTTCTTGGGCAAGATGTGCTTATAGAGGATAAGAGAGGAACTGGCGAAAGATGTGAGTTCAGGGCTAGAACAGGGGAGACCCTTGGGGATGATTTGGCGTGATGGGCAAGGGGAAGGAGAGGAAGCAGCTGAATGGATGGTCTCGATCTCAGTACAAAGAAGTCCATCAGCTCCTTGCAAGTGTTTTTGGCCATGAATGTGGAGGGGACAGGGGAGAGGAGTTTAATGGTTGGTAGTGAAGAAAAGAAGACAATGTAGCCTATAATGGCTGACTTTATGAGTAAACATTTTTTATTGAATTTTTTAAAGTATTGTGTTCTAAACTCGCTGAAAAGGAAAAAAATGAAAGAAAAGGTGGATCAAATCCTGAAACCTGGAATTAATTGTTTTATTAATTGTATCTTAAAAAGCATATTTTAGATACTTTTAGGACAGAAAGGAAACAGTGCTGTTAACATTATATGCTTCTGGGTCAGAATTCAAAATTGGCACCCAGTCCCCCAGTGACTCCAATTTGAAAAAAAAATAATTGAGTGATATGATTGGTTCTTTTCTGGTAATTGCTGCTGACAGATTGATACCTTTAGAAACAAATGGCTGTTTTTTTGTAGATTTTGTGTGACTGGCAACTTTCCATATCAACCTATGTTGAGTGAATCAGATAGTGGTTGTTTGATAGTAGCATTCAAAAAAATGTAACTGGCCATTTTTCATGCCAAGGACACACTTAAAGTGTGACTTACACATTTGATCACAAATATAAGTATACGATTTGGCACATCTAGCACACCCTTCCATACAAATCCTCCCCAACACAGCACCCAGCTGTCTCTTGAATGACTCCAGAGTTTTTTGCGCCTGTTACCCTATTAGGAAGCCTGCTTCAGGTATTAGGCACTCTTTGTGCGAAGAAGTTTATCCTGAAAAGGGTCCTGAAATTGCTTTTTACCAATTTCTACTTCAGTCTCCTTGTCCTACTGCAGTAGTTTAACTTGAAAAGAGTGCCGATGGCTGAAGATCTCCAAATTTGTATACTTTTCCTTATATTACCTTTCCTCTAAGAGTGGGGATCAGTCTTGTCAATCTCCAAGGCTTAGATGTTTTCCTTGTGCCTTGGTGACCAGAACTAGAATGCAGTATTCAAGGTTCAGCCTGACCAGAACACTATACAGCTTCAACACAACAGCTTCAGACTTGAACTCTAAGGTATTGGTATTATCGGGCAACATTTTGTTTGCTTTGTTAATTGTTACTTTGAAATGTCTGGTCATGGGATGTCACTTCCTCAAAAAAGATCAAGAAGGTTGGTCAAGCAGGATCTGCCCCTTTTAAAACCTCATTGACTGGAATTTGCCAGGCAATTTTCATATAGGTAGTTCTAATGATTAATTCCATTATTTTGTCGGTTATCAAAGCAATGAGGTTTTCTGGTTTTTTTGCGAACAGGTACCACGATAACTTTGTTTCCTATCCAGCCTGCCTTGTGCACACTGATTTGCCATCAGATTAGTAGATTTCTTTACTTTTATTTATTTGTTAGCACTATTTTCTTTTTGGGCAGCTCACACAAGGTGTGTGACATGATGCTATATGCAATCTTGTTTGTGAATTAGCCTTTTGTCATCGGATGCCATGCCAGCTCTTTGATCCGTTTGCTTTTTGAAATTTCTATTTTTTGATGTTTCTGCTTCCTTCATCCACAGCGAGGTGGTAGGATCATTGAAACCAAGGACTTCTCCAGAATTTCTCTGCAGTTCTCCTTGCTTGAACTGTTGAGAGCTGCTTGAATTCTCGAGTCAATTTATTCTCTCGAAAAGAGAAGGATGAGGGGTGACCTAATAGAGGTCTTTAAAATGATGAATGGGTGATAGGGTAGATGTAGAGAAGATATTTTCACTTGTGGGAATCCAAAACTAGGGGGCATAAATCATAGAATGATACAACATAGAAGGAGGCCATTCGGCCCATCGTGCCTGTGCTGGCTCTTTGAAAGAGCTATCCAATTAGTTACATTTCCCATTCCCCATAGCCCTGCAAATCTTTCCCCTTCAAGTATTTATCCAATTCCCTTTTGAAAGTTTTTGAATCTGCTTCCACCACCCTTTCAGGCAGCGCATTCCAGATCATAATAACTCGCTGAATAAAATTATTTCTCCTTACCTCACCTCTGGTTCTTTTCCAATTCACTTACATCTGTGTCCTCTGGTTACTGACCCTGCCGCCACTGGAAACAGTTTCTCCTTATTTGCTCTATCAAAACCCTTCATAACTTTGAACAACTCTATTAAATATCCCCTTAACATTCTCTGCTCTAAGGAGAACAACCCTAGCTTCTCTAGTCTCTCCACATAATTGAAGTTCCGCATCCCTAATATGATTCTAGTAAATCACTTCTGCACCCTCTCTAAGGCCTTAACATCCTTCTTAAAGTGCGGTGCCCAGAATTGGACACAATACTCCAGCTGGGGCTTAACCAGTGATTTATAAAGGTTTAGCATAACTTCCTTGCTTTTATAGTCTATGCCTCTATTTATAAAGCCAAGGATCCCGTATCCCATAAATATGAGATAGTCACTAATAAATCCAATAGGGCTTTCAGGAGAAACTTCTTTACCCAGGGAGCGGTTAGAATGTGGAATTTGCTACCACATGGAGTAGTTGAGGCGAATAGCATAGATGGATTTAAGGGGAAGCTCGATAAGTACGAGGGAGAAAGGAATAGAAGGATATGCTGATAAGGTTAGATGAAGTAAGGTAGGAGAAGGCTTGTGTGGATCATAAACACTGGCATTGACCAGTCAGGCCGAATGTCCTGTTTCTGTGCTTTAAAATTCTATGTAATTGTTCCTCCTCGTGGCTTGGAGAAAAAAATAGGTCTCCAAAGGAAGCATGAGAGCATGAAACATAAAACTTGGATCGGCTAGTTAACTTCCAGAGTCCTGAACAATGTAGCTACCGGGGGTGTTTCTTGTATAAGGAATACTTGTAAAGATATTTTTCACGTCAATATGTATGATCCTATTTTTCTACTGTGCACTCTTTTTCAGGAGAACAGGACAGTGTAACCTATAGTTGATGCCAGTGCTGCTCAAGGATTGTTCTACAGGAAGGCTCACTTCTTGCAGGTAGGACTGGTCCTTCTAGTTTTTTCACCCTGTCTAAACGTGGTCCTGCCTGTAACTATCCATAATATAGGTTTCAAACTGGGGTCCCTGGGCCCTGAGGTCATCATATTTCTGTGTATCATCAGATTTATGTATATATTCACTTATTAGCACATTATTACAGTTATATACTAAAAAAATGTTATCTCCATAAATAGCTGGTTGGATGGCTGATACTATCTTTTGCAAGTTTAGGTCCAGGGTCCTTGAGAATGTATTGATATTTGCAGGTGGTCCCAGGAGTGTGTTAACATGCGAAAGGAGTCCTCAAGAAGTTTGAGAGCCACTGATCTATAATGGTGGTCATACTGAGAACTATCAACATGTGCTCAATGGGAGTAGACTAGTTTAAATGTCAGTTGAAGCTGGGATTTGACCTCAAAATAATCTGGACTAGGTGTGCATATCCATACTGCAACAGCTACTGTGCAGTCCTTTATTTAAAAAAAATCCAAATACAGTCCCAACGCTTATAGCAGGTGTGTTCGTGTGAATGTGATTTACTCGCTATATGCGATAGCCAGTATAACGTTGTAGCGCTATTACTATATAACAAGAATGTTCCTTCTGTGCAGTGACCTTTTGCTCGGTTGTTTCCAGCTCCACTCTGACCTGCAGCTTTATTTAAACAGCAGTCACTGCTCAGTACAAACTGTATCCCGCACCAATTAGAGGGGTTAGAAGGATTTAAATCCACAAATGGTATTTGAACATTAACAAGGTGCTATTTACGTATTTACTTATGTTTGTTCTTGCATTGAGTGCAGTTAACAAGGTGCGAACTAGTGAGTAAGCACAGCTGTTCTGCCTGGAATAAACAGTGCACTTAAGACGCTATACCCGGCAACTTTGAAATTGCCGTTAAAGTATAAGAACATAAGAAAAAGGAGCAGGAGTAGGCCATTTCAATAAAATCATGGCTGATTTTCTACCTCATCTCCACTTTCCTGAACTAGCCCCATTTCCCTTGATTCCCTTAATATCTAAAAATCTATCGATCTCTGCCTTGAATATACTCAACGACTGAGCATCCACAGCCCTCTGGGGTAGAGAATTCCAAAGATTCACCACCCTCTGAGTGAAGAAATTTCTCCTCCTTTCAGTTCTAAATGGCTGACCCCTTATTCTGAGACTGTGACCCCTGGTTCTAGACTCCCCAGCCAGGGGAACCATCCTCCTGCATCTACCCTGTCAAGCCCTGTAAGAATTTTGTATGTTTCAATGAGATCACCACACTTTAGGAAGGATGTAAAGGCACTTGAGAGGGTGCAGAGGAGATTTACCAGAATGGTTCCAGGGATGGGGGATCTTAGCTACAAGGACAGGTTGGAGAAGCTGGATTTGCTTTCATTAGAGCAAAGGAGGTTGCGGGGTGATTTGATAGAGGTGTACAAGATTATGATGGGTTTGGATAGGCTAGACGGGGAAAGGCTGTTCCCACTAGTTGATGGTACAAGGACTAGGGGACACAGATTTAAGGTTTTGGGCAAGAGATACAGGTGGGACGTGAGGATAAACTTTTTTACACAGCGAGTGGTGAGGACCTGGAACTCGCTGCCGACGGAAGTGGTGGAAGCGGAGACACTCAATGTTTTCAAGGGGAGATTGGATAGGCACTTAATGGGAAATAGACTTGCAGAGCTACGGAGATAGAGCGGGGGAATGGGACTGACTCGATTGCTCTACAGAGAGCCAGCACAGACTCGATGGGGCGAATGGCCTCCTTCTGTGCCGTTATGACTCTGACTCTATGACCTCTCATTCTTCTAAACTCTGAGAATATAGGCCGAGTCTACTCAATCTCTCCCCATAGGACAATCCCTCCCATCCCAGGAATCAGTCTGGTGAAACTTTGTTGCACTCCCTCTATGGCAAATATATCCTTCCTTAGGTAAGGAGACCAAAACTGTACACAATACTCCAGGTGTGGTCTCACCAAGGCCCTATATAATTGCAGTAAGACGTCTTTACTCTTATACTCATATCTCTTGTAATAAAGGCCAACATACCATTTGCTTTCCTAATTGCTTGCTGAACCTGCATGTTAACTTTCAGTGATTCGTGTACAAGGACACCCAGGTCCCTCTGAACACCAACATTTCCCAATCTCTCACCATTTAAAAAATACTCTGCTTTTCTATTTTTCCTACCAAAGTGGATAACTTCACATTTCTCCACATTATATTCCATTTGCCATGTTCTTGCCCACTCACGTAGCCTGTCTACATCCCCTTGAAGCCTCCTTGCATCCTCCTCACAACTTAACATTCCCACCTAGCTTTGTATCATCAGCAAACTTGGATATATTACATTTGGTCCCCTCATCCAAATCATTGATATAGATTGTGAATAGCTGAGGCCCAAGCACTGACCCCACTAAGACCATCCTTGAAACCCACCTCTTTGTCTAAGGCTTTGATCACCCCTTCTAACATCTTTTTCTTTGGTTTGGCATCCATGGTTATTAATTACACCTCTGTGAAGCACTTTGGTATGTTTTTCTATGTTAAAGACACTGCATAGATGCAAGTTCTTGTATCAAGAATCAACTTAATCAGCATACAAAATGTTGTGGTAGTTTACAGATTAGAACTTTGTTTTTGAGGGATAAAATTAAATCTGGTTATGCCAAGGTGTAAAGTTACAGTATCTCTACAGGGAAGATGCATTTACTTGTTTAGAATGCAGGTTTTTTCATCTTGTTACTCTTGCATTTTTACATTCATCTCTGTTTCTTGCTTCATTGGGAATGGGAACTGAGCGCAGGCCACCCATTGATCAGAGTCCAGCCATATTGGCGGATTTTGGAGCAAGTGAGTTTACAACACAGGAACCTGTCACTTGGCCAAAAGTGAAGTAAAAAGCACATTTCTCCTGTCAATAATTTTATCACAAAGCTAGACTGAAAAATAGAAAAATTAACAGCAGGAAGCATTCGCCTCCAAAATATTCAAACCCATTTGTACTGTTAAAACAAACAAAAAAAAATGTTTAACTGTAGGTCAAAGTCAAAATGTAGTTTTCTTTTGAAGTACGTGGGTGGGTGAAAATATTATTGATAGCATTTTGTAATTGCTATTAACAGTACTGAAACTGAGCCGCTTATTAAAATATCCTGCTGTATTGTGTCATACATTTTTAAAGAAGTGTGGTTCAATTAAAAGAAAATAAACTGCAAGATCCCCAGTTCTGAATTCACTGCCAAGCTGTTTTTCGTGCAAGAAGTAAAAGGGAGGTAATTGGACACTGGGGACTCTTACAAGCCTTGCTCAAAAAATCGAGCTGACCCAAATAGGATCAGTTCAGATGAGATGGGTCAAAACTGAGCTTTTTAATCAAAAACCCTGTGGAAAGCACCTCTAGAGATTAGATTTGTACACAATACAAGATCTTGGGGGCTGGAGATGATGAATGTGTAAATGCGTACGTGTGTGATGAGGAATCAATGCTAAAATTCACACTTTACATTGGATGAGGCGTTTAGTTGTGTTATGGTTAGCGATGGTATTTTCTGACTTGCGAGGAATAAAATAGGAGAGAACTTTTGTTCTGGCCTTACACAACTTGAAATTATGAGCCTTGGTCCTCCCTGACCTTTTAGTCGAAACAAACTCTACAAAAACACAATCTGTTCCCTTTATCATCTTACAAACCTTGATCAAATCACCCTAGTTTAAGTAAGTATTTAGAAAGAAAAATCTCCACTTTTATTCTCACTGTTCGCCATTTTTTAAATGACTTCACTGCAAATTCTTTTTTGACTATTATTATCCATTTTCATATATTACAAAATATATTATTTTCAAGGGATTATATTTGTATGTATTTTTATGAAGCCATTGTATATTTTGATTTCATGGACCTTGTGTTGGTACATTATGGTTTCTTGGCCCAGCTGATCTTCTGCTGGGTGCAATGTGGATTTAAGGGGTAAAGCAGTTTTTTAGATTTGGCGCTTTACAGCCTTCTGGACTCAACATTGAGTTCAACAATTTCAGACTATAACCCCCCCCATTTTTTCAGGCGGCAGCTGTTGATGATTCTGCCATCCCCATTTGCAACATTTTATCTCTCCTGAGTTCAATCCTAGCACAGACTATGCCTTCAGTTCCTTCCTCCCCTCCCTCCACCTTTCCCTGCCTCTGCACCTGCTTAAAACCTGTTACATCTCCAACTTTTACCAGTTCTGACGAAGGGTCACAGACCTGAAATGTTAACTCTGTTTCTCTCTCCACGGATGCTGCCTGGCCTGCTGAGTGTGTCCAGCATTTTCTGTTGTTATTTCAGATTTCCAGCATCCGCAGTATTTTGATATTGTTTTTAGATTTGGGGTTCAGTTCAGTTGGGGAAGGAGGGAGTCCTGCCGAACAGTGGTCCTATTTTCAATGACTTTTGTTTTTAAACTTGCCTTTGTTTTCTCTCAGCCGTGCGTGTCCCACTGCCAAAAGTTGTCCTCTGGCTGCAAAAGCTTATTGTCAGCTAGCCGAAACTCAAACTAGAAAGATTGAAACAGATACAGAAAATGCTGGAAATACACAGCTGGTCCATCAGTATCTGTAAAGAGGGAAGACTGTCTCCCTACACCAGGCATTTCTTTTTACAGAGGGGGCTGTTGTAATATTTCCTGCGATTTTTGATTTTGTTTCAGATTTGCAGGGGTTTGATGGATGGATGGATGACAAGTGAATTTTCAGTATAAAATACTCGAATGCTGCTGCAGGATGAGTTATTGGGCTGGATTTTGCCGGCGCTCAGAGTGCGGGTTTGGAGGCGGGTCCGCTGTCAAAATAGCAAAGCTTGACAGCGGGTAGGAAACCCACTGTCAACCCGCCTCCACGCGAGTCTCCCAGGTGTCGGGTCTGTCTGCGCAGAACTGACCCGACACCAAGCGGCGGGGGAGACAATTTATATAATTAAATGGGCTTATTAACAGCCAATTTAATGCTATTTTGAGCCTACCATGTAATTTTATGTGCTCTCCCATGGGTTACCCGCTGCTCAGGGAACATGCCAGCTCACCCTGTCATGAGTTGAGTCTGCTTTGACTTATCTGACAATCTGACAGCTGCAGAAGTGGTATAAAGGATGCCATGTTGCAGCTGTTCAGTTTCAGAGCTCAGAAAGTGTTGGTTACTGCATTTGTAAGACATATAGAGATTTCTTTAGCTTGCAAGTGTTTAGAGCCAACTATATGTCCAGTGCCACCTCATTGGAACAACCTCTCTCACCATTGACAGATCGCTTCTGTCATCTCAACTGCAGCTGCCATCTATTCCAGCAACATCGGTGCCCTTGAAAAAATCACACCTTGGTCCTCCGAATCCTTCCACGATCAGCCCCAACACCAACATCACCAGGCACACCCACATCACCAACAACATCACCAACCTTCTCTGCCATCACCTGATGCTGCACAGGCACTGGGCATCAGCACCTGACAACATTGCTGTTGGGAGGCCGCGATGGCATCACCTTGGCCAGATTTACTTCACTTGATGCTGTACACCCTGGCTGCCATATGATGCGCCAGGTTGACATCAACCCACACCAGCACCGTAAAGCATCCCTATAATGTCCAAGCCATTCCTTTCACACACATCACTATAGCGGGCGGGAGGGAGTTATGTCTCAACATTCACTAGAACTCAGTAAGACACTTCCCAAGGTGTGCACAGATCTGTCCAATAATGTGAAGTGTTGAAAATATAGATTTCACTGTATGACAACACATTACCAGAAACTTCACATGAACATTGGCTAAACCTCTGAAGTGCCTACCCTTGTGTGTTGTTAGTTAGTATGCTTGCAGTAGGATGAGGGTGAGTGTGAGGGGTGGCTAGTGAGATGGGGAAGTGATAATGTAGATCGAGAGGGATGGGTGGAGGTGCATGGTAAGTTGGTGTGAGTAAGGATGTGCAAGAGAAGGGTATGGAAGGCAGACTGATGGGGATGCAATGAGTGCCACAGCAGGGTGAGTTTGAGTGTGGCATTGCAGTAATGTTTCGTGATCTACTGAGATCATTGAAAGGTTTGCGCCACTGCACTCAGGCACTCCTGACGACATCCCTGCTTGTGCCCTCCTGTGTAATGTGCAACCAGACTGCATTGATCTCCTGGGGAGGTCTCTTCCACCCATGGGAAGGGAAGAGAATCTCCCTGCGTGCTGTCACTCCCTCCATAAGCATATGGAGGGAGTCATGCGTGAGCCTGGGTGCAGGCGTGCACCTCTGTGCAGTGCTTGTCAGTGTTTGCAACACCTCAATGCTGTAGAACACGGACAGCACAACTGTCAGAATCAATGTGGCCGTGGTCCCTTTAAGAAAACCGGCTGATGATGCGTCATCAAATGACGTCATCAGACCCGCTTCCTGTTAATTGGCTGGGAAAACCGCAGGGCGGGCTTAACAAGGCCAATCTACAGAAAATCTTTTTCAGAGAGTGGCTGCAGACAAGGGCAGGACCGGATACCGCCAACCAGCTCTCCCGCCTCCGCAGGGAAAATCCAGCCCATTGTGTCAGTGATGACTGAGTTGTCCCAGATGAGGCCACTTATTCATAGCGTGGTAATTAATTCTATTTCATGGCCCAATTTACAGTGGTTATTTCGCTATTACTTTACCCTCCCATTATTCTATTCATATAATAGAATTTTACAGCACAGAAGGAGGCCATTTGGCCCATTGTGCTGTGCCGTCACTTTGGAAGATTCAATTAGTTTAATTCCCCAGCTCTTTCACCAAAGCCCTGCAAATTTTTCCTTTTCAAATAATCTCTGTTCTAAGGAGAACAATCCCAATTTCCCTAGTCTCTCCACATAACTGAAGTCCCTCATCCCTGCTATCATCCTGGTAAATAGTCATAGTGATAGAGGAGGTAGTGGAGATACTGGATGAGATAAAAATTGATAAAAAGGAGTTACTAGAAAGGCTGTCTGTACTTAAAGTTGCTAAGTCACCAGGACCGGATGGGATGCATCCTAGGATGCTGAGGGAAGTTAAAGAGGAAATCGCAGAGGTACTGGCCATAATCTTCTAATCCTCCTTAGATACGGAGGTGGTGCCAGAGGACTGGAGAATTGCAAATGTTACACCCTTGTTCAAAAAAGGGTGTAAGGATAAACCCAGCAATTAGAGGCCAGTCAGTTTAACCTCGGTAGTGGGGAAGCTTTTAGAAACAATAATCAGGGACAAAGTTAACAGTCACTTGGACAAGTGTGGATTAATTAAGGAAAGCCAGTACGGATTTGTTAAAGGCAAATTGTGTTTAACTAACTTGATTGAGTTTTTTGATGAGGTAACAGAGAGGGTTGATGAGGGCAATATGGTTGACATGGTGTACATGGACTTCCAAAAGGCGTTTGACAAAGTGCCACATAATAGGCTTGCCAGCAAAGTTGAAGCCCATGCAATAAAAGGGACAGTGGCAGCATGGATAAGAAATTGGCTAACTGACAGGAAACAGAGAGTAGTGTGAAGGGTTGTTTTTCGGACTGGAGGAAGGTATACAGTGGTGTTCCCCAGGGGTCGGTATGAGGACCACTGCTTTTCTTGATATATAAATGACTTGGATGTACAGGGCACAATTTCAAAATTTGCAGATGACACAAAACTTGCAAGTATAGTGAACAGTGAGGAGGATAATGATAGACTTCAAGAAGACATAGACGGGCTGGTGGAATGGGCGGACACGTGACAGATGAAATTTAACGCAGAAAAGTGCGAAGTAATACATTTTGGTAGGAAGAACGAGGAGAGGCAATATAAACTAAAGAATACAATCCTAAAGAGGGTGCATGAACAGAGAGATCTGGGGGTATATGTGCACAAATCATTGAAGGTGGCAGGGCAGGTTGAGAAAGCAGTTAAAAAGGCTTACGGGATCCTGGGCTTCATGAATAGAGGTATAGAGTACAAAAGCGTGGAAGTTATGATGAACCTGTATAAAACACTGGTTCAGCCTTAACTGAAGTATTGTGTCCAATTCTGGGCACCGCACTTTAGGAAGGATGTGAAGGCCTTAGAGAGGGTGCAGAAAAAATTTACGAGAATGATTCCAGATGTGAGGGACTTCAGTTATGTGGATAGACTAGAGAAGCTGGGGTTGTTCTCCTTAGAGCAGAGAAGGTTAAGAGGAGATTTGATAGAGGTGTTCAAAATCATGATGGGTCTATACAGAGTAGATAGAGAGAAACTGTTCCCATTGGCAGAGGGGTCAAGAACCAGAGGACACAGATTTAAGGTGATTGGCAAAAGAACCAAAGGCGACATGAGGAAAAACTTTTTTACGCAGCGAGTGGTTAAGATCTGGAATGCACTTCCTGAGAGGGTGGTGGAGGCAGATTCAGTCGTGGCTTTCAAAAGGGAATTGGATAAGTATCTGAAGGAAAATAATTTGCAGGGCTACGGGGAATGGGTGGGAGAGTGGGACTAGCTGAAGTGCTCTTGCAGAGAGCCGGCACGGGGTCGACGGGCCGAAAGGCTTCCTTCTATGCTGGAACCATTCTATGAGTCTATGAAATTTCCCCTGCACCCTCTCCAAAGTCTGGAGATCCTTCCTAAAGTTTGGTCCAGAATTGGACACAATTCTCCAGCTGAGGCTTAACGTGATTTATAAAGGTTTAGCATAACTTCTTTACTTATGTATTCTAAGCCTCTGTTTATAAAGCCAAAGATCCCTTATGGTTTTTAACAATTTTATCCACTTGTCCTGCCAAAGATTTGTGTAGGTCTCTTTGTTTCTGCACCCCCTTTAAAATCTACCTTTATTTCTGTGAGTACAAAGCAGCGCAGCTTCGTTTTCTTGGTTCTTTTGTTGCTGCTGTATCATTCTATTATAGAGAATCTATTGCGCTGATGAAGCAGTCGATTGTACCTCTGGTTATTTATCTCTGTCTTTTTAACATGCTGCTGTATCACTGATTCCTTGCCCTCTGTAAGCATATGCAGTGCTCTGATTCTGCCAGTCTGGGAATTAGTGCAGCATCTCTGCTGTAGTGATGGCATGCAGCTTGATCAGCAGAGCTGTGATAAATAATTCAGGCGCTTTTTTTCATCTCATTCTGAAATACCTTTATTCACATACACAAGTTAGTCTCATGAGGTAAATTGAAGGTGAGCTGTGTTTTCACAGAATGCAGCCTCACTGCCCAAATATTTTATCCTGATGCTTTAATCAAAGATTTCAAATAGACTTTATTTTCACTGAGCGACTGTATCATTGAACATAGCAGTAAATGCACCATTTTGGCACTAAAATATCATTTTCTCTGATGGTACGGTGAGAATACAAGCAGCAGTTGATAAAACCATTTATAGCTAAACTTAAATCAAATAGTGGTGCATTCGAGACAAATCTGAGTAAACCAAGCCTTTAGACTTGTTTTTGCTGCCACAAACAAGTGGAAAATAGCATCAAAAGAATCACAGAGCCCGTGTAAACCTGATTTCAGAAATCCAGGGCATGATTTATGTTTGAAGTATTGAAAAGCCAGAAGAGTCTGTTCAGGGCCAACATCAACCTCTAAGGCACTCGGGAGAACATTGTAATTAATGTTTGCAAAAATAACATAGGAAGGGTGACTGCTGGAGCAAACGTAGTCCTATTAAAAGAAGCCAAACGTAAAACTACCAACAAATAAAGGGCTCAGAAAGTGATCGGGGAGCGATGTCCCAAGAGCTCTAATCTTGGAGGAGGAAGGTTGTCGTTAAATGCTATGTACAGAAAGATAAACATCTAATCCAAGCAACAATACATTAAACATGCTCCTGTTAGTGCGTTGTTGCACCAAAGATATATTTCAATACTCTAGTGAACACAATCTGAATCATCAGCAACAACAACTTGCATTTATATAGCTCCTTTAATGTAGCAAAACTTCCCATCTCACTTCACAAAGGCGTAAGGGTATTAAAAAAAAAAAGACCCTGAGCTGAAGAAGGAGATACGGGGAAGGTTAACCAAGAGCTTGGTCAAAGAAGTGGGCTTTAAGGCGGGTCTTAAAAAAGGAGAGGGATGTGGAGAGCGAGAGGCCCTTAGGAAGGGAATTGTAGAGCATTGGCACCTGAAGGCATTGCTGCTGTTGGTGGAGTGAAAGGAAAGGGGGTTGACAGAAGCTGGAGTCAGAGGAACAGGGAGTTAGGAGATGTTGAGATGAGGTGGGGGGTGGGGTGGCAAGACTATAAAGCAACAATCTGTCTGCTTCTAAGACTGAGAGACCCCCACATTATCCAGAAACAGAAAGATTCAAAGGTCAGCATGCTCGAAAATAGGTCCTGCTCCATCGCACCCAGAAAATTCAAGAAATGTCATCGGCTGTTTGTAAGATTTCAGATTTATTTTTCTACATTCTGCAGCAGTAGTACATTATTATTTTGGAAAAGGAAGCATGCCGAATGGCGTGACAATCTGCAGCCATGCCAACCTAGAAAACTCAAAAGCTGACTGAGAGTTTCAAAAAAGCTGACACAGGCTCACAAAAAGCTGACAACTCAATAACAAAAAACAACTCAAAAGCAACCTTAACGTAGGCCAGTAATATTATGGTGACTGATCAAGTTGAATTCTGTTTTATTAGATGGGATTTCAGGATTTTCACCAGCACTTTAGAGATCATGGTGGGGCGGCGTGGAGGATGGGGCGGGGGGCGTGGAGGATGGGGCGGGGGGTGGGGGTGGTGGTGGGATGGGTGGGGGTGGTCCGATATCATGTTGGAAACCTGGAAGTAATTTCAGCGCATCTGTCTGTGGCATTTTAATGCAACCACCTCATTATAATTTTACTTCCGGGTTTGGCGTCGAATGCACGACAGTGGGTGTGGTGCGGACCCGCATGACGTGATCTCAACAGGAGTATTTAAAGGGCCAATCCAAAGATGGAATTTGGAGGAGCGGGAAGGTTTGGCACAGAGACAGCAAATTCAGAAGATGGACTCGGGACGCTCAAAGGCTGGTCTCCACTTTAATGACGCCTCCCTTGATGTACTGCTGGGGGCAGTAAGGAGTCAGAGAGAGGTACTCTTCCCCAGCAATGGGGGGGAAGAAACCTGCTGCTGCTACAAAGAAGGTGTGGCTGGAGGTGACCCAGGATGTCAGCAGCAGGAGCATTGTGCCACTGGCTTCAGTTCAGGAAGCGCTTTAATAACCTAACCAGGTCAGAAAAGGTGAGTACAGTTGAACATTCATCTACATCTACATCTTGTTGTGTGCATCACCCCCTCCGCTCACTCTGCCTTGTCAAGCTTACTCCATCACATCACTCCTTGTAGGTGCACTCATCCCTCTCTGTCTATGCACTTCCTCACATCCCCACCTATCCATCCAGTTGCCAAAACCCAGAGGTCATCTTCCAAGATCATCTCAGCATTCAGAGCAGGGATCTGAGCAGCCTGCCTCTACCTCTGCTGAAGCCACAGGGGTTGCACCACGTAGGAATGGTAGGAAAAGAAAGATTAAAACAGAAAATGCTGGAAATACTCAGCAGATCAGGCAGCATCTGTGGAGAGAGAAACAGAGTTAACGTTTCAGGTCAATGACCTTTCATCAGAACTGGAAAAAGTTAGAGATGTAGCGGATTTTAAGCAAGTACAGGGGCAGGGAAAGGGGGGAGGGGAGGAAAGAACAAAAGGGAAGGTCTGTGATAGGGTGGAAGGCAGGAGAGGTTAAATGACAAAAGGGCTGATGGTGCAAGGGGGTGGTAATGGGACAAGTAAAAAAACAAAAGATGGGTCTAGAGGAGGTGTAAATGGGAATAGCAGAATCATTACCAGCAGCTGTTGTCTGAAATAATGGGAGCAGAGGTTATGATCTGAAATTATTGAACTCAATGTTGAGTCCGGGAGGCTGTAAAGTGCCTAATTGAAAGATGAGGTGCTGTTTCTCGAGCTTCCGTTGAGCTTTGTTGGAACAGTTATGCGCAACTCGCCGTACACGCCCAAGTTAAACCTGGAAGTTGGCGTGTTGGAGCCGGCTTCTGGACGCAGACGCATTTTTGGCCATTTGAACCCAATACCTGCACCTGAACCCACTCGCTGCTCCAGGTTAAAATCCCTTCCCCATGTTTTTGTATCTTTTTCTGTGAAAACCAGAACTGAAACCTAAAGGCTTTGCCTATGACAAGGTAACTAGTAATTATGTGGAGACTGCAGTGGGACATGAGCTTATTGTAACTTAAGCTGCAGGCATGCCTGGCACATCCAACATTTGTATTGCAGGGAAAACTGAAATGCACAAACGTTCATTTCTCACAGTGGTGCATCTAGAAGTTTGTGAAGGGCGCAGGGGGGATTGTGCGCAATGAAGTTGCAAGGTTTACTTCCCCCCCCCCCCCCACCCCCACCAGGAAATTTAGATTTTTGACACATTTTTGGGTGAATTTTACAGTATACTGTGATGCAGCTTTAGTCCCAGAATTATGGTACACACTTCATAGAATCATAGAAATTTAAGGCACAGAAGGAGACCATTCGGCCCACCATGTCTGTGCCGCCCGAAAAAGAGCTATCCAGCCTAATCTCACTTTCCAGCTCTTGGTCCGTAGCCCTGTGGGCTACAACATTTCACGTGCACATCCAAGTATATTTACTTAGCTCGACATTTTCTATTCCTAAAGCTGCGTATGAAACTTGACCACACTGCTCCCTTTGGTGCAACAACAGTAGGTAAACCTCACCACTTTCTACTGCCGCCAATCATTAGAAATACTTGTACATAAAGAAAACACTGCAGATGCTGGAAATCTGAAATAAAAACAGAAAATGCTGGAGATACTCAGCAGGTCAGGCAGCATCTGTGAAGAGAGAAACAGAGTTAACGTTTCAGGTCGTTGACCTTTCATCAGAACTGGAAAAAAGCAGGAAATGGAACAGATTTTTAAGCAAGTGTAGGGGCTGGGAAAGAGGGGGGGGGGTGAAAGAACAAAAGGGAAGGTCTGTGTTAGGATAGAAGGCAGGAGAGGTTAAGAGACATTAAGACCTCGGCCCCTATCATATATATTTTTTATCCACCCCTTTCTTTGTGTCTTTTCTTCTCTCCCACATGGCAGCTGTCTTTCATTCTGCCAGCGCAATTTACACTTCATCTTGACAAATCTTCTGGAATTTTTTGAGGATGTTTCCAATAGGGTGGACAGGGGGGAACCAGTAGATGTGGTGTATTTGGACTTTCAGAAGGCCTTCGACAAGGTCCCACACAAGAGATTGGTGAGCAAAGTTAAAGCACATGGGATTGGGGGTAATGTGTTGACATGGATTGAGAACTGGTTGGCACACAGGAAACAAAGAGTAGGAGTAAATGGGTACTTTTCAGAATGGCAGGCAGTGACCAGCGGGGTACCGCAGGGTTCGGTGCTGGGACCCCAGCTGTTTACATTATATATTAATGATTTGGACGAAGGGATTAAATGTAATATCTCCAAATTTGCGGATGACACTAAATTGGGAGGCAGTGTGAACAATGAGGAGGATGCTAGGAGGCTACAGAGTGACTTGGACAGGTTGGGTGAATGGGCAAATGTATGGCAGATGAAGTACAATGTGGATAAATGTGAGGTTATCCACTTTGGTGGTAAAAATAGAGAGGCGGACTATTACCTGAATGGTGGCAGATTAGGGAAAGGGGACGTGCAACGAGACCTGGGCGTCATGGTACATCAGTCACTGAAGGTGGGAATGCAAGTGCAGCAGGCAGTCAAGAAAGCAAACGGAATGATGGCCTTCATAGCAAGGGGATTTGAGTACAGGAGTAGGGAGGTGATGCTACAGTTGTACAGGGCCTTGGTGAGGCCACACCTGGAGTATTGTGCGCAGTTTTGGTCTCCTAACTTAAGGAAGGACATGCTTGCTATTGAGGGAGTGCAGCGAAGGTTCACTAGAATGATTCCTGGGATGGCCGGTCTGACATATCAAGAAAGATTGGGTCAACTGAACTTGTATCCTGTGGAGTTCAGAAGAATGAGGGGGGATCTTATAGAGACATTTAAAATCCTTACTGGTTTAGACAAATTAGATGCGGGCACAATGTTCCCAATGTTAGGGAAAACTAGAACCAGGGGTCACAGTCTAAGGATTAAGGGGAAGCCATTTAAGACTGAGCTGAGGAGGAACTTCTTCACCCAGAGAGTGGTGAATCTATGGAATTCTCTTCCACAGAAGGTTGTTGAGGCCAGTTCGCTAAATATATTCAAAAGGGAGTTAGATATAACACTCACAACTAAGGGGATCAAGGGGTATGGCGAGAAAGCAGGAATGGGGTACTGAGGTAGCATGTTCAGCCATGAACGCATTGAATGGCGGTGCAGGCTCGAAGGACCGAATGGTCTACTCCTGTACCTATTTTCTATGTTTCTATGTTTCTAGAGCCATCCTTTGTTTCTTAACCTGTCCCATTACCATCTCCTTTTGCCTTGAATATCTCTTAATACAGAGCAGCTTACAACACTTGGTAGAGGAATGTATTAGCCAGTTCCTTTTACAAAATAGGGTAGAGTTCACCTTCTAAATTACTTTTAAAATGTACCATAGGCAACACAAGTCATGAGAACAAGACGCCGAAAGAATCTTAATTCCTTTCCAGATAAATGCTGGGGTGAACCATTGTGGGAGCCACGTGCTTCCACAACTTCCGTACACCTGTGCACAATCGTGAAACTCCATGCACGTGCATAAGCAAAGTTCAGAGCATTCTGGTATGACTTGCCAGAGCCAATAAAAGAGCTGATTTCATTCAGCAAATGTTGACACACTGATAGGGTTGGGGAAAAGCTGACTTGCCTGTATGTAATGTTGAGCATTTCAAAGTGAAATGCATGAAATGTTTACTTTCTAGCACCCCCTCCCCCACCCCACAATAAACATATGCACAAAGTGCCTGTAGGTATTTGCCAGTTGGAGCCAGCAAGGCAGCAGATATATCTGTAGCTGGACAAATACCCAGCAGTCTGCATTTTCTTCCCAATAACCCGACTAGGGTATCACCTCATTAACCCCCTCTCCCCATCTTGCATGTACAGCAGTGGTGAGCTGCAGTACAATATGGGGTGATCTTAGCCAGCCTCAAACCAGCTGCTTTTCTGGTAACCACGCGAACAGGGGCTGGAAAAGCTGAATTTCCACATGTAAAGCGGATGGTTGGCATCTATGGATCTATTGTAGTCAGTATAGATTTTAGGTAACCATGACTCTGAGCTCCAAGTTTGGATAGGTTCAGTCCAAGCTCAACCAAATCTTCAAACTCAAGAACCTTTTCTTTGTGTCAATGTGGAGATTATAGTATTACTTTTGATTTTCATTTTCTTGAATGTAATTATCAGATTTTATGGCAAATAAAATACAGGATACAGTAGTTATTTGGTTACTCCCGTATCATGCTGACCGTTACCTCCCAGAGTACAGTAAAGTTTTCAGAAAGTTGACGCGTCAAGCGGAGTAAAGGATGGCACATGTCAGTAGGGGCCGCTGGAAGACAACCCTCTGTCTGGGAGATCTTGACTGAGTAGGAGATCCTGCACGCTTAGACATAAAGTGAGATTGGAGGAGCGTTTACACACAGCATGATAGACCTCCTGCATAGCCAGCATGATGCAATTATCTGAAAGATGTCCTCAATATAACCAGCTGGCCTGAGAGTCACAATGTGTGCAGTCAGTTGGAGCCACAGCTTTATGGAAAACCTGCTGTTTGTTAGAAGTCATGCTTAATCTGCTACTGTTGCTGTGCCAACCTAAGAAACCAGATATCGGGATGTACTCGCCTAACAATAGCATCTGTCATGTGAGACCTACAGTGCAGCATGGGTACCCAGATAATGCTTGCCAGTTCTCACTCATATTGGGGAAAAAAAAGCCAAACTTCATGATGAGGGTTTTTTGTTCAACCCCAGGGATTGCTACATTTACCTAGATATTGGATTAGTAGCATTGCTTAAAGAGAACCTGAGCTTGCTTACAGGAGTGATCGGTGATGCTGAACTGGAGAAAAATATCCAGTGAAAACCCCCAAAATGTAGCAGATGAAAAAAATCCGCCTAGGGGGACAGGAATTTTCCCAGGTTTGCCACCAGCCTAAGGGATAAGTACTCAAGTTGATTAATTCCACCTCAAATTAGTATTCTTCATTTTACTTTATTCAGGGACTTGAGCATAAAATCCAGGCTGACACTCCAGTGCAGTAATGAGGGAGTGCTGCAGTGTCCGAGGTGTCGTCTTTCTGATGAAACGTTAAACCGAGGCCCCGTCTGCCCTCTCGCGTGAATGCAAAAGATCTCACGCCACTATTTCAAAGAAGAGCAGGGACGTTATCCCCGGTGTCCTGGCCAATATTTATCCCTCAATCGACACCACTTAAAAAACAACAGAATATTTGGTCATTATCACATTGCTGTTTGTGGGAGCTTGCTGTGCGCAAATTGGCGGCCACGTTTCCTACATTACAACAGTGAATACACTTCAGAAAGTACTTAGTTAGTTGTAAAGTGCTTTGGGATGCCCTGATGTCATGAAAGGCGCTATATAAATGCAAGTCTTTTGTTTTATTTGTCTGATCATTGCCAACTAGCAGACAATCAAATATGCAATTTACTCTTACGGAATTTCTTTCTTACAACATGGCCCTTTTTCAATGTTTACATAAGAGAAAGTTGGGAAGAATCACCAACAGTTCTGTCGATGAGAGAGGTGTTCTGTAGTGGGGGAACTTTCCAGGCCCATATGACCTCCGTGTAGAGTGGAGTAAAAGTCACGCATTGCCTTGTCCACTTAGATGTTATGTGAGCGTAAATCAGCTTTCCCTTTTTTTTTAAGGCTGTATTACATTCCAACATGTGACCGCCTTGACTTTGGTAGGCAGAACAATAAAGATTTTATTCTTAAGAAAGAAAGACTTGCATTTATATAGCGCCTTTCACGACCACCGGATGTATCAAAGTGATTTACAGCCAATGAAGTACTTTTGGAGTGTAGTCACTGTTGTAATGTGGGAAACGCGGCAAGTCAATTTGCACACAGCGAGCTCCCACAAACAGCAGTGTGATAATGACCAGATAATCTGTTTTAGTGATGTTGATTGAGGGATAAATATTGGCCAGGACACCGGGGATAACTCTCCTGCCATTCTTTGAAATAGTGCCATGGGATCTTTCATGTCCACCTGAGAGAGCAGATGGTTTAACATCTCATCCAAAAGACAGTACCTCTGACAGTGCAGCACTTCCTCAATACTGCACTGGAGTGTCAGCCTAGATTTATGTGCTCAAGTCCCTGGAGCGGGACTTGAACCCACAACCTTCTGACCCAGAGGCGAGAGTGCTACTCACTGAGCCACAGCTGACAGAACTAGTCATCTTTATTCAACAAGTAACAGTTAATGAACAGCATTAAATACGGACAGTAGATTTGCAGCAATTACAGACTTTACTGTTGTCAGAATATCAAACAACAAAGGCAATTCTTCAGCATTAATATACAACATACTGAGCCTTGAAGCAGTTCCTTATGCCTTGCGTGATTGTTAGCTACCATGGAATTTCTGTTTTGCCCCTATCCTTGAACACTTTAGACATATTGCTGACGAAGCACGAGTCAGCATCAGATGTACTTTCAAATTCCTTTAAAGATATGCTGGAACTAAGATAAAACGTGTATCTCAAACTCTGAGACATGCAATCAAACACATGCGTCGTATGTTTTCTGGCCAGAGTAAATTCTTGCAGCCTTTGACACTCCTCTGTAACTGCAGAGCATTTATGCCTATCCAGACAGCTATCGGGGACACTGCTGGAAAAAGTAATGCTAATGGCTGCACAATCAACAGACATCAGCATAATAAATCATCTTTTGTTCTGTAGCAGCAACCTACAGATGCCTTGGGCTGGATTTTCCAAGCCCCGAGGAGGCGGGCATGGAGGCGGGACAGCCGGTAAACTTGGAGAAAGTGGGGGTGGATGGCAAAGCCACCTCCGTGCCCTTTTGCCAGGAGGCGGGAAGATGTGCAGCTTCGGGTCCCATCTCCTGGAGGCGGGAAAGGCATTTAATCCTTTTAACTGCCTGTTAACAGGTAGTTAACAGGCAGAAAAAAGGATTAGTGCCATTTTACCTTCACAGGTGAAGGCTTCCCGACCTCGGAGAACCCCGTCGGGATGGAGGAGACGTGGAGGAGGTCTGCGGGAGTCAGAGGCACCTGGAAGTAAGGTGTAGAGGTGAGTGATGGGTGCAAGTGTGGAGTGGTAAGTATGCAAGGTGAGTGATAAGTTTAAAAAGTGTTCACTTACCTTGTTTTCTTCCTACAGCCTTTAGCCGCGGTGGATCGGGAGAGCTGTAGAATTCGCAATTATCGCGATTTCATTTTTAATAAGGAGAAAACACAAAGTTTCGTTCAAAACAGCTTTTATTTCAGCGAAATGCTGTCAGGTTTAAATTGGACACAAGCAGCCTGTAAAATGGCCGCCGCACCGCGTGACAGAACATTCTAGACTTTTCAGCAGGCAGACAAGATGGCGTTCCAATAAACATTCTTGCAAGATCGATAACGATTCAGCACAGTGAAGACAATACACAGGACATTATGGGTTTACAGTATAAACATCGATACTGGAATCGGTCTCCCAGGTACAAAGGAAAGCCATCAAGGGCCCATCCAAAGGACATTAATATGTAAACTCCCAACGGCTCTACGATGAGAGAGCCGTTAGCAGGTAGTTATACAGGACACTTGGAAGCCCCCAAACCCCTCCAGGGGGAACACCGACCGATTTAACAATGGGAGAAATATTAACAGGTACTCAAACATTCAGGAGTAGCCCCGAAACCCATTAAGGACAGAGATCACCCATACAGGACTTTTTGGGCGCCAAACCTTAAACAAAAGAATGGACATTGTAGTTGGGCGGGAAACGGAAGAACTGTGCACTATAATTGCAGGCCCCAAACCGTCCATTCTCTCTCTTGATTCTTGCTCTGGCCTCTTGCTCTTTTGCTCTTGACTCTTGTCGCTTGCTGCTGTTATCATCGTGGCTGCTCCTGTGTTTTATCCGGTCGATTCGTAACCTCGTGGCTGCTCCTGGGTAAAAGACTGTTGCAAAGACCTATGTTGGTAGCTGGCAGCGGAACCGAAGGCCCGGGATGAGATGAGATGAGATGAGATGAGATGAGAGGAGAAGAGAAGAAGACCTTATCCATCGCCACGGTCAGTAAATCCCGACCGCGCCTGTAGGTCGATCAGCCAAGTCTTCTCGACAGGAAGTTTTCTTCTTTAACAAGACATATTGCATCAATGATAACTGGACTGTGCAAACACATCGTATCAGTGATATTGACAACGGTGCTCCACGATTAAACTTTGAAGCCCACCAACAGAGGTCTTCACTACAGCGGACGGTCCAGCCGACTGACCGAGCAGCAGAAGCAGTAAACAAGTGGGACCAGGAGATCTCCTGACCAACACGTGGGTGCTGCGGTGAAAAACATCCGATCAGCTATTCGGGATTTCTCCGAGTTATTACGAGTGGTGAGCATGAGTCTCGGGATCCTACGAAGCTAGTTTTAGGATAGTTATTGATAGGGGAGGGTTTAAAGTTTAAGGATATTTGTAATGTGTGCCCTATTTACGTTGTGCTGGTCGTTCCTCGTTTCCCTAAGAGTGATTATAACTGTTTGTAAGATTGTACTGTCATTAATCTGTGCATATGACATGTATTTCATAATTTTAAGTATCATGCAATAAAGATTTTCCATTTCGTACCGTTCAAACCAAGTCTACATGAGTTTTATCTCCATTACTGCTCTCGCATCTAAGTCCAGTGTCTAGAACCGTAAGGGAGAGTGATTCGAACCACTCACAGGGGTGTCTAGTGTTCCCAGACGGGCTGGAGACCAGGCCTAGACCCGCACTGACATACAGGCGGCACAGAGCCGCGTGAACCTCACAGGCCACGAGACACGCAGGGTCAGGAGAGTATCCCTTACAGAGCCGACATCCTGCTTGTCAATTTCACAGAATGGCTGTTGGAACCTCCATTCCTACAGACATGTGAAATTTACAAATTTGAAAGGTTTGATGAGTCCTCAACACATGGACTCATCAAACTGAAGAGAATGTCAGTGTTTGACAGCTTCGCAGAGCAGTGAATTGCTGACATTTCTTCTTTCAAGAAGTCTTGACAGATAGCACAACAATCTTGACAGATAGCACGTCTGACGTTGACGTGATCTGTCAGTGACTTCCTCCCTAATTGGCCTGCTGAGCCCGCAGGGCGGGCTTAACAAGCTCAATCAGGGGAATATCCCTCTGGTTGGTCAGGTGAGGATGGAGGCGGGACATTGACACGACAAGCCGTTGTCCCGCCTCCAACTCGCCTCCATTCACAAAATCCAGCCCCTCGTCTCTGTTTCTGCATAATGTTCTATGTAATGTTTTGAGATTTCAACCTATTTGGTCCAGAAGGAATTTTGGGGTAATTTATATTCAGTTGATATGAAGTTAAATTCAGTTCGCAAAAGGTTATCTCTGAGAAACTATGCAGGATGTTGATTAAGACCATTAACTGGGGTAGCAGATGAAGTAGCTATCAGAATTGTTATGCTCATAAACCAGATTGGTTTCAGGGTTGTACGCACTTAATTTTGTTGGAACAAGCTCTTGAAGCCCCAGAGTAAAATTATTTCATTTTCATGTTTTGTCAGCATGTCTTCATGGGCCGCTCCAGTTACAGAAGTTCATCCATGGCTATAACAAATTAAAAACAATCCTCGTCCTGGTGTGTGGCTATGTTTTTTTCAATCTCTCTTTCCTCCATGTTGGAACTTGCCCCCTCTTTCCCATCTAAACTTGTCTCCCTCTTTCCCATCTAAACTCGTCCCCCTCTTTCCCATCTAAACTCGTCTCCTTCTCTCCTTCCCCTGTGTCTGATTTTGACTTTCGCTTTCCCCTCTCTCCTCTCTTTCTCATCTCCTTTCTCTCTCCCTTCATCTCTTTTCTCTCACTCCCCCTCCCTCTGCCCACTCTTTGTCTCATACTCTCACTTTCTTTCTCTCCCTCTCTCACTCCTACTCTCACTTTCTCTTCCTTACTCCCCTGTTCCTTCCCTTTCTCTCCCTCTATGTTTGACCTTGTCTGTCTGTGTCAGCTGTGGCTCAGTTGGTATCACTCTCGCCTCTGAGTCAGAAGGTTGTGGGTTCAAGTACCACTCCAGAGCACAAAAAATCTAGGCTGACACTCCAGTGCAGTGCTGAGGGAGTGCTGCACTGTAGGAGGTGCCGTCTTTCGGATGAGACATTAAACCGAGGCCTCGTCTGCTCTCATAGGTGGATGTAAAAGATCGCATGGCACTATTTCGAAGAAGAGCAGGGGAGTTCTCCCCGGTGTCCTGGTCAATATTTATAGCTGTTGTCACATTGCTGTTTGTGGGAGCTTGCTGTACGCAAATTGGCTGCCGTGTTTCTTACATTACAACAGTGACTACACTTCAAAAAGTACTTCATTGGCTGTTAAGCGCTTTGAGACGTCCGATGGTTGTGAAAGGCACTCTATAAATGTAAGTCTTTCTTCTTTCTCTCTGTGTCTCTGTCTCCCTCCCATCTCTCTTTCTTTCTTTTCTCTTCCCCTCTATGTTTGAACTTAGGTCTCTCTCTCTCTATAAATTTACTCGTCTAGAGTGCTGATCTCACCATTGATGTTCCTCTATATTTTCTAGTATTTGTAATTAAAATAAGTCGTAGCGAGATTGACAGTGAATCGGGAACCACTTTTTCCCGGCGTCTCCATGAATGCATCAACAGGGTGGCAATGTTGAGTTTTAAAATTGTCTTTTAATGCAAATACGAAGAACGGCACTCGTCCAAAGTGCTCCTCCCACCAGGCCGATCTCTTCTCGGTGGAATCGGCCGGCCCGCTTCCATTTAACGCACGTTATGAATTTGAGTACAGAGATTCCACGGATGTCCTGAGCCTAGCCTCCAGACCGTGTTTAATTGTTTGAGCGATTTATCTTTTAAAAAAATGATCCATTAGCTATTAAAAAAAAACTGCCGCTGCCAGGCCACCAGCCCCATTATTTTTAAGTCTAAATGGCAGAGGTGTGAATAATGGCAAGAATCCAGCAAACCCGCAATCACCATTGTATTCAGTGCGGGGCGGACCTATGAAAATTAGAGTCCAATTCGAGTTATCGTGGGGTAACAGCGAATGGTGCAAAAGTCACAGGAAAATATGAAATGCCATAAGTGATGGTACAAGTCACTTACTCCATACTTTCCTCTTTATTTTGTGTGTTCAAGGATCCCGAGTACGTTGATTTGTCATTTACAATGGTGCAAGTCTCCAGGAAATCCTGGGCCATTATGTCATTACCCCATGTGCTCCTGTCCCCACCGTTCACAGTGCATCACTGTTGTAATGTACTTCCTCCTCACCTGGCACTCTGTCCCATTGTGTCTGCTGTCTCTTCTGTTCATTCTTGTTACATCTCTTATCATTACTTTTTAAAGTGCTCATAGTGCTTGTAACTGTTGAGGAGTTTTCACTTAACCGATATATTATAAGTGCTGTGAGTGCTTTAAAAAATAATAAGCAGGTTTTCCAACGGCAAAGAGCATCCACTGAGCCCGGGGGAATCAGAGGAGAGGGACAGTTTGCTTAAGTGCTCTATGTGTTTTAAAGTCCAGAGCCACTGAAGTGAAGGTTAGCAGCTGGTCCAAGAGTGGTCGAAGATGGAGGCAGATGGCGCAGAATGGATGGGACCAAGAGACATAGCACAGGGGTGGAAGCCAGCCTTTTTGTTCAATGAAACCCATCCCGTACACTGCTGGCTGCTGCTCTTGGCTTATTAAACTTGTTTAACCTGTTTTTAATTCCCGGGGCTGCAAGTTGTGGGTGCGGGGAGCGTTGTTCCTGTTCTATTAGTGGATTTAATCTAGCGATAGAGAATAGGTAATATTCATGTATTACATATAAAATTTTCCAGTTTTGTTGGTTTACAATTGTCCTCATCTCCCTAGAGTGCTAGTCAGCCCACGTTCTGAAAGATAGGAGAACTTCACGTTGCAAGATCACAGCATCCAATACACACAATAAGGCACTTATTGTTATGGCCCCTAGGTCATGCTATTATTTAACTATATATTGGGCTAAATATATATGATTGTGGGGGATTCAGGCTCTGCTTATGAGAATGACTGAGTCACCTTGAACTGGAGAAAATATCTAATGCAGTCCTGAATTTGTAACAATCTGTATTAGTCAGACTGTGGCCATTCCTTTAACTGAACTTTAGTTTAACCTTGAAGGTACTATAACAAGAAAGAAATTGGAAATAAAATAGTGTACCTATGATGCTGATGCAAAATTAATATTTTAGTATTAAAACTTGAAATGTTAGGAGCAGCACAATTACTGTAATATAACCCATAAACAACAAGTTAGGACTTAAAAGCAACCTGTCTATATATTTAAAAATCTGTACGCATTTCCTATCCATAAGCCTTGCATCCTGTTATTTTTTTAGGGTCACTTTTTTGTCTATTTCTCCCATTGTAAATTGATATAGCAACATTTCCCATTCAATTTTGCTATGTCAACTTTCACCATCATGGTTTGTTGCTAAACCAGTCGATTCACTCAAAATGCTTTTTTCAAAATTTTTTGTCTGCTATTGTTGTTTAAACTTCTAATCTCCAGAATCTCTTCTGTTGCATTGATGATTTTTTGCTGCTTCCTGCTTTCACTCTGATCTTGAGTACTTCATTAACAATATACTTCCAATTTCTGCCCATTGGTCCATCGCTGACTTTTCCCATTCAGTTTGTGAACCTCTCTCGTCTAATCTCTGGCAATGGGCTTTCCACAGACATCTATTATAAGCACAGCAATTCCCACAATTACCTGGAGCATGCTTTCCACCCCATTTCTAGAAAAGACTCTATGCTATTCTCCCAGTTGTATATGCCCTGCTGACTATCTTCTGCACCAGAACCTCTGAAATGACCTCCTTTTTTCTTCAGCTGAAATTCCCCTCTAAAGTGACCGATAGGCCCCTTGACTGGGTCCATCCCATTTCCCATGATTTTGTGCTCACTCCCATCCCTTCCTCTCTCCACCTTGACAGGTCTTCACATTCCACCCTCCCCCCCCCCCGCCTCCATGTTTTCCAGATCATCGTCTACCATTTCTGCCACCTACAGCATATTTCTTTCCCCTCCCTTTTCTGCTTTAAGAACACTTTGGTTCATTCTTCCATCACCTCAACTTCCAGCTGCTGTTTTTCCCCTGGCACTTTTCAATGCAACCAAAGGAAATAGAAACCTATCAATTCACCTCTTCTCACACCATTGCCAGAACCCAACACACTCCTCCCATGGGTGAAAACAATTTACTTCTTCTAATCTAGTATTTGCGTTCACTGCTCATGGCTCTACACTGAGGGCAAAACATACAGCTTGGGTGACTGCTTTGCTGAGCACCTCTCTTTTGTTTGCAAATGTGACCCTGCGCTCTCTGTGGCTCACCATTTTAACTCCCTCTTCCATTCCCACTGACCTCTCCATTTTAGCCTCTTATCCAGTGAAGCTCAACATAAGCTCCAGGATCAGTGTTTAATCTTGCTCCTGGGCACTCTGCAGCCCTCTGTTGTGAACATATAGATTTTAGTTACTTAAGAACCCAGCCAAATTATGGCATCATACAGCACAGAAGGAGGCCATTCAGCCCAACGTGCCTGTGCCGATTCTGTAAAAGAGCTATCCAGTCAGTTGTACTCCCTTGCTCTTTCCCATAGCCCTGCAAATGGAGCCCTGCAAATCCTCCATTTTCTTTACATGAGGGGGTTGCGGTGATGTGGGGTGGGTCTTGTCGTGTCCATGGAGAGGGAGAAAGGAAGGCAGCTGGCTTTTGGGGTGGAGAGCCTTCATCAGAACACAGTGCTGACACGATTGGTGCGTTGCTGTGATCTCTCTTTTAATTTCCGACCTGATGTGCAGGTTTTCTATGTTTTCCATTTCGCCCATTTTCTGAGATTTTTCTAGAGCAGACCTGAAACGTTAACTCAGTTCCTCTCTCCACAGATGCTGCCTGACCTGCTGAGTATTTCCAACATTTTCTATTTTTATTACTATTAAAATGCTTGTTCGTCTTTTTTTTTTAATTCTGAAGAAAGGCCCAGCTTAGAATGTTGAGTTGTCTGTTCTCTCCATAGATGGTGACTAACATGCTGTGTGTGTCCAGCATGTTCAGTTGTTATATTCATAATACTGTAGTAGCAGTAGCAGAGAAAGCCAAATATGTAAGAGTGGGTAGTTGAGTGATATTAGCTTTGTGTCTGGGCATATGGCCAGCAAAATATTTTTGGTTCTCTACTTTTGCACGTGCTATGGTCCTATGTTTAGCAATTTAATAACAGATGTTCACCAGGCAGGGATATGCTAATTAACTGACCCCCCCCATCAAAATTACATCCTGTGTTGCTTAGTTGTCATCAGCATATTGCTTTACATCATCAGCAATATTCAGATTACATTTTCCTACAAAGAAATGTGCCACGTTGATAGCTACGGGATGGAAGTTATGCTGCCTAATTTTAGCAATAAATCTGTTAAAACATTTATATGAAATTCTTGGCTTTGATATTCCATCAAAGGCATTCACCCTTTTAAAATAAAATAACCATGTTCAGACCGCTTTCAGTAAAATAGAAGACAAAAAAATTCCATACAAATGCACTATTACAGCCTGGTTATATTAATTTGAAGTGGGTTATTGCTTTAAAAATGTAAATTACCCAGTAATTCAAATTAAGCAATTTACCTAAACAACACAGGAGCCAGTTTTCCACAAATTCAATTCAAATTAGCAGATAATTGGAATTAAGCTCAATTAAGAGTGGTAGACTATTTGCAGAGCATGATTTTAAGGTGCATGTTAATTTGAGCTGTAAATCTAAAATTATAATATGGGAAAATTAGAACTCCGTTATGAACAATTAATAACTAAACGTACCCAGCTAAGGCTGCATGTAATGGATTTACACAGGAATTTCGTTTTTGTTAGCAGTCACTGCATTTCAAAAAGTAATTCCTTTGTTGTGAAGCAGTTTGGAAATCCTGAGGAGTGATCAGGTGTTATACGAATGCAAGTTCTTTCTAAAAGAACTTATACGTTCACTTCACAGACATTCACTTCAGTTGATTTAGTTGTTCAAACCTTGACTCTCACAACCTGTCTGTGGGTAGCAGAGATTGAGTGCCACTGAATATTTTCAGTATCCAGTGAGTACTGATTTAATACTTCTATTTAGTTAATAATACTTGCATTTCACAGCATCATATTGCAACAAAACATCTCAGTGATACATTTTGGAAGGAAAGTGAGGAGAGGCAATGGGCCAAAAATTCATCCTGCTGCGCGAGAGTACGCACTGCGTACTCTCGCGTATTCTCTCTCCAATTGCCGGTTTTCTGCATGCCCTGCGCATGCGCTGAAAACCGGCACTTGGTCTTTTGAAAAGGGGGCGGTTCCTCGGTGCATCGCGTGCGCGCTACAGGCTGCGCGCACGCTGTGCACTTCGTGCTTTGGACGCGCAGGTAAGGACGGAAGATTTTAGAAATGGAAAAAGGAGGAGTAAGACCCACTTTTAACAAGGTAAGTAGTGAATTAAGTATTTTTTTGAATTTTTTTTAACAGGTATATCTTTTTTAGAGACTTTAAAGACAGGTAAGTTTATTTTTATAACTTTTTAAAAGATTTTAACTTTTTTCAAAAATTTTATTTTTTATTTAAAATGGTTAATTTATTTAACTATACTTATTTTATTAATGTGATGGTTTTTTTTTAAATTTAATTGAGGTTTAGCTGTTATTTTGGGGGGGTGTAAGATTCATAGATTTCACAGCACGTATGTGAAACTTATGAATGGAAGATGGTGTGCTGCCATTGGCTCTAACTGAGTCACGTGATCCCACAGCTCGCACGAATTCACTACGCCGGTGGGATACGCAAGCACTGCCCAGCTGATGTCTGGAACATCAAGTTCGTGCGAGCTGGATCTGAAAAAGCCAACGCGGAGTGAGAGATCGCGGGGAAGCCTTACCCCCGCGGGAACAGAGCGAGATCAATTTCTGGGCCAATATAAACTAAATGGTACAATTTTTACTATAATGCAGGAACAGAGAGACCTGGGAGTATGCATACAGAAATCTTTGAAGGTGGCAGGACAAGTTGATAAAGCTGTTTTAAAAAAAAGCATACGGGATCCTTGGCTTTATAAATGGAATGATGCGGAGATGCCGGTGTTGGACTGGGGTGGACAAAAGTGAGAAGTCGCACAACACCAGGTTATAGTCCAACAGTTTTATTTGAAATCACAAGCTTTTGGAGCGCTGCTCCTTCGTCAGGTGAAGTGAAGAAATACATATGGGCACAGCATATATAGTCAGAGAACAATGCCAGACGACTACAGTTAATAATTAGAAAGATTAACTGTAGTCGTCTGGCATTGTTCTCTGACTATATATACTGTGCCCATATGTATTTCTTCACTTCACCTGACGAAGGAGCAGCGCTCCGAAAGCTTGTGATTTCAAATAAAGCTGTTGGACTATAACCTGGTGTTGTGCGACTTCTCACTTTTATAAATGGAGGCATAGAGTACAAAAGCAAGGAAGTTATACTAAACCTTTATAAAACACTGGTTAGTCCCCAGCTGGAGTATTGTGGCCAATTCTGGGCCCCACACTTTAGGAAGGATATCAAGGCTTTGGAGAGAGTGCAAAGGTGATTTACCAGAATGATACCAGGGATGAGAGACTTCAGTTATGTGGAGAGATTAGAGAAGCTGGGATTGTTCTCCTTAGAGCAGAGATGGTTAAGGGGAGATTTATTATAGGTGTTCAGAATTATGAGGAGTTTTGATAGAGTTAATAAAGAGAAACAGTTTCCACTCGCAGGAGGGCCGATAACCAGAGGACACAGATTTAAGATAATTGGTATAAGAACCAGAGGCGAGATGCGATTTTTTTTTTACACAGCGAGTTGTTGTGATCTGGAATGCACTGCCTGAAAGAGTGGTGGAAGCAGATTCAGTAGTAACTTTCCAAAAGGAATGGGATAAATACTTAAAAAGGAAATGTATTCAGGGCTATGGGGAAGGAGTGGGACTAAATGGATTGCTCTTTCAAAGAGCTGGCACAGGCCCAATGAACCGAATGGCTTCCTTCTCTACTGTACGATTCTATGAAAGTGCTTCTTCCACTGAATTACCTTGGAGATTGAGGACTTATTATGGTCCCATGAATTGATTGAAATAACCCACAAGTTAATCTTTTATTGGTATTGGTTGACAGAGGAATATTGGCTATACTGGGAGAATTCCCTGCTCTTCTTCAAATAGTGCCATTGGATCTTTAACATCCCCTAAACAAAGATGCAGAGACTTTGTATAACAGGACACTAGGGGGGAAAAAAATTCGGTTGGTTTGCGCCTCCCGTTAGCGCCTTAAGAGGGCGCTAATGTGGCGCAAAGCAACTAGCGCCCGTGCGCGGCGATGTTTGCGTCGCTCACAAAATTGACTAGACATTTTGCGGCGGCGCTAAACACTACCGCCACGATCTCCTGCGCCCGCAGATTGTGACGTCAGTCGAGCGTGCAACGCCCCGGTAGCACCCCGGACCGGATATTGAGTGGCGCCCCCTGTCTTACCGCCTGCCACTAGCAATGACAGGTTGAGGGGAGCGTTTTGCAGTCGGGAAGGGACTGGGGGAGCACTAGTTAAAGGCAACCGCTTCCTGCCTTTTTTTGTCGGCGAAATTTTTTCACCATGCATTCTGAGTGAGAGAGAGAGACTGCAGGAGATATTCAAAGCTGTGTTGAGGAGTTTTGGGTACTGAGCAGCACTTTGCAGGTTCTTTTTGATTTGTTCTTCCTTGCATCGATTTAGAAGAGATTGTGGGGGCTGCACTCTGAGCTCTTTCCCTGGGCCTCTCCATTGTTCTTTCCAACAGATTTGATGTACAGGTCTCTCCAGGCCTAGATTCAAGGCTGCAATGAGCAGGGTGTGGATGGAGAGCAAGATCGACCCAATCCCCTTTAAGAACTGGCCTGCGACAGTGTGTCTGTGTTCCATTGCTGACTGACATCACATGAGCTTCGCCAGCGCTCTGAGTTAGCGCCCCGCTCCTCGGCCTTTGCGCCTTAAGACAGGTGTGCAGCGCCTGATTTAGTGCTCCAATCACCTCCAGGGGCGATAAAAGCCAAGTTTGCAGTCGGAGGCGATAATTAGCACCAGGTGCTAAACTTTGCGCCCGGCCAATAATTGCGCCCCAAACGGGTGATGCTGAATTTCTCCCCCTATCTCTTACAGTTCAACAGTACTGCACTGGAGTGTCAGCCATATTATGCACACAAGTCTTGGTGAATATCCATCAGTTTTAGTGTAAGGTAATCAAAACCTTTATACACCATGACAGATCAAAAAAATGGGTAAATAGTTCTTATAAGTGAGTATTTTTATTGTACCTTTTTTAAGCATTTTTGTAACTGAGATCTGAAAGGATTCATCACTAAGTTTTCACCTCTCCATCTGTGCATCGCTGTATCATCTGTGTCAGATTATTTGAAATTGGAGATTTTGGTATTGTTTTGTGATGGTTCTGAGTCATTTCTACCGCAGTTAAAATAACATATTAAGTACCAGTGGGAAGAACAATAACTGCAGCTGCTAGTTTGATGCTACAATACCAATTTAATATGTTGAAATGGTAGATTTTACTTAAGGCCAACATATTGGGCTGGATCTTGCTGGAAAAATAACTGTGTGTTAACAACGCACGCCGTTATTAATGTGCAAATCGGTCAGCAAGTTCAGGTGATTAAGAGATACGCCATGAGTTGCGAATCTCCAGAACTTGCTGATTGATTTTCACTGCTCCGCTGTTTGCTTTTCACAAACGGCATCTCACCCTTAGCCTCCACGTTATTTTTAAGAACTTGCTGGATTTGCTGCATTAGTTGCCCATTAAACTGGCCACAGAAAGTTAAGTCTGATATTTAACAGCATAAATACCTTTTTAACAATGAGATAGTTGCTAATGCAATGCCAATCAACCTCCGGCCCAGAAAGGAAACAATTTAAAGTGTTCAATCTCATTCCTGCATGTAGTCAATTGTTGTTGGAGATTTTTAAAATCAAAAATTATTAAAATGTTTTCCTTTCTGTCTCGTTATTCTCTCTCTTAATGCTAGCTTTCCCTCTCTTTATTTCTCTTTCTGTACCTGATATGACTCTAATTCACCCTCCTTCTCCACCGTTCCTCTGTTTCTGTCTCAATCCTTAAATATCATTGGGTAAGGAGATACATTGTTGGTCCCATCATTAACTAAGGTCCCAGATGCCCTGTTGCCCTTATCATGCAACACTTCATGTTATAAGCTTCACTTCAAGCAAGTTATGGCGTGAAAACATTTTGAGCTGAAGAGTGCAGGAAAAAATCTAACAAACGACGCATGCCGTCCGATGCCCCACTCCAGTAAGATCCGGCCCTTTGAGCATGGAGTTGGAAGGATATGGAGGACAGACCCAGTGAATGATACTCAAGGTGGAAAAAGTAAGATTTTATTTTGAAACAATAATGGCTCTCTGTTAGAGAGAGAGGCTGGGAGTGAAAGAGACAACAAAGTGACTTAGACCAGCTAGCTAATTGTTTTTTTCTCTTTGGTCATGATTGCCTTTTCACTTAGGGTTTTAAATGGCTCCACTGATGGAAAAACAGGGTGAACAAATTCACTGGCTAGCATGGTCCTGACTCTTGATCACTCCTCATTCAGGCTTAATCTCTCGATTTAACCCTTTGATACAAAATACCTTTTTCTGTTTTCAAATCATGTACCGTTTTCCATTCTATAACATCCATTAATTTACAGCTTCCAAGTATTGTACATCTGCAAAGCCAGGAAGCAGTGTTCTTTGAACAAACCCCTTTCTGTCTCTCTGATACACAATATATTTTTTACACTTCTGTGCAGCAACTGGGACTAATATTGTAACCTGCTGCGTTGTGTCGCTGCTCCTACTCCAGACAGTTCATAGCCATTCACCTGAAGTCAACAGTTCTACACCATTATAGAAATGGATTGCTTTGTCCATGGATCCCTAAAATGTAAAGCAGTGATTTTTGTCCAGGCTAGTAAATTGTCTCAATTTGTATTTACAGTGAAAGATGGATGAAGAAGGTCCTTTAGCAAATTTCATCTCATACTTCCAGATTGGCAACCAATTTATGATTACAGAATCTAGTTCTTTCTTTATTAGGTCCAGTGTCCTGTCCTCAATCATTTGGTCCAGCTGTTGACCACCCAATGTATAAAGAAATACTTCTGTCGTAAATTTGCAAACAAATCTCTCACACAATACTTTATCAAAAGCCATTTGAGAGCCATGTATCATATGGCTCCCTGCCCCCATTAATTTGGGATGTTGTTTCCTCAGAAAAGTCTACGAGGCTGCTCAAACAAGATCTACCCCACCTAAAACAATGTTGGCTGTCACTTATTAGATTATTGTCATGCAGGTCCTCTTGCATTTTGTTTCCTGTTATAGATTCCATTCATTATCTGATTATTGAGGTCAGGTTAATGGGTCTGTCATCGCCAGGTACAGCTCTGAATGTGGCAAATCCATTTCCCTTTCCCAGTTTGTTGGAATCTCCCCAGTGTGCACTGAATCCTTCAAAATGACTGTCAGTGGTTCATAAATCTACTCCCTTATATCCCTAAGTACCATTGGGTATAGTTAATCCATCTTAGGAAATGTATTGATTTTCAGCTCCTTAAGTCTAGGCCTCTGTTTTGCTGACAGCAAAGTCCTGGAACACACACAGTGGGTGTTGATGTCAGTTGGTATGTTGTCAGTGCACTCTTGGTTAAAAACAAATTCCCAAAAGTAGTCATTTTGGATGTTAACCATCTCCATTTGCTCACCTAGGTTTTAACTTCTTCCTTGACCACCCTTGTGATGTTAAAGTACGGGAAAGATTTTTTGGTACTATGTTTTCCATTTGCTGTTATGTGCATTTTCAGTTTTCTCCTGGGACCACTAATTTTTTTTATTGTATTGGCGCGTAAGTCATCCTCTCTATGCTCCCTATAAGCTTTGTAAACCTTTTTTTCCCCCCAGTCTCCCTTTTGATTTTCCCGCTTACCCATTTGGAGCATTTTTCTTGGGTATGTATTTTTCCTGCATGTCTGGCATTATGTTTATGGATGCATTGGTTGATTAAGAAAGGGAAGATAGATTATGAAAGTAAATTAGCAAAAAATATAAAAACAGATAGTAAGAGTTTTTATAGTTATATAAAAAGAAAAAGGGTGGCTAAAGTAAATGTTGGTCCCTTAGAGGATGAGACCGGGAAATTAATGGTGGGAAATATGGAGATGGCAAAAACACTGAATGAATATTTTGTATCAGTCTTTACAGTAGAGGACACTAAGAATATCCCAACACTGGACAAACAGGGGGCTATAGGGGGAGAGGAGCTAAACACGATCAAAATCACTAAGGAAGTGGTACTCGGTAAAATAATGGGACTCAAGGCGGATAAATCACCTGGACCTGATGGCTTACATCCTAGAGTCTTGAAGGAAGTGGCGGTAGGGATTGTAGATGCATTGGTAATAATTTTTCAAAACTCCCTGGATTCCGCTAAGGTCCCGGCAGACTGGAAAACTGCTAATGTAACACCCTTATTTAAAAAGGGCAGTAGACAGAAGGCTGGTAACTATAGACCGGTTAGCCTAACATCTGTGGTAGGTAAAATTTTGGAGTCCATTATTAAGGAAACAGTAACAGGACATTTGGATAATCATAATTTAATAGGACAAAGTCAGCATGGTTTTACGAAGGGGAAGTCATGTTTGACAAATTTGCTGGAGTTCTTTGAGGAAGTAACATATAGAGTGGATAAAGGGGAACCAGTGGACGTAGTGTATTTAGACTTCCAAAAGGCATTTGACAAGGTGCCACACAAAAGATTATTGCTTAAGGTAAAAAATCACGGGATTGGGGGTAATATTCTGGCATGGATAGAGGATTGGCTATCTAACAGAAAGCAAAGAGTTGGGATAAATGGTTCATTCTCAGACTGGCAATCAGTAACTAGTGGTGTTCCACAGGGGTCAGTGCTGGGTCCCCAACTCTTCACAATCTATATTAACGATTTGGAGGAAGGGACCAAGTGTAACATATCAAAATTTGCAGATGATACAAAGATGGGAGGGAAAGTAGTGAGTGAGGAGGACATAAAAAACCTGCAAGGGGACATAGACAGGCTAAGTAAGTGGGCAGAGATTTGGCAGATGGAATACAACACTGGAAAGTGTGAGGTGATGCACTTTGGCAGGAAAAATCCTAGAGCAATTTATTATCTTAATGGCAAGAAACTGGAGAGTACTGAAGTGCAAAGGGATCTGGGGGTCCTGGTGCACGAAACTCAAAAGGTTAGTATGCAGGTGCAGCAAGTGATTAAGAAGGCAAATGGAATGTTGGCTTTCATTGCTAGGGGGATAGAATATAAAAATAGGGAGGTATTGCTTCAGTTGTACAAGGTATTGGTGAGACCGCACCTGGAATACTGCATACAGTTTTGGTGTCCTTACTTAAGGAAAGACATCCTTGCTCTCGAGGCAGTGCAAAAAAGGTTCACTCGGTTAATCCCGGGGATGAGGGGGTGGTCATATGAGGAGAGGTTGGGTAGATTGGGACTCTACTCATTGGAGTTCAGAAGAATGAGAGGCGATCTTATTGAAACATATAAGATTGTGAAGGGGTTGGATCGGGTGGATGCGGGGAGGATGTTCCCGATGACGGGTGAGACGAGAACTAGGGGACATAGTCTTAGAATAAGGGGCTGCTCTTTCAAAACTGAGATGAGGAGGAACTACTTCACTCAGAGGGTGGTAGGTCCATGGAATATGCTGCCACAAAAAGCTGTAGAAGCTACAACATTAATTAAATTTAAAACAGAAATAGACAGTTTCCTAGAAGTAAAGGGCATTAAGGGTTACGGGAAGCGGGCAGGAATTTGGACATGAGTCTAGGTTCGGATCGGTCATGGCCCTGTGGGTAGTGGAGCGGGCCCAGGGACTGTGTAGCCTGATTCTGCTCCTATTTCGTGTGTGCAATTCTGTTAGATGCAGGAGATGGTTCTGTGATAGATAGTAGATTGGCGGTTAGGATCAGATCAGCCATGATCTTATTGAATGGCGGAGCAGGCTCGAGGGGCCGATTGGCCTACTCCTGCTCCTATTTCTTATGTTCTTATGTTCTTATGTTCTTATCTTCCAAAATTCCCTAGATTCTCGAAGGGTCCCAGCGGATTGGAAGGTAGAAAATTTAACCACGCTATTAAAGAAAGGAGGGAGAGAGAAAACAGGGAACTACAGGCCAGTTAGACAGTTAGTCGTCAGGAAAATCCTGGAATCCATTATTAAGGAAGTGGTAACAGGGCACTTAGAAAATTATAATATGATTAGGCAGAGTCAGCATGGTTTTATGAAAGGGAAATTGTGTTTAACAAATTTATTAGAGTTTTTTGAGGGTGTAACTAGCAGGGTAGATAAAGTGGAACCAGTGGATGTAGTATGTTTGGATTTCCAAAAGGCAATCGATAAGGTGCCACATAAAAGGTTATTACACAAGATTAGGGCTCATGGGGTTGGGGGTAATATATTAGCATGGATAGAGGATTGGTTAATGGACAGAAAACCGAGAGTAGGGATAAACGGGTCATTTAACAGTTGGCAGGCTGTAACTAGTGGGGGTGCCGCAAGGATCAGTGCTTGGCCCTCAGCTATTTACAATCTATATTAATGACTTAGATGAAGGGACCGAGTGCAATGTATCTAAGTTTGCTGACGATACAAAGCTAGGTGGGAAAGTGAGCTGTGAGAAGGACACAAAGAGCCTGCAAAGGGATAGAGACAGATTAAGTGAGTGGGCAATAAGGTGGCAGATGGAGTATAATGTGAGGAAATGTGAGGTTATTCACTTTGTTAGGAAGAATAGAAAACAGAATATTTTTTAAATGGTGAGTAACTATGAAATGTTAGTGTTCAGAGAGATTTAGGTGTCCTCGTACAGGAAACACAGAAAGTTAGCTTGTAGTTACAGCAAGCAATTAGGAAGGCAAATGGCATGTTGGCTTTTATTGCAAGGGTGTTGGAGTACAAGAGTAAGGAAGTCTTACTACAATTGTACAGGGCTTTGGTGAGATTACACCTGGAGTACTGTGCACAGTTTTGGTCTCCGTATCTGAGAAAGGACATACAAGCCTTAGAGGCAGTGCAATGAAGGTTCACTAGATTGATCCTTATGATGAGAGGGTTGTCCTATGAGGAGAGATTCAGTAGATTGGGCCTATATTCTCTGGAGTTTAGAAGAATGAGAGGTGATCTCATTGAAACATATAAGATTCTGAGGGGGATTGACAGGGTAGATGCTGAGGTTGTTTCCCCTGGCTGGAGTGTCTAGAACTAGGGGGCATAGTCTCAGGATAAGGGGTCGTCCATTTAAGACTGAGATGAGGAAAAATTTCTTCACTCAGACGGTTGTGAATCTTTGGAATTCGCTAACCCAAAGGGCTGTGGATGCTGAGCCATTGAGTGTATTCAAGGCTGAGATAGATAGATTTTTGGACTCTTAAGGGAATCAAGTGATATGGGGATCGGGCGGGAAAGTAGAGTTGAGGTTGAAGATCAGCCATGATCTTACTGAATGGCGGAGCAGGCTCAAAGGGCCGTATGGCCTACTCCTGCTCGTAATTCTGATGTTGTTATGAAAGGACATCTATTTATGCTGAACAGATTTATTCTTGAATAGCATTCCCTGAATCTATGTTGCTAAGGTTGGTCCCATACACCTTTTATTTTACCTTTTTGAAGTTGTATACCAGGGTTTATTATATGCCAAGTCAGATAAAAAGGTATGATTGTTATGATCTGATGGTTCATAAATCTACTCCCTATTCACTGTTACATAATATATGTTTTAATATCACTGTTGTAATATAGGAAATGCTAATTTGGTCGAAACTGTTTCCACTGGCAGGAGGATTGGTAACCAGAGGACAGCGATTTAAGATCATTGACAAAAGAACCAGAGGGAAGATGAGGATAATTTTTTTAATGCAGTGAGTTGTTATGATCTGGAATGCACTGCCTAAAAGGGTGGTGTAAGCAGATTCAATAGTAACTTTCAAAAGGGAATTGGATATATTCTTGAAAAGGATTTGCAGGGTAATAGGGAAAGAGTGGGGGAGTGGGACTAATTGGATAGCTTTCAAAGAGCCAGCACAGGCACGATGGGCTGAATTTCCTCCTTCTGTGCTGTAAGATTCTATTCTATATTTAGGAGCAATCACAGTATTCTCTAGATTTTTTAAAAGGTTATTTGCTAAATTTTGAATGGTTGGAAATAAAAACTAAGAACAGTGATGAATAGACAGTGACTGGTGGAATTCTGGACGGTCTGTGCCACTATTCATAAACAACATAGAGAGGAATTCTGCCATGATATGAAACTTTGCTGATGACACTATGCCATGAGACCAGGTAATTAGTGTACAGGAGATTGATTGCATTCAATAGGATCTGGATATACCAGCTGGGATTTTGCACATTGGCAGTGTGGTGAATTGTTTCTGCCCAACTTGGCTCACTCTAGGCAGGTTTCCTTTTGATTTTTCACCCTGGCCATCCCAGATCTGTCCAAACTCAGGCAGAATCCAAGCTGATAAATTGTGTCTATTAATTGACTGGGCTAGCGAATGACAAATGGCTATTAGCAAAAGTGGAAAAGGACAAGAATTTGGGCAGGGTCATTAACCATCCATTGAAAGCATCCAGTTTGAATGGTATAATTAAGCTTCAAGTATTCAGGTAAATAGCATTTGCAACAAGTATTATCTTATATAAATTATTGATGAGGCCACATTAAGAATATCATGAGTGATTCTGAATGGGTGAATATGGTGAAGAGATTCACTGGTCAGTCTAATACCTTGACTGACACTTGGATTTCGTAGTTGATTCCTAGTTTTCAAAATGTTTCTTTTCTATTGTATAATATCTGGAGAAGTAACTTACTGTAAATTCCTTCAAAAAGATATTATTGGGTTCAGAGAAGAGTGATGAGGATGATCCCAGAACTTAAAGCACTGAAGTTAGAAGACTCCCAAAACGGAACTTCCTTTCATTGAAGAAGGAACAGCTTGAGTAAATACAAGATGAGTAAGCATCAAGTAAAATCAGGAAACAGAATCATTGTTTTCACCCCACAGAGCAGTAGATAATGTGGAATGGACTCGGTAAAATTAGTTAATGGTTTTCTGGTTAACTTCTTTAGACATGGTGGGGGCGATTTTCCCACTGGAGGCGGGTTGGAGGCGGGTTTCGGTTTGGGTGGGTTCCAAACCCGCCTCCACTGATAGGTTTGAAAAAATTGCGATTTTCCCCTAATTGGCCAGTTGATTTCAGAGGTGTGGGATGCCCTTGGTCAATCAGTGTTTTGGGACTGAAATTCGCCTCTGCTGACATCACTATTCCAGCCTGATTTTAGGGCTGCTTGCTGTCTTGGATCATTCCACTGGATTTCTGTCGATGTTGCACCACCTGCAACATATTTTGAGAAACCACTATGTCTAATTCCAAGGCAAGGGCTTCCCCGAGGTTCTCGGATGAAGCACTGCAAATGTTGGTTGAGGGGGTGAGAGCTAGCAGGGAGTTGCTCTTCCCCTCATCTGGGAGGAAGAGGCCTCCCAAAGAAACCAAGGCTGTGTGGGTGCAGCTGGCAAGGGATATAACCTCCAGATCTGTGTGCAGATTGGGAGAATGTTTATGTGTATTGATGAAATGCCATCCCTGTTGGAAAGCATTAAAATGATTTGATGGCAAAATGTTGTCTTGATGGCATCTGTTCTTTCGCCTTAGGCAGCTCCACATTGCGGGCTCTGCGACACTTGCACTGTCAGGTTGGTGGCCAGAGTGAAAGGAGGCCAGAGAGTCATGTCCATTGTCTATGATGTCTTAAGATGGAGCCAAGGACATGTGCCAACATGGGCAACCTATGCAAATCTGGCCAGGATAAGTGCATCCCTTGCATCACGGGCAGCCATGTGCTCGCGTGCTGCCGCTGCTGCTGGTCAATAGACCGGCGCTCGGTCCTCCTCCTCCTCCTCCTCCTCAGCCTCCTCATCCTCCTCCTCCTCCTGGAGGCAGCGGACCTGAGAGGGAGCGAGAGCGGAGCCTGAGGATATAAAGAGCGCGGCAGAGCGAGGCCCGAGAGCGGAGGCAGCGGACCTGAGAGGGAGCGAGAGCGGAGCCTGAGGATATAAAGAGCGCGGCAGAGCGAAGCCCGAGAGCGGAGGCAGCGGACCTGAGAGGGAGCGAGAGCGGAGCCTGAGGATATAAAGAGCGCGGCAGAGCGAGGCCCGAGAGCGGAGGCAGAGGACCTGAGAGGGAGCGAGAGCGGAGCCTGAGGATATAAAGCGCGCGGCAGAGCGAGGCCCGAGAGTGGAGGCAGAGGACCTGAGAGGGAGTGAGAGCGGAGCCTGAGGATATAAAGAGCGCGGCAGAGCGAGGCCCGAGAGCGGAGGCAGCGGACCTGAGAGGGAGCGAGAGCGGAGCCTGAGGATATAAAGAGCGCGGCAGAGCGAGGCCCGAGAGTGGAGGCAGAGGACCTGAGAGGGAGCGAGAGCGGAGCCTGAGGATATAAAGAGCGCGGCAGAGCAAGGCCCGAGAGCGGAGGCAGAGGACCTGAGAGGGAGCGAGAGCGGAGCCTGAGGATATAAAGAGCGCGGCAGAGCGAGGCCCGAGAGTGGAGGCAGAGGACCTGAGAGGGAGCGAGAGCGGAGCCTGAGGATATAAAGAGCGCGGCAGAGCGAGGCCCGAGAGTGGAGGCAGAGGACCTGAGAGGGAGTGAGAGCGGAGCCTGAGGATATAAAGAGCGCGGCAGAGCGAGGCCCGAGAGCGGAGGCAGCGGACCTGAGAGGGAGCGAGAGCGGAGCCTGAGGATATAAAGAGCGCGGCAGAGCGAGGCCCGAGAGTGGAGGCAGAGGACCTGAGAGGGAGCGAGAGCGGAGCCTGAGGATATAAAGAGCGCGGCAGAGCAAGGCCCGAGAGCGGAGGCAGAGGACCTGAGAGGGAGCGAGAGCGGAGCCTGAGGATATAAAGAGCGCGGCAGAGCGAGGCCCGAGAGTGGAGGCAGAGGACCTGAGAGGGAGCGAGAGCGGAGCCTGAGGATATAAAGAGCGCGGCAGAGCGAGGCCCAAGAGCGGAGGCAGAGGACCTGAGAGGGAGCGAGAGTGGAGCCTGAGGATATAAAGAGCGCGGCAGAGCGAGGCCCGAGAGTGGAGGCAGAGGACCTGAGAGGGAGCGAGAGCGGAGCCTGAGGATATAAAGAGCACGGCAGAGCGAGGCCCGAGAGTGGAGGCAGAGGACCTGACAACAAAAACAAGGAGTGACGTCACAGGAAAGCAGGGAAGTGATTGGTTAGTCAGTATTTCTCTCTTTATCTTGGGCATTGGTTTAAATTAAGAGCCAGGATTAAAAACTAAACATTCAAAAAGAGGGAGCTGGTTGGTGAGTATCTGGTAAGTGTTTTTACTTGGCTTTCTTAAAGTTTTTAAGTTTATTCCAGCTAGATTAGTAAATAGTCTGTTAATTAGAGGTGTGGCAGGGCAGCTCATACCCGTGGAATGCACATCCTGTACCATATGGGAAGTCCTGGACACCTCCCGTGGTCTGGACGACCACATGTGCGGGAAGTGTCGCCAGCTACAGTAACTTGAGCACCGAGTTACGGAGCTTGAGCGGCGGCTGCAGTCACTGCTGTGCATCCACGAGGCTGAGAGCTACGTGGATAGCACGTTTTGGGAGGTAGTCACCCCGCAGCTTAAGAGTGTGCAGGCAGAGAGGGAATGGGTGACCGTTCAGACAGAGAGGAGGACCAGGCAGGTAGTGCAGGAGTCCCCTGAGCCCATCTTGCTCACCAACCAGTATTCGGTGCTGAGTACTGGTGAGGGCTATGGTTCCTCTGGGAAGTGCAGCCAGAGCCAAGTCCACAGCACCATGGAATGCTCAGCTGCACAGGTGGAGGGGAAGAGGAGAGGGAGAGCAATAGTAATAGGGGATTCAATAGTTAGGGGAGCAGACAGGCGTTTCTGCGGCAGAAGACGTGACTCCAGGATGGTATGTTGCCTCCCTGGTTCCAGGGTCAAGGATGTCACTGAACAGCTGCAGGGCATTCTGAGGGGGGAGGGTGAACAGCCAGAGGTCGTGGTCCATATCGGTGCCAACGACATAGGTAGGAAGAGGGATGAGGTCCTGCAGGCAGAGTTTAGGGAGCTAGGAAAGAGATTAAAAAGCAGGACCTCAAAGGTAGTAATCTCCGGATTACTACCAGTGCCATGTGCTAGTGAGTACAGAAATAGGAAGATAGAGCAGATGAATGCGTGGCTGGAGAGATGGTGTAGGAGGGAGGGCTTTAGATTCCTGAGGAATTGGAACCATTTCTGGGGGAGGTGGGACCTCTACAAGCCATACGGGTTGCACTTCAACGAGAACGGGACCAATATCCTTGCGGGAGGGTTTGCTAGTGCTGTTGGGGAGGGTTTAAACTAGCTTGGCAGGGGGATGGGAACTTAAGTACAGAGTCAATAGGGAGGGAAGAAAAACTATAATTGGAAAACAAAAATGTAGAAAGTAAATTGGAAGGACAGAGGAATCAAGGGCTAGATAGTAGTCAACAAGGAGGTTTGCCTGTACTAAATGGTATATACTTCAATGCAAGGAGTATAGCGAACAAAGCAGATGAGCTGAGGGCACAGATAGATACTTGGGACTATGATATTATAGCTATTACAGAGACGTGGCTGAAAGAGGGGCAGGTATGGCAGCTTAACATTCCTGGTTACAGGATTTTCAGACGGGATAGAGAGGGAGGTGTAAAAAGGGAGGGGGGGTCGCGGTATTGATTAAAGAAACTATTACAGCTGTGAGGAGGGATGATATGTTGAAGGGATCATCAAACGAGGCCATATGAAAAACAAAAAGGGGCGATCACATTGCTGGGAGTGTACTACAGCCCCCCAAACAGTGAGAGAAAGATAGAAGAACAAATATGTAGACAAAATTTCTGAGAAGTGCAAAAGCTATAGGGCAGTAATAGTAGGGGATTTCAACCCCAATATTAACTGGGATAAAATTAGTGTGAAGGGTATAGAGGGTGCGGAATTCCTAAAATGCATCCAGGAGAACTTTTTTAGCCAGTATGTAGCAAGCCCAACAAGGGAGGGGGCTGTTCTGGACTTAGTTTTAGGGAATGAAGCTGGGCAGGTAGAAGGCGTATCAGTGGGGGAGCATTTTGGTGCTAGTGACCATAATTCTGTTAGATTTAAGGTAGTTATGGAAAAGGACAAGGATAGACCAGGAGTAAAAATTCTAAATTGGGGAAAAGCAAATTTTGCTAAGCTCAGAGGGTATTTAGCTATAGTGGACTGGAAACAGCGACTTGAAGGTAAATCAGTGTCAGAGCAGTGGGAGGCATTCAAGGAGGAGATCCGGAGGGTTCAGACCAAATATGTGCCCTTAAAGAAAAAAGGTGGGACTAACAAATCTAGAGCTCCCTGGATGCCTAGGGACATACAGGGTAGGATAAAGAAAAAAAGGGAGGCGTATGACAGATACCGAGGGCTAAATACTCCAGAATCTTTAGAGGAGTACAGAAAGTGCAGGGGTGCAATTAAAAAGGATATTAGGAAAGCAAAGAGAGAGCATGAAAAATTCTTGGCAAGTAAAATCAAGGAAAACCCAAAGATGTTTTCTGTATATATTAAGAGTAAGAGGCTAACTAAAGAAAGGGTAGGGCCTATTAGAGATCATGAGGGTAATCTGTGTGTGGAGGTGGGAGACGTCGGTAGGGTTCTTAATGAATACTTTGCGTCTGTTTTCACAAAGGAGAGGGGCGAAGCAGACATTACTATCGGGGGAGGAGTGTGAAATATTAGATGAAATTAACATAGTGAGAGAGGAAGTATTAAGGGGTTTAGCAGCTTTAAAAGTGGATAAATCCCCAGGCCCGGATGAAATGTATCCCAGGCTGTTAAGCGAAGCAAAAGAGGAAATAGCAGAGGCCCTGACCATCATTTTTCAATCCTTTCTGGCTTCAGGTGTGGTGCCGGAGGACTGGAGGACTGCTAATGTGGTACCCTTGCTTAAAAAGGGAGAAAAGGATAGACCGAGTAATTACAGGCCAGCCAGCCTAACCTCGGTGGTGGGAAAATTATTGGGAAGAATTCTGAAGGACAGGATAAATCTTCATTTAGAAAGACACGGATTAATCAAGAATAGTCAGCACGGATTTGTTAAGGGAAGGTCATGTCTGACAAACTTGATTGAATTTTTTGAGGAGGTAACAAGGAGGGTAGATGAGGGTAGTGCGATTGATGTAGTGTATATGGACTTTAGCAAGGATTTTGATAAGGTTCCACATGGCAGACTGGTCACGAAGTTAAAAGCCTATGGGATCCAGGGCAAAGTGTCAAGTTGGATTCAAAACTGGCTCGGAGACAGGAAGCAGAGGGTAATGGTTGATGGATGTTTTTGTGACTGGAAGGCTGTTTCCAGTGGGGTTCCTCAGGGCTCAGTACTAGGTCCCTCTCTTTTTGTGGTATATATCAATGATTTAGACTTGAATATAGGGGGTATGATTAAGAAGTTTGCAGATGATACTAAAATCGGCTGTGTGGTTGATACTGAAGAAGGAAGCTGTAGACTGCAGCAAGATATCAATAAATTGGTCAGGTGGGCAGAACAGTGGCAAATGGAATTCAATCCGGGGAAGTGTGAGGTAATGCATTTGGGGAGGGCTAACAAGGAAAGGGAATACACATTAAATGGTAGGACACTGAGTAGTGTAGAGGAACAAAGGGACCTTGGAGTGCATGTCCACAGATCCCTGAAGGTAGCAGGCCAGGTAGATAAGGTGGTTAAGAAGGCATACGGAATGCTTGCCTTTATTAGCCGTGGCATAGAATACAAGAGCAGGGGGGTTATGCTTCAACTGTATAAAACACTAGTTAGGCCTCAGCTAGAGTACTGCGTACAGTTCTGGTCACCCCATTACAGGAAAGATGTGATTGCACTAGAGAGGGTACAGAGGAGATTTACAAGGATGTTGCCGGGAGTAGAGAATTTTAGCTATGAGGAAAGACTGGATTAGGCTGGGTTTGTTTTCCTTGGAACAGAGGAGGCTGAGGGGAGACCGTATTGAGGTGTATAAAATTATGAGGGGCATAGATAAAGTGGATAGAAAGCACCTATTTCCCTTAGTAGAGGGGTCAAAAACCAGGGGGCACAGATTTAAAGTAATTGGTGGAAGGTTTAGAGGGGATTTGAGGGAAAATTTCTTCACCCAGAGGGTTGTGGGGGTCTGGAACTCACTGCCTGAAAGGGTGGTAGAGGCAGGAACCCGAACCACATTTAAAAAGTACTTGGATGTGCACTTGGGATGCTCTAACCTGCAGGGCTACGGACCAAGAGCTGGGAAGTGGGATTAGGCTGGATAGCTCTTTGTTGGCCGGGGCGGACATGATGGGCTGAAATGGCCTCCTTCCGTGCTGTAACTTTCTATGATTCCTCACCCTCATCCTCATCCTCATCTGAGGAGGCATGGAACTGAGCCACTTGCTCATCAGGAAGCTGCAAGCCACGACGCTGTGCCATGTTGTGCAGTGCACAGCAGACCATGACCATTCTGGAGACCCTGTATGGTGTATACTGCAGGGCTCCACCTGATCGGTCAAGGCATTGGAAGCACATCTTCAACAACTCAATGGTTTGCTCGATGATGGACCTGGTCGAAGTGTGGCTGGCGTTGTAGCGCTTTTCAGCCTCGTTAGCTAGCCTCCTGATCGGCGTCATTAGCCACTTCTTCAGGGGGTAGCCTTTGTCACCAAGGAGCCATCCGTTAAGTTGGTTTGGCGGATTGAAGAGCGGAGGAACACTAGAGTTCCGCAGGATGAAAGAGTCATGGCAACTACCACAGAACTTGGCGCAAACATGCAAAAACTCCTTCTTGTGGTTACACACCAGCTGTACGTTGAGGGAGTGGAAGCCCTTGCGGTTGACAAAGATAGCTGGGTTGTGATGGGTGCCCTAAGGGCCACATGTGTGCAGTCTATGATGCCATGCACCATTGGCAAGCCTGCCATATTTGCAAAGCCAACCGAACGCGCGGTTATACTTGCTTGATCCCTTGAGAACTGGATGTAATTATGCGCCTTTGCGAAAAGGGCATCGGAAACCTTTGTGATGCAACTGTGGGCGGCCGACTGGGAGATGCCGCTGATGTCTGCTGATGATCCCTGGAAGGAGCCTGAGGCAAAAATGTTGAGTGCGGTGGTGACTTTGACAGCCACTGGTAAGGGGTGTCCACCCGTTCCTCTGGGCACCATGTCTTGGTTCAGTAGTGCGCAGATGTCTCGGACAACCTCTCGCGAAAGTCTCAGCCTCCTTTGGCACTGCTGCTCACTCATGTTGAGGTAGCTCATCCTCTGTCTGTAAACCCTCTGTTGGGGGTATCTCCTGTGGCGAGGTGCCCCTATGTGCTGGTGCCTTCTGCCCTGTGCAGCACCAGGTGGGTGAGCAGGAGGTTGGGGCTCCTGCTGCTGTTGCTGCTGAGCTGCCTGGTTCTGCTGCTGCCGTGGCTGCTCCTCATCCGAATCTGAAGTCCATGGTGAAAGGAAATGAATGGTTCCCATGCTGCTTGCAGATGCCTCCATTGGGGAAGCGCTCATTTCAAGCGGGGAGAGGGTCTTCCAAGGAGGTCCCACAGTTGAGAGATAGAAGCTGCAGCACCTCTGACTTCGGAAGGCCTGCTAAAAGTGCTGAAAGACCTTTTAAAGCAAAGTTCTGCCACCTGCAACTAACCCCTGATGAAAGCTCCGTTTTAATGGTGGAGTTGTAGCTATGAGGAGGCCACCCACTTGATAACTCGCCAGGTTTAGCTGGCGTGGTTTAGGAGGGTCGTGGAACACGCTGAAAATGTGGAAAAATAACGAGGGCCTCTGAAAATAGGATTAGAGAGGCCTTTAACTGCCATTTAAGACTCTTAACAACCTCGCTGGCATGCTGGAGGCGGGACCAATTCCCACCCAGCAAAACCGCCTCTGGCAAAATTGCACGGAGGCGGTTTGGAGCTGGGTTCTGAACCCACACTTAGTTTTTCCGATTTTCCCACCCTTTCCCGCCTCCAAACCCGCCTCTTCGGGGCTGAGAAAATCGCCCCCGGTATTTTTGCAGAAGCATGAACAATTTTAGAGGAGGATCCTCCCTAGGTAATGTTGGCTGTCCAGTTACTAATACTGTCTTCAGCAAATACAATGGAGACCCACTACTTGGATGAACAAGTGAAGACTTCAAGAAGCTTGGAGATCACATCACCAATTTAAAGAGACTGAGAGCCCCTGAGGATGGCATGTGAGCGTACCTGTTTGATAAACTCAAACCTGGGAAAGTGACGTTTGAAACATAATGCCTATTGTGAATTTGTTTTATGTATAGTTTTTTTATGAAAAAAGTTCATCTCCCCATTTTTATGAGTTCCCTTCCTCTTAAGCTGATCTTATGTCAGACAGGAAGCCTATGAGCCAACCTGGAAGCATCCGACCCTGAGCCCGCATCCTAGGCTAGTCACACCACGCACACCAGCAGTGAGGGGGTTTTCTTAAGGTAGGGTGACCATATTTTCTGAACCGAATCTGGGGACACACAGGGTGGGAGCACAGCAAAGCAGCTAAATGGAAAATGTAGGTAGCGTATCGAGGCAACATTTTATTATCAGCCTATATTTTAACACTACAAATGAAAAACAAATGTGCCCCAGTGACTGAGGTCACACCTGACCCCCCACAGTGTCTAAGATTAGCCCTCCCCCTTCCCCCGGTGATTGTGACCGGCCGCTCCTGCGGCCTGTCCCTCGCCCGCTCCGGTTGCTGTGCTCTCAGGCACTTACAGAGCTGACAATCCAGCAGCACGAGCCCGGCTGGAAACTCAGAAACAGCAACCGGCACATGCGCAGAAAGACCGCCCAGTTGCACGTGCGCAGTGAGTGTCCTTCCGGTGTCCCTGACAACCATGTGTGCGGGAAGTGTATCCAGCTGCAGCTACTGACAGACCGCATTGTGGCACTGGAGCTGCGGTTGGATGCGTATTGGAGCATTCGCGATGCTGAGAACCTCGTGGATAGCACGTTTAGCGAGTTGGTCACACCGCAGGCAAAGGGTGTACAGGCAAGAAGTAAATGGGTGACCACCAGGCAGAGTAAGAGGTGCAGGCAGGTAGTGCAGGGGTCGCCTGTGGACATCCCCCTCTTGAACAGATATACCACTTTGGATACTGTTGGGGGGATGACTTATCATGGGAAGGCAGCAGCAGCCAACTTCCTGGCACCATGGGTGGCTCTGCTGCACAGGCTGGGAGGAAAAAGAGTGGAAGAGCTATAGTGATAGGAGACTCAATTGTAAGGGGAATAGATAGGCGTTTCTGCGGTCGCAACCGAGACTCCAGGATGGTGTGTTGCCTCCCTGGTGCAAGGGTCAAGGACGTCTCGGAGCGGCTACAGAACATTTTGGAGGGGGAGGGCGAACAGCCAGCTGTCGTGGTGCACATAGGCACCAACGATATAGGTAAAAAAGGGGATGAGGTCCTAAAAGCAGAATATAGGGAGTTAGGAGGTAAATTAAAAAATAGGACCTCAAAGGTAGTAATCTCAGGATTGCTACCAGTGCCACGTGCTAGTCAGAGTAGAAATAGGAGGATATTTCAAATGAATACGTGGCTAGAGGAATGGTGCAAGGGGGAGGGATTCAAATTCCTGGGACATTGGAACCAGTTCTGGGGGAGGTGGGACCAGTACAAACTGGACGGTCTGCACCTGGGCAGGGCCGGGACCGCTGTCCTAGGGGGAGTGTTTGCTAGTGCTGTTGGGGAGGGTTTAAACTAAAGTGGCAGGGGGTTGGGCACCTGAGCAGGGAGACAGAGGAAAGCGTGTCAGGAAGGGACAGAAGGTATGGAGTAAAAGGTAAAGTGTTAAAAAAGGAAAAAGCAGGAAGTAAGTGTCACAAAACATATTTGAAAGTTCTTTATCTGAATGCACATAGCATTCGTAACAAAATGGACGAGTTAACGGCACAAATAACTACGTATGGGTATGATCTTGTGGCCATTACAGAAACATGGCTGCAGGGTGTCAACGACTGGGAATTAAATATGCCAGGGTATTTAACAATCAGGAAGGACAGGCAGGAAGGAAGGGGAGGTGGGGTGGCTATGTTAATAAAGGAAGGAATCACTGTAATACAGAGAAATTATATTGGGTCAAAGGATCAGGATAATGAAACAGTTTGGGTGGAGATAAGGAATAATAAGGGGAAAAAAACACTAGTGGGAGTAGTATATATGCCTCCTAATAGTTGCAACTCTGCTGGAAGAAGTATTAATCAGGAAATAGTTGGGGCATGTAATAAGGGAACAGCTATAATTATGGGGGATTTTAACTATCATATTAACTGGACAAATCAAATTGGGCAGGGCAGCCTTGAGGAAGAGTTTATTGAGTGTATTAGGGATGGGTTTCTTGAGCAGTATGTAACTGATCCTACAAGGGGGCAAGCAACCTTGGACCTGGTCCTGTGTCATGAGTCAGGATTAATTAATAATGTCCTAGTTAAGGATCCCCTTGGAATGAGTGACCATAACATGGTTGAATTCCATATCCAATTAGAGGGTGAGAAGGTTGGTTCTCAAACAAGCGTACTGAGCTTGAATAAAGGAGACTATGAAGGTATGAGAGCGGAATTGATTAAAGTGGACTGGGAAAATAGATTAAAGGGTAAGACGGTACATGAGCAGTGGTGTTCATTTAAGGAGTTATTTTACAACTTTCAAAAGAAATATATTCCACTGAGGAAAAAAGGGTGTAAAAGAAATGACAGCCAGCCGTGGCTAAGTAAAGAAATTAAGGATAGTATCCGACTAAAAACAAGGACATATAAGGTAGCCAAACTTAGTGGGAGGATAGAAGATTGGGAAGTCTTCAAAAGACAGCAAAAAGTAACTAAAGGATTGATTAAGAAAGGGAAGATAGATTATGAAAATAAATTAGCAAAAAATATAAAAACAGATAGCAAGAGTTTCTATAGTTATATAAAAAGAAAAAGGGTGGCTAAGGCAAACGTAGGTCCCTTAGAGGATGAGACCGGGAAATTAATGGTGGGAAACATGGAGATGGCAAAAATGCTGAACAAATATTTTGTTTCAGTCTTTACGGTAGAGGACACTAAGAATATCCCAACACTGGACAAACAGGGGGCTCTAGGGGGGGGGGGAGCTAAATACGATTAAAATCACTAAGGAATTGGTACTCAGTAAAATAATGGGACTCAAGGCGGATAAATCCCCTGGACCTGATGGCTTACATCCTAGGGTCTTGAGGGAAGTGGCAGTAGGGATTGTGGATGCTTTGATAATTTTCCCAAATTCCCTGGACTCAGCAAAGGTCCTGGCAGATTGGAAAACTGCTAATGTAACACCCTTATTTAAAAAGGGTAGTAGGCAGAAGGCTGGAAATTATAGACCAGTTAGCCTAACATCTGTGGTGGGTAAAATTTTGGAGTCTATTATTAAGGAGACAGTAACGGAACATTTAGATAAACATAATTTAATAGGACAAAGTCAGCATGGCTTTATGAAGGGGAAGTCATGTCTGACAAATTTGCTTGAGTTCTTTGAGGACATAACATACAGGGTGGATAAAGGGGAACCAGTGGACGTAGTGTATTTAGACTTCCAGAAGGCATTCGACAAGGTGCCACATAAAAGATTATTGCTCAAGATAAAAAATCACTGGATTGGGGGTAATATTCTGGCATGGGTGGAGGATTGGTTTTCTAACAGGAAGCAGAGAGTTGGGATAAATGGTTCATTCTCGGACTGGCAACCAGTAGCCAGTAATGTTCCACAGGGGTCGGTGCTGGGTCCCCAACTCTTTACAATCTATATTAACGATTTGGAGGAGGGGACCGAGTGTAACATATCAAAGTTTGCAGATGATACAAAGATGGGAGGGAAAGTAGAAAGTGAGGAGGACATAAAAAACCTACAAGGGGACATAGACAGGCTGGGTGAGTGGGCGGAGATTTGGCAGATGCAATACAATATTGGAAAATGTGAGGTTATGCACTTTGGCAGGAAAAATCAGAGAGCAAGTTATTATCTTAATGGCGAGAAACTGGAAAGTACTGCAGTACAAAGGGATCTGGGGGTCCTAGTGCAAGAAAATCAAAAAGTTAGTATGCAGGTGCAGCAGGTGATCAAGAAGGCCAACGGAATGTTGGCTTTTATTGCTAGGGGGATAGATTATAAAAACAGGGAGGTATTGCTGCAGTTATATAAGGTATTGGTGAGACCACACCTGGAATACAGTTTTGGTGTCCATACTTAAGAAAAGACATACTTGCTCTCGAGGCAGTACAAAGAAGGTTCACTCGGTTAATCCCGGGGATGAGGGGGTGGACATATGAGGAAAGGTTGAGTAGATTGGGACTCTACTCATTGGAGTTCAGAAGAATGAGAGGCGATCTTATTGAAACATATAAGATTGTGAAGGGGCTTGATCGGGTGGAACTAGAACTAGGGGGCATAATCTTAGAATAAGGGGCTGCTCTTTCAAAACTGAGATGAGGAGAAACTTCTTCACTCAGAGGGTAGTAGGTCTGTGGAATTTGCTACCCCAGGAAGCTGTGGAAGCTACATCATTAAATAAATTTAAAACAGAAATAGACAGTTTCCTAGAAGTAAAGGGAATTAGGGGTTACGGTGAGCGGGCAGGAAATTGGACATGAGGCTGAGTTCGGATCGGTCAAGGCCCTGTGGGTGGCGGAGCGGGCCCAGGGGCTGAGTGGCCGGTTCCTGCTCCTACTTCTTGTGTTCTTTAGATTTGAGGTTAGGATCAGATCAGCCATGATCTTATTGAATGGCGGAGCAGGCTCGAGGGGCCGATTGGCCTACTCCTGCTCCTATTTCTTATGTTCTTATGTTCTTTTGAGTCAGTCTGGCCATTGTCCAAGTTGTTGCTTAATTTAGCCTTAGAGCCACAAACTGACAGCTCAGGGAGTATACTCACTTCCCAGGGGTACACTTTGGGGACGAGGATTGTGAACCGAGGACTCTTCCAGGGACATGGTTTGCCCAAGGACACAGAATCTCATCCGAGGACTAACCCGGAAAACGGGGATGTATGGTCACCCTATCTTAACGTGTGGTGGCTTCAGATCTGTTGTCAGCTCAGACCAAAATTGCGTGCTGCATTGCAACAAATGAAGCCACCCTAAGATGCCTCCCTGTCAATGACATAACTGTAGCAGCTGAGAGGCAAGTAGATCTCTGCTCAGGTATTTAATGCTTTTAAAAACATTTGCAAATATTTTTATACACAATTGTCTTTTCAATAGAAAGTGGTTGGGTGTACTTTCCTTCCCCTTTAAATTTGACAAAGTGGAATAATGTTAAAAGTCAACATTCTCAGAAGCAATGAGATATTGCTCCATTTGTGAAATTTTACTAAATCAGACAGCATGGTGCCACGCTGTTTACTAATGAACTGGGTACTTTCAGCACGTGATGGCTTCTTATTCACAGCTGGAAGTGTGGGGGAAGCATCAAGTGGGAGATGAAGAGTTCCCCTTGAGCAATGGAGAGATCATCAGAGAGAGCTGAAATCCAAAGATTGGCTCCACCTCACCCAGAACTTCCTGATTTAACTTCTCTTCACTGCCACTCAACTTTGGTGGTATCCTGTGCTTTGGGGTTTTTGTCCTTCAATCTTAATTTTTTAAAAATCTGATTGCTTTTCTGGTCTCCAGTTTAGCAGTTTCTATGGACCTACCCTACTCTCCCCCCTCTCTCCGCGCTCCCCCCCCCCCCACCGCGCTCCCCCTTGCGTTCTTCCCCCTTGCGTTCTTCCCCCATGCGTTCTCCCCCCCCGCTCTCTTCCCCCGCTCACTCCCCCCACCGATCTCTCCTCCCCGCGCTCTCTCTCCCCGCGCTCTCTCTCCCCGCGCTCTCTCTCCCCCCGCTCTCTCTCCCCGCGCTCTCTCTCCCCGCGCTCTCTCTCCCCCCGCTCTCTCGCCCCCCGCTCTCTCTCCCCCCGCTCTCTCTCCCCCCGCTCTCTCCCCCCCCGCTCTCTCCCCCCGCTCTCTCTCCAGCTCTCTCCACCCGCTCTCTCTCCCCACTCTCCCTCCCCCCGTTCTCTCTCCCCCAGCTCTCCCCCCCCACCGCTCTCTCTGCCCCGCGCTCTCTCTGCCCCGTGCTCTCTCTGCCCCGCGCTCTCTCTGCCCCGCGCTCTCTCTGCCCCGCGCTCTCTCTGCCCCGCGCTCTCTCTGCCCCGCGCTCTCTCTGCCCCGCGCTCTCTCTGCCCCGCGCTCTCTCTCCCTCGCACTCTCTCTCCCCCGTGCTCTCTCCCCACTCTCTCCCCCCCACTCTCCCCCCACTCTCTCCTCCACACTCTCCTCCCCACTTTCTCCTCCCCACTCTCTCCCCCCACTCTCTCCCCCACTCTCTCCCCCCACTCTCTCCCCCCACTCTCTCCCCCCAACTCTCTCCCCCACTCTCTCCCCACTCTCTCCCCCCCACTCTCTCACCCCCCACTCTCTTTCCCCCCACTCTCTCTCTCCCCATTCTCTCCCCACTCTCTCTCTCCCACTCTCTCTCCCCCCACTCTCCTCTCCCCCCACTCTCTCTCCCCCCCCACACTCTTCCCCCTTTTCCACCCCACTCTCTCTCCCCCACTCTCTCTCCCCCTACTCTCTCTCCCCCCACTCTTTCCACCCACTCTCTCTCCCCACTCTCTCTCTCCCTACTCTCTCTCTCCCCACTCTCTCTCCCCTACTCTCTCTCCCCCTACTCTCTCTCCCCCTACTCTCTCCCCCCCACTTGCTCGCCCCCCACTCTCCCCCCCACTCCCCCACTCTCTTCCTCCACTCTATTTCGCTTCCCTCTATTTCTGCCTCTTCTCTTTCTCCCCCTGCCTCTGTCTCCCTTCAGCCTATCTGCCGCTAAAACTTTCTTGGTCACCTTCACGTCTTTGTCACCTCCAGCCTCAACTATTCATATCCTCTCTTGGCCCACCTCCCATCGACCACCCTCCATAAACTTCAGTTTATCCAAAATTCTTGCTGCTCGTATCCTATTCCACACCAAGTCCCATTCAATCATCACCCCCTGTCCTCATTGACCTACTTTGGTTCAACACCTCAAATTTAATAGTCTCACCCTTGTGTTTAACTCCCATCGTGGCCTCACTATCTCTGTAGCCTCCTCCAGTTCTGTTCTTACTTTGGCCTCTTGCGTCGACCCTCCTGCTCTTTGCTCCACCATCAGTGGCCGTGCCTTTAGCCATCTGGGCCCCATGCTCTGGAATTCTCTCCCTGAACTCCTCTGCCTTTCCAGCTCTCTCTCGCTCCTCCTTTAAGACCCTCCTTAAAATTTGGCAATCCTTTGGTCACTGCTCCAAATATTTCTTCTTTGGCTCCGCGTCCATTTCTTGATTATGCCTCTGTTGATTGCTTTGGCCGATGGAACTTCTGCTCGCCCCTCTGGCCTCGCCTTGACTGTGTCACAAATCCTGTAATTGGGGTAATTGGGGTTCTCACCCCACAGGCAACATTTTGGAGGGTTATCTTGGGTTGGGGGTGTGGGGCTCAAGTCAAAAGTTGCTGCTCCTTCATTGGTGGGTCTAATATCCAGACAGCAATTTATCTCTCTTTGAACTTAAGAGTCTCACCAGCTGCACCCCCAAAAGTAATCACAGGACAGGTTCTCCTCCTGCGCCCTCATCAGAATTCTTCTTAGCCAGAAAGGGGCAGAAACCTGGTAGAAATAGGTTCTGCAACAATTTCCTATCCCTCCATCCCATCACACAGATTTTTCACCCCCAGAAACAGTGGCATTTCTCGGCTATGGCCTTTCAGGTTGTATAATCGTACCCTATGTTTCCTGGATGAGTGGATAACGCAGTCAGAAATAAAGAGTAATAGCATACAGCTGGGCTATGGTTATATGATATGCCTATCTGCAATTTCCCATGCAAGACACCGCCTACATCAGAACAAACTAGTTGGGTCAGCATATCTGCAGCAACATCTGTCAAAGCCTTTAAATACTGTGAAAAATGCTGTGGTACATTCATAATTGCTCACAATCATTACATAAAGTGCTTTATGCCTAAACCTGATACTGTGACTTGGCAAATTTGTCATGGGGTCCATGAAACAAAATCTGTTTGCCAGATTATTCAAATTGAGGTAGACAGACATCGTAACCGTAAGAAATCCAGTAACTCCAAGTCGGCTATCGCTGAACATAAACTGGCATTGATAAGACACTGAAACTGCACGACGCCAAGGAATCAACAACTTTAGGGCATTAAGGGTTACGGGGAGCGGGCAGGAATTTGGACATGAGTCTAGGTTCGGATCGGTCATGGCCCTGTGGGTAGTGGAGCGGGCCCAGGGACTGTGTAGCCTGATTCTGCTCCTATTTCGTGTGTGCAATTCTGTTAGATGCAGGAGATGGTTCTGTGATAGATAGTAGATTGGCGGTTAGGATCAGATCAGCCATGATCTTATTGAATGGCGGAGCAGGCTCGAGGGGCCGATTGGCCTACTCCTGCTCCTATTTCTTATGTTCTTATGTTCTTATGTTTAGTTGTCTGATTACGCTCCTGTGAAGTGCCTTGGGATGTTTTACTACATAAAAGGTGCTACATAAATGTAAATGTTGTTAACTCTGGAGACTTACTGATGTCAGGTCATTGGGAGATGGATCTGTTGCTGACTGCTGCCGAGGATCCTTTTATCTCTCATGGGCAAAAGGTCGTTCTCAGCGACTGGCACTGAGAATATTGGCATGGGTTCTATGTAAGCCAAGGGCAGGTTATACAAAGTCCTTCTCTCACACTGCCCCTCTGGGAAGTAGATTACATCTCCTTCAATTCCACCTGCACTGCTTCCTCCTCCTCCTCACTCATACTCAGTACTTCATCCAGTATTCCGTCCTGCATGTCTGTAATTGACATGCCTTCCTTCTCCCGAGTAGATATATCTGTGCTTCCTACTGATTGTTATTATTATACCATTTTTTTTTGCTAAATTCAGGTAAATCAAAGAACTTCCATTCCAATTAGTATTTTCCAATGAGTGTCTTTTTGGTTGTATTCTGTGGTGAAAACTCCCATTTCCTGTTTTACAAGGGCAGGAAAACCCACCAACTCATATACATTGGGGATGTGGCCTGTACTCTAAAAGTATCAGGGGGCGGTGATGGCAGGGTTGGTGTTGGCATTTGCGATGTGTACAACCCCATGTGACTTTGGAAATTACTATAATCTATTGATTTGGTTCCGATTTGGATTTTATAAATTTCATTTGACTGAATCCAAATCCAATCAAACTCACTCAAAATTAGCCCTTTTCTTCCGGAAGGCATTTGATAAAGTCCCTCATAAGAGACTGTTAACTATGGAACTGAAGGCAAATTATTGACCTGGTTAGGAAATTGGCTGAGCGGCAGGAGACAGAGAGTAGGGATAATGGGCAGGTATTCTAATTGGCAGGATGTGACTAGTGGTGTCCCGCAGGGATCTGTGTTGGGGCCTCAACTGTTCACAGTATTTATTAATGACTTAGATGATGGCATAGAAAGCCACATATCCAAATTTGCCGATGACACAAAGATAGGCGGCATTGTAGGCAGTGTAAATGAAAGCATAAAATTACAAAGGGATATCGACAGATTAAGTGAATGGGCAAAACTGTGGCAAATGGATTTCAATGTAGGCAAATGTGAGGTCATCCACTTTGGACAAAAGGACAAAACAGGGTATTTTCTAAATGGTAAAAAGCTAAAAACAGTGGAGGTCCAAAGAGACTTGGGGGTCCAGGTACATCGATCATTAAAATGTCATGAACAGGTACAGAATATAATCAAAAAGGCTAATGGAATGCTGGCCTTTATATCTAGAGGACTAGAATACAAGGGGGTAGAAGTTATGCTGCAGCTATACAACGCCCTGGTTAGACCACACTTGGAGTACTGTGAGCAGTTCTGGGCACCACACCTTAGGAAGGATATATTGGCCTTGGAGGGAGTGCAGCGTAGGTTTACCAGAATGATACCCGGACTTCTAGGGTTAAATTACGAGGAGAGATTACACAAACTAGGGTTGTATTCCCTAGAATTTAGAAGGTTAAGGGGTGATTTGATCGAAGTTTTCAAGATATTAAGGGGAACAGATAGGATAGATAGAGAGAAACTATTTCTGCTGGTTGGGGAGTCTAGAACTAGGGGGTCATAGTCTAAAAATTAGAGCCAGACCTTTCAGGAGTTAAATTACGAAACACTTCCACAAAGTGTGGTAGAAGTTTGGAACTCTGTTCCGCAAACGGCAATTAATGCGAGATCAATTGTTAATTTTAAATCTGAGATTGATAGATTTTTGTTAACCAAAGGTATTGAGGTATATGGGCCAAAGGAGTTAGGTCGCAGATCAGCCATGATCTCATTCAATGGCGGAACAGACTCGAGGGGCTAAATGGCCAATTCCTGTTCCTACGTTCCTATGTTCCTAATGCACTGGTAAGGAAATACCTACCTACCACTAGTAGTGGTGCTTCGCAGCTGACCCAAGCATAAACTGAATGCTGCTTGTTCTATTGATTTAGTGGAATAGTAGCATTTTATCTGTATTAAACTTCCACAGCCACCCGGTGTATTTCAGACAGACAGCAATCTTTATGCTATCTGACAGTTCTGACCAGGAGAACCTTCTGCTCCTAATTTCAAAGGGAGCTGTTTGAACCACTTTATCTACACCCATCTGATGATCTGTTTCATTCTGTGTGCCCTTAGAGACATCTACAAGTCTCATTGAGTGACAGGACTTCTGATTAGCATAACATGTTCCGGGACTGCAGTAAATCCAGAATGAACTTATCATTAAGTTATCAGATTTCTCTATGGATTGGCTGGTCTACAATTCTATATCTAAATAAAAATTATGTGAGCCTTTGATGAATTGTCATGATGTATTTGAATTGATAATTAAAGGTTTAGGGGGAAAAATTCAGCTGCTTGCGCCTCCCGTTAGCGCCTTAAGAGGGCGCTAATGGGGCGTAAAGCAGCTAACGCCCGGGCGCAGCGCCGCCCACGCCTCCCGAAAAATTTAGCGGGAGGTTAGCGGCGGCGGCAGCCGGTAGCGCCCTGTGGCGCTGCGCCGCCGGCGATGACGTCATCGCCGTGCGCAGCACCCCGCTCGCGCCCCGGCCGTGATCTTCAGTCGCGCCCCCTGATTTACCGCCAGACGCTATGTCTGACGGGTTCAGGGAGGCGTACGTGCGGCCGGGGCGGCGATATTTAAAGGGGAGGTGGCAGGCGGCCATTTTTGTTGCTGGCCGCCTGCCAGCACCTGCCCCCGTTGCTGTCCCCGGCCCCCGTGAAGCCCCCCCACCGTGAAGTGCCGGCTGCGCTCCAAGAGCCCGACACTTCTCTTGAGTGCCGGGCTCTTTTGCCGGCACTCCCGATCCCTGGGGGCCCAGCTGGGCCCCGGTTCGCGCTGCGCAGGGTCCCTCCCCTTTAAGAAGGGGAGGAAGGCCTGCAATACCGCGGCGCGACGTGCCGCAGCGCATGGCGCTGCGGCACGTAGCACCAGGATATTCACTCGCAGCGCCCCAAGAGGGATGCGGGCTGCTTCCAGTGGCGCCCCGCTTCCCTCTTGGGGCGCAACCACTGAAGTTCCGGCGCGGGGCCCGCTAATTTTTTCGGGGCGCTAAAAGTCGCGCCCCGGCGAGGTTAGCGCCCCAAATGGGGCGCGACTCAATTTTTACCCCTTAGTCTATAGAGCTTTGTTTCCCCAATTAACTTTGTCATTTATATGCGTTCCCCATCCCATTTGTGTTGTTTACAAAGCGTGGCTATAAAACCCCTTCTATTTGTGATATTCCCCTAATTTATTGATGGCCATGGGCACTCCTGATGTGATAGATGCAGGATGACGTATGCATCTGCTTGCCCGTCCAACATAGCATTGTGTGGATCTCACTGGCATTGTTATATATGTCTTGCTTTCTGGTGCTTGGATTTGTCAAAATGAGGGAGAATCTAACTCCAGAAGAAATGAAAATAACTGCAATTTGAAGATGATTCCTCTCTGAGTTGTATCTACTCTTCCATATGAAAGATATTTTTGTATTACTATGATACAGTGAGATAGTGTGTATGGTCTACAGTGACATACATGCGCATTGTGCGAGCTGGGGAATAGGAAGGACTTCCCTTCAACTTCCTTGACATTCACAATAAGATATAGATAACTTTGGAATCTTACCAGACAAAAAGAATTGGTGTAAACTACACTAGAAAGAACCTGCTGAGTGTTCAGTGCAGTTATGGAGTTATTGAGGTACCTTTATGTACCTTACTCGGATCATTTCTGAAGAAATACATCCTTAGAATTAGTAAGAAGTAGATGCAATGAATACATAAGGGGAAGGAAAGTTTATATACAAGAAATGAAAAATCACAATTATGCATTCAGCTGCACAAACTATACATTATTTAATGTTAGCAGATCCTCTGTGGTGTAGCTCATAGTGAGTCAGATGTTTTATACAGATAGGGGTGTTATGTTAAGTAGTATTACCAGGGACACTGACTTGCCTACATAATGGGCAGCCCTAGGATCTGGGAGCATTGGTAAGGGAGCCCAGGGTATGACAATACTGAGGGTCTAGCAGTACTATTCAGGGGATCCCAAGATCCGTGAACATTGGGAAGTGGGGTGGGGGGTTAACGTCAGAGAGATATAGGAATACTGCGACAGGTCCTGCGATTTAGTGATAGGTCCTGCAATGTGGAAAAGAGATTCTGGGATAATTGGGGAGAGAGATAATGGGGTCTGGGAGCAGGAGTTTCAGAGCATTGAGTTGGTCGAGTCTGGGAGGTTCCTGGAATTTGACAGTATTAGATGGGAATAGGCATTATGAGGGAGGGGCCCAGGAGAATGGAACCCAAACTGCCCTTTGGACCCCTTTAAAACCATCTGGCCCCAACTCCCCGCTGCATGAATCAACCTCCTCCCTATTGTGCTTTTGGGTATCTCCCGAATCACATTTCCCATTGTCAGCTGTTCCTGTTTTTACATTCCTGCCTTAAAGTATTTGAAGGTAAATTTTCTGCTTAAAATTAATAGACAGAAAATTATATGCTTGGGATGTGCAATTTCCCATAATGTTCTCCTGGCGTGTGCCAGGAGTGAAGAAACTTTGGGCTAGAAATTCAGTGCCTTAGCGCCTCTGGGGTGCGATAACAGGGCGCTAAGGACTTATCCCCCCGGCGCGCGACGATGTTACCGCCGCCCTCGAAATTCACCTGGCGGTTTGCGGCAACGGTAACCCCTAGCGCCATGATCACCTGCACCTGGAGATCGTGACGTCATCTGGCTGCGCATCGCCCAGGTAGCGCCCCGGACCCGAAATTCATTTCCGCCCCCTGCAGCATCGCCGGGCGATGACACCGACAGCTGCAGGAGGCGTTGATCGGGAGGCCGGGCGCTTCGGGGGCGATACTTAAAGGCGAGGTGGCCGAGGTAGGTGAAATGCTCTTTGCGGTTTTTTTTCTCGTCGCCAGCCATCGATCAGGCCGGCACTCTGCTGCAGTGCATCGGGCTGATCGGGCCGCATCGCGGTTGCCGTCGGGGACCAGGTAAGTTTTTTCCTTGCAGAGCCTGCAGCGATGGCCCTTCCCTTTAAGGGAGGCATGGAGCCTTCCAACGTGGCAGTGCTGCGCTGCACAACATCCGCCCCGCCTGCTGCCTGTTGCGCTCCAGGAATGAAGTGGACGCTTGATTTAGCGCACCACTTCCTTCCTGGAGCGCAAAACCGAATTTTTTAAAAGTTGAGGAACATTAGCACCTGGCACTAATTTTCTCAACTTTTAAAAGTTAGCGCCCCAAACGGGGCTATAATGAATTTCTCCCCCCTAAAATTTATTCTTCAGCGCACTATGGGGGAGAAATTCGATATCGCCCCGTTTGGGGCACAATTATCGGCCGGGCGCAAAGTTTAGCGCCTGGCGCTAATTATCGCCTCCGACTGCAAACTTGGCTTCTATCGCCCCTGGAGGTGATTGGAGCGCTAAATCAGGCGCTACACACCTCTCTTAAGGTGCTAATGCCGAGGAGCGAGGCGCTACCTCAGAGCGCTGGCGAAGCTCATGTGATGTCAGTTAGCAATGGAACACACACACAATGGCACGGGCCAGTTCTTAAAGGGGAGGGTCGATCTTGCTCTCCATCCACACCCTGCTCATTGCAGCCTTGAATCTCGGCCTGGAGAGACCTGTACATCAATTCTGCTGGAAAGAACAATGGAGAGGCCCAGGGAAAGAGCTCAGAGTGCAGCCCCCATAGTCTATTCTAAATCGATGCAAGGAAGGTCAAATCAAAATGAACCTGCAAAGTGCTGCTCAGTACCCAAAACTCCTCAACACAGCTTTGAATATCTCCTGCAGTCTCTCTCTCTCAGAATGCGTGGTGCAAAAATGTCGCCGACAAAAAAAGGCAGGAAGCGGCCGCCTTTAAATAGCGCTCCCCCAGTCCCTTCCCGACTGCAAAACGTTCTCCTCTACCTGTCATTGCTAGCGGCAGGTGGAAAAGCAGGGGGCGCCACTGAATATCCGGTCCGGGGCGCTACCGGGGCGTTGCACACTCGAGTGACGTCACGATCTGCGGGCGCAGGAGATCGTGCTGGTAGTGTTTAGCGTCGCTGCAAAATATCTGGTCAATTTCGCGAGCGCCGCAAACATCGCCGCGCCCGGGCGCTAGTTGCTTTGCGCTCCGTTAGCGCCCTAAGAGGGCGCTAATGGAAGGCACAAAGCAACCAAATTTTACCCCTATGAGTTTGACGAGTAGTCTTTAAAAACATATGTCAGTAAAACATAAATGAGCTGAACTGCTTAAAAATTCATCATTTAAGCAGTTTCCAATTTTTTAACATATATAAAAAAATCCTCAAGCTTCTAAAATGGTTCAGAAGAGAGCTTTTTAACTGAATTTTTAACGGTAATAAAAAGTGAAAGAAAGTGGTAATTTAAAAGTGATAAAATAAATCAATCGTCAATTAAAAAAAAATCTGTTCTCTTTTCCATCCATCGACAAAGAAACTATAATTACAGGTGCCACTGATCACAGGTGCTGCTGATCACAGGTGTCGGCTGATCACAGGTGTCGGCTAATCACAGGTGCTGCTGATCACAGGTGTCGCTGATCACAGGTGCTGCTGATCATAGGTGTCGCTGATTACAGGTGCCGCTGATCACAGGTCATAGAGTCATAGGGGGAAAAATTCAGTTGGTTGCACCTCCCGTTAGCGCCTTAAGAGGGCGCTAATGGGGCGTAAAGCATCTAGTGCCCAGGCGCGGCGAAGTTTGCGCCGCTCGCGAAATTAACTAGACATTTTGCGGCGGCGCTAAACACTACCGCCACGATCTCCTGTGCCGGCAGATCGTGACGTCAGTCGAGTGCGCAATGCCCCGGTATCGCCCCGGAGCGGATATTGAGTGGCGCCCCCTGCCTTACCGCCTGATGCAAGCAACGGCAGGTTGAGGGGAGCGTTCTGCAGTCATGAAGGGAAAGGGGGAGCGCTATTTAAAGGTGACTGCATCCTGCCTTTTATTGTTGGTGCCATTTTTGAACTACGCATTCTGAGAGAGAGCGAGAGAGACTTCTGGAGAGATTCAACGTTGTGTGAAGGAGTTCTGGGTACTGAGCAGCACTTTGCAGGTTCATTTTGATTTGCCATTCCTTGTATCGATTTAGAAGAGACTGTGGGGGCTGCACTCTGAGCTCTTTGCCTGGTACTCTCCATTGTTCTTTCCAGCAGATTTGATGTGCAGGTCTCTCCAGGCCGAGATTCAAGGCTGCAATGAGCAGGATGTGGATGGAAAGCAAGATTAACCATCCCCTTTAAGAACTGGCCCGTGCCATTGTGTGTGTGTTCCATTGCTGACTGACATTACATGAGCTTCGCCAGCGCTCTGAGGTAGCGCCTCGCTCCTCGGCCTTTGCGCCTTAAGACAGGTGTGAAGCGCCTGATTTAGAGCTCCAATCACCTCCAGGGGCGATAAAAGTCAAGTTTGCAGTCGGTGGCGATAATTAGCGCCAGGCGCTAATCTTTGCGCCCGGCCGATAATTGTGCCCCAATTGGGGCGATACTGAATTTCTCCCCCATAGAGTCATAACGACACAGAAGGAGGCCATTTGGCCCATCGAGTCCACGCCGGCTCTCTGCAGAGCAATCCAGTCAGTCCCATTCCTCCGCTCTATCCCCGTAGCCCTGCAAGTTTATTTCCCTCAAGTGCCTATCCAGTCTCCCCTTGAAAACATTGAGTGTCTCCGCTTCCACCACTTCTGTCGGCAGCGAGTTCCAGGTCCTCACCACTCGCTGCGTAAAAAAGTTTATCCTCACATCCCCCCTGTATCTCTTGCCCAAAACCTTGAATCTGTGTCCCCTAATCCTTGTACCATCAACTAGTGGGAACAGCCTTTCCCCGTCTAGCCTATCCAAACCCATCATAATCATGTACACCTCTATCAAATCACCCCTCAACCTCCTTTGCTTTAATGAAAACACATCCAGCTTCTCCAACCTGTCCTTGTAGCTAAGATCCCCCATCCCCGGAACCATTCTGGTGTCGCTGATCACAGGTGCTGCTGATCACAGGTGTTGATCACAGGTGCTGCTGATCACATGTGCTGATCACATGTGCTGATCACAGGTGCTGCTGATCACATGTTTCGCTGATCACAGGTGCCGCTGTAACAGGCGCTGCTGATCACTGGTGCCGCTGATCACAGGTGTCGCTGATCACAGGTGCTACTGGTCACAGGTGCTGCTGATCACAGGTGTCGCTGGTCACAGGTGCTACTGATCACAGGTGTCGCTAATCACGTGTCGCTAATCACAGGTGTCGCTGATCACAAGTGCAGCTGATCACAGGTGCTGGTGCTGCTGCGCACAGGTTTCGCTGATCACAGGTGCTGCTGATCACAGGTGCTGCTGATCACATTGTGTCGCTGATCACAGGTGTCGCTGATCACAAGTGCTGCTCCTCACAGGTGCTACTGGTCACAGGTGCCGCTGATCACAGGTGTCTCTGATCACAGGTTTTGCTGATCACAGGTGCTGCTGATCACAGGTGTCGCTGATTACAGGTGTCGCTAATCACAGGTGCTGCTGATCACAGGCGCTGCTGATCACAGGTTTCGCTAATCACAGGTGCTGATCACAGGTGTCGCTGATCACAGGTGTCGCTGATCACAGGTGCTGCTGATCACAAGTGCTGGTGCTGCTGATCACAGGTGCCGCTGATCACAGGTGCTGCTGATCACAGGTGTCGCTGATCACAGGTGTCGCTGATCACAGGTGTCGCTGATCACAGGTGTCGCTGATTACAGGTGCTGCTGATCACAGGTGCTGCTAATCACAGGTGTTGCTGATCACAGGTGTCGCTAATCACAGGTGTTGCTGATCACAGGTGTCGCTGATCACAGGTGCTGCTGATCACAGGTGTCGCTGATTACAGGTGCTGCTGATTACAGGTGCTGCTGATCACAGGTGTCGCTAATCACAGGTGCTGCTGATCACAGGTGTCGCTAATCACAGGTGCTGATCATTGGTGCTGATAACAGGTGCCGCTGATCACTGGTGTCGCTGATCACAGGTGCTGCTGATCAAAGGTGATGATCACAGGTGCTGCTGATCACAGGTGTCGCTGATCACAGGTGCCGCTGATCACAGGTGTCGCTGATCACAGGTGCCGCTGATCACAGGTGTCGCTGATTACAAGTGTCGCTGATCACAGGTGCTGCTGATAACAGGTGCTGCTTATCACAGGTGTCGCTGATCACAGATTTCGCTGATCACAGGTGTCGCTGATCACAGGTGTCGCTGATCACAGGTGCTGCTGATCACAGGTGCTGCTGATCACAGGTGTCGCTAATCACAGGTGCTGATCATTGGTGCTGATCACTGGTGTCGCTGATCACAGGTGCTGCTGATCACAGGTGTCGCTGATCACAGGTGCCGCTGGTCACAGGTGCCGCTGATCACAGGTGTCGCTGATCACAGGTGTCGCTGATCACCGGTGTCGCTGATCACAGGTGCCGCTGGTCACAGGTGCTGCTGATCACAGGTGCTGCTGATCACAGGTGCCGCTGGTCACAGGTGCTGCTGATCACAGGTGTCGCTGATCACAGGTGTCGCTGATCACAGGTGCCGCTGGTCACAGGTGCCGCTGATCACAGGTGTCGCTGATCACAGGTGTCGCTGATCACAGGTGTTGCTAATCACAGGTGCTGCTGATCACAGGAGCCGCTGATTACAGGTGATGATCAAAGGTGCTGCTGATCACAGGTGTCGCTGATCCCAGGTGCTGCTTATCACAGGAGCCGCAGATCACAGGTGATGATCAAAGGTGCTGCTGATCACAGGTGTCGCTGATCACAGGTGCCGCTGATCACAGGTGTCGCTGATCACAGGTGTTGCTGATCACAGGTGTCGCTGAGCACAGGTGTCGCTGATCACAGGTGCTGCTGATCACAGGTGTCGCTAATCACAGGTGATGATCATATGTGCTGCTGATCACAGGTGCTGCTGATCACAGGTGCTGCTGATCACAGGTGCCGCTGATCACTGGTGTCGCTGATCACAGGTGCTGCTGATCACAGGTGCTACTGGTTACCGGTGCCGCTGATCACAGGAGCCGCTGATCACAGTAGCCGCTGATCACAGGTGCCGCTGATCACAGGTGCTGCTGATCACAGGTGCTGCTGATCACAGGTGCTGCTGATCACAGGTGTCGCTGATCACAGGTGTCGCTGATCACGGGTGCTGCTGATCACAGGTGCTGCTGATCAGAGGTGTCGCTGAGCACAAGTGTCGCTAATCACAGGTGTCGCTGATCACAAGTTCTGGTGCTGCTGATCACAGGTGTCGCTGATCTCAGGTGTCGCTGATCACAGGAGCCGCTGATTACAGGTGATGATCAAAGGTGCTGCTGATCACAGGTGTCGCTGATCACAGGTGCTGCTTATCACAGGAGCCGCAGATCACAGGTGATGATCAAAGGTGCTGCTGATCACAGGTGTCGCTGATCACAGGTGCCGCTGATCACAGGTGTCGCTGATCACAGGTGTTGCTGATCACAGGTGTCGCTGAGCACAGGTGTTGCTGATCACAGGTGATGATCATATGTGCTGCTGATCACAGGTGCTGCTGATCACAGGTGTCGCTGAGCACAAGTGTCGCTAATCACAGGTGTCGCTGATCACAAGTTCTGGTGCTGCTGATCACAGGTGTCGCTGATCTCAGGTGTCGCTGATCACAGGTGTCGCTGATCACAGGTGCTGCTGATCACAGGTGCTGCTGATCACAGGTGCTGCTGATCACAGGTGCTGCTGATCACAGGTGCTCCTGATCACAGGTTCCGCTCATCACAGGTGATGATGATTGCAGGTGTCGTTGATCACAGGTGTCACTGACCACAGGTGATGCTGATCACAGGTGCTGCTGATCACAGATTTTGTTGATCACAGGAGCGGCTGATCACAGGTGCGGCTGATCACAGGTGCTGCTGATCACAGGTGTCGCTGATCACAGGTGCCGCTGATCACAGGTGCCGCTGATCACAGGTGTCGCTGATCACAGGTGCCGCTGATCACAGGTGCTGCTGATCACAGGTGTCGCTGATCACAGGTGCTGCTGATAACAGGTGCTGCTTATCACAGGTGTCGCTGATCACAGATTTCGCTGATCACAGGTGTCGCTGATCACAGATTTCGCTGATCACAGGTGCCGCTGATCACAGGTGTCGCTGATCACAGGTGCCGCTGATCACAGGTGCCGCTGATCACAGGTGCTGCTGATCACAGGTGTTGCTGATCACAGGTGCTGCTGATCACAGGTGCTGCTGATCAAAGGTGTCGCTAATCACAGGTGCTGATCATTGGTGCTGATCACTGGTGTCGCTGATCACAGGTACTGCTGATCACAGATTTCGTTGATCACAAGTGCTGCTGGTCACAGGTGTCGCTGATCACAAGTGCTGCTGGTCACAGGTGCTGCTGGTCACAGGTGTCACTGATCACAGGTGCTGCTTATGACAGGTGTCGCTGATCACAGGTGTCGCTGATCACAGGTGCTGCTGATCACAGATTTCGTTGATCACAGGTGCTGCTGATCACAGGTGTCGCTGATCACAAGTGCTGCTGGTCACAGGTGCTGCTGGTCACAGGTGTCACTGATCACAGGTGCTGCTTATGACAGGTGTCGCTGATCACAGGTGTCGCTGATCATAGATTTCGTTGATCACAGGTGCGGCTGATCACAGGTGCCGCTGATCACAGGTGCTGCTGGTCACTGGTGCTGCTGATCACAGGTGTCGCTGATCACAGGTGCTGCTGATCACAGGTGCTGCTGGTCACAAGTGCCGCTGGTCACAGGTGTCGCTGATCACAGGTGCTGCTGATCACAGGTGCTGCTGATCAAAGGTGCCGCTGATCACAGGTGTTGCTAATCACAGGTGCTGATCACAGGTGCCGCTGATCACAGGTACTGCTGATCACAGGTGCCGCTGATCACAGGTGCTGCTGATCACAGGTGTCGCTGATCACAGGTGCCGTTGTTCACAGGTGTTGCTGATCACAGGTGTCGCTGATCACAGGTGCTGCTGATCACAGGTGCTGCTGATCACAGGTGTCGCTGATCACAGGTGCTGCTGATCACAGGTACTGCTGATCACAGGTGCCGCTGATCACAGGTGCTGCTGATCACAGGTGCTGCTGATCACAGGTGCCGCTGATCACAGGTGCTGCTGATCACAGGTGTCGCTGATCACAGGTGTCGCTGATCACAGGTGCCGTTGTTCACAGGTGTTGCTGATCACAGGTGTCGCTGATCACAGGTGTCGCTGATCACAAGTGTCGCTGATCACAGGTGCCGCTGATCACAGGTGGCACTGATTACAGGTGCTGCTGGTCACAGGTGCTGCTGGTCACAGGTGCTGCTGGTCACAGCTGTCGCTGATCACAGGTGCTGCTGGTCACAGGTGCTGCTGGTCACAGGTGCTGCTGATCACAGGTGTTGCTGATGACAGGTGCCGTTGATCACAGGTGCTGCTGATCACAAGTGCTGGTGCTGCTGTACACAGGTGTCCCTGATCACAGGTGCTGCTGGTCACAGGTGTCGCTGATCCCAGGTGCTTCTGATTATAGGTGCCGCTGATCACAGGTGCCGCTGTTCACAGGTGCCGTTGATCACAGGTGCTGCTGATCACCGGAGCTGCTGATCACAGGTGCCGCTGATCACAGGTGTCGCTGATCACAGGTGCTGATCACAGGTGTCGCTGATTACAGGTGATGATCACAGGTGCTGCTGATCACAGGTGCTGCTGATCACAGGTGTGGATGATCACAGGTACTGATCACATGTGCCGCTGATCACAGATTTCGCTGATCACAGGTGTTGCTAATCACAAGTGCTGATCACAGGTGCCGCTGATCACTGGTGTCGCTGATCACAGGTGATGCTGATCACAGGTGTCGCTGAACACAGGTTTCACTAATCTGAAGTGTCGCTGATCACAGGTGTCGCTGATCACAAGTGCTGATGCTGCTGATCACAGGTGTCGCTGGTCATAGGTGCTGCTGATCACAGCAGCCGCTGATTACAGGTGATGATCACAGGTGCTGCTTATCACAGGTGTTGCTGATCACAGGTGCTGCTGATCACAGGTGCTGCTGATCACAGGTGTCGCTGATCACAGGTGCTGCTGATCAAATGTGCCGCTGATCACAGGTTCCGCTGATCACAGGTGCCGCTGATCACAGGTGACGCTGTTAACAGGTGCTGCTGATCACAGGTGTCGCTGATCACAGGTTTCATTAATCTGAGGTGTCGCTGATCTCAGGTGTCGCTGATCACAAGTGCTGGTGTCGCTGATCACAGGTGTCGCTGATCACAGGTGTCGCTGATCACAGGTGCTGCTGATCACAGGTGCTGCTGATCACAAGTGTTGCTGATCACAAGCGCTGCTGATCACAAGTGCTGCAGGTCACAGGTGCTGCTGGTCACAGGTGCTGCTGATCACAGGTGCTGCTGATCACAGGTGTCGCTGATCACAGGTGTCGCTGATCACAGGTGTCGCTGATCACAGGTGTCGCTGATCACAGGTGATGATCACAGGTGCTGCTTATCACAGGTGTTGCTGATCATAGGTGCTACTGATCACAGGTGCTGCTGATCACAAGTGCTGCTGATCACAGGTGTCGCTGATCACAGGTGTCGCTGATCACAGGTGATGATCACAGGTACTGCTTATCACAGGTGTTGCTGATCACAGGTGCTGCTGATCACAGGTGATGCTGATCACAGGTGTCGCTGAACACAAGTGCTGCTGGTCGCAGGTGCTGCTGGTCACAGGTGCCGTTGATCACAGGTGTCACTGTTAATAGGTGCTGCTGATAACAGGTGTCGCTGATCACAGGTTTCACTAATCTGAAGTGTCGCTGATCACAGGTGTCGCTGATCACAAGTGCTGATGCTGCTGATCACAGGTGTCGCTGGTCATAGGTGCTGCTGATCACAGCAGCCGCTGATTACAGGTGATGATCACAGGTGCTGCTTATCACAGGTGTTGCTGATCACAGGTGCTGCTGATCACAGGTGCTGCTGATCACAGGTGTCGCTGATCACAGGTGCTGCTGATCAAATGTGCCGCTGATCACAGGTTCCGCTGATCACAGGTGCCGCTGATCACAGGTGACGCTGTTAACAGGTGCTGCTGATCACAGGTTTCATTAATCTGAGGGGTCGCTGATCTCAGGTGTCGCTGATCACAAGTGCTGGTGTCGCTGATCACAGGTGTCGCTGATCACAGGTGTCGCTGATCACAGGTGCTGCTGATCACAGGTGCTGCTGATCACAAGTGTTGCTGATCACAAGCGCTGCTGATCACAAGTGCTGCTGGTCACAGGTGCTGCTGATCACAGGTGCTGCTGATCACAGGTGTCGCTGATCACAGGTGTCGCTGATCACAGGTGTCGCTGATCACAGGTGTCGCTGATCACAGGTGATGATCACAGGTGCTGCTTATCACAGGTGTTGCTGATCATAGGTGCTACTGATCACAGGTGCTGCTGATCACAAGTGCTGCTGATCACAGGTGTCGCTGATCACAGGTGTCGCTGATCACAGGTGATGATCACAGGTACTGCTTATCACAGGTGTTGCTGATCACAGGTGCTACTGATCACAGGTGCTGCTGATCACAAGTGCTGCTGATTACAGGTGATGATCACAGGTGTTGCTGATCACAGGTGATGATCACAGGTGCTACTGATCACAGGTGCTGCTGATCACAGGAGCCGCTGATTACAGGTGATGATCACAGGTGCTGCTGATCACAGGTGTCCCTGATCACAGGTTTCACTAATCTGAGGTGCTGCTGATCACAGGTGTTGCTGATCACAGGTGTCGCTAATCACAGGTGTCGCTGATCACAGGTGTCGCTGACTTCAGATGCTGCTGTTCACAGGTGCTGCTGATCACAGGTGTCGCTGATCACAGGTGTCGCTGATCACAGGTGCCGCTGATTACAGGTGATGATCACAGGTGCTGCTTATCACAGGTGTTGCTGATCACAGGTGATGATCACAGGTGCTGCTGACCACAGGTGCTGCTGATCACAGGTGCTGCTGGTCACAAGTGCCGCTGGTCACAGGTGTCGCTGATCACAGGTGCTGCTGATCACAGGTGTCGCTGCTCACAGGTGCTGCTGCTCACAGGTGCTGCTGATCACAGGTGCTGCTGATCAAAGGTGCCGCTGATCACAGGTGTTGCTAATCACAGGTGCTGATCACAGGTGCCGCTGATCACAGGTACTGCTGATCACAGGTGCCGCTGATCACAGGTGCTGCTGATCACAGGTGTCGCTGATCACAGGTGGCACTGATCACAGGTGCTGCTGATCACAGGTGGCACTGATCACAGGTGCTGCTGATCACAGGTGCTGCTGATCACAGGTGCCGCTGATCACAGGTGCTGCTGATCACAGGTGTCGCTGATCACAAGTGTCGCTGATCACAGGTGCCGCTGATCACAGGTGGCACTGATCACAGGTGCTGCTGGTCACAGGTGCTGCTGGTCACAGGTGCTGCTGGTCACAGGTGCTGCTGGTCACAGCTGTCGCTGATCACAGGTGCTGCTGGTCACAGGTGCTGCTGGTCACAGGTGCTGCTGGTCACAGGTGCTGCTGATCACAGGTGTTGCTGATGACAGGTGTCGCTGATGACAGGTGCCGTTGATCACAGGTGCTGCTGATCACAGGTGCTGCTGGTCACAGGTGCTGCTGATCACAGGTGTTGCTGATGACAGGTGTCGCTGATGACAGGTGCCGTTGATCACAGGTGCTGCTGATCACAAGTGCTGGTGCTGCTGTACACAGGTGTCCCTGATCACAGGTGCTGCTGGTCACAGGTGTCGCTGATCCCAGGTGCTTCTGATTATAGGTGCCGCTGATCACAGGTGCTGCTGATCACAGGTGCCGCTGTTCACAGGTGCCGTTGATCACAGGTGCTGCTGATCACCGGAGCTGCTGATCACAGGTGCCGCTGATCACAGGTGTCGCTGATCACAGGTGCTGATCACAGGTGTCGCTGATTACAGGTGATGATCACAGGTGCTGCTGATCACAGGTGCTGCTGATCACAGGTGTGGATGATCACAGGTACTGATCACATGTGCCGCTGATCACAGATTTCGCTGATCACAGGTGCCGCTGATCACTGGTGTCGCTGATCACAGGTGCTGCTGATCACAGGTGCTGCTGATCACAGATGTCGCTGATCACAGGTGATGCTGATCAACGGTGCCGCTGATCACAGGTGTCGCTGAACACAAGTGCTGCTGTTCACAGGTGCTGCTGATCACAGGTGTCGCTGATCACAGGTGTCGCTGATCACAGGTGTCGCTGATCACAGGTGCCGCTGATTACAGGTGATGATCACGGGTGCTGCTTATCACAGGTGCTGCTGACCACAGGTGCTGCTTATCACAGGTGTTGCTGATCACAGGTGTTGCTGATCACAGATGTCGCTGATCACAGGTGCTGCTGATCACAGGTGCTGCTGATCACAGGTGCTACTGATCACAGGTGTCGCTGATCACAGGTGTCGCTGATCACAGGTGCTGCTGATCACAGGTGCTGCTGATCACAGGTGTCGCTGATCACAAGTGCTGGTGCTGCTGATCACAGGTGTCGCTGGTCACAGGTGCTGCTGGTCACAGGTGCTGCTGATCACAGGAGCCGCTGATTACAGGTGATGATCAATGGTGCTGCTTATCACAGGTGTTGCTGATCACAGGTGCTGCTGATCACAGGTGTCGCTGATCACAGCAGTTGCTGATCACAGGTGTCGCTGATCACAGGTGTCGCTGATCACAGGTGTAGCTGATCACAGGTGCTGCTGATCACAGGTGTCGCTGATTACAAGCGCTGCTGATCACAAGTGCTGCTGGTCACAGGTGCTGCTGATCACAGGAGCCGCTGATTACAGGTGATGATCACAGCTGCTGCTTATCACAGGTGATGATCACAGGTGCTGCTGATCACAGGTATCGCTGATCACAGATGCTGCTGATCACAGGTGTCGTTGATCACAGGTGTCGCTGATCACAGGTGCTGCGTATCACAGATGCCGCTGATCACAGGTGCCGCTGATCACAGGTGACGCTGCGTATCACAGATGCCGCTGATCACAGGTGTCGCTGATCACAGGTGCTGCTGATCACAGGTGCTGCTGATCACAGGTGTCGCTGATCACAGGTGCTGCTAATCACAGGTGTCGCTGATCACAGGTGTCGCTGACTTCAGGTGTTGCTGATCACAGGTGCTGCTGATCACAGGTGTCGCTGATCACAGGTGTCGCTGATCACAGGTGCTGCTGATCACAGGTGTCGCTGATCACAGGTGTCGCTGATCACAGGTGCCGCTGATCACAGGAGCCGCTGGTTACAGGTGCTGCTGATCACAGGTGCTGCTGATCACAGGTGCTGCTGATCACAGGTGTCGCTGATCACAGGTGCTGCTGATCGCAGGTGTCGCTGATCACAGGTGCCGCTGGTCACAGCTGCTGCTGGTCACAGGTTCTGCTGGTCACAGGTGCTGCTGGTCACAGCTGCTGCTGGTCACAGGTTCTGCTGGTCACAGGTGCTGCTGATTACAGGTGATGATCACAGGTGCTGCTTATCACAGGTGTTGCTGATCACAGGTGTTGCTGATCACAGGTGTCATTGATCAGAGCTGTCGCTGATCACAGGTGCTGCTGGTCACAGGTGCTGCTGATCACAGGTGTTGCTGATGACAGGTGCCGTTGATCACAGGTGCTGCTGATCACAGGTGTCGCTGATCCCAGGTGCTTCTGATTATAGGTGCCGCTGATCACAGGTGCTGCTGATCACAGGTGCCGCTGTTCACAGGTGCCGTTGATCACAGGTGCCGCTGTTCACAGGTGCCGTTGATCACAGGTGCTGCTGATCACCGGAGCTGCTGATCACAGGTGCCGCTGATCACAGGTGTCGCTGATCACAGGTGCTGATCACAGGTGTCGCTGATTACAGGTGATGATCACAGGTGCTGCTGATCACAGGTGCTGCTGATCACAGGTGTGGATGATCACAGGTACTGATCACATGTGCCGCTGATCACAGATTTCGCTGATCACAGGTGTTGCTAATCACAGGTGCTGATCACAGGTGCCGCTGATCACTGGTGTCGCTGATCACAGGTGCTGCTGATCACAGGTGCTGCTGTTCACAGGTGCTGCTGATCACAGATGTCGCTGATCACAGGTGATGCTGATCACCGGTGCCGCTGATCACAGGTGTCGCTGAACACAGGTGCTGCTGTTCACAGGTGCTGCTGATCACAGGTGTTGCTGATCACAGGTGATGATCACAGGTGCTGCTGACCACAGGTGCTGCTGATCACAGGTGCTGCTGATCACAGGTGTCGCTGATCACAGGTGTCGCTGATCACAGGTGTCGCTGATCACAGGTGCTGCTGATCACAGGTGTCGCTGATCACAGGTGTCGCTGATCACAGGTGCTGCTGATCACAGGTGTCGCTGATCACAGGTGTAGCTGGTCACAGGTGCTGCTGATCACAGGTGCCGCTGATTACAGGTGATGATCACAGTTGCTGCTTATCACAGGTGTTGCTGATCACAGGTGATGATCACAGGTGCTGCTGATCACAGGTATCGCTGATCACAGATGCTGCTGATCACAGGTGTTGCTGATCACAGGTGTCGCTGATCACAGGTGCTGCTGATCACAGGTGCTGCTGATCACAGGTGCTGCTGATCACAGGTGACGCTGTTAACAGGTGCTGCTGATCACAGGTGTCGCTGATCACAGGTTTCACTAATCTGAGGTGTCGCTGATCTCAGGTGTCGCTGATCACAAGTGCTGGTGCTGCTGATCACAGGTGTCGCTGATCACAGGTGTCGCTGATCACAAGTGTCGCTGATCACAGGTGCTGCTGATCACAGGTTCTGCTGATCACAGGTGTCGCTGATCACAGGTGCTGCTAATCACAGGTGTCGTTGATCACAGGTGTCGTTGATCACAGGTGTCGTTGATCACAGGTGTCGCTGATCACAGGTGCTGCTGATCACAGGTGTCGCTGATCACAGCTGTCGCTGATCACAGCTGTCGCTGATCACAGGTGATGATCAGAGGTGCTGCTGATCACAGGTGTTGCTGATCACAGGTGATGATCATAGGTGCTGCTGACCACAGGTGCTGCTGATCACAGGTGTCGCTGATCACAGGTGTCGCTGATCACAGGTGCTGCTGGTCACAGGTGCTGCTGATCACAGGTGCTGCTGGTCACAGGTGCTGCTGGTCACAGGTGCCGCTGATCACAGGTGTCGCTGATCACGTGTGCCGCTGATCACATGTGCCGTTGATCACAGGTGCCGCTGATCACAGGTGTCGCTGATCACAGGTGCTGCTAATCACAGGTGTCGTTGATCACAGGTGTCGCTGATCACAGGTGCTGCTGATCACAAGTGTCGCTAATCACAGGTGTCGCTGATCACAGGTGTCGCTGACCACAGGTGCTGCTGATCACAGGTGCTGCTGATCACAGGTGTCGCTGATCACAGGTGCTGCTGATCACAGGCGTCGCTGATCACAGGTGTCGCTGATCACAGGTGTCGCTGATCACAGGTGCCGCTGATCACAGGAGCCGCTGATTACAGGTGATGATCACAGGTGTCGCTGATCACAGGTGTCGCTGATCCCAGGTGCTGCTGAGCACAGGTGCTGCTGATCACAGGTGTCGCTGATCATAGGTGTCGCTGATCACAGGTGATGATCACAGGTGCTGCTGATCACAGGTGATGATCACAGGTGCTGCTGATCACAGGTGCTGCTGATCACAGGTGTCGCTGATCACAGGTGTCGCTGATCACAGGTGTCGCTGATCACAGGTGCTGCTGATCAGAGGTGCTGCTGATCACAGGTGTCGCTGATCACAAGTGCTGGTGCTGCTGATCACAGGTGTTGCTGATCACAGATGCAGCTGATCACAGGTGTCGCTGATCACAGATGCTGCTGGTCACAGGTGCTGCTGATCACAGGTGCTGCTGGTCACAGGTGCTGCTGGTCACAGGTGCCGCTGATCACAGGTGTCGCTGATCACGTGTGCCGCTGATCACGTGTGCCGTTGATCACAGGTGCCGCTGATCACAGGTGTCGCTGTTAACAGGTGCTGCTGATCACAGGTGTCGCTGATCACAAGTGCTGGTGCTGCTGATCACAGGTGTCGCTGATCACAGGTGTCGCTGATCACAAGTGTCACTGATCACAGGTGCTGCTGATCACAGGTGCTGCTGATCACAGGTGTCGCTGATCACAGGTGCTGCTGATCACAGGTGTCGCTGATCACAGGTGCTGCTGATCACAGGTGTCGCTGATCACAGGTGTCGCTGATCACAGGTGCCGCTGATCACAGGAGCCGCTGATTACAGGTGATGATCACAGGTGTCGCTGATCACAGGTGATGATCACAGGTGCTGCTGATCACAGGTGCTGCTGATCACAGGTGTCGCTGATCACAGGTGTCGCTGATCACAGGTGCTGCTGATCACAGGTGTCGCTGATCACAAGTGCTGGTGCTGCTGATCACAGGTATTGCTGATCACAGGTGATGATCACAGGTGCTGCTGACCACAGGTGCTGCTGACCACAGGTGTCGCTGATCACAGGTGTCGCTGATCACAGGTGCTGCTGATCACAGGTGCTGCTGATCACAGGTGCTGCTGATCACAGGTGTCGCTGATCACAGGTGCTGCTGATCGCAGGTGTCGCTGATCACAAGCGCAGCTGCTCACAGCTGCTGCTGGTCACAGGTTCAGCTGGTCACAGGTGCTGCTGATTACAGGTGATGATCACAGGTGCTGCTGATCACAGGTGTCGCTGATCACAGGTGCTGCTAATCACAGGTGTCGTTGATCACAGGTGCTGCTAATCACAGGTGTCGCTGATAACAGGTGTCGCTGATCACAGGTTTCACTAATCTGAAGTGTCGCTGATCACAGGTGTCGCTGATCACAAGTGCTGATGCTGCTGATCACAGGTGTCGCTGGTCATAGGTGCTGCTGATCACAGCAGCCGCTGATTACAGGTGATGATCACAGGTGCTGCTTATCACAGGTGTTGCTGATCACAGGTGCTGCTGATCACAGGTGCTGCTGATCACAGGTGTCGCTGATCACAGGTGCTGCTGATCAAATGTGCCGCTGATCACAGGTTCCGCTGATCACAGGTGCCGCTGATCACAGGTGACGCTGTTAACAGGTGCTGCTGATCACAGGTTTCATTAATCTGAGGGGTCGCTGATCTCAGGTGTCGCTGATCACAAGTGCTGGTGTCGCTGATCACAGGTGTCGCTGATCACAGGTGTCGCTGATCACAGGTGCTGCTGATCACAGGTGCTGCTGATCACAAGTGTTGCTGATCACAAGCGCTGCTGATCACAAGTGCTGCTGGTCACAGGTGCTGCTGATCACAGGTGCTGCTGATCACAGGTGTCGCTGATCACAGGTGTCGCTGATCACAGGTGTCGCTGATCACAGGTGTCGCTGATCACAGGTGATGATCACAGGTGCTGCTTATCACAGGTGTTGCTGATCATAGGTGCTACTGATCACAGGTGCTGCTGATCACAAGTGCTGCTGATCACAGGTGTCGCTGATCACAGGTGTCGCTGATCACAGGTGATGATCACAGGTACTGCTTATCACAGGTGTTGCTGATCACAGGTGCTACTGATCACAGGTGCTGCTGATCACAAGTGCTGCTGATTACAGGTGATGATCACAGGTGTTGCTGATCACAGGTGATGATCACAGGTGCTACTGATCACAGGTGCTGCTGATCACAGGAGCCGCTGATTACAGGTGATGATCACAGGTGCTGCTGATCACAGGTGTCCCTGATCACAGGTTTCACTAATCTGAGGTGCTGCTGATCACAGGTGTTGCTGATCACAGGTGTCGCTAATCACAGGTGTCGCTGATCACAGGTGTCGCTGACTTCAGATGCTGCTGTTCACAGGTGCTGCTGATCACAGGTGTCGCTGATCACAGGTGTCGCTGATCACAGGTGTCGCTGATCACAGGTGCCGCTGATTACAGGTGATGATCACAGGTGCTGCTTATCACAGGTGTTGCTGATCACAGGTGATGATCACAGGTGCTGCTGACCACAGGTGCTGCTGATCACAGGTGCTGCTGGTCACAAGTGCCGCTGGTCACAGGTGTCGCTGATCACAGGTGCTGCTGGTCACAGGTGTCGCTGCTCACAGGTGCTGCTGCTCACAGGTGCTGCTGATCACAGGTGCTGCTGATCAAAGGTGCCGCTGATCACAGGTGTTGCTAATCACAGGTGCTGATCACAGGTGCCGCTGATCACAGGTACTGCTGATCACAGGTGCCGCTGATCACAGGTGCTGCTGATCACAGGTGTCGCTGATCACAGGTGGCACTGATCACAGGTGCTGCTGATCACAGGTGGCACTGATCACAGGTGCTGCTGATCACAGGTGCTGCTGATCACAGGTGCCGCTGATCACAGGTGCTGCTGATCACAGGTGTCGCTGATCACAAGTGTCGCTGATCACAGGTGCCGCTGATCACAGGTGCCGCTGATCACAGGTGGCACTGATCACAGGTGCTGCTGGTCACAGGTGCTGCTGGTCACAGGTGCTGCTGGTCACAGGTGCTGCTGGTCACAGCTGTCGCTGATCACAGGTGCTGCTGGTCACAGGTGCTGCTGGTCACAGGTGCTGCTGGTCACAGGTGCTGCTGATCACAGGTGTTGCTGATGACAGGTGTCGCTGATGACAGGTGCCGTTGATCACAGGTGCTGCTGATCACAAGTGCTGGTGCTGCTGTACACAGGTGTCCCTGATCACAGGTGCTGCTGGTCACAGGTGTCGCTGATCCCAGGTGCTTCTGATTATAGGTGCCGCTGATCACAGGTGCTGCTGATCACAGGTGCCGCTGTTCACAGGTGCCGTTGATCACAGGTGCTGCTGATCACCGGAGCTGCTGATCACAGGTGCCGCTGATCACAGGTGTCGCTGATCACAGGTGCTGATCACAGGTGTCGCTGATTACAGGTGATGATCACAGGTGCTGCTGATCACAGGTGCTGCTGATCACAGGTGTGGATGATCACAGGTACTGATCACATGTGCCGCTGATCACAGATTTCGCTGATCACAGGTGTTGCTAATCACAGGTGCTGATCACAGGTGCCGCTGATCACTGGTGTCGCTGATCACAGGTGCTGCTGATCACAGGTGCTGCTGATCACAGATGTCGCTGATCACAGGTGATGCTGATCAACGGTGCCGCTGATCACAGGTGTCGCTGAACACAAGTGCTGCTGTTCACAGGTGCTGCTGATCACAGGTGTCGCTGATCACAGGTGTCGCTGATCACAGGTGTCGCTGATCATAGGTGCCGCTGATTACAGGTGATGATCACGGGTGCTGCTTATCACAGGTGCTGCTGACCACAGGTGCTGCTTATCACAGGTGTTGCTGATCACAGGTGTTGCTGATCACAGATGTCGCTGATCACAGGTGCTGCTGATCACAGGTGCTGCTGATCACAGGTGCTACTGATCACAGGTGTCGCTGATCACAGGTGTCGCTGATCACAGGTGCTGCTGATCACAGGTGCTGCTGATCACAGGTGTCGCTGATCACAAGTGCTGGTGCTGCTGATCACAGGTGTCGCTGGTCACAGGTGCTGCTGGTCACAGGTGCTGCTGATCACAGGAGCCGCTGATTACAGGTGATGATCAATGGTGCTGCTTATCACAGGTGTTGCTGATCACAGGTGCTGCTGATCACAGGTGTCGCTGATCACAGCAGTTGCTGATCACAGGTGTCGCTGATCACAGGTGTCGCTGATCACAGGTGTAGCTGATCACAGGTGCTGCTGATCACAGGTGTCGCTGATTACAAGCGCTGCTGATCACAAGTGCTGCTGGTCACAGGTGCTGCTGATCACAGGAGCCGCTGATTACAGGTGATGATCACAGCTGCTGCTTATCACAGGTGATGATCACAGGTGCTGCTGATCACAGGTATCGCTGATCACAGATGCTGCTGATCACAGGTGTCGTTGATCACAGGTGTCGCTGATCACAGGTGCTGCGTATCACAGATGCCGCTGATCACAGGTGCCGCTGATCACAGGTGACGCTGCGTATCACAGATGCCGCTGATCACAGGTGTCGCTGATCACAGGTGCTGCTGATCACAGGTGCTGCTGATCACAGGTGTCGCTGATCACAGGTGCTGCTAATCACAGGTGTCGCTGATCACAGGTGTCGCTGACTTCAGGTGTTGCTGATCACAGGTGCTGCTGATCACAGGTGTCGCTGATCACAGGTGTCGCTGATCACAGGTGCTGCTGATCACAGGTGTCGCTGATCACAGGTGTCGCTGATCACAGGTGCCGCTGATCACAGGAGCCGCTGGTTACAGGTGCTGCTGATCACAGGTGCTGCTGATCACAGGTGCTGCTGATCACAGGTGTCGCTGATCACAGGTGCTGCTGATCGCAGGTGTCGCTGATCACAGGTGCCGCTGGTCACAGCTGCTGCTGGTCACAGGTTCTGCTGGTCACAGGTGCTGCTGGTCACAGCTGCTGCTGGTCACAGGTTCTGCTGGTCACAGGTGCTGCTGATTACAGGTGATGATCACAGGTGCTGCTTATCACAGGTGTTGCTGATCACAGGTGTTGCTGATCACAGGTGTCATTGATCAGAGCTGTCGCTGATCACAGGTGCTGCTGGTCACAGGTGCTGCTGATCACAGGTGTTGCTGATCACAGGTGTCATTGATCAGAGCTGTCGCTGATCACAGGTGCTGCTGTACACAGGTGCCGTTGATCACAGGTGCTGCTGATCACAGGTGTCGCTGATCCCAGGTGCTTCTGATTATAGGTGCCGCTGATCACAGGTGCTGCTGATCACAGGTGCCGCTGTTCACAGGTGCCGTTGATCACAGGTGCCGCTGTTCACAGGTGCCGTTGATCACAGGTGCTGCTGATCACCGGAGCTGCTGATCACAGGTGCCGCTGATCACAGGTGTCGCTGATCACAGGTGCTGATCACAGGTGTCGCTGATTACAGGTGATGATCACAGGTGCTGCTGATCACAGGTGCTGCTGATCACAGGTGTGGATGATCACAGGTGCTGATCACAGGTGTCGCTGATTACAGGTGATGATCACAGGTGCTGCTGATCACAGGTGCTGCTGATCACAGGTGTGGATGATCACAGGTACTGATCACATGTGCCGCTGATCACAGATTTCGCTGATCACAGGTGTTGCTAATCACAGGTGCTGATCACAGGTGCCGCTGATCACTGGTGTCGCTGATCACAGGTGCTGCTGATCACAGGTGCTGCTGTTCACAGGTGCTGCTGATCACAGATGTCGCTGATCACAGGTGATGCTGATCACCGGTGCCGCTGATCACAGGTGTCGCTGAACACAGGTGCTGCTGTTCACAGGTGCTGCTGATCACAGGTGTTGCTGATCACAGGTGATGATCACAGGTGCTGCTGACCACAGGTGCTGCTGATCACAGGTGCTGCTGATCACAGGTGTCGCTGATCACAGGTGTCGCTGATCACAGGTGTCGCTGATCACAGGTGCTGCTGATCACAGGTGTCGCTGACCACAGGTGTCGCTGATCACAGGTGCTGCTGATCACAGGTGTCGCTGATCACAGGTGTAGCTGGTCACAGGTGCTGCTGATCACAGGTGCCGCTGATTACAGGTGATGATCACAGTTGCTGCTTATCACAGGTGTTGCTGATCACAGGTGATGATCACAGGTGCTGCTGATCACAGGTATCGCTGATCACAGATGCTGCTGATCACAGGTGTTGCTGATCACAGGTGTCGCTGATCACAGGTGCTGCTGATCACAGGTGCTGCTGATCACAGGTGCTGCTGATCACAGGTGACGCTGTTAACAGGTGCTGCTGATCACAGGTGTCGCTGATCACAGGTTTCACTAATCTGAGGTGTCGCTGATCACAAGTGCTGGTGCTGCTGATCACAGGTGTCGCTGATCACAGGTGTCGCTGAACACAAGTGTCGCTGATCACAGGTGCTGCTGATCACAGGTTCTGCTGATCACAGGTGTCGCTGATCACAGGTGCTGCTAATCACAGGTGTCGTTGATCACAGGTGTCGTTGATCACAGGTGTCGCTGATCACAGGTGATGATCAGAGGTGCTGCTTATCACAGGTGTTGCTGATCACAGGTGATGATCATAGGTGCTGCTGACCACAGGTGCTGCTGATCACAGGTGTCGCTGATCACAGGTGTCGCTGATCACAGGTGCTGCTGGTCACAGGTGCTGCTGGTCACAGGTGCCGCTGATCACAGGTGTCGCTGATCACGTGTGCCGCTGATCACATGTGCCGTTGATCACAGGTGCCGCTGATCACAGGTGTCGCTGATCACAGGTGCTGCTAATCACAGGTGTCGTTGATCACAGGTGTCGCTGATCACAGGTGCTGCTGATCACAAGTGTCGCTAATCACAGGTGTCGCTGATCACAGGTGTCGCTGACCACAGGTGCTGCTGATCACAGGTGCTGCTGATCACAGGTGTCGCTGATCACAGGTGCTGCTGATCACAGGCGTCGCTGATCACAGGTGTCGCTGATCACAGGTGTCGCTGATCACAGGTGCCGCTGATCACAGGAGCCGCTGATTACAGGTGATGATCACAGGTGTCGCTGATCACAGGTGTCGCTGATCCCAGGTGCTGCTGAGCACAGGTGCTGCTGATCACAGGTGTCGCTGATCATAGGTGTCGCTGATCACAGGTGATGATCACAGGTGCTGCTGATCACAGGTGATGATCACAGGTGCTGCTGATCACAGGTGCTGCTGATCACAGGTGCTGCTGATCACAGGTGTCGCTGATCACAGGTGTCGCTGATCACAGGTGTCGCTGATCACAGGTGCTGCTGATCAGAGGTGCTGCTGATCACAGGTGTCGCTGATCACAAGTGCTGGTGCTGCTGATCACAGGTGTTGCTGATCACAGATGCTGCTGATCACAGGTGTCGCTGATCACAGATGCTGCTGGTCACAGGTGCTGCTGATCACAGGTGCTGCTGGTCACAGGTGCTGCTGGTCACAGGTGCCGCTGATCACAGGTGTCGCTGATCACGTGTGCCGCTGATCACGTGTGCCGTTGATCACAGGTGCCGCTGATCACAGGTGTCGCTGTTAACAGGTGCTGCTGATCACAGGTGTCGCTGATCACAAGTGCTGGTGCTGCTGATCACAGGTGTCGCTGATCACAGGTGTCGCTGATCACAAGTGTCACTGATCACAGGTGCTGCTGATCACAGGTGCTGCTGATCACAGGTGTCGCTGATCACAGGTGCTGCTGATCACAGGTGTCGCTGATCACAGGTGCTGCTGATCACAGGTGTCGCTGATCACAGGTGTCGCTGATCACAGGTGCCGCTGATCACAGGAGCCGCTGATTACAGGTGATGATCACAGGTGTCGCTGATCACAGGTGATGATCACAGGTGCTGCTGATCACAGGTGCTGCTGATCACAGGTGTCGCTGATCACAGGTGTCGCTGATCACAGGTGCTGCTGATCACAGGTGTCGCTGATCACAAGTGCTGGTGCTGCTGATCACAGGTATTGCTGATCACAGGTGATGATCACAGGTGCTGCTGACCACAGGTGCTGCTGACCACAGGTGTCGCTGATCACAGGTGTCGCTGATCACAGGTGCTGCTGATCACAGGTGCTGCTGATCACAGGTGCTGCTGATCACAGGTGTCGCTGATCACAGGTGCTGCTGATCGCAGGTGTCGCTGATCACAAGCGCAGCTGCTCACAGCTGCTGCTGGTCACAGGTTCAGCTGGTCACAGGTGCTGCTGATTACAGGTGATGATCACAGGTGCTGCTTATCACAGGTGATGCTGATCACAGGTGTTGCTGATCACAGGTGTCGCTGATCACAGGTGCTGCTAATCACAGGTGTCGTTGATCACAGGTGTCGCTGATCACAGGTGCTGCTGATCACAGGTGTCGCTAATCACAGGTGTCGCTGATCACAGGTTCGCTGACCACAGGTGCTGCTGATCACAGGTGCTGCTGATCACAGGTGTCGCTGATCACAGGTGCTGCTGATCACAGGTGTCGCTGATCACAGGTGTCGCTGATCACAGGTGTCGCTGATCACAGGTGCCGCTGATCACAGGAGCCGCTGATTACAGGTGATGATCACAGGTGTCGCTGATCACAGGTGTCGCTGATCCCAGGTGCTGCTGATCACAGGTGCTGCTGATCACAGGTGTCGCTGATCACAAGTGCTGCTGGTTACAGGTGCTGCTGGTTACAGGTGCTGCTGGTTACAGGTGCTGCTGGTCACAGGTGCTGCTGATCACAGGAGCCGCTGATTACAGGTGATGATCACAGGTGCTGCTGATCACAGGTGATGATCACAGGTGCTGCTGATCACAGGTGTCGCTGATAACAGGTGTCGCTGATCACAGGTGCTGCTGATCAGAGGTGCTGCTGATCACAGGTGTCGCTGATCACAAGTGCTGGTGCTGCTGATCACAGGTGTTGCTGATCACAGGTGTCGCTGGTCACAGGTGCTGCTGGTCACAGGTGCTGCTGATCACAGGAGCCGCTGATTACAGGTGATGATCACAGGTGCTGCTGATCACAGGTGATGATCACAGGTGCTGCTGATCACAGGTGTCGCTGATCACAGATGTTGCTGATCACAGGTGCTGCTGGTCACAGGTGCTGCTGGTCACAGGTGCTGCTGGTCACAGGTGTCGCTGATCACAGGTGCTGCTAATCACAGGTGTCGTTGATCACAGGTGTCGCTGATCACAGGTGCTGCTGATCACAAGTGTCGCTAATCACAGGTGTCGCTGATCACAGGTGTCGCTGACCACAGGTGCTGCTGATCACAGGTGCTGCTGATCACAGGTGTCGCTGATCACAGGTGCTGCTGATCACAGGTGTCGCTGATCACAGGTGTCGCTGATCACAGGTGTCGCTGATCACAGGTGCCGCTGATCACAGGAGCCGCTGATTACAGGTGATGATCACAGGTGTCGCTGATCACAGATGTCGCTGATCCCAGGTGCTGCTGATCACAGGTGCTGCTGATCACAGGTGTCGCTGATCACGTGTGCTGCTGGTTACAGGTGCTGCTGGTTACAGGTGCTTCTGGTCACAGGTGCTGCTGATCACAGGAGCCGCTGATTACAGGTGATGATCACAGGTGCTGCTGATCACAGGTGATGATCACAGGTGCTGCTGATCACAGGTGCTGCTGATCACAGGTGCTGCTGATCACAGGTGCTGCTGATCACAGGTGTCGCTGATCACAGATGTTGCTGGTCACAGGTGCTGCTGGTCACAGGTGCTGCTGATCACAGGTGTCGCTGATCACAGGTGTCGCTGATCACAGGTGCCGCTGATCAAAGGAGCCGCTGATCACAGGTGTCGCTGATCATAGGTGTCGCTGATCCCAGGTGTCGCTGATCACAGGTGCTGCTGATCACAGGTGTCGCTGATCACAGGTGTCGCTGATCACAAGTGCTGCTGGTTACAGGTGCTGCTGGTCACAGGTGCTGCTGTCACAGGAGCTGCTAATTGTAGGTGATGATCACAGGTGCTGCTGATCACAGGTGATGATCACAGGTGCTGCTGATCACAGGTGCTGCTGATCACAGGTGTCGCTGATCACAGGTGTCACTGATCACAGGTGCTGCTGATCAGAGGTGCTGCTGATCACAGGTGTCGCTGATCACAAGTGCTGGTGCTGCTGATCACAGGTGTTGCTGATCACAGGTGTCGCTGGTCACAGGTGCTGCTGGTCACAGGTGCTGCTGATCACAGGAGCCGCTGATTACAGGTGATGATCAATGGTGCTGCTTATCACAGGTGTTGCTGATCACAGGTGTCGCTGATCACAGGTGCCGCTGATCACAGGAGCCGCTGATTACAGGTGATGATCACAGGTGCTGCTGATCACAGGTGATGATCACAGGTGCTGCTGATCACAGGTGCTGCTGATCACAGGTGTCGCTGATCACAGGTGTCGCTGATCACAGGTGCTGCTGATCAGAGGTGCTGCTGATCACAGGTGTCGCTGATCACAAGTGCTTGTGCTGCTGATCACAGGTGTTGCTGATCACAGGTGTCGCTGGTCACAGGTGCTGCTGGTCACAGGTGCTGCTGATCACAGGAGCCGCTGATTACAGGTGATGATCAATGGTGCTGCTTATCACAGGTGTTGCTGATCACAGGTGCTGCTGATCACAGGTGTCGCTGATCACAGATGTTGCTGGTCACAGGTGCTGCTGGTCACAGGTGCTGCTAGTCACAGGTGCTGCTGGTCACAGGTGCCGCTGATCACAGGTGTCGCTGATCACGTCTGCCGCTGATCACATGTGCCGTTGATCACAGGTGCCGCTGATCACAGGTGTCGCTGTTAACAGGTGCTGCTGATCACAGGTGTCGCTGATCACAGGTTTCACTAATCTGAGGTGTCGCTGATCACAGGTGTCGCTGATCATAAGTGCTGGTGCTGCTGATCTCAGGTGTCGCTGATCACAGGTGTCGCTGATCACAAGTGCTGCTGATCACAGGTGCTGCTGATCACAGGTGCTGCTGATCACAGGTGTCGCTGATCACAGGTGCTGCTGATCACAGGTGTCGCTGATCACAGGTGCTGCTGATCACAGGTGTCGCTGATCACAGGTGTCGCTGATCACAGGTGCCGCTGATCACAGGAGCCGCTGATTACAGGTGATGATCACAGGTGTCGCTGATCACAGATGTCGCTGATCCCAGGTGCTGCTGATCGCAGGTGCTGCTGATCACAGGTGTCGCTGATCACAAGTGTCACTGATCACAGGTGTCGCTGACCACAGGTGTCGCTGATCACAGGTGCTGCTGATCACAGGTGCTGCTGATCACAGGTGCTGCTGATCGCAGGTGTCGCTGATCACAAGCGCAGCTGGTCACAGGTGCTGCTGGTCACAGGTTCTGCTGGTCACAGGTGCTGCTGATTACAGGTGATGATCACAGGTGCTGCTTATCACAGGTGATGCTGATCACAGGTGTCATTGATCAGAGGTGTCGCTGATCACAGGTGTCGCTGATCACAGGTGTCGCTGATCTCAAGTGTCACTGATCACAGGTGCTGCTGATCACAGGTGCTGCTGATCACAGGTGTCGCTGATCACAGGTGCTGCTAATCACAGGTGTCGTTGATCACAGGTGTCGCTGATCACAGGTGCTGCTGATCACAGGTGTCGCTAATCACAGGTGTTGCTGATCACAGGTGTCGCTGACCACAGGTGTCGCTGACCACAGGTGCTGCTGATCACAGGTGTCGCTGATCACAGGTGCTGCTGATCACAGGTGTCGCTGATCACAGGTGCTGCTGATCACAGGTGTCGCTGATCACAGGTGTCGCTGATCACAGGTGCTGCTGATCACAGGTGTCGCTGATCACAGGTGTCGCTGATCACAGGTGTCGCTGATCACAGGTGTCGCTGATCACAGGTGTCGCTGATCACAGGTGTCGCTGACCACAGGTGCTGCTGATCACAGGTGTCGCTGATCACAGGTGCTGCTGATCACAGGTGTCGCTGATCACAGGTGCTGCTGATCACAGGTGTCGCTGATCACAGGTGTCGCTGATCACAGGTGCTGCTGATCACAGGTGTCGCTGATCACAGGTGTCGCTGATCACAGGTGTCGCTGATCACAGGTGCCGCTGATCACAGGAGCCGCTGATCACAGGTGCTGCTGATCACAGGTGCTGCTGATCACAGGTGCTGCTGATCACAGGTGTCGCTGATCACAGGTGTCGCTGATCACAAGTGCTGCTGGTTACAGGTGTCGCTGATCACAGGTGCTGCTGATCACAGGTGTCGCTGATCCCAGGTGCTGCTGATTACAGGTGCTGCTGGTCACAGGTGCCGCTGATTACAGGTGCTGCTGGTCACAGGTGCTGCTGATCACAGGAGCCGCTGATTACAGGTGATGATCACAGGTGCTGCTGATCACAGGTGATGATCACAGGTGCTGCTGATCACAGGTGCTGCTGATCACAGGTGATGATCACAGGTGCTGCTGATCACAGGTGCTGCTGATCACAGGTGCTGCTGATCACAGGTGCTGCTGATCACAGGTGTCGCTGATCACAGATGTTGCTGGTCACAGGTGCTGCTGGTCACAGGTGCTGCTGATCACAGGTGTCGCTGATCACAGGTGTCGCTGATCACAGGTGCCGCTGATCAAAGGAGCCGCTGATCACAGGTGTCGCTGAACATAGGTGTCGCTGATCCCAGGTGTCGCTGATCACAGGTGCTGCTGATCACAGGTGTCGCTGATCACAGGTGTCGCTGATCACAAATGCTGCTGGTTACAGGTGCTGCTGGTCACAGGTGCTGCTGTCACAGGAGCTGCTAATTATAGGTGATGATCACAGGTGCTGCTGATCACAGGTGATGATCACAGGTGCTGCTGATCACAGGTGCTGCTGATCACAGGTGTCGCTGATCACAGGTGTCACTGATCACAGGTGCTGCTGATCAGAGGTGCTGCTGATCACAGGTGTCGCTGATCACAAGTGCTGGTGCTGCTGATCACAGGTGTTGCTGATCACAGGTGTCGCTGGTCACAGGTGCTGCTGATCACAGGTGTCGCTGATCACAAGTGCTGGTGCTGCTGGTCACAGGTGCTGCTTATCACAGGTGTTGCTGATCACAGGTGTCGCTGATCACAGGTGCCGCTGATCACAGGAGCCGCTGATTACAGGTGATGATCACAGGTGCTGCTGATCACAGGTGATGATCACAGGTGCTGCTGATCACAGGTGCTGCTGATCACAGGTGTCGCTGATCACAGGTGTCGCTGATCACAGGTGCTGCTGATCAGAGGTGCTGCTGATCACAGGTGTCGCTGATCACAAGTGCTTGTGCTGCTGATCACAGGTGTTGCTGATCACAGGTGTCGCTGGTCACAGGTGCTGCTGGTCACAGGTGCTGCTGATCACAGGAGCCGCTGATTACAGGTGATGATCAATGGTGCTGCTTATCACAGGTGTTGCTGATCACAGGTGCTGCTGATCACAGGTGTCGCTGATCACAGATGTTGCTGGTCACAGGTGCTGCTGGTCAAAGGTGCTGCTAGTCACAGGTGCTGCTGGTCACAGGTGCCGCTGATCACAGGTGTCGCTGATCACGTGTGCCGCTGATCACATGTGCCGTTGATCACAGGTGCCGCTGATCACAGGTGTCGCTGTTAACAGGTGCCGCTGATCACAGGTGTCGCTGATCACAGGTTTCACTAATCTGAGGTGTCGCTGATCACAGGTGTCGCTGATCATAAGTGCTGGTGCTGCTGATCTCAGGTGTCGCTGATCACAGGTGTCGCTGATCACAAGTGTCACTGATCACAGGTGCTGCTGATCACAGGTGCTGCTGATCACAGGTGTCGCTGATCACAGGTGCTGCTGATCACAGGTGCTGCTGATCACAGGTGTCGCTGATCACAGGTCTCGCTGATCACAAGTGTCACTGATCACAGGTGCTGCTGATCACAGGTGCTGCTGATCACAGGTGTCGCTGATCACAGGTGTCGCTGATCATAAGTGCTGGTGCTGCTGATCTCAGGTGTCGCTGATCACAGGTGTCGCTGATCACAAGTGTCACTGATCACAGGTGCTGCTGATCACAGGTGCTGCTGATCACAGGTGTCGCTGATCATAAGTGCTGGTGCTGCTGATCTCAGGTGTCGCTGATCACAAGTGTCACTGATCACAGGTGCTGCTGATCACAGGTGTCGCTGATCACAGGTGCTGCTGATCACAGGTGTCGCTGATCACAGGTGTCGCTGATCACAGGTGCCGCTGATCACAGGAGCCGCTGATTACAGGTGATGATCACAGGTGTCGCTGATCACAGGTTCTGCTGGTCACAGGTGCTGCTGATTACAGGTGATGATCACAGGTGCTGCTTATCACAGGTGATGCTGATCACAGGTGTCATTGATCAGAGGTGTCGCTGATCACAGGTGTCGCTGATCACAGGTGTCGCTGATCTCAAGTGTCACTGATCACAGGTGCTGCTGATCACAGGTGCTGCTGATCACAGGTGTCGCTGATCACAGGTGCTGCTAATCACAGGTGTCGTTGATCACAGGTGTCGCTGATCACAGGTGCTGCTGATCACAGGTGTCGCTAATCACAGGTGTCGCTGATCACAGGTGTCGCTGACCACAGGTGTCGCTGACCACAGGTGCTGCTGATCACAGGTGCTGCTGATCACAGGTGTCGCTGATCACAGGTGCTGCTGATCACAGGTGTCGCTGATCACAGGTGCTGCTGATCACAGGTGTCGCTGATCACAGGTGTCGCTGATCACAGGTGCTGCTGATCACAGGTGTCGCTGATCACAGGTGTCGCTGATCACAGGTGTCGCTGATCACAGGTGCCGCTGATCACAGGAGCCGCTGATCACAGGTGCTGCTGATCACAGGAGCCGCTGATCACAGGTGCTGCTGATCACAGGTGTCGCTGATCACAGGTGTCGCTGATCACAAGTGCTGCTGGTTACAGGTGTCGCTGATCACAGGTGCTGCTGATCACAGGTGTCGCTGATCACAGGTGTCGCTGATCCCAGGTGCTGCTGATTACAGGTGCTGCTGGTCACAGGTGCCGCTGATTACAGGTGCTGCTGGTCACAGGTGCTGCTGATCACAGGAGCCGCTGATTACAGGTGATGATCACAGGTGCTGCTGATCACAGGTGATGATCACAGGTGCTGCTGATCACAGGTGCTGCTGATCACAGGTGTCGCTGATCACAGGTGTCGCTGATCACAGGTGCTGCTGATCAGAGGTGCTGCTGATCACAGGTGTCGCTGATCACAAGTGCTGGTGCTGCTGATCACAGGTGCTGCTGGTCACAGGTGCTGCTGATCACAGGTGCTGCTGGTCACAGGTGCTGCTGGTCACAGGTGCTGCTGGTCACAGGTGCCGCTGATCACAGGTGTCGCTGATCACAAGTGCTGGTGCTGCTGATCACAGGTGCTGCTGGTCACAGGTGCTGCTGATCACAGGTGCTGCTGGTCACAGGTGCTGCTGGTCACAGGTGCTGCTGGTCACAGGTGCCGCTGATCACAGGTGTCGCTGATCACGTGTGCCGCTGATCACATGTGTCGCTGATCACAGGTGTCGCTGACCACAGGTGCTGCTGATCACAGGTGCTGCTGATCACAGGTGTCGCTGATCACAGGTGCTGCTGATCACAGGTGTCGCTGATCACAGGTGTCGCTGATCACAGGTGTCGCTGATCACAGGTGTCGCTGATCACAGGTGCCGCTGATCACAGGAGCCGCTGAGTACAGGTGATGATCACAGGTGTCGCTGATCACAGGTGTCGCTGATCCCAGGTGCTGCTGATCACAGGTGCTGCTGATCACAGGTGTCGCTGATCACAGGTGTCGCTGATCACAAGTGCTGCTGGTTACAGGTGCTGCTGGTTACAGGGGCTGCTGGTCACAGGTGCTGCTGATCACAGGTGTCGCTGATCACAGGTGTCGCTGATCACAGGTGCTGCTGATCAGAGGTGCTGCTGATCACAGGTGTTGCTGATCACAGGTGTCGCTGGTCACAGGTGCTGCTGGTCACAGGTGCTGCTGATCACAGGAGCCGCTGATTACAGGTGATGATCAATGGTGCTGCTTATCACAGGTGTCGCTGATCACAGGTGTCGCTGATCACAGGTGCTGCTGGTCACAGGTGCTGCTGGTCACAGGTGCTGCTGATCACAGGTGCTGCTGGTCACAGGTGCTGCTGGTCACAGGTGCTGCTGGTCACAGGTGCCGCTGATCACAGGTGTCGCTGATCACGTGTGCCGCTGATCACATGTGCCGTTGATCACAGGTGCCGCTGATCACAGGTGTCGCTGATCACAGGTGCTGCTAATCACAGGTGTCGTTGATCACAGGTGTCGCTGATCACAGGTGCTGCTGATCACAGGTGTCGCTAATCACAGGTGTCGCTGATCACAGGTGTCGCTGACCACAGGTGCTGCTGATCACAGGTGCTGCTGATCACAGGTGTCGCTGATCACAGGTGCTGCTGATCACAGGTGTCGCTGATCACAGGTGTCGCTGATCACAGGTTCTGCTGATCACTGGTGTCGCTGATCACAGGTGTCGCTGATGACAGGTTCCGCTGATCACAGGTGCTGCTGATCACAGGTGTCCCTTATCACAGGTGCTGCTGATCAGAGGTGTCGCTGATCACAGGTGTCGCTGATCACAGGTGCTGATCACAGGTGTCGCTGATTACAGGTGATGATCACAGGTGCTGCTGATCAATGGTGTCGCTAATCACAGGTGCTGCTGATCACAGGTGTCGCTGATCACAGGTGCCGCTGATCACAGGTGCCGCTGATCACAGGTGCCGCTGATCACAGATGCCGCTGATCACAGGTGCCGCTGATCACAGGTGCCGCTGATCACAGGTGCCGCTGATCACAGGTGCCGCTGATTACAGCTGATGATCACAGGTGCTGCTGATCACAGGTCCTGCTGATCACAGGTGTGGCTGATCACAGGTGCTGATCACAGGTGTCGCTGATCACAGGTTTCACTAATCTGAGGTGTCGCTGATCACAGGTGTCGCCTATCACAAGTGCTGGTGCTGCTGATCACAGGTGTCGCTGATCACAAGTGTCACTGATCACAGGTGCTGCTGATCACAGGTGCTGCTGATCACAGGTGTCGCTGATCACAGGTGCTGCTAATCACAGGTGTCGTTGATCACAGGTGTCGCTGATCACAGGTGCTGCTGATCACAGGTGTCGCTAATCACAGGTGTCGCTGATCACAGGTGTCGCTGACCACAGGTGCTGCTGATCACAGGTGCTGCTGATCACAGGTGTCGCTGATCACAGGTGCTGCTGATCACAGGTGTCGCTGATCACAGGTGTCGCTGATCACAGGTGTCGCTGATCACAGGTGTCGCTGATCACAGGTGCCGCTGATCACAGGAGCCGCTGATTACAGGTGCTGCTGATCACAGGTGTCACTGTTCACAGGTGTCGCTGTTAACAGGTGCTGCTGGTCACAGGTGCTGCTGGTCACAGGTGCTGCTGGTCACAAGTGTCGCTGATCACATGTGCCGTTGATCACAGGTGCCGCTGATCACAGGTGTCGCTGATCACAGGTGCTGCTAATCACAGGTGTCGTTGATCACAGGTGTCGCTGATCACAGGTGTCGCTGATCACAGGTGCTGCTGATCACAGGTGTCGCTAATCACAGGTGTCGCTGATCACAGGTGTCGCTGACCACAGGTGCTGCTGATCACAGGTGCTGCTGATCACAGGTGTCGCTGATCACAGGTGCTGCTGATCACAGGTGTCGCTGATCACAGGTGTCGCTGATCACAGGTGTCGCTGATCACAGGTGCCGCTGATCACAGGAGCCGCTGATTACAGGTGCTGCTGATCACAGGTGTCACTGTTCACAGGTTTCGCTGTTCACAGGTGTCGCTGATCCCAGGTGCTGCTGATCACAGGTGCTGCTGATCACAGGTGTCGCTGATCACAGGTGTCGCTGATCACGTGTGCTGCTGGTTACAGGTGCTGCTGGTTACAGGTGCTGCTGGTCACAGGTGCTGCTGATCACAGGAGCCGCTGATTACAGGTGATGATCACAGGTGCTGCTGATCACAGGTGATGATCACAGGTGCTGCTGATCACAGGTGCTGCTGATCACAGGTGTCGCTGATCACAGGTGTCGCTGATCACAGGTGCTGCTGATCAGAGGTGCTGCTGATCACAAGTGCTGGTGCTGCTGATCACAGGTGTTGCTGATCACAGGTGTTGCTGGTCACAGGTGCTGCTGGTCACAGGTGCTGCTGATCACAGGTGTCGCTGATCACAAGTGCTGGTGCTGCTGATCACAGGTGTTGCTGATCACAGGAGCCGCTGATTACAGGTGATGATCAATGGTGCTGCTTATCACAGGTGTTGCTGATCACAGGTGTCGCTGATCACAGATGTTGCTGGTCACAGGTGCTGCTGGTCACAGGTGCTGCTGGTCACAGGTGCTGCTGATCACAGGAGCCGCTGATTACAGGTGATGATCAATGGTGCTGCTTATCACAGGTGTTGCTGATCACAGGTGTCGCTGATCACAGATGTTGCTGGTCACAGGTGCTGCTGGTCACAGGTGCTGCTGGTCACAGGTGCCGCTGATCACAGGTGTCGCTGATCACGTGTGCCGCTGATCACATGTGCCGTTGATCACAGGTGCCGCTGATCACAGGTGTCGCTGATCACAGGTGCTGCTAATCACAGGTGTCGTTGATCACAGGTGTCGCTGATCACAGGTGCTGCTGATCACAAGTGTCGCTAATCACAGGTGTCGCTGATCACAGGTGTCGCTGACCACAGGTGCTGCTGATCACAGGTGCTGCTGATCACAGGTGTCGCTGATCACAGGTGCTGCTGATCACAGGCGTCGCTGATCACAGGTGTCGCTGATCACAGGTGTCGCTGATCACAGGTGCCGCTGATCACAGGAGCCGCTGATTACAGGTGATGATCACAGGTGTCGCTGATCACAGGTGTCGCTGATCCCAGGTGCTGCTGAGCACAGGTGCTGCTGATCACAGGTGTCGCTGATCACAGGTGATGATCACAGGTGCTGCTGATCACAGGTGATGATCACAGGTGCTGCTGATCACAGGTGTCGCTGATCACAGGTGCTGCTAATCACAGGTGTCGTTGATCACAGGTGTCGCTGATCACAGGTGTCGCTGATCACAGGTGTCGCTGATCACAGATGCTGCTGGTCACAGGTGCTGCTGATCACAGGTGCTGCTGGTCACAGGTGCTGCTGGTCACAGGTGCCGCTGATCACAGGTGTCGCTGATCACGTGTGCCGCTGATCACGTGTGCCGTTGATCACAGGTGCCGCTGATCACAGGTGTCGCTGTTAACAGGTGCTGCTGATCACAGGTGTCGCTGATCACAAGTGCTGGTGCTGCTGATCACAGTTTTCGCTGATCACAGGTGTCGCTGATCACAAGTGTCACTGATCACAGGTGCTGCTGATCACAGGTGCTGCTGATCACAGGTGTCGCTGATCACAGGTGCTGCTGATCACAGGTGTCGCTGATCACAGGTGCTGCTGATCACAGGTGTCGCTGATCACAGGTGTCGCTGATCACAGGTGCCGCTGATCACAGGAGCCGCTGATTACAGGTGATGATCACAGGTGTCGCTGATCACAGGTGATGATCACAGGTGCTGCTGATCACAGGTGCTGCTGATCACAGGTGTCGCTGATCACAGGTGTCGCTGATCACAGGTGCTGCTGATCACAGGTGTCGCTGATCACAGGTGCTGCTGATCACAGGTGCTGCTGATCACAGGTGTCGCTGACCACAGGTGCTGCTGATCGCAGGTGTCGCTGATCACAAGTGCTGGTGCTGCTGATCACAGGTATTGCTGATCACAGGTGATGATCACAGGTGCTGCTGACCACAGGTGCTGCTGACCACAGGTGTCGCTGATCACAGGTGTCGCTGATCACAGGTGCTGCTGATCACAGGTGCTGCTGATCACAGGTGCTGCTGATCACAGGTGTCGCTGACCACAGGTGCTGCTGATCGCAGGTGTCGCTGATCACAAGCGCAGCTGCTCACAGCTGCTGCTGGTCACAGGTTCAGCTGATCACAGGTGTTGCTGATCACAGGTGTCGCTGATCACAGGTGCTGCTAATCACAGGTGTCGTTGATCACAGGTGTCGCTGATCACAGGTGCTGCTGATCACAGGTGTCGCTAATCACAGGTGTCGCTGATCACAGGTTCGCTGACCACAGGTGCTGCTGATCACAGGTGCTGCTGATCACAGGTGTCGCTGATCACAGGTGCTGCTGATCACAGGTGTCGCTGATCACAGGTGTCGCTGATCACAGGTGTCGCTGATCACAGGTGCCGCTGATCACAGGAGCCGCTGATTACAGGTGATGATCACAGGTGTCGCTGATCACAGGTGTCGCTGATCCCAGGTGCTGCTGATCACAGGTGCTGCTGATCACAGGTGTCGCTGATCACAAGTGCTGCTGGTTACAGGTGCTGCTGGTTACAGGTGCTGCTGGTTACAGGTGCTGCTGGTCACAGGTGCTGCTGATCACAGGAGCCGCTGATTACAGGTGATGATCACAGGTGCTGCTGATCACAGGTGATGATCACAGGTGCTGCTGATCACAGGTGTCGCTGATAACAGGTGTCGCTGATCACAGGTGCTGCTGATCAGAGGTGCTGCTGATCACAGGTGTCGCTGATCACAAGTGCTGGTGCTGCTGATCACAGGTGTTGCTGATCACAGGTGTCGCTGGTCACAGGTGCTGCTGGTCACAGGTGCTGCTGATCACAGGAGCCGCTGATTACAGGTGATGATCACAGGTGCTGCTGATCACAGGTGATGATCACAGGTGCTGCTGATCACAGGTGTCGCTGATCACAGATGTTGCTGATCACAGGTGCTGCTGGTCACAGGTGCTGCTGGTCACAGGTGCTGCTGGTCACAGGTGTCGCTGATCACAGGTGCTGCTAATTACAGGTGTCGTTGATCACAGGTGTCGCTGATCACAGGTGCTGCTGATCACAAGTGTCGCTAATCACAGGTGTCGCTGATCACAGGTGTCGCTGACCACAGGTGCTGCTGATCACAGGTGCTGCTGATCACAGGTGTCGCTGATCACAGGTGCTGCTGATCACAGGTGTCGCTGATCACAGGTGTCGCTGATCACAGGTGTCGCTGATCACAGGTGCCGCTGATCACAGGAGCCGCTGATTACAGGTGATGATCACAGGTGTCGCTGATCACAGGTGTCGCTGATCCCAGGTGCTGCTGATCACAGGTGCTGCTGATCACAGGTGTCTCTGATCACGTGTGCTGCTGGTTACAGGTGCTGCTGGTTACAGGTGCTGCTGGTCACAGGTGCTGCTGATCACAGGAGCCGCTGATTACAGGTGATGATCACAGGTGCTGCTGATCACAGGTGATGATCACAGGTGCTGCTGATCACAGGTGCTGCTGATCACAGGTGCTGCTGATCACAGGTGCTGCTGATCACAGGTGTCGCTGATCACAGATGTTGCTGGTCACAGGTGCTGCTGGTCACAGGTGCTGCTGATCATAGGTGTCGCTGATCCCAGGTGTCGCTGATCACAGGTGCTGCTGATCACAGGTGTCGCTGATCACAGGTGTCGCTGATCACAAGTGCTGCTGGTTACAGGTGCTGCTGGTCACAGGTGCTGCTGTCACAGGAGCTGCTAATTATAGGTGATGATCACAGGTGCTGCTGATCACAGGTGATGATCACAGGTGCTGCTGATCACAGGTGCTGCTGATCACAGGTGTCGCTGATCACAGGTGTCACTGATCACAGGTGCTGCTGATCAGAGGTGCTGCTGATCACAGGTGTTGCTGATCACGAGTGCTGGTGCTGCTGATCACAGGTGTTGCTGATCACAGGTGTCGCTGGTCACAGGTGCTGCTGGTCACAGGTGCTGCTGATCACAGGAGCCGCTGATTACAGGTGATGATCAATGGTGCTGCTTATCACAGGTGTTGCTGATCACAGGTGTCGCTGATCACAGGTGCCGCTGATCACAGGAGCCGCTGATTACAGGTGATGATCACAGGTGCTGCTGATCACAGGTGATGATCACAGGTACTGCTGATCACAGGTGCTGCTGATCACAGGTGTCGCTGATCACAGGTGTCGCTGATCACAGGTGCTGCTGATCAGAGGTGCTGCTGATCACAGGTGTCGCTGATCACAAGTGCTTGTGCTGCTGATCACAGGTGTTGCTGATCACAGGTGTCGCTGGTCACAGGTGCTGCTGGTCACAGGTGCTGCTGATCACAGGAGCCGCTGATTACAGGTGATGATCAATGGTGCTGCTTATCACAGGTGTTGCTGATCACAGGTGTCGCTGATCACAGATGTTGCTGGTCACAGGTGCTGCTAGTCACAGGTGCTGCTGGTCACAGGTGCCGCTGATCACAGGTGTCGCTGATCACGTGTGCCGCTGATCACATGTGCCGTTGATCACAGGTGCCGCTGATCACAGGTGTCGCTGTTAACAGGTGCTGCTGATCACAGGTGTCGCTGATCACAGGTTTCACTAATCTGAGGTGTCGCTGATCACAGGTGTCGCTGATCATAAGTGCTGGTGCTGCTGATCTCAGGTGTCGCTGATCACAGGTGTCGCTGATCACAAGTGTCACTGATCACAGGTGCTGCTGATCACAGGTGCTGCTGATCACAGGTGTCGCTGATCACAGGTGCTGCTGATCACAGGTGTCGCTGATCACAGGTGCTGCTGATCACAGGTGTCGCTGATCACAGGTGTCGCTGATCACAGGTGCCGCTGATCACAGGAGCCGCTGATTACAGGTGATGATCACAGGTGTCGCTGATCACAGATGTCGCTGATCCCAGGTGCTGCTGATCGCAGGTGCTGCTGATCACAGGTGTCGCTGATCACAGGTGTCACTGATCACAGGTGTCGCTGACCACAGGTGTCGCTGATCACAGGTGCTGCTGATCACAGGTGCTGCTGATCACAGGTGCTGCTGATCACAGGTGCTGCTGATCGCAGGTGTCGCTGATCACAAGCGCAGCTGGTCACAGGTGCTGCTGGTCACAGGTTCTGCTGGTCACAGGTGCTGCTGATTACAGGTGATGATCACAGGTGCTGCTTATCACAGGTGATGCTGATCACAGGTGTCATTGATCAGAGGTGTCGCTGATCACAGGTGTCGCTGATCACAGGTGTCGCTGATCTCAAGTGTCACTGATCACAGGTGCTGCTGATCACAGGTGCTGCTGATCACAGGTGTCGCTGATCACAGGTGCTGCTAATCACAGGTGTCGTTGATCACAGGTGTCGCTGATCACAGGTGCTGCTGATCACAGGTGTCGCTAATCACAGGTGTCGCTGATCACAGGTGTCGCTGACCACAGGTGTCGCTGACCACAGGTGCTGCTGATCACAGGTGCTGCTGATCACAGGTGTCGCTGATCACAGGTGCTGCTGATCACAGGTGTCGCTGATCACAGGTGCTGCTGATCACAGGTGTCGCTGATCACAGGTGTCGCTGATCACAGGTGCTGCTGATCACAGGTGTCGCTGATCACAGGTGTCGCTGATCACAGGTGTCGCTGATCACAGGTGCCGCTGATCACAGGAGCCGCTGATCACAGGTGCTGCTGATCACAGGAGCCGCTGATCACAGGTGCTGCTGATCACAGGTGTCGCTGATCACAGGTGTCGCTGATCACAAGTGCTGCTGGTTACAGGTGTCGCTGATCACAGGTGCTGCTGATCACAGGTGTCGCTGATCACAGGTGTCGCTGATCCCAGGTGCTGCTGATTACAGGTGCTGCTGGTCACAGGTGCCGCTGATTACAGGTGCTGCTGGTCACAGGTGCTGCTGATCACAGGAGCCGCTGATTACAGGTGATGATCACAGGTGCTGCTGATCACAGGTGATGATCACAGGTGCTGCTGATCACAGGTGCTGCTGATCACAGGTGTCGCTGATCACAGGTGTCGCTGATCACAGGTGCTGCTGATCAGAGGTGCTGCTGATCACAGGTGTCGCTGATCACAAGTGCTGGTGCTGCTGATCACAGGTGCTGCTGGTCACAGGTGCTGCTGATCACAGGTGCTGCTGGTCACAGGTGCTGCTGGTCACAGGTGCTGCTGGTCACAGGTGCCGCTGATCACAGGTGTCGCTGATCACAAGTGCTGGTGCTGCTGATCACAGGTGCTGCTGGTCACAGGTGCTGCTGATCACAGGTGCTGCTGGTCACAGGTGCTGCTGGTCACAGGTGTCGCTGATCACAGGTGTCGCTGACCACAGGTGCTGCTGATCACAGGTGCTGCTGATCACAGGTGTCGCTGATCACAGGTGCTGCTGATCACAGGTGTCGCTGATCACAGGTGTCGCTGATCACAGGTGTCGCTGATCACAGGTGCCGCTGATCACAGGAGCCGCTGAGTACAGGTGATGATCACAGGTGTCGCTGATCACAGGTGTCGCTGATCCCAGGTGCTGCTGATCACAGGTGCTGCTGATCACAGGTGTCGCTGATCACAGGTGTCGCTGATCACAAGTGCTGCTGGTTACAGGTGCTGCTGGTTACAGGTGCTGCTGGTTACAGGGGCTGCTGGTCACAGGTGCTGCTGATCACAGGTGTCGCTGATCACAGGTGTCGCTGATCACAGGTGCTGCTGATCACAAGTGCTGGTGCTGCTGATCACAGGTGTTGCTGATCACAGGTGTCGCTGGTCACAGGTGCTGCTGGTCACAGGTGCTGCTGATCACAGGAGCCGCTGATTACAGGTGATGATCAATGGTGCTGCTTATCACAGGTGTTGCTGATCACAGGTGTCGCTGATCACAGGTGCTGCTGGTCACAGGTGCTGCTGGTTACAGGTGTCGCTGATCACAGGTGCTGCTGATCACAGGTGTCGCTGATCACAGGTGTCGCTGATCCCAGGTGCTGCTGATTACAGGTGCTGCTGGTCACAGGTGCCGCTGATTACAGGTGCTGCTGGTCACAGGTGCTGCTGATCACAGGAGCCGCTGATTACAGGTGATGATCACAGGTGCTGCTGATCACAGGTGATGATCACAGGTGCTGCTGATCACAGGTGCTGCTGATCACAGGTGTCGCTGATCACAGGTGTCGCTGATCACAGGTGCTGCTGATCAGAGGTGCTGCTGATCACAGGTGTCGCTGATCACAAGTGCTGGTGCTGCTGATCACAGGTGCTGCTGGTCACAGGTGCTGCTGATCACAGGTGCTGCTGGTCACAGGTGCTGCTGGTCACAGGTGCTGCTGGTCACAGGTGCCGCTGATCACAGGTGTCGCTGATCACAAGTGCTGGTGCTGCTGATCACAGGTGCTGCTGGTCACAGGTGCTGCTGATCACAGGTGCTGCTGGTCACAGGTGCTGCTGGTCACAGGTGTCGCTGATCACAGGTGTCGCTGACCACAGGTGCTGCTGATCACAGGTGCTGCTGATCACAGGTGTCGCTGATCACAGGTGCTGCTGATCACAGGTGTCGCTGATCACAGGTGTCGCTGATCACAGGTGTCGCTGATCACAGGTGCCGCTGATCACAGGAGCCGCTGAGTACAGGTGATGATCACAGGTGTCGCTGATCACAGGTGTCGCTGATCCCAGGTGCTGCTGATCACAGGTGCTGCTGATCACAGGTGTCGCTGATCACAGGTGTCGCTGATCACAAGTGCTGCTGGTTACAGGTGCTGCTGGTTACAGGTGCTGCTGGTTACAGGGGCTGCTGGTCACAGGTGCTGCTGATCACAGGTGTCGCTGATCACAGGTGTCGCTGATCACAGGTGCTGCTGATCAGAGGTGCTGCTGATCACAGGTGTTGCTGATCACAAGTGCTGGTGCTGCTGATCACAGGTGTCGCTGATCACAGGTGTCGCTGGTCACAGGTGCTGCTGGTCACAGGTGCTGCTGATCACAGGAGCCGCTGATTACAGGTGATGATCAATGGTGCTGCTTATCACAGGTGTTGCTGATCACAGGTGTCGCTGATCACAGGTGCTGCTGGTCACAGGTGCTGCTGGTCACAGGTGCCGCTGATCACAGGTGTCGCTGATCACGTGTGCCGCTGATCACATGTGCCGTTGATCACAGGTGCCGCTGATCACAGGTGTCGCTGATCACAGGTGCTGCTAATCACAGGTGTCGTTGATCACAGGTGTCGCTGATCACAGGTGCTGCTGATCACAGGTGTCGCTAATCACAGGTGTCGCTGATCACAGGTGTCGCTGACCACAGGTGCTGCTGATCACAGGTGCTGCTGATCACAGGTGCTGCTGATCACAGGTGCTGCTGGTCACAGGTGCTGCTGGTCACAGGTGCTGCTGATCACATGTGCCGTTGATCACAGGTGCCGCTGATCACAGGTGTCGCTGTTAACAGGTGCCGCTGATCACAGGTGTCGCTGATCACAGGTTTCACTAATCTGAGGTGTCGCTGATCACAGGTGTCGCTGATCACAAGTGCTGGTGCTGCTGATCACAGGTGTCGCTGATCACAGGTGTCGCTGATCACAAGTGTCACTGATCACAGGTGCTGCTGATCACAGGTGCTGCTGATCACAGGTGTCGCTGGTCACAGGTGCTGCTAATCACAGGTGTCGTTGATCACAGGTGTCGCTGATCACAGGTGTCGCTGATCACAGGTGCTGCTGATCACAGGTGTCGCTAATCACAGGTGTCGCTGATCACAGGTGTCGCTGACCACAGGTGCTGCTGATCACAGGTGCTGCTGATCACAGGTGTCGCTGATCACAGGTGCTGCTGATCACAGGTGTCGCTGATCACAGGTGTCGCTGATCACAGGTGTCGCTGATCACAGGTGCCGCTGATCACAGGAGCCGCTGATTACAGGTGATGATCACAGGTGTCGCTGATCACAGGTGTCGCTGATCCCAGGTGCTGCTGATCACAGGTGCTGCTGATCACAGGTGTCGCTGATCACAGGTGTCGCTGATCACAAGTGCTGCTGGTTACAGGTGCTGCTGGTTACAGGTGTCGCTGGTCACAGGTGCTGCTGGTCACAGGTGCTGCTGATCACAGGTGTCGCTGATCACAGGTGCTGCTAATCACAGGTGTCGTTGATCACAGGTGTCGCTGATCACAGGTGCTGCTGATCACAGGTGTCGCTAATCACAGGTGTCGCTGATCACAGGTGTCGCTGACCACAGGTGTCGCTGACCACAGGTGCTGCTGATCACAGGTGCTGCTGATCACAGGTGTCGCTGATCACAGGTGCTGCTGATCACAGGTGTCGCTGATCACAGGTGCTGCTGATCACAGGTGTCGCTGATCACAGGTGTCGCTGATCACAGGTGCCGCTGATCACAGGAGCCGCTGATCACAGGTGCTGCTGATCACAGGTGTCGCTGATCACAGGTGTCGCTGATCACAAGTGCTGCTGGTTACAGGTGTCGCTGATCACAGGTGCTGCTGATCACAGGTGTCGCTGATCACAGGTGTCGCTGATCCCAGGTGCTGCTGATCACAGGTGCTGCTGATCACAGGTGTCGCTGATCACAGGTGTCGCTGATCACAAGTGCTGCTGGTTACAGGTGCTGCTGGTCACAGGTGCTGCTGATCACAGGAGCCGCTGATTACAGGTGCTGCTGGTCACAGGTGCCGCTGATTACAGGTGCTGCTGGTCACAGGTGCTGCTGATCACAGGAGCCGCTGATTACAGGTGATGATCACAGGTGCTGCTGATCACAGGTGATGATCACAGGTGCTGCTGATCACAGGTGCTGCTGATCACAGGTGTCGCTGATCACAGGTGTCGCTGGTCACAGGTGCTGCTGGTCACAGGTGCTGCTGATCACAGGAGCCGCTGATTACAGGTGATGATCACAGGTGCTGCTGATCACAGGTGATGATCACAGGTGCTGCTGATCACAGGTGCTGCTGATCACAGGTGCTGCTGATCACAGGTGTCGCTGATCACAGGTGTCGCTGGTCACAGGTGCTGCTGATCACAGGTGATGATCACAGGTGCTGCTGATCACAGGTGCTGCTGGTCACAGGTGCTGCTGATCACAGGAGCCGCTGATTACAGGTGATGATCAATGGTGCTGCTTATCACAGGGGTTGCTGATCACAGGTGCTGCTGATCACAGGTGCTGCTGATCACAGGTGCTGCTGGTCACAGGTGCTGCTGGTCACAGGTGCTGCTGATCACAGGTGCTGCTGGTCACAGGTGCTGCTGGTCACAGGTGTCGCTGATCACGTGTGCCGCTGATCACGTGTGCCGCTGATCACATGTGCCGTTGATCACAGGTGTCGCTGATCACAGGTGTCGCTGACCACAGGTGCTGCTGATCACAGGTGCTGCTGATCACAGGTGTCGCTGATCACAGGTGCTGCTGATCACAGGTGTCGCTGATCACAGGTGTCGCTGATCACAGGTGTCGCTGATCACAGGTGCCGCTGATCACAGGAGCCGCTGAGTACAGGTGATGATCACAGGTGTCGCTGATCACAGGTGTCGCTGATCCCAGGTGCTGCTGATCACAGGTGCTGCTGATCACAGGTGTCGCTGATCACAGGTGTCGCTGATCACGTGTGCTGCTGGTTACAGGTGCTGCTGGTTACAGGTGCTGCTGGTCACAGGTGCTGCTGATCACAGGAGCCGCTGATTACAGGTGATGATCACAGGTGCTGCTGATCACAGGTGATGATCACAGGTGCTGCTGATCACAGGTGCTGCTGATCACAGGTGTCGCTGATCACAGGTGTCGCTGATCACAGGTGCTGCTGATCAGAGGTGCTGCTGATCACAGGTGTTGCTGATCACAGGTGCTGCTGGTCACAGGTGCTGCTGATCACAGGAGCCGCTGATTACAGGTGATGATCAATGGTGCTGCTTATCACAGGTGTTGCTGATCACAGGTGCTGCTGGTCACAGGTGCTGCTGGTCACAGGTGCTGCTGGTCACAGGTGCCGCTGATCACAGGTGTCGCTGATCACGTGTGCCGCTGATCACATGTGCCGTTGATCACAGGTGCCGCTGATCACAGGTGCTGCTAATCACAGGTGTCGTTGATCACAGGTGTCGCTGATTACAGGTGCTGCTGATCACAGGTGTCGTTGATCACAGGTGTCGCTGATCACAGGTGCTGCTGATCACAGGTGTCGCTAATCACAGGTGTCGCTGATCACAGGTGTCGCTGACCACAGGTGCTGCTGATCACAGGTGCTGCTGATCACAGGTGTCGCTGATCACAGGTGCTGCTGATCACAGGTGTCGCTGATCACAGGTGTCGCTGATCACAGGTGTCGCTGATCACAGGTTCTGCTGATCACTGGTGTCGCTGATCACAGGTGTCGCTGATCACAGGTGCTGCTGATCACAGGTGTCCCTTATCACAGGTGCTGCTGATCAGAGGTGTCGCTGATCAGAGGTGTCGCTGATCACAGGTGTCGCTGATCACAGGTGCTGATCACAGGTGTCGCTGATTACAGGTGATGATCACAGGTGCTGCTGATCACAGGTGTCGCTAATCACAGGTGCTGCTGATCACAGATGCCGCTGATCACAGGTGCCGCTGATCACAGGTGCCGCTGATCACAGGTGCCGCTGATCACAGGTGCCGCTGATCACAGGTGCCGCTGATCACAGGTGCCGCTGATTACAGCTGATGATCACAGGTGCTGCTGATCACAGGTCCTGCTGATCACAGGTGTGGCTGATCACAGGTGCTGATCACAGGTGCCGCTGATCACAGGTGCCGCTAATCTCAGGTGCTGATCACAGGTGCCGCTGATCACAGGTGCCGCTAATCTCAGGTGCTGATCACAGGTGTGGCTGATCACAGGTGCTGATCACAGGTGCTGCTGATCACCGGTGCCGCTGATCACAGGTGTCGCTGAACACAAGTGCTGCTGGTCACAGGTGCTGCTGGTCACAGGTGCTGCTGGTCACAGGTGCTGCTGGTCACAGGTGCTGCTGGTCACAGGTGCTGCTGATCACAGGTGCTGCTGGTCACAGGTGCTGCTGATCACATGTGCCGTTGATCACAGGTGCCGCTGATCACAGGTGTCGCTGTTAACAGGTGCCGCTGATCACAGGTGTCGCTGATCACAGGTTTCACTAATCTGAGGTGTCGCTGATCACAGGTGTCGCTGATCACAAGTGCTGGTGCTGCTGATCACAGGTGTCGCTGATCACAGGTGTCGCTGATCACAAGTGTCACTGATCACAGGTGCTGCTGATCACAGGTGCTGCTGATCACAGGTGCTGCTGATCACAGGTGTCGCTGATCACAGGTGCTGCTAATCACAGGTGTCGTTGATCACAGGTGTCGCTGATCACAGGTGTCGCTGATCACAGGTGCTGCTGATCACAGGTGTCGCTAATCACAGGTGTCGCTGATCACAGGTGTCGCTGACCACAGGTGCTGCTGATCACAGGTGCTGCTGATCACAGGTGTCGCTGATCACAGGTGTCGCTGATCACAGGTGCTGCTGATCACAGGTGTCGCTGATCACAGGTGCCGCTGATCACAGGAGCCGCTGATTACAGGTGATGATCACAGGTGTCGCTGATCACAGGTGTCGCTGATCCCAGGTGCTGCTGATCACAGGTGCTGCTGATCACAGGTGTCGCTGATCACAGGTGTCGCTGATCACAAGTGCTGCTGGTTACAGGTGCTGCTGGTCACAGGTGTCGCTGATCACAGATGTTGCTGGTCACAGGTGCTGCTGGTCACAGGTGCTGCTGGTCACAGGTGCTGCTGGTCACAGGTGCTGCTGGTCACAGGTGCCGCTGATCACATGTGCCGTTGATCACAGGTGTCGCTGATCACAGGTGTCGCTGACCACAGGTGCTGCTGATCACAGGTGCTGCTGATCACAGGTGTCGCTGATCACAGGTGCTGCTGATCACAGGTGTCGCTGATCACAGGTGTCGCTGATCACAGGTGCCGCTGATCACAGGAGCCGCTGATTACAGGTGATGATCACAGGTGCTGCTGATCACAGGTGTCGCTGATCACAGGTGTCGCTGATCACAAGTGCTGCTGATCACAAGTGTCGCTAATCACAGGTGTCGCTGATCACAGGTGTCGCTGACCACAGGTGCTGCTGATCACAGGTGCTGCTGATCACAGGTGCTGCTGATCACAGGTGTCGCTGATCACAGGTGCTGCTGATCACAGGTGTCGCTGATCACAGGTTCTGCTGATCACTGGTGTCGCTGATCACAGGTGTCGCTGATCACAGGTTCTGCTGATCACTGGTGTCGCTGATCACAGGTGTCGCTGATCACAGGTTCCGCTGATCACAGGTGCTGCTGATCACAGGTGTTCGTTATCACAGGTGCTGCTGATCAGAGGTGTCGCTGATCAGAGGTGTCGCTGATCAGAGGTGTCGCTGATCACAGGTGTCGCTGATCACAGGTGTCGCTGATCACAGGTGCTGATCACAGGTGTCGCTGATTACAGGTGATGATCACAGGTGCTGCTGATCACAGGTGTCGCTGATCACAGATGTTGCTGGTCACAGGTGCTGCTGGTCACAGGTGCTGCTGGTCACAGGTGCTGCTGGTCACAGGTGCTGCTGGTCACAGGTGCCGCTGATCACAGGTGTCGCTGATCACAGGTGTCGCTGATCACAGGTGCTGCTAATCACAGGTGTCGCTAATCACAGGTGTCGCTGATCACAGGTATCGCTGACCACAGGTGCTGCTGATCACAGGTGCTGCTGATCACAGGTGCTGCTGATCACAGGTGCTGCTGATCACAGGTGTCGCTGATCACAGGTGTCGCTGATCACAGGTTCTGCTGATCACTGGTGTCGCTGATCACAGGTGTCGCTGATGACAGGTTGCGCTGATCACAGGTGTCCCTTATCACAGGTGCTGCTGATCACAGGTGTCCCTTATCACAGGTGCTGCTGATCACAGGTGCTGCTGATCACAGGTGCTGCTGATCAGAGGTGTCGCTGATCACAGGTGTCGCTGATCACAGGTGCTGATCACAGGTGTCGCTGATTACAGGTGATGATCACAGGTGCTGCTGATCACAGGTGTCGCTAATCACAGGTGCTGCTGATCACAGGTGTCGCTGATCACAGGTGCTGCTGATCACAGGTGTCGCTGATCACAGGTGCTGATCACAGGTGTCGCTGATTACAGGTGATGATCACAGGTGCTGCTGATCACAGGTCCTGCTAAGCACAGGTGTGGCTGATCACAGGTGCTGATCACAGGTGCTGCTGATCACAGGTGTCGCTGATCACAGGTCCTGCTGATCACAGGTGCTGCTGATCACAGGTGCTGCTGATCACAGGTGCTGCTGATCACAGGTGCTGCTGATCACAGGTGCTGCTGATCACAGGTGCTGCTGATCACCGGTGCCGCTGATCACAGGTGTCGCTGAACACAAGTGCTGCTGGTCACAGGTGCTGCTGATCACAGGTGCTGCTGGTCACAGGTGCTGCTGGTCACATGTGTCGCTGGTCTCATGTGTCGCTGGTCACAGGTGTCGTTGATCACAGGTGTCGCTGATCACAGGTGCCGCTGATCACAGGTGTCACTTTTAACAGGTGCTGCTGATCACAGTTGTCGCTGATCACAGGTTTCACTTATCTGAAATGTCGCTGATCACAGGTGTCGCTGATCACAAGTGCTGATGCTGCTAATCACAGGTGTCGTTGATCACAGGTGCCGCTGATCACAGGTGCCGCTGATCACAGGTGCTGCTGATCACAGGTGCTGCTGATCACAGGTGGCGCTGATCACATGGTGTCGCTGATCACAGGTGCTGCTGATCACAGGTGCTGCTGATCACAGGTGTCGCTGATCACAGGTGCCGCTGATTACAGGTGCCGCTGATTACAGGTGATGATCACAGGTGCTGCTTATCACAGGTGTTGCTGATCACAGGTGATGATCACAGGTGCTGCTGACCACAGGTGCTGCTGATCACAGGTGCTGCTGATCACAGGTGTCGCTGATCACAGGTGTCGCTGATCACAGGTGTCGCTGATCACAGGTGCTGCTGATCATAGGTGTCGCTGATCACAGGTGTTGCTGATCACAGGTGCTGCTGATCACAGGTGTCGCTGATCACAAGCGCTGCTGATCACAAGTGCTGCTGGTCACAGGTGCTGCTGATCACAGAAGCCGCTGATTACAGGTGATGATCACAGGTGCTGCTTATCACAGGTGTTGCTGATCACAGGTGATGATCACAGGTGCTGCTGATCACAGGTGTCGCTGATCACAGATGCAGCTGATCACAGGTGTCGCTGATCAAGGTGCTGCTGGTGACAGGTGCCGCTGATCACAGGTGCTGCTAATCACAGGTGCCGCTGATCACATGTACTGTCCATCTGAGCTGTTTATATTAGAAACATCAGGGTAGAGTTTCTCCTAGTCCGTGCTTGCTTTCCAGTGCAATTCCCCCGAAATCAGCCAAACCAGCACATAAGATCACTGAACTTCAAGCGCCAGTTACGTCCAGCGCAAGTCTATTTTTTGTGATCATTTGCACCTGTTTAAAAAACATCGCGCTGGAAACCAGCCCCGCCTACTGGCCCAGATCGAATTAATCACCATGGCGAGCTTCCGCTAATTGCGTTTGTTTGCGGGCCTTCGGAGAGGCTCTGTAAATTAAGCTTGATTTTGAGGCGCTCTAATAGGCACCTTTTAAAAGATTTGAAGATTTAAAAATGTTTAATTTACTAACAAACTGACTAGTGTACACCAATCTATCTAGTAAATGGTTCAGTATAGTTTCTTAGTGTGATTTTCACTTATTTAAAATCAGGTTACTCGGTGATGGACTAGACACTCTTATTAAAAATGCTTAAATTTTGTGATCAACCCATTTTCAGCTGTATTAATAAAATTGCACCAGGTTACCACTTAAATATCTCAAGCAATATTTTTTAATGCAAGATAAAAAAGCAATATGTTCTAAAATGCTGCCCGATTGCGCTGGTTCATGGAAGATTTTACATTTGTGATTATGCAAATGAATTTGAGCGGAAATCAAAACTTCACTTTGGAAAACTAGCGCAATTTGCCCCCGGATTGCTGATTGCGCCCAAAGCGGAATATCCACTTTTAAAAATAAATGTTGGAAAAATCTCTAACTGTTGAGAGGTATAAATATCCAGTTTTATGGGACCGGTCGAGACCTTAAAGCACTAAATCATTGGGTAAATTTAATCATGTTATTCCAAAATATTACTTTTACATTTTTTAAATGTAGTTCAGTACTCTATTTAGAGCATTAGAAATTTCAATTAGAGGAGAAGTGGCAGACTAAATTAATTTTCAAAAAACATTTTGAGTGGTCAACAAATTGTTACAGTGAAATGTTGAATTGTATAGGTAGGGTTTTCCATTGTAAAATATTGAGGTGTTCAGTTCGAATTTTTCTATTCTGACATGTTAACATATAGGTTTTCCATTGTAAAAACATGGCACAAGGAGTAAAGTTAATGTTTACAGCAAGTGCGCTCAATGTAAAAAAAAAACTTTTGTTGCTTAATTTCCCCAGAAGCATGGAACCAGCTGGGTCCTTCAACCTACTCAGCTGATAGGTGGCTTCCTGCAGCCAGGTGGCTCTGAATTGACTTGTAGAGCAGCATTCACAGTGGCTGCTTCTAATCCACAGCCTGAATTGCTGAACATTCTGGGTTATAAAGATGTGTGATGGTTGGTGGCAACAGTGTAGATTTATATGAGAAATATTGGATCAAAAATACACACTAAACAGATTTTTTCATCAAATGTTTTTCTCAAATGTATTTCAATTTTAATAAAACCATCTGTGCTGTGGATTGCAATGTTATTTTTTTTTTAATTGGGCCTGCTGTTCTCTCAGAATTCTTGAGTGGAACTGGATTTGTGCATAGAGCTTTGCTTTTTGGGGCTTATTCTTCTTTTGCACCAAATTCAGTGCTTTAATGGTGCTTTGATAGTATTTAAAAGTAGCAATTACTAAAAAGTAAAAATTGGAGCAAATTAGAGGTGAAAACAGGAGCCCTTAACTAGTTTCAGTCTCACACTGTACAGATGGAAGGAGCAGGCATTAAAGCAAAGGAATGTGGTGGAGTGGAGAGAGAGGGATGGAACCTTGAATTCTGTTTGAGTTGAATGCCATTCTACTGAATCGCTTTTCATTCTGCATACCAGAATTTAACGTTTGTGCAAAAAAATAAATCAGTGATCAGGTATTGCATGCAGCATTTTAGATTTTGTAAGATTTGGATCACAGGTCACACACAGATTACCCAAAGGGTCTTCGGAGTTGTAGAGCTTTTTATTAAAGAGCCACAGTTTAAAGCATAATCAGATATTACTACATGCGATTGAAATAGATACAGTAGACATACAACCCGTGACAGATGAGGGCGATCTACGGCCCTGGAATGGAATGAAACAACCGGATGGACGGTTGTTGGAGGTGTTAGACCATCAGCCACCCCAGAGGCTAAACTTGACCAAGGTGTTAGGCCGTAGCCACCTCGGGGAAGACTTCGCCCCTAACTACCTGATTTCCTCTCTCGGTCATCTATATTTATGCTTATTTCGGTGGGCTGGTGATTGCCTGGTGTCAATCATTTGTTCCCCATCCTATTGTCCAATTACACGGGAGAGGCTACCTATGACAGCCCCCTCCCAGCCTCATGAGGTCATATTCCTCCTTATCTCTGTTCTAAAGGTCTTGTTGCCCTCTTGTAGACAGCTTTTTCATCCTACAGCTCCTTGCTGTATCCCTTATCAGCCCTAGTTATGCCCACACAAAGGCCTGTTTTTGTGTTCTGACCTCGTAATTCAACTCTCTGTACAGCTATTTTTCTGACATGACTGGAATCTTTCTATGTCATCAACTTAGGCAAACTGCTGACCTAGGGAACCCGTAACAGACTATTATTTCTTTCAATCTGCGATTTCTTACAATTTATCAGTGTTAATGAATAAACACTGATTTCAAAACCTTTCCCTCCCAGGTCGGGTAGGGAGAGGTGTTCGCAGTTTGACCCCAAAACTAGGAAAAGCTTAATATGTTTTTAAAGTATTTATGATTCACAGTGAGCTTAATACAGAAAAAAACCACTACTTAACTTGCATAAACACACTTGAAACCTTTTAAAAGCTTTTTAGTGCCAGGATTTTTATACATCTGGAGGAGGGAGGACCGAACACAAAATGTCCCATATTTAGATCTTTCTCTTAATATGTTGAAAAATATTCAATTCAACTAAAGCAAGTTTCAGAATTGGTTCTTAAAGAGTGCAAACCTATTTTTTAAAAAAAGCTTTAATAGGCTAAGGGTACATTTATACTGCAACTGCAGTGTCAGTGTGAAGTGATTTAACTTCACACTGATGCCGCAGTTATAGTGTGAATGCAGCCTATATCTGGAGTCAAGGCCTGAGCTGACACTGGAACAAAGTGGAGTAAGACTTCACGAAGAAAGGAATGTCACTTGGTTTCACTTTGGAGCTTGTTAAAGAAAGAACTTGTATTTATATAGAACCTTCCATGACCTCAGGATGACCCAAAGTGCTTCACAGCCAATTAGGTAGATTCTAGATTCTAGAACGGTTCCAATGGATTGGAAGGTAGCAAGTGTAACCCCGCTGTTAAAGAAAGGCAGGAGAGAGAAAACAGGGAGCCATAGGCCAGTTAGCCTGACATCAGTAGTAGGGAAAATGCTACAATCTATTATTAAGGTTGTGGTAACAGGGCACTTGGAAAATCACAATATGATTAGGCAGAGTGAACACAGTTTTATGAAAGGGAAATCGTGTTTGACAAATCTATTCGCGTTTTTTGAGGGTGTAACAAGCAGGATAGATAAGGGGGACCAATAGATGTAATATATTTGGATTTTCAGAAGGCATTTGATAAGGTGCCACACAAGAGGTTGTTATACAAGATTAGCACATGGGATTGGGGCTAATATATTAGCATGGATTGAGGATTGGTTAACGGACAGAAAACAAGAGTAGGAATAAACATGTAATTTTCAGGATGGCAGGGTGTAACTAGTGGAGTGCCGCAAGGATCAGTGCTTGGGCATCAGCTATTTACAAACTATATCAATGACTTAGATGAGGGGACCGTGTAAAATAACCAAGTTTGCTGATGATACAAAGCTAGGTGGGAAAGTAAGCAGTGAGGAGGACGCAAAGAGGCTGCAAAGGGATGTAGACAGGTTATGTGATTCGTCAAGAAGGTGGCAGATGGATTATAATATGGGGAAGTGTGAAATTATCCACTTTGGTAGGAAGAATGGAAAAGCAGAATATTTTTTAAAAGGTGAGAGACTAGTAAATGTTGGTATTTAAAGGGATTTGGGGATACATGTACACGAAAATCACAGGATGTTAACATGCAGGTACAGCAAGCAATTAGGAAAACAAATGGCATGTTGGCCTTTATTGCAAGGGGGTTGGAGTGTAAGAGTAAGGAAGTCTTGCTACAATTAGAGAGGGCTTTGGTGAGACCACACCTGGAGTACTGTGTACAGTTTTGGTCTCCTTACCGAAGGAAGGATATACTTGCCTTAGAGGGGGTGCAACGAAGGTTAACTAGTTTGATTCCTGTGATGAGAGGGCTGTCGTATGAGGAGAGATTGAGTAGAATGGGCCTATATTCTCTGGAGTTTAGAAGAATGAGAGATGATCTCATTGAAACGTATAAAATTCTTAGAGGGTTTGACAGGGTAGATGCTGAGAGGCTGTTTCTCCTGGCTGGAGAGTCTAGAACTAGGGGTCATAGTCTCAGGATAAGGGGTCAGCCATTTAGGACTGAGATGAGGAGAAATTTCTTCACTCAGAGGATTGTGAATCTTTGGAATTCTCTACCCCTGAGAGTTGTGGATTCTCAGTCGTTGAGTATATTCAAGACTGAGATCGATAGATTTTTGGGCACTAAGGAAATTAAGGGATATGGAGATAGGGTGGGAAAGTGGAGTTGATGTAGAAGTTCAGCCATGATCTTATTGAATGGTGGAGCAGGCCTGAGGGGCTTTATGGCCTACACCTGCTCCTATTTCTTATGTTTTTAAATACTTTTGAAGTGTAGTCACTGTTGTATTGTAGCGAAACACAGCAGCCAATTTGGGCAGGGCAGAATTTAGTGACCATACAATCTGTTTTAGTGATGTTGGTTGAGAGATAAATATGATGAAGACCTGACTACCTGATTTACACTACACAGGGCCGATTTTAACTCTCCGCCTGGTGTACACGGGATGATAGCAGCCTGAAAATAGGTTTGGGCCACTTACTGCACTGGTTACACTGCCGCTCTGTCCCCCGCCATCTTGGCTAAGGTCGTGCAAAGAGTACCAACCTATTTCAGATAAGAGATCACTTGCACTTTTGAGGTACAAATGAGAACAGCATGCGCTGTGAACACTCCGCACATTTGTTGAGCGATCGAGCCAGATCCTTAAAGGGTCCACTGGGGGGAAGTTTAAAAAACAGTCCAGAGACATTTTAACTTTTATTTTTTTGGGGGCCAGGAGAAGGACGAGGAATCTTCCATGAAAATAGTCTGACCCACTGCCGGTCCGTTTGCACCCCACCCCAGGCTCTGTACAGAATCTGGCCGATTTCCCACCCTCCCCGACCGGTGAACTACCTCAGCACACTGGTTTGTGACACGCACCTCACTGGCTGCATGCAAATGAGGGAGGGTCGGAAAGAGGCTCGAACCTCGTGGCAGTTACAATGTCCCACCCCACCTTCCCCCCCATCCGTTGTGCGCCTGTACTTAAAATGGGCCCCGCAAGTTTAGCATCAGTGCAAGGCTGAACCTGCTGTGCTCCAATGTTAAACCTGTAGAATAACTATACCATGAGACTCTGCTGGAGATCCACAGATGCTCTGTGTTACAGCATTGTAGAAGCAGATGCAGAGCTCACTCCCAGCAGTGGAAATATATTTTTATCAACAACTCACAAGGTTTCCTTGGTTCATCTATTTTGTATTCATCGACTGCAAAATACAGAATAATTAGTTGGAGGTTTGAGATGTGTAATTTTCAGTTCTGATATAATTCTCATCCTCTAAAGCTGATTGTTTTTGATTACAAACACTACTGCAGTCTGTTCTGCTTATTGACAAAACCCACCAACAAACTGCACTGTGAATAACAGTGTGTGTTCGAGAAAGTAATACCATTTGTGAACCCGGTTGAAACTCCTGGAGTGAAGTTCCCTTGGTTTGTAAAGTGGTCTGTACATGTGAGGGTGTGTTCCTGCCTTAAACACACACATTTTAACACGTGCATTTTCTCTTCCTTCTTATGAGTTGTCCAAACTATCCATTACTAACGGTTTTGCCATGTGGCTTACATTGAGCAGTGGGAAAGAATTGTTTTCATGCGTAATAATGACTGTGTGATATATTTTGTATGGCTTACCATTGTAATCAAATTGTTATACCATCTGCATTGTTGCTGCACTATCCTTTAGAATAAAATTTAGATGAGGGAAAATTCCATTAATGTACAAAATGTAACAATTGCAATCCAGAAAGACTTTGAAAGTTAAACATGTGGAAATAATTGTGTAAATATTACCTCAGAAGTAACAAATGCTAGTGAACAAAAATCCATGCACCACATTCAAACCCACTATTCATCATTCCTAGAACCTCACATTGTCAACTGTGCCCTATGTAACTGGCTGATACCCTTAGTTCCTCATACCACAAGGCCGCAACATTGCCCTCTTCCTCTGCCAGCTTCCACAGCTCTCTGCTTGCTGTCACTGTTACATTCAGGTCTTCCTGTACAGTCTCACCATCTCAACTTTGACTTTTCCATATTGTCTTTTTCTAGCTGGGATACATTCTAGCACCTTTTAAGAATACCAGTCTACAGATATATAGCAAAGGTGCCCTGCCTATTGTAAATTTCTCTGTCCTCTCGGGCTATATCCCATTTCCTTTTTGCACAATGTGATCCAAAGCATCTCGCCTCTGCTGCTTTGACTTTGTCAGGGTCTAATGATTAGCACTTTGCAGAAGTGTTGACTGGATTTCAGCTTCATACCTTATTTTTAAGACATCTCTCCTTATCCTGAACGTTGTCCTTGCTTCCAATAAATCAGTGCATCTCTTTAGCTCACAGTGTAACTTCCCAGGCATATAAGCTCATCCATTACTCCACAACAGAACACGGGCTATTATTCCATGCTGCTCCAAATCCTCTGCCATCGTAACCAGTCCCAACCACAACTAGTAATGTGTGGACCACAGCTATTCTGCCACAATGCCAACATCAATACTTTTAACATTTCAGTAACTCAAATCATTTAACCATTATCTTAGTAGAATGCTATTTGGTGAAATACAACTAATTTTCCCACTTGTGATGACCTGTCCATTGTATGATGCAGCAATATAGTATTTTCTGTTTTAGACACTAGATAATGATGCTAGTGCACATCATTTAACTGGAAAACTAAAAAATACAAACTCCTTATGGGAGAATGCTTTCTGAAACAATAATACACTGTTCCATTCAGTGTTAGTACTCCTGGTATACATTAGATCTAATTAATAATTAATTAATGTGTGTATGTAAGTAATTTTACTTCTATCTCTACTTAATGACAGGCCATTAAATGTAGAACTTAATTCTACATGGACACTGCAGGTACAAGTTACAGTTGTGTTGCTCTGGCTCACAACTGGCATGCGTTCCATATTCAGTGCGTTATTTTTGAGTATCCTTATGTATCGTGTGGTTTAAAATCTGCCATACTACAGTATTTAATGTTGTATTGTAGTCTGCGTTCTCATAATGTGGTCACCTTGTGAAAATGCAAAGTTGCCCAGGGGAGGAGAAATTGCTTGTTTTACCTCAAGTGGAAAGACAATGAGGTAGGATATAAAAAGAAACTGGAGCAGGTGACTGAGCTCCTGAGGAAAAGAGGGCTCTTGGACAAAGCAGGGAAATCAGGTATGAACAGAAATTAGAAGAGGCACAGCGTGCACTTAATTTGGAACATTGACCAGGGCCGAGATGTTCAACTGTGCAATGGCCCTCCTAAGCCTCCAATATTGTGGACAGGAAGTGCATACTCACTACAAGCTGAAAGTGCGTCACCTGTCATATTGGTGAAGGCCAAAAAAATTAGCGTGCAGTTTCCACACCTGAAATGTGCGTTAGGCCCTTTGCCGGCTCGATAGAATTGAGTCCTGAGGCCCAATGTGGGGGTGGGGGTGGGGCCGCCTCAGACTTCACCATTCAGGTACAGGGAATATTTCCTGTGCACCCTGCCCCCCCCCACCCCCCCTCCATACGCCCAACTTTCTAGGCCCAGGTGATTATGATCAAACGGAAAAAGCAGATTGACCGTTAGTCTGTCAGGCCCATAAGCCAGTTACCAAATGGAAGAACAGAGGGGAAAAAATGAAAAGAATTAATTGAACGGTTAGATACATTAGCAGAAGCTATCAGTATAAAAGTTCTTTAGAATCTTGAAATGACAATAATGAAGCAAACACAGATGTACTGATTTTTTGGGAGCATTCAGTAATGAAAGAGTAAATAGTCGAAATAACGGAAAGGTAGCAGTAGAGAAGAACCCAGGGAGCCACAGCTATCATGTTCAATTCTGTAAAGAAATGGGGATTGGATGGCTCCTAAACATCGTGAAGTATTTTAGGAAACATTAGAGTTGGAGTCAATCTTGTAAACCATGAATCGATGCGTAGTCGTAGTCTTGTTAAAACTCTCAGTTGCAATAGTTACAGATCCATGGGGGTGAAATTGATCTTTGCCGATAGTGTAAATCGGATGACACAGAATCGGCAGCCCATTTTACACCCCGCATGATTTTCTATTCCATTAAAGTCAAGGGGAAGAAATGCGAGTGAGGTGTAAAATGGACTGCTGGTTCACTACCGTCTGTTATGCGCTATCACCACAGACCAATTTCACTCCCCACCCCGCCATATCTCTTCAAAAACTGATTTTAAGATCTAGCCAAAGAATGAAAGATAGTAAGATTGAGACCATCCGTTCCCTCCCTTCACCTAGTGCACCAAGCCAAACTTCCCTAGGGCTCCCCCTCTGCCCTAGCCCTGAACTCACATCTTTCTCTAGTTTCTCTCCTATCTCCCTCATGCTCTGTCCGAGCTCATCTTGTCCATGAGACCCACCTCCTGCTCCTTCGACCCTATTCCCACCAATCTGCTGACCACCCAACTTCCTTTCCTGGCTCCCATGTTAGCTGATATTGTTAAAGCTTCCCTCTCCTCAGGTGCTGTCCCCCTCCTCTTCAAATCTGCCGTCATCACCCCACTCCTCAAAAAAACCACCATTACCCCTCTGTCCTTGCAAACTACCACCCCATCTCCAACCTCTCTTTCTTTCCCAGAACTCCATTTTGAATCACTCCAATCAGGTTTCCGTCCCTGCCACAACACTGAAATGGCCTTCATCAAAGTCACAAATGATATCCTATGTGACTGTGACCGTGGTAAACCAACACTCCTCATCCTTCTCGACCTGTCTGCAGTCTTTGATATGGTTGAGCACATCAATACTTCTTCTCCATTGTCCAGTTGGGTGCGACTGCCCTCACTTTGTTCCATTCTTATTTATTCATTCGTAGCCAGTGAATCACCTACAATGGCTTCTCTTCTCGCCCCTGCACCGTTACCTCTGGAGTTCCCCAAGGAACTATACTTGGCCCCCTCCTATTTCTCATCTACATGCTGACCCTCAGTGACATCATCTGAAAACACAACATCAGGTTCCATGTGTATGCTGACGACACCCAGCACTACCTTACCACCACCTCTCTCAACCCCTCCACTGTCTCTGATTTGTCACTTTGCTTGTCTGACATCCAGTCTTGGATGAGCAGAAATTTCCTCCAACTAAATATTGGGAAGACATCCATTGTCTTCAGCCCCCGCCACAAACTCCATTCCCTAGCTACTGACTCCATCCATGTCCCTGGCCACTGTCTGAGGCTGAACCAGAACGTACGCAACCTTGGCATCCTATTTGACCCTGAGATGAGCTTCCGACCACATATCCACTCCATATCCAAGACCGCCTACTTCCACCTCCGTAACATCACCCAACTCTGCCCCTGCATCAGCTTATCTGCTGAAATCCTCATCCATGCCTTTGTTACCTCTAGATTTGACTATTGCAATGCTCTCCTGGCTGGCCTCCTGTCTTCCATCCTCCATAAACTTGAACTCATCCAAAACTCTGCTGCCCATATCCTAACTTGCACCAAGCACCCCTGTGCTCGCTGACCTACATTGGCTCCCGGTCCGGCAACACCTCGATTTAAAAATTCTCATCCTTGTTTTCAAATCCTCCATGGCCCCTCCCTATCTCTGTAACCTCCGCCAGCCCTACAGTCTTCCGAGATCTCTGAGCTCCTCCAATTCTGGCCTCTTGTGCATCCCCGATTTTAATCGCTCCACCATTGGCAGCCATGCTTTCAACTGCCTGGGCCCGAGGCTCTGAAATTCCCTCCCTAAACCTCTCTTTCCTCCTTTAAGATGCTCCTTAAATCCTACCTCTTTGACCAAGCTTTTGTTCACCTGTCCTTGTATCTCCTTATGTGGCTCGGTGTCAAATTCTGTTTGAAAACGTTCCTGTGAAGCATCTTGGGATGTTTTAATATGTTAAAGGTGCTATATAAATGCAAGTTGTTGTTGTTGTAGGGAAGATAATGGTCTAGATTTTGCTTTTAAAATAACAGTGAGACTAATGGCCTGTCATTATTTACGGGTAAATACCACAACAACTTCAAGCGAGGGGCAGATGTATGGTTAAATTATCCTAAATTTGCTGTCCGAGTTGTGCCACTCCGTCATTAGCTTCGTGAAAATAGCATTTCGCTGTCTGCCTCACCATTGACATGCATTGTATGTCATGAAGTTGCTGCATTTGCATGATAAATGCAAACTAAACCCGCTGCAGATATTTAGGGCTAGTAAGTTCCTGTACTTACATAGATACGGATTAAACTCACCATAAAGTGTTAGGGCTTGTCCATTCCAGTCTGAGTACCCTTTTAACGGTGTGGTAAGTCTTAATTACTGCACTGAAAATTAACTTTTACAAGTGTGGAGTCTCATTCTTTCAGCTTTTAATTATTGCTGGAGATTTAAATTTTTATTTTTACTTTTTCTTTTTGTCTCTTCTATCTCTCTCTTAACCCAATCCAATCTTTGCCTCTCTTTATTTCGCTTTCTGTACGTGATTTGACATTGAATTCTCTCTTCTAACTGACACTTCCTGATTCAGACTCTGTGCTGCTCATTAACGATTCTTCAATCTGATTGGTTAAAGAGATACGCAGTTGCTTGACCTGTTCACACAGGTCTCAGATGCCCTGTAGAGGGCGCTGCACTGTTTAGATGTTTGGCTGTCAATAATTGTTGTGCAAATGCCCATGGAATGTCTGTAGCGAGTGTAAGTCCAATGAACGACTGCCGCCATTCGTTCGCTGCTCACAGCAATGTCCAGCTCATTGGCCTTGGAAGGAGTGCAGCGCAGATACACCAGAATGTTACCAGGGCTCCAAGGGTTAAATTATGAGGAAAGACTACATAAACTAGGCTTGTATTCCCTGGAATATAGAAGGTTAAGGAGTGATTGATTGAGGATTTTAGAATTTTTAAAGGAATTGATAGGGTAGATCGGATAGGAGAGAAACTTTATCCGCTGGTTGGGGAGTCTAGGACAAGGGGACATAACCTTAAAATCAGAGCCAGGCCATTCAGGAGAGAGGTTAGGAAACACTTCTTCATGCAAAGGGTGGTAGAAATGTAGATCTCTCTTCTCCAAAAAGCGTTAGATGCTAGCTCAATTAATAATTTTAAATTTGAGAGCAATAGATTTTTGTTGGACAAAGGTGTTAAGGGATATGGAGCCAAGGCGGGTAAATGGAGTTAGGATACAGATCAGCCATGATCTCACTGAATGACGAAACAGGCTCGAGGAGCTGAATGTCCTTCTCCTATTCCTATGTTCCTATACCCTGTTGTTTGCCTTCTTCACACAGGTCCCAAATGCCCTGTTTCCCTCTGCGCCGTTATTAGCTCATACTTTCAGCACCTTAGTGGGCAAACATTTTTTGAGCTGAAGGGTGCAGGGGCAAGTCTAATTAACGGCAGATGTTGTTGGATGCCCTGCTACAGCAAAATCTGGCCCAATGTTTATACTATAAAGCAGGTGAAGTCAGATATCCGATTGTGGCCACCTTATTAGACGTGGGGGAAAGCTTTTGACGGACCAGAATGTACGGCCTATTCTTGGACCTGGCCATGTGGCCTGCAGTGGGCTCTTCTGGTCCTGTGCAATCCTATTTTCCGATGTCATACAATAGAGGAATTTGGCCTTGGACCCTGAATCATTAAAACTATAGCCTGAAAATTGCTATTTGCATTGTTAACATAGAAATGTGTAACAGATTGAGTTGACATTCCAATATCCATTTTAAACCAGATTTAAGTCTGATTGTTGCAGACTTAAGTTGATGGTGTACTTCCTGCACTGCATGTACTCAGCAGCTGGCTGTCTTATACCCAATGTGGAATTGATGATGGAAGCCAAATATTGGTGCTGTTGTAAATGTTCTGTGAAAGATGTTCACATGATTTGGAGCTGTCCAGACCTTTGGGAAGGCGTGAAGTGTAGACATTTGTTTGTTCTTCAAAACCAGCTATGTTTTTCACTGTAATAAAAGCAAAATACTACGGATGTTGGAAATCTGAAATCAAAGCAGAAAATACTTGAAATACTCAGCAGGTCAGGCAGCATCTGTGGAGCGAGAAACAGAGTTAACGTTTCAGGTCGATAACCTTTCATCAGATGACCATTCCGATGAAAGGTCTACAACCTGAAACGTTAACTCTGTTTCTTTCTGTTGAGTGTTTCCAGAATTTTCTGTTTTTATTGTACGATGTATTACACAAGCCTCTTAAAAGAACCCACACACCAATTATGCTGACTGCCTGGACAATGATATAAAGTTACAGGACAGCTGCATGCATGTTGGTGGAGTGGGCAGGGTATACTGTATTGGTACCATCTTCTTGTTGTTTGGCTGCACCTATGGTGAGCACACAGATATGCCCAGGAACAGTGAACACTGTGAGATGCCACACACCTAACGCACCTCAGACTGTGATTTCTGATTTGCTGCTGATAAACTGGGAAACAAATAAGTAAAAATGAAATTACTTTTACTGTCTTGATTTTTAAGTAGCCCAACAGAATGGATCTACTCCAAGCTGCCAATATTGGATAAGTATGGTCATTCACATTAGCGGAAAGACTCTGCATTCACATTGTGCAGACAACTATGCATTGGCCTCTGAATCTGGCATATAAATAGTTACGAAAGATATATTGTTATAGCTAAGAGAAGGGGAATAGGAATGTACAAAGATGAGACAATTTATAGAAGAGGCTTCCAGGTCATTATTTATTTAAAGGTAAAAACAAACTGGGCTGCTGTAAATTTGTCCTTCGGGACATGAACTGTGTGTTTGAATGTGGGCAATATAAGTGTAGGCAATGCAGTTACTGCTAAAGCATAAATGCAATACAAACATTAATCTTCATTAAAGAGGAGAGAAGGAACAGGTACTGTTTGTAAATTGGAATCTAAAAATTTAGAATTTTAAGCATTTATGTTACTTTGATTATTGAAACTACACAAACAATTCTTAATGTTGTAATATATAATGTTCTAATCGTTTTCCCCTATTTTGAAATAAAACTGGTTATAAAAGAAAAAAACCCACAGAAGGTAGTTTCATATTTCCAATGGCTTTCACTTCTCCAGATAAATTTGTCATCCATATTGAAATTTGTTCTCAAAAAGTATGGCAGGAGTAATCCAACAGCTCGCCATTTAAATAATTCATGATGAAATAAAATTTGTTACTCCTCGTTTGGCATTCTAAAAGCTATATCCACACTACGACTGTAGCATAAATGCCAAGTGGTTTCACTTCATTACCAGTGTCTCAGTTACAATGCATATATCAATCTGAATCTAGAGTCAGTGCCTGACTTGATGCTGAAGTGAAGCGAACAAAGAGTTTCACTCCACTTCCCTCTGGAGTCATTTTGGGCTTTGAAACTCAATTTACACTAAATAAAATGGAGCATTGCTATGAAGCCGAAACCACTTCATACGAATGCTAAACTTGTAGTGTACAATCTTTCTCTCTCTGCGTCTGCTCTCCCTCAGTTCTGTGCGATCTCTGTTTCTCTCACTCTTTATACTTTTTGTTCAGCTGAAATATAATAAAGTAACAAACCACAATTCTGTAACCATGAAGACGACAGAAAATTTTTCAATTGAAACAAGCATAGGCAGAACCTATCAAATCGTTCAACCTGCTTTTCCAAAATTCTTTTATCTACCATTTTCACTTCCTGCACATTCAAATATCTAGGGTTCCAATTAATGTTTCTAATAAAGGCATAAAAAAACACTTTTCACAGTAGTATGATTATTGATGATGGAAATCAACTATTGATGCTGCGGTAAAGATTCTGTGAATCATGTTCACATGATTAAGAGCTGAAGCATAGACACAACCTCCACCCGTGATGGTCAGAAAGCTCCCGACCAACATTTGATGCTAGAAGTGGAAGGAGGAGAGATGGCGCTCTAAACTTAGCTATAAAATTGTTTTGTGTATCTTTGAGTGCCCTAATGAACATGTTCTTTGGAGACATTGTCTTCTGTCAAAAGCCAGATATTTTCCCAAGGCCATTGCTGTCAGCTGAAGGGAATTACCGACTATACCTGTGCCTGACATTCCCAGGATGCTCCAGTCTGAGGACGTTCCCAACAAGCATCAGTATGACTTTTTAAAAAATGGAAGTGCCCTTTTCTCATTCTGTAATAGGATTTCTGAATTTCAACTCTACAGCCCGGCGATCTTTTCCTTATCTGACATCTGCACGTCTATGTGGCAGTCACTGAATTGTGAATAAGAGCAGGAACTGGTATGTTGGCCTTTATTACAAGAGGATTTGAGTGTAAGAGTAAAGACGTCCTACTGCAGTTATATAGGGCCCTGGTGAGACCACACCTGGAGTATTGTGTACAGTTTTGGTCTCCTTACCTAAGGAAGGATTTACTTGCCATAGAGGGAGTGCAACGAAGGTTCACCAGACTGATTCCTGGGATGGGGGGATTGTCCTATGAGGAGAGATTGAGTAGACTAGGCCTATATTCTCTAGAGTTTAGAAGAATGAGAGGTGATCTCATTGAAACATACAACATTTTTACAGTGTTTGATAGAGTAGATGCAGGAAGGATGTTTCTCCTTGCTGGGGAGTCTAGAACCAGGGGTCACAGTCTCAGAATAAGGGGTCGGCTATTTAGGACTGAGATGAGAAATTTCTTCACTCAGAGGGTGGTGAATCTTTGGAATTCTCTACCCCAGAGGGTTGTGGAGGCTCAGTCATTGAGTATATTCAAGACAGAGATCGATAGATTTTTGGATATTAAGGGAATCAAGGCATATGGGGATAGTGCAGGAAAGTGGAGTTGAGGTAGAAGATCAGCCATGATCTTATTGAATGGCGGAGCAGGCTTGAGGGGCTGAATGGCCTACTCCTGCTCCTATTTCTTAAGTTCTTATGTTCTTATAGGAACCTGGATTGATGTTAGTCCAGGAATACAAAGGCAAATTGTAGCGCCCACCATTGCCTTGGCTCAGATCAGCTTATTCAGTGCAGCTCAGAGCCTGAATCCTTGTTCATATAGCTCAGTACCCTACTGGGTGGAGCATTTACCCACCCAGCCCCAGGGAAGCCCATATCCAAGTCTTTACAAATTTATTTTCTTCCATTTATACCAACTGCTGTTCTATCTTAACGCCAGTCTCTATATCAGGATAAAAATGTTAAGATTCTGGTTAATATCCATTCCATGTTCAAGTCAGGTGGTTTTATTGGACTGTCAAACTCAGGTCCGGAATCCAGTGTTGATAGCAGTGATAGCAAATTACATGAGTATTACCTTGCTGTCCATCACCATGACATCAAAGCACTCATGGATCTTTTTTATATGGCTGCTGGTTATCCGGGGGTGGAGGGGGGGAGGTGAAATGGTTCACCTGTTGTTGTGATTGACAGGAAGGTGTCAGATGCACTATTGGCTACAGTAATAAACTGTGCACATAGGGAAAAACAGTACACTGCTGTAGGGGGTGGTGGTTTGTGTCAGCTTCACCTCTGACTTCTGAGCGGTTCGAATCGCTCCCACTCCCTTGGTTCTAGACCTTGGACTTTTTTGGGGTTGTGACAAAAAGTACAGCAGACAACTAGTTTTGATGCAACAACTTTGATCTTTATTCAAGAAAGTAAAACACAACACAAACACTCTTAACACTCTAAAAGTGGGGAACACTTCGGTACAAGCAAGGGAAATAACATTAGAAGAATACTTCACCCCTCCCAATCCCACTTCTCTAGCTAAGTTGGACTGTGGAGAACCAGGGATAATGCTCACCAAACGAATCCTTGACAGTTGAGATGGTTCACGGTTTCGGGGTTCGCTGGATTGGATTTATCGGGTGAGTACCCACTTTTCCTTGGTTAGAGTTAGGGTTTAGAGTCCTTTTAAGTAAAAAGTTTCGTAAGGCCCTTGTTGCCGCGAGGTGTCCGATGGTCACTGAGGCGGTCGCTCTGGTCTCTTGCGTGTCGGCCTACTTCTGGAGCTGCTGGCCTTCTTTGTTGAACTTCTTTCTGTTGCCCCCTCGCCTTGTTGAACTGTCTTCTTCAGAGCTGTGGAACTGCCTTCTTGCAGAACTGTGGAATTGCCTTCTGCCGGACTGCTTGCTGAACTCCCTGCTGCTTGCTGTAACTGTGTAACTGCTCCACCCTTGAACTTGTATGGAACTTGTTGTAACTGCTGAACTGTGTACCCGTACTGGAGAACTCGAACTTGAACTGTTGAGAACGGGCCTTTAGTTATACCCATTGAAGCTTCCTTATCTGCATGCCAAATCAAATCCCGGTCATTGTAAGATTTTGGAGGGCTCGTTAACAGTAACTGGTTTGTAAATGTGTGAAGTGGTTTCGGGATAGCTCCATCCTGTCGATCTGCCACTTAATTGGAGTTTGATTGTTCTTATGTTTTGGGTTTTCTTGGCTGGGCCTAGGATTTCTATAGAGTAAGCCGAAGTGATCTGTTTTATGCATGTCTTTAATGGGCTCTGTAAATTTGGGTGGAGACTGTTTTTCCTCAGGTATTGTTAGGATGTTAATGCCTGCTAGGGGCCGATTTAAACTCCCAGCGAGATCATGCGGTTCCCCAGACAGTTCCCATTAACTCCAATATCCAAACTGTCTTTACAGAGGTTGATCCCACCTTCCTTCACAGCCTTTTCTCCCTTACAAGCCCAGACGTGTTTTAAAAATACCAAATCTTGGTTTTTGCTCAAAAAGTCCTTCGGTTAGGCCCAATGCACTTCACCACCCTGTAATAGTTAGAAAAAAGAGTCCAAAGTCTTTTTCCTTAGGGTTTTCTTAGAGTTTTGGGGGATCTGTGAATTTTGAGAATCTTGCACTGCATCTCTGTGAGCAAAGGGCCTTTTGCAACCTGTGTGCACACATTTGGTGAGCCTACATTGATGGATTATTTAGTTGCCAAATGTTTAAAAATTTATGTCACGGCGCACTGCAGCTTTTAAAACTTGTCTCGGAGTACCTTTAGTGCATACCTTTTGACATTGTAAGTCAACAATTCGTTAGTGTAGACACCAACAATGTACACTTCTGTAGTGCTCATTATGGACATAGAGACCTCTCGGGGCACTTTTCAGGGCTGTTGATACTGAAAGGACACGGAGCAGGAGGGAGAAAGGGAAATTGGTTAGGAGGGGTGAAAAGCACGATCTAAAAAAGCGTCTTAATGAGGATTTTAAGGCGAGGAGCAGATGCTGAGAGAGGGAGTTCTAAGAATTTGCTTTCCTCCACAATTTAATTTTGAAAAGTTACCTAACTTATCTCTCGGGGGAATAGCTTTTAGCAAGTCCTGACATAAAGTACAGATACCAATCGGTCTATCGTGCATTTCCAGCATTTTCTGTTTTTGCTAGCAGATCTCCTGTATCGTTCCTCATGCTGTGTCAGGCAGCATGCTGTTTTGTGACAATAGAGCAGTTTTCAATCAGGTGTGATGGGGACAGCATGACAGGAAAATGCTACGGGAAGTAAGAGCGCTCTATACGCAACATGTTTAATATTTTAAGATGATTGGGCCAGAACTGCGCAGATATAATTCAGTCTCTACCCCAGAGAGCTGTGGATGCTCAGACGTTGAGTATATTCAAGACTGAGATCGCTAGATTTTTGGACATTAAGGGATATGGGGAAAGTGGAGTTGAGATAGAAGATCAGCCATGATTTATTGAATAGCGGAGCAGGCTCGAGGGGCCGTATGGCCTACTCCTGCTCCTAATACTTATGTTTTTATGTTTACTTTATGTTTACTCGTTCTCCTGCGGATTTGCACGCGTGGAGTTGAGGATAAGTATAGCCTTCAGGTGAAACGGAGTTGGAGGGAGGGAGATAATTGGTCCAGAACTGTGCAGATGTAATTCAGTCCCCATTTTAAAGTTGTACATTCTGTCCATATTTTTATGCAATGCTTTGATTTGATTTTAACTATACTGTACTAAAAATCTTGCCTCTGCATGCACTTCCTGTCAACAAAAACTTACTGCTGTTTTCACATTTTTGTTATACTTTTCTGTCAACTTGTTCCATTATAAATTCCTGTATCCACATTTATAATGTAAATGGTCTTATGTAAATCTGTCACTGTAATTATACCCTCCTGCCAGTGGTGGTGCTGTAACACTTCCGTTTCGCATCTCCTCGCTCCTCAGCAGAGCTCCAAATCTCCAACCCACTATACTGATCTACATCCCACATTGTCCTAGGTTTGGCTATGTAGCTATAAATAATAATGTAAAATCAACATATTATGTACAAATAAAGGAAGAATATATGACTTTAAAAAGGTGTTTGTGTGCCCTGGTCCTGTTATGCCCGCTCTCTAACCCCTCTCGACATGAAGACTACACTTATTCCTGCGTGCAACATTATAGAACATCGACTAGTTTATAGTTAAATAACAAAACTTACGGCAATTTGGGAAGCAGAGAAGTAGAGTTGATTAGAGCATTTGTGGGAGGCGCTAATGGTGCACAAAGGCCGTTTCGCCCAACACAGCACTGATCGCGCCTCCCGCCAAATTCCGTGGGAGGTGAGCGGCGGCGTTACCGCGACTGCTGCAGGGGATGCGAGCAGGACAGCCGGCCGCTGGCGGGGTGGAAGTTAAAGGTGAGGTGGCCGGCCGCCCTGAAAAACAGTCGGATTTTTAAAAACTTTTTTTTGCGCCTCCGGACGTGGGGTCCGTGCCGTGACCGGTCAGCCCGGCACTCTGCTTGAGTGCCGGACAGATCGCGCGGCACCCCTGCTCCCGGTGGTCCAGGTAAGTTTAAAAAAACTGCAGAGTTTGCAGCGTGGGGCCCTTTCCTTTAATTCAGGGAAGAACCCTGTAACGCGGCAGCGCCACGCTTGACCACTCGTGGCGCTGCTGAGCACATCGCCCCGGGTCATGAACTTCCCCTTCTCTTGAGCTCCAAGAAGGAAGTGGAGCGCTTGATATAGTGCTCCACTTCCCTCTTGGAACAAAAAATGGGAATTTCAGAGAGGCTGGAAGAGGTTCGCGCCACTTTTCCAGCTTTTCTGATTTAGCGCCCCAATCGGGGCTCGAGGGGAATTTCTCCCCCTTTGTGTCTCTCTGCAGTACTGGCTGAGGAGCTGGGATCAGCAAAACTGGTGAGCTACAGTGCCTCCACTGGTGGGTTGATGTAATTACACTGAAACATTCCCTCAATCGGTTATTACGTAGAATTTACAGCACAGAAACAGGCCATTCGGCCCAACAGGTCTATGCCCATGTTTATTCTCCAAACGATCATCCTCCCACCCCTCTTCATCTAACCTTATCAGCATGTTGTTCTATTCCTTTTTCCCTCATGTACTTATCTAACTTCACCTTAAATGTATCCATGCTATTCGACCTCAACTACTCCATGTGGTAGCAAGCTCCACATTCTAACCACTCTTTGGATAAAGAAGTTTCTCCTGAATTCTTTATTGGATTTATTAGTGACTATCTTACATTAATGACCCCTAGTTTTTGGACTCGCTCACCGAGTGTGATACTGAGCCATACAGGCCAGAAAGATTCCAGGTTCAACTCCCGGTTTGTGCCAAGTTTCCTGATCTTACCTAGGCTGTGGTCGAGAGAGGGAACAATAATGGTTAAGGATCCTGCTCTTGCTGGAATGAGGGGAGTGGAGGGGAGGATGGCACTGGCCTCAGTTACCGTATCTGCCCACTCTTCTCCAGGCTAATAATCTGCTAGCAGCTGATACGTGAATGTGGGCCACTTGGCATTCCCTTCACCTCACTCCCATCAAGTCTTCTGCCTCTTCACCTTCCCAATACCACCTGCCCTTACTGCAACCACTATCATCACTTCCATCACTATCCCTCCCTTCACTTCCATCACAACCTCTACCTCTTCCCCTTTGAATTACCTGCTCAACCTCTGAATCCTTCCTTCCCCCTTGCTCTACTGTCACTCACCTCACCCATAACCTTTTATAAACTTCCCCCAACACTTGCTGCCCCCTAAGGCAAGTGGTGAGTGGTCATCAACCTGTTTTTCTTCTCTCCCACACTCTCTCCCTATCTGCTTCCTTCAAAAAGGCTTTGCTTGCTTTCAAAGTTCAACTTGTTTGTTTTAAAAAATAAATATAACTGATGCTTCTTTGAGAATTAAATTAATAGCATGAAAAATGTTTCTGTCTCTCTCTCCCCATCTTCTCTCTCCCCATCCCCCCTCGCTCTCTCCCTCATCCTTCCCCCTCTCTTTCCCATCCCTATCTTCCCCCATCCCTCTCTCTTCCAGTCCCAAGAAATTAGGCATGCTGCACATGCCCATGCTGCACAATCCAAATTTAGCTCTCAGCACTATAGCTCTTGGCAAAAATATTGCCTAAGCCCAGGCTTTTGGCAGAGGCGGAAGCCTTTAGGTAAAACATTTAACGCAGGCAGTAAAACGCACAAAATGACAGTTCAATGGACAGATTTAATCATGTTATTGTGAAATATGGATTTTTCTGATTTAAAAAAAAATTGTTTAAACCCTCATTTTGGGACAGTTAAGTTGTTAGAAAAAATGTCAAATCAGATGAATTTTTTTTGGTAGCATTTTGAGCAATTTGTGGGGAAAGGTCACCCAGTTGCCAGATCGTGTTATTATGGGGTGATGAGTTTACATTGGCCATCTCCATTATAAATGTGGACATAGGAATTTATAGTGGTGAAACATTGACACAAAAGTGTGACAGCGTGAAGTAAGGCTTTGTAGTGCATGTAGATGTAAGGTTTTAATTCAGTTAGAGATGGATATATATAATCTATTGCTGTAGTTCAGTTGAATCCCGATGAAAGAAAAACACTGACAAATCTCACAGCCAGGAGAGTGGGAATTGTGGCAGAGAAGAATTTGTACAGAGCCGATTTACTCAGTATAAACCCACAAATATTTGGCCAACAAGTGTTGTGCTTTGTGTTCTATAAAACTACAGGTACAACTTTGACAGAATGTGGTGCAAATCATTCAGCAACTCAATTTAAACAAATGATTAAACTTCTAAAATGTCTGTTGGCCGAGATGAAATTTGATTGACATATTGCACTGAGCATATAAAAATGCAGACAATCAGGGGACCTTTTATGCTTGAATTCTGAACAGTGAGAATTAATGGGAAGTGGTTTAGCACATGCGAATTCTGTGCTTGGACAAGGTCTGCATTCATTTGTTGCTGACTGCACTGACTTATATCGTTGCATCAGCCAATTCACTAATTTAACAATTGCCTTCATTGGGACCTAGGCTTTCTATCCATCAGAATAAACATGCAATCACTGGAGTTTAAAACATTTGATGCTACATTTTCCATATTATGATCATTTAATGTAACTTATTCCTATACCACTGTAGTATTGCCATTATTCACTCAGGACGAAATACACTTTTTTGGCAATTATATTCTTTTTAAACCAAAGTGTGAGGACTATTAAGCAAAACATGGTGATGGTTCTGGGTTTTGGCCAAATTTCTCAACCTGCTTTGGTAATTACATGGAATGACATAGAATCTACAGCATAGAAACATGCCATTAGCCCCCTTATTCTGGACTGACCCACAGGTGGAAACAGTTTCCCCACATCTATCCTATCGAGCCCCTTCATGATTTTAAAGACTTCTCTCAGGTCCCCTCTTAGTCTTCTCTTTTCCAGAATAAAAGAGCCCCAGCCTGCTCAATCTTTCCTAATAGTTGCATCTTCTCAATTCTGGTAACATCCTTGTAAATCTTTTCTTGCACTTTCTCCAGTGTTTCAATATAATCTTTGTAATACAGAGACCATAACTATGTTCAGTACTCCAAGTGTGGTCTAACCAAAGTTCAATATACATTTAACATTACCTCCCTGCTTTTGTATTCTATTCCTCTCGGAATGGACCCCAGTATTTTGGTTGCATTCTTTATGGTCTTATCAACTTACGTTGCTACTTTTAGCAAGTTATGTATCTATATTCTCAAATCTCTCTGCTCCTTTACCCGATTTAGTTTCTTACCTTCCAAAGAATAAGTAGCCTCCTTATTCCTCCTGCCAAACTGAACCACCCCACAGTTCGCTACATTGAATTTAATCCGACCACTCCGCAAGCCTGTTTGTCTTCCTGAATTATGGTGCAATCTTCCACATTATTGGCTATAACCCCAATACGGTAGCACCTGCAAATTCTAACACGTCCTCCAATTTCTGAATCCAAACCCTTTATTTATATGGCGAACAACAGTGGTCCCAACACACTGATTTTCTTTGTCTGTCTCGTTCAAAGTCTATTGATTAAAGTTATTGTTACTCAGAATTTGCTGCAGCTCTTCAGCACTGAAGAATATTATAATTCTTGAAGTACTAAACAAGACTTCAAAAGCACCCACCCACACCTTAATAGTCCTCACCAATCTGCCTGTCGCAGATGCATCTGTCCATGACAGCATTGGTGGCAGTGACCACCGCACAGTCATTGTGGAGACGAAGTCCCGTCTTCACACTGAGGACACCCTCCATTGTGTTGTGTGGCACTACCACCGTGCTAAATGGGATAGATTCAGAACAGATCTAGCAGCTCAAAACAGGGCATCCATGAGACGCTGTGGGCCATCAGCAGCAGCAGAATTGTATTCCACCACAATCTGTAACCTCATGGTCCGGCATATCCCTCACTCTACCATTACCATCAAGCCAGGGAACCAACCCTGGAGTGCATGCCAGGAGCAGCACCACGCGTACCTAAAAATGTGGTGCCAAACTGGGGAAGCTGCAACACAGGACTACATGCATGCTAAAAAGCAGAAGCAGCATGCTATAGACAGAGCTAAGCGATCCCTCAATCAATGGATCAGATCAAAGCTCTGCAGTCCTGCCACATCCAGTCGTGAATGGTGGTAGACCATTAAACAACTAATGGGAGGAGGAGGCTCCGTGAATATCCCAATCCTCAATGATGGTGGAGCCCAGCACGTGAGTGCAAAAGACAAGGCTGAAGCTTTTGCAACCATCTTCAGCCAGAAGTGCCGAGTGAATGATCCATATTGGCCTCCTCCTGAGGTCCCCACCACCACAGAAACCAGTCTTCAGCCAATTCAATTCAATTCACGTGATATCAAGAAACGGCTGAGGGCACTGGATACAGCAAAGGCTGTGGGCCCTGACAACATTCCAGCTGTCGTGCTGAAGACTTGTGCTCCAGAACTAGCCGTGTCTCTAGCTAAGCTGTTCCAGTACAGCTATTAAACTGGTACCTAGCCGACAATCTGGAAAACTGCCCAGGTATGTCCTGTCCACAAAAAGCAGGACAAATCCAATCCGACAATTACCGCCCCATCAGTCTACTCTCAATCATCAGCAAAGTGATGGAAATTGTCGTCGATAGTGCTATCAAGCAGCAATTACTCACCAATAACCTGCTCAGTGATGTCCAGTTTGGGTTCCGCCAGGACCACTCGGCTCCAGACCTCATTACAGCCTCGGTCCAAACATGGACAAAAGAGCTGAATTCCAGAGGTGAGGTGAGAGTTACTGCCCTTGACATCAAGGCAGCATTTGGCATCAAGGAGCCCTAGTACAATTAAAGTCAATGGGAATTGGGGGGAAAACTCATGGAGCAAGACCTGGACGACATTCAGGCTTGGGCTGATATGTGGCAGGTAACATTCGCGCCACACAAGTGCCAGGCAATGACTATCTCCAACAAGCGAGCGTCTAACCACCACCCCTTGACATTCAACGGCATTACCATCGCCGAATCCCCCACTATCAATATCCTGGGGTCACCATTGACCAGAAACTTAACTGGACGAGCCACATAAATACTGTGGCAACAAGAGCAGATCAGAGGCTGGGTATTCTGCAGCAAGTGTCTCACCTCCTGACTCTCGAAAGCCTTTCCACCATCTACAAGGCACAAGTCAGGAGTGTGATGGAATACTCTCCACTTGCCTGGATGAGTGCAGCTACAACAACACTCGACACCATCCAAGATAAAGCAGCCCGCTTGATTGGCACCCCATCCACCATCTTAAACTTTCACTCCCTCCACCACCGGCGTACCGTGGCTGCAGTATGTACCATCTACAAGATGCACTACAGCAACTCGCCAAGGCTTCTTCTCCCAAACCTGCAACTTCTACCATCTAGAAGGACAAGGGCAGCAGGCGCATGGGAACACCACCACCTCCAAGTTCCCCTCCAAGTCACACACCATCCTGACTTGGAAATATATCGGCCGTTCCTTCATCGTTGCTGGGTCAAAATCCTGGAACTCCCTCCCTAACAGCACTGTGGGAGTACCTTCACCACACGGACTGCAGCGGTTCAAGAATGCGGCTCACCACCACCTTCTCAAGGGCAACTAGGGATGGGCAATAAATGCTGTCCTTGCCAGCAACGCCTACATCCCATGAACGAATAAAAAAAAATATCAGCTAATATCTGGGGGACCATGCTCAAGTCACCAGTTGAGGACTCATAGAATGCAGACGTCATCTGCAGAATCAAACACGCTAACCTGGATTGATAGCAGTTTTGAACTTCTGATAGCTTATGGTGGCCTGTACCATGGTATTCCATAAGGAGCTGGTGTTCACAAACATGTCAGTTCAGAGTAGTGGTACACGATGTGGTCCTCAAGTTAGAACCCCCTCAGTGGCTGTGTATAATGCCTTCTATACAAGTTCATGTACAGGACAAAATAGATACATTTTGCTTTTCCCTATTTTTGTTGCTCTGCCTTACCATAGCACCCACTGTTCTTTAGGGTTTCCAACCCTCCAGAATTGTCATGGTGTCTCCAGGAATTAAAGACTAATCTCCTGGACACTGCTACGTGCAACCCAGGAGAAAAATCATAGTGCTATTAAAACAAATTGCGTCTTTTCATTTTCTTTGAACACTTGTTTATTAGTTAAAAAATATTGGAGATGGGGGGAAAAAGGGCCGTTTGACTGGGTGAGGTGGTTGGAGGGTCATGTGATGAAACCTCCAGGAATGCCTCCAACCAGTTGGCAACCCTATGTTCCTAGATCAATAGAGCAGTCAGGTGACCTGTTCTGCAGCCTCCAACAGTGTAATTCTGCAACTGTGTGGCTCCTCCACTGATAGTCTCTCCTTCCTGGAGAGCAAAATCTTGGTCTTCACTGCCCCTCTCATGTCCTCCCAATTCCATTCTAGGTGGGCACAAGCCCGCAGTAGAAAACTGCCCTTAAACCAGCACTAATTGGAAGTCTTGGAGAAGCCACAAAGGTGACAAAGAAAATAGATCTGAGTGCACACATGCCAAGTTTTATTTATTCAGTGCAAAACTTGTTCATTTTGGTGTTCTACCTTGGCATATCTCATGCTTCAAAATAAACACCGTTCCATGTATTTAACTGGGTTTGTGATCATCTTGCTCTTTTTGATCATTAATCTCATTCCTAACAGTTCCCAGATCTTGAGAGCAACATGAATGGTGTAACCGGAGTGCTCTTTACAACTGGGGTTAAGCCGCATTGTTGGTGCAGTGTAGAGGGAGATATACTCTCTATCTAATCTGAAATCTCTCTGGCCACAGAGTGCTTGTTGCTGATGGTGATTACCATAGAGTAGAAAAATGTACCTTTTTGAAGTAAGGATATCGCTCATCTTGACCTGAACAAACAGATGCTAATAAAAATCTAACAGAGTCTTGAGGAGTAAGGACAGAGGTTGAAAGCTAAGATATGTGTGGGTGGGAGAATGCTCAGAATATGGCATTTAAAACGGCAATATATGTTCACTGCAGTTTTGGTGCAGTTTATATTAGAACCCATGACCTCCTGACTCAGAGACAATATCAACTTTCTTTTTCAAGGATATTTTGTATTTGTAACAAAGTATGGCACCTTGAAGTGTGACCTCTGGTGTATAAGTAGATGAACACAAGAATATTTTATACATATTACCAGATCTCCTATGGCATCACTCACTGCCAGTTGGAGGATACAGTATTTAATGCTGTGCAGCATACAATAAATTACCAGGCCTTTGAATTATAACTGAATAAGTCAAATTACAGTTTTATTCCACAGTATTCTAAGAATGTTAGTTATATGTTTGGGCTCAGGTTATGTGCATATTTTTGTGGAAACTGTAAGTCAATGGCTTTGATTACTATTAACTGTGTGGTTAATTTTATCTCTTACCTTTCTTTAATGCCCAGCACAGAGAGAGAGAAATGACTGGGAGATATTTCAGGTTGCAGACATCATACGTAGCAGTACTGGGGAGTGAGGTGGGGTGTTGTTGGGGTCTGGGAGCATTGGGGAAAGGGGTCATGGGATTTAGGAGCATTGGTGGGGCACGAGGGTCTTAGAGAACAGCGAGAGGGATTGCAGGATGTCGAAGATCTGAGAGAGGCAGTCCTAGTGTTTAGGAGTACCAGAAGTGAAGTACCTTTAGCCTGGTAGGAGTGAGAAGGATATGTCAGAAAATGGAGAGGGGTGGGGAGCCGTCCTGGGGTGTGTAAGTATTGGGAGAAGCTCTGTGGATTAGGAGTATTGGAAGGGAGGGTATCAGGTGTGGCAGTGATGGGAGAGTTGAATTGGGTTGTGGCAGCACTGAGATTGCCATGGGGTTACTGAATGTGGGACTACTGGAGACATTATGGAACGCTGACAACGAAAGTGTAGCAATAGAGGTTTTCTCGAGGAGGGAGCGGAGGGAAGGGCATCGATGCTAATCACGGGGAGGGAGCCGCAAGAGGAAGAAGGATGGAAAGTAGGCATGTTCAAGTCAAGGGGATGTGAGCTGAGAATAGGGTGGAGGGGAAGGCATGGCAGGTACAGAGCTCTGGAGTTTTGAGTATGTGGAAAAAGAAACAAAGGGTTTTCAAATACCATTTTAAGCGATTTGATTGGTTCCGTTTTTATTGGTAGTTCTTTGTCACTTTACATCAATACCAACTTCCGATTTTTAAAGAATAGAAATTAAAACATTTTTGAAGTGATTTGATCAGTTCAGTTTCTGTTTTTGTATTGATTAGTAAGTTGTCCTCATAATTATAGAGTTGTGATTTGTACTATTTTATTTGAACTAATCAAAAGTGTGACACCAGGGTGTGATGCAGAAAATATTTATAATTTTACTATGTTAATTGGTATAGAAATATGGATTTTATTTAAAAAAATACAAAAACTCCTTTCCCCTCTTCAGTATAATCTTCTTCACATGCACCAAACAGGGCACGTACAGCAAATTGGAAAATGTCAGCGAGGGATTAAATGGACTGATTTAGATGAACCATTAACAGGTTGGCATTTGCAGTAGGGAAAATGGAACAGTAGACTTGCTGCTTAAGTGTGCGTGGTGTGTATGTACAGCAGAGCCCAACAGTTAAGGTTATTACTTCAGCTTCAATAGAAAATAATTTTGGAGGAAGGGGATTATGGTTTAAAAATAAAACTGTACACTTGGACAGCACATATACTTTGAAGCATCATCCTTAGAGATTACAGCAGATTATAATGGTTAATACCCCTCCCCCCAGGAGGGACTTTGTTGAAAACTAAATACAGGTATAAGTTCTCACTGGTCACAGGATTAAACTTCCACGGTGCTGATGCAGCAAAAACCAAGTGAAAGCTCATTTTTCTGCATGGTGTATATGCTATTTCTAATTGCAGTTTAATTACAGAATATCATTATCAACCAAATTACCATTTTATGGATTGAAATTTACTGCGATGGCTTAACTTTTATATTAACTGGTAATATGTCAAGGTAGAACCAATTTCTTTAAAGGATTGCTCATAGACACGTTTAGCGACTACAGAGTGAAGCTCTGACACAGAATGTTATTCGGCACTCTCGGAAAGTCACTCAAAGTGTCAAATCTTTTGTCTAAATGCTCAACATTTAATGGAGAATGACAAGAAACTTTTCAAAATCAGTTCTATGTAGATGATACTTTATATGGTTTACATTTCATTGAGTGTGGTTCACCACATCATCGGATAAATGGTAAAGTCAAGATTAAAACCATCGGTGAGAGTGGGAATATAAACCTGTGATCATTAGATGTAGTGAAGGCAATATTGCATTGTATTTGCAAAGTACGCTAAAGATGTTAAGGGGTAGAAAGTCATTACTGCAATAAATCTTTATTATCGCATCACTCCACCAAACTTCAGCTTCCCTGTAAAACTTCTTTCAAAAAATGTGTCCTCTAATAAGACCATCCTATCGATATAACTTGTCACACTGTCCACCCATCCCCAAACAAAGCCCCTCTCTGAGGAAAGGCAAAAATACAGGAAGACTCTGGGGATATTCCTTTCATATCCCGAAGGCAATCAGGCAAGCTCTATGAGCCCATGGTTGTCCATGACACATCCTAATCTCAACTAACTAGCAATTTACACCATTACTGAAAATAATCTCTTCTTTCAGGAATTTGGCAAATTCCCTTTTAAAAGATTGTAGCAACCAGTTTGTTCCAGAAGTGACTACTGCAAAAAAAAACTTCCTGGCATCTAATCTAACTCTTTTCTTACAAATTTTATAACCTTGAGTCTTTGCATCCCAACCTGATCAAACAGTATCCAAACCTACAATTTGGTAGCATTCTGGTTGCATCTTCTCCAGAACTTCAATATCCTTTACCATGTGTGGAGACCAAAACTGGACACAGTATTCCATGGGTGAAATGGAATGCACCTATTGTGGTCACATGAGCAGATCGTTTCCACCAATGACTTCAAAGGTGTTCTTTTATTTCTAAAGGAAATTAACCAGGTGCTTCTGGTTGCTTTGGCTGAGAAAAGAGTTGCAATAAATTAGGAAAATGTAGTGATCAATGGAAATGGAAATTCCAATTCTGAAACTGCAATTAAACACTAAATAATGTTAATGACCAGTACACAGTCTACAAATTTCCACTGAAACACTATAACATCAGAAAACAGCATGCAGCGATCACGCTTCCCACATGCTGTTGGATAAAATAGGTAGTGAAATAAAAAGGTCAAATTTACATAGATGATTCCAGTAACATTTATTGTTGTAACATTTATTCTCAAAGCTTTCTAACAAAGGTCATGCTAATAAGTCATCTGTGTAATAAATGTCATCAAGTGACCTTGTTATTGATAGTTTACTATAAGAGAAAAAATTGAACATTATCCTTTAAAGAAGCCTAAAGGCAATTGTTAGTGCTCTGGTTTACATAGGAACAGGAGTAGGCGTGTTCCTCCATTCAATTAGATAATTGCTGATTTGCATCTCAACTCCATTTACCAGCCTTTGGTCCATATCTCTTGATACTCTTACATAACAAAAATCTATCGACTTCAGTCTTGAAAATTTCTATTGATCCAGCATGCACAGTCTTTTAGGAAACGACTTCCAGATTTCCAATACCCTTTGTGTGAAAAAGTGCTTCCTGATATCACTCCTAAATGACCTAGCTCTAATTTTAAGATTGTGTCCTTCTGGATTCCCCCACTAGAGGAAATAGTTTCTCTGTATCTGCCCTATCGAATCCTTTTATCATTTTATAGACCTCGATCAGATCAGCCCTCAATCTTCTAAACTCAAGGGAATACACGCCAAGTTTCTGCAATCTGGCCTCATAATTTAACCCTCAAAGCCCTGGTATCATTCTGGTGAATCTGCGCTGTACCCCTCCCAAGCTAAGATATCTATCCTGAGGTGCAGTGCGCAAAACTGAACGCAGTACTCCAGCTTTACAGTGGGAAGAAGCCCCTTCATAGCATTACCCCTAATGTAGATGAACCAAATCTAAATGTAAACCACGTATTCTTTTTACCTTTCACCATTTGTAATTTTTCATCACCCACCAATCTTAGATTTTAATTGTTTCCCAATAGTTCTTCAGCTTTGGTTGACAGATTTTTATTTTTAACTTCAGTGACAAAGTCTGAATTGTTATTTTCCTTTTCTTAAACAATCAGATTGGTTTGTCGCCTTGATTTAATTAACACTGTTCTTTTAATCTGAAAGAACTGGTTTGTGCCTTTGTGAAAATATGTATATTTGATGTGAATTGTTCACATCACTGAGTTGAAGTTCTGTATATTCACCATTGCACTTGTGATTCTGTATTCTATTTTAAATTGGATGATTGTTGATCTTCCATGGTGTTATTAATCAACAAAAATAAATTTTAAAATTGCCTTTCTTCCTATAACTGTCTGCTTCTCTCCCAACATCTAATTAATTCAGCCTCACTCTGCTCCTATGTTCATCTCCCACTCTTTGTCTCTGTATCTTTCTTTGTATGCCTTTCATATTTTATCTTGTCATCTCTATCTCTATCTATAACTTGTTTTAATTATTTCTTGCTTTGTGGCAATCTTCCCCGTCCTCTCTTTTGAATGTCTCTTACACTCTAAGCCTCTCATACACTTTCTTTCTCTGTCTCTTTCTCTGTTTTTTCTCTTTCTTTCAACTATAACTCTCACCCACTTTCTCTTTCTGTATGTCAAAAAATTCCTAAACACCTATTCTTTCGATGGGCTTCATCCCCTCCCCACCCCAGTTCTTTTACCTCCTGTTCAACGTCCATCACTTCCCCTTGTAAACTACTCAGAGATGTTCTTTGATGTGAGGAGTCTGGGATGAATATTTTATTCTTGTTAATGTAGCATAATCAAGCCCACTTAAATTAAACTGATAAAAGTATAAAATGTTTAAGAGAATACAATCACCGTGCACAAATCCCTTTTCTATCTTTTCCAATGATAGCTGTTCTTGTCAAATGTATAAAACGTTTAAATGAATTGCTAAGGTCTAGATTTATTCATTTAAGTGTTGTGCTGCTGAGCTAAAGCTGATGTGTTGAGCCCTTTTTCCCAATCATCGGCTCCTATTTTTCTGGAGTGGGACATTGTTAGTGAGACCTTTTTCTGCACCCTTAAGCTCAAAAAGGTTTTGCCCTGTAAGTTGCTGGAAGTGTGAGCTGATAATGCGAGGGCTGCGAGGCATCTGGGACCTCAATGAACGATGGGACCAACAGTCTATCTACTTAACCAATGAGATTTAAGGAAAAAAATAGAGGACTGACGGAGAAGGAGGGTGAATTAGAGTATGTGAATTAGAGTCAAATCATGTACTGAAAGAGAAGGAAAGCAAGATTGGATTAAGAAAGCGAGGAAAAAGAGACAGAAAGGAAAAGTAAGAAATTATAAAATTTAAATTTTTTTTTTAAATCTCTGAGAAAAATTTAGGAATCAGATTCAACAGTTTGGTGGCAAAAACAGGAAGACAGATTATTATCTGAACGGCAATAGATTGGGAAAAGGGGAAGTGCAACGAGATCTGGGAGTCCTTGTGCACCAGTCGCTGAAGGTAAGCATGCAGGTGCAGCAGGCGGTTAAGAAGGCAAATGGTATGTTGGCCTTCATAGCGAGAGGATTCGAGTACAGGAGCAAGGATGTCTTGCTGCAGTTGTACAAGGCCTTGGTGAGACCACACCTTGAGTATGGTGTGCAGTTTTGGTCGCCTTATCTGAGGAAGGATGTTCTTGCCATGGAGGGAGTACAGCGAAGATTTACCAGACTGATACCTGGGATGGCAGGAATGACATATGAAGAGAGATTGGGTCGATTAGGCTTATATTCGCTAGAGTTTAGAAGAATGAGAGGGGATCTCATTGAAACTTATAAAATTCTAACAGGACTAGACAGACTAGATGCAGGAAGGATGTTCCCGATGGCGGGGGAATCCAGAACCAGAGGTCACAGTCTAAGGATAAGGGGTAAGCCATTTAGGACTGAGATGAGGAGGAATTTCTTCACCCAGAGAGTGGTGAACCTGTGGAATTCTCTACCACAGAAGACAGTTGAGGCCAATTCATTAAATATATTCAAGAAGGAGTTAGATATATTTCTTAAGGCTAAGGGAATCAAGGGATATGGGGAGAAAGCCGGGACAGGGTACTGAATTTGGATGATCAGCCATGATCTCATTGAATGGCGGAGCAGGCTCGAGGGGCCAAGTGGCCTACTCCTGCTCCTATCTTCTATGCTTCTATGTTTTAAATTGTTCCCTTTCTGGGTCGGAGAGGTTGATTGGTTTTGCATTAACAACTATCACATCGTTAAAAGGGTACTAACGCTGTTAAGTGCCAGCTCTAACTGTCTGCGGCGAGTTTAATTTGAGTTTAATGTGCAAATCCAGTAAGTTCTTAAAAATATCGGAGAGGTTGAAGGTGAGCTGTCATCCAGCAATTTGTGGTGAGTTCACGAGGCATCTCTTCCTCGCCACAAGTTGCTGGACAATTTCCACATTAGTAACTGCTAGCGCCATGAAACTCACGTTATTTTGGCAGCAAATTCTGGACCAAAGTGTTAAGCTCTTTTTACAATCAATTTTGTCTACGTGTGAAAATCGTCTAACATGTTTCAGAGTCTTTTACACCTCATCAGGTGCTCGGGATCAAGCACTTTTTGCAATCAATGTAACAAGTGCTTTTGCTTAGGTGTGAAAAGTGTCTCATCAGGTGCTAATGCTCAAGCTTTGTGATGTTTATAATTAACCCATGTTTTAGTGGCCATGATGCGGAGATGCGGTGTTGGACTGGGGTGGACAAAAATGAGAAGTCGCACAACACCAGGTTATAGTCCAACAGTTTTATTTGAAATCACGAGCTTTCGGAGCGCTGCTCCTTCGTCAGGTGGCAGGGGGATGGGCACCAAGATGTAGCATTAAAAAGGAGAAACAAAGGATTAGAAGAGACGGATAGCACTAAAGTAAGAAATAGCAAGGTATTAGGTGGGGTCAGACTAAGAGGGAACACAGGATGGTCTAAGATGGGTTTACAGTGCATGTATGTGAACGCACGAAGCATAGTAAACAAGGTAAGTGAGCTGCAGGCACAAATAGCCACATGGGAATGTGATGTTGTGGTAATAACGGAGACCTGGCTCAAAAAAAGGCAGGATTCGGTATTAAATATTCCTTGATATAGGGTGTTCAGGAAAAATAGGGAAGGAAAGATAGGAGATGGTCTGGCAGTATTGGTTAAGGAGAATGTTACAGTGCTGGAGGGGGAGGATGTCCTGGAGGGGTCAAGAACCGAATATATATGGCTAGAGTTAAGGAATAATAGAGGTGCCATTACACTACTAGGTGTATTCTATAGGCCACCAACTAGTGGGGAAAATATGTAGCAGCAAAGCAAATTTGCAGAGAAATTACAGAAAGATGCAAGAACTATAGAGTAGTGATAATGGGGAACTTCAATTATCTTAATATAAACTAGGATAGTAATAGAGTAAAGGGCAGAGAGGGGGAAGAGTTTCTGAAGTGTGTTCAGGAGAACTTTCTTGATCGGTATGTTTCCGGCTCAACGAAGAAGGAGGTATTGCTGGATCTGGTTCTGGGGAATGAGGTGGGTCGAGTGAAGCAAGTGTCAGTAGGTAAACATTTAGGGAACAGTGATCACAGTATCATAAGGTTTAGATTAGCTATGGAAAAGGACAGGGAGCAATCTAGTGTAAAAATACTTAATTGGAGGAAGGCCAATTTCAGTGGGATGAGAACGGATCTGGCCCGGATAAATTGGAATCAAAGATTGGCAGGCAAAACTGTAATGGAACAATGAGCTGCCTTTAAAGAGGAATTAGTTAGTTCTGGTACAGTCGAGGTACATTCCCACTCGGGGGAAAGGCAGGGCAACTAAAGTCAGAGCTCCCTGGATGACGAAAGAGATAGAGAGTAAGATGAAGCAGAAAAAGGGGGCATATGACAGGTGTCAGGTCGAGAATACATCTGAGAATCAGGCTAAATATAGAAAGTTCAGAGGAGAAGTGAAAAAGAAAATAAAAGGGGCAAAGAGAGGGTATGAGAATAGAATGGCAGCTAACATAAAAGGTAATCTATAGGCATATAAATAGTAAACGGGTAGTAAGAGGAGGAGTGGGGCCGATTAGGGACTAAAAAGGAGACCTATGCATGGAGGCAGAGGGTATGGCTGAGGTACTAAATGAGTACTTTGCATCTGTCTTTACCAAGGAAGAAGATGCTGCCATAGACATAGTGAAGGAGGAGGTAGAGGAGATACAGGATGGGATAAAAATTGATAAAGAGGAGGTACTAGAAAGGCTGGCTGTACTTAAAGTAAATAAGTCACCAGGACCGGATTGGATGTATCCTAGGACGCTGAAGGAAGTGAAGGAAGAAATCATGGAGGTACTGGCCATAATCTTTCAATCCTTCTTAGAAATGGGGGTGGTGCCAGAGGACTGGAGAATTGCAAATGTTATACCCTTGTTCAAAAAAAGGGTATAAAGATAAACCAAGCAACTATAGGCCAGTCAGTTTAACCTCAGTAGTGGGGAAGCTTTTAGAAACAATAATCAGGGACAAAATTAACAGTCACTTGGACAAGTGTGGATTAATTAAGGAAAGCCAGCACGGATTTGTTAAAGGCAAATCGTGTTTGACCAACTTGATCCAGTTTTTTGATGAGGTAACAGAGAGGGTTGATGAGGGCAATGCGGTTGACGTGTACGTGGATTTCCAAAAGGCGTTCAACAAAGTGCCACATAATAGGCTTGCCAGCAAAGTTGAAGCCCATGGAATAAAAGGGACAGTGGCAGCATGGATACGAAATTGGCTAAGTGACAGGAAACAGAGAGTAGTGGTGAATGGTTGTTTTTCGGACTGGAGGAAGGTACACAGTGGTGTTCCCCAGGGGTCGGTTCTGGGACCACTGTTTTTCTTGATATATATTAATGACTTAGACGTGGGTGTACAGGGCACAATTTCAAAATTTGCAGATGACACAAAACTTGAAAGTATAGTGAGGAGGATAGTGATAGACTTCAAGAGGACATAGACAGGCTAGTGGAATGGGCGGACACGTGGCAGATGAAATTTAACGCAGAAAAATGCAAAGTGATACATTTTGGTAGAAAGAATGAGGAGAGGAAATCTAAACTAAAGGGTACAATCCTAAAGCAAGACCTAGGGGTATATGTGCACAAATCATTGAAGGTAGCAGGGCAGGTTGAGAAAGCAGTTAAAAAAGCTTACGGTATCCTGGGCTTCATGAATAGAGGTATAGAGTACAAAAGCGTGGAAATTATGATGAACCTGTATAAAACACAGGTTTGGCCTCAACTGGAGTATTGTGTCCAATTCTGGGCACCGCACTTTAGGAAGGATGTGAAGGCCTTATTGAGGGTGCAGAAAAGACTTACAAGAATACAAGGGACTTCAGTTACGTGGATAGACTGGAGAAGCTGAGGTTGTTCTCCTTAGAGCAGAGACGGTTGAGAGGTGTTCAAAATCATGAGGGGTCTGGACAGAGTAGATAGAGAGAAACTGTTCTCATTGTCAGAGAGGTTGAGAACCAGAGGACACAGATTTAAGGTGATTGGCAAAAGAACCAAAGGCCATATAAGAAAAAACTTTTTTATGCAGCGAGTGGATAGGATCTGGAATGCACTGCCTGAAAGGGTGGTGGAGGCAGACTCAATGACGGCTTTCAAAAGGGAGTTGGATAAGTACTTGAAAGAAAAAAATTTGCAGGGCTCCGGGGAAAGGGCTGGGGAGTGGGACTAGCTGAGGTGATTCTATGATTCAATCTAGCCCTGTTAACCCCCTCCAACCTCCACAACCTCCCCGACTCCCCCGGTGATCAGAGAGCCACCGCATCTCTCCCCCTTGCGATCTCCCCCCCCCCCCTCACGATATGTCATGTTCCCCGACCCCCCCACCACGATCTCCCCCCATGATCTGTCATCTTTCTCAACTCCACCAAGATCTCCCCCCCCTGCCATCTCCCTCCCCCCGTGATATGCCATGTTCTCCAACTCCCCCCCCCCCCCCCCCCCGGCGATCTCCCCCCGTGATCTATCATCTTCCCTGACTCCACCATGATCTCCCCCCTGTGATTTGTCAGCTTCCCTCCCCCCGTGATCACTGACCCTCCATTTCTCCCCCCCACGATCTCCCCCCGTGATCTGTCATCTTCCCTGACTCCACTGTGATTCCCCCTCCCATCACGATCTGTCAGCTTCTCCCCCGCGATCACCGACCACCCCCCCCCACTAACCAAGCTCTACCCACCCCACCCCCCACGATCTCTCCCTCACACAACCACTAAACCTACCTGTTCCTGGGCTGAGGCCTTGAGCCATAAGACTTCCTTGTCCGACAGGCAACCAAGCCTGCCAATCAGGCTGGCTGTCAAGTGGGGAACATGGGGGAAAAAAATTCAAACACATCCTGGAGTTAAAATTCCACAGTGTTTGGGGAAATGGGTTTCCCGACCATAACTCCCCCCTCCCCCCCCCCGCCCCGCCCCAAACCACGCCTCGATAAATATCGGGCCTCTGTGAATAATGGAAACGCCACCACTAAACGGGAAGGTTCTATCTCTTGCTGATAATGGAAGGTAATTGCGATGCTGAATGGGCTGAAAGTTTCCCAGATTCCCAGAGTGAAATTGCTAAATAGCTTGGTGTATCACAGCCTTTTTATTTTAAGATTTGTTATGTTGCACTGTAATACGTGTATTGTAATGTGTATGTGGCAATGAAGTAAATGCCATAAATACACTTTGAGTTATCCAGAGCAACTGTGTGACCGTTTTACAATGTTGTAATAGCAATCCAGTTTACATTCCATTGTTGGCTTCTTAATAGACCTGGTAAGTAAAAGAATAGAGCGGTTAAGTAAGTAACATTACTTTGAAAAATCAATATTCACTTAACAGGTTTGCTCTGTGATAGCAATTTAACTAGACTCTTGGGGGGCGAAATTGGGCTTGGTAGTGCCCGTTTCTTAGGCGCTATGATGCCCCTTAAAGTTCCAAAATGTTGTCCATGGCACGCGTGCACACACTTCTGATGCAAACTGCGCCAGACGCCATATTGGTAAAAGGGTTAACATGCATGCACCTAACGTTCGCCGGCAACATGCAGAGCATGACGTCAATCAGCGTGTAACGCTGATTTGTCGTCAGCGCTGTATATTTAGAGGTCCACTGTCCATCCTGCGCTCTCTTAACCTCGCACAGCTGAACACGCGTTCAATGGCGTGAAGGACCCCCACCAGCGCTATTTAAAGGGATCATCAACTACTTACAGGTTAGTTGCTGGTTTATTTATTCTGGCGGTTGCTGCAATTCCCTGAGTTTTGGGCGCTTTCTATAGTTGGTTAAAGTTTCAATAGTCTACAGGGAGTGATCTGGCAGTTGTTGAAGTACTTTTTTGCTGACTTAAAGGCTTGTGCATAGATTAGTTGCTCCCAGACATAGGTGGACCAGTAGGCCTTGCTCTTAGCATTGAGCATGACTGGGAGAATGAGCAGAGCCCACGCAGAATAGGACAAGCTGCTAGAAGGGAGAGGATGAGGAAGGGGAGAAGGGCTCTCAGCAGGAAGCCATATCTTCAGAGGGTCTTTAGGGAACAGATCTATTGGAGAACAGATTGCAGGAATGCTTTGATGCCCTGAAAACTGCTTTGCACACTGGTATCCAGAGCCATGATGGCAGTAGTCTGAGCTTCCATGGCAGCAAGCTGAGATTGCATGACAGCAGTCTGAGCTTCCACTGCTGGACTCAGGCGATGGAAGCTGAGTCATCGGCCATCAGACATTGCATCATGGTTGGTTTCACAGGTGTGCTGCTGGAGGTAGCCACCCGTTCCATGTTGGAAAGGATGGGCTCCAAGCTCTGCGTAAAGCCCTGTGGCAAGTTGGTGCTGGACTCCTCCATGCTCCTTGACATTGAGGGCAGGCTTTCTGGCAGGGTTCCCAGTGTACCAAGCATTTTGGTGTCTAGCCTGGCCCATCATCTTAGTCCTCTGCAGCAGAACTAGTGTGCGACCTTGCCCTCTGGCGAGTTGGCACCTGCGCTCTCCTTTCCCCCTGCGGCGCACTTGTGCCCGGTGTCTCATCACCTGCAGCTCCCGCCTCTATCCTATCCTCTAAATTATGTGCAGTGTCAGTATCTGAGCTGGTGGCTGCGACTGTGTAATCGAGTGATGGTGTGTCTTCATCTTCACTGTCTTCTTGCTCTTCCTCAACTGCCTGGGAAGGTTGCAGTTGAGGAAGGGTCAAGGATAGGGTTGTGATGAGGGGAGAGGGGGAAAGTAAGAGGTGCATGCTTACACCATCAGCAGCTTTTCAGTCAGAAGAGATTGTGGGATGAGGGAGAATTCGTATACCCTCATCTTCACATCGCATTGCATTCCCGCATCCATTTTCAGAGGCTAACCACTTTATAGCCCTTGCATTCTAATCGCAAAGTTTTTAACAAAGGACCTGCAAAGCTGCACTGTTTCCTGATATCCTCTGTATACTACACAATATGTGTTCTTTCCATTATTACAACAGTAGGATTTGAAGACTAAAGTGGATCGTCCAATAATGTAGGAGGAATAATTTTATGGATGAATTTTAGGGGCCAGATAGTCTGTTTCAAAAGCAAAACAAGACTAACTGGCTTAACCTTAAGCAATTACTGTGATGTTTCACATGTATTCAGGGAGGTGGAATTTCCTGAAGGCAGAGCGAGTATGTTTGCCTGGTTGGTCTTCATTACATCAAAGGTCCTGAGTCAATTTGCCGCCTCACCTCATTTACTGCACACTATTATTATGATGTCATTTGCTGTAGCCTAAATCCATCCTACACAGTAGCAAGAAGAAACAGATGGGGAGTGGGGAACTGCAGGAGAGATTATGCTAAATGTCGTCTTCAGCTCTAAATGAATTATTAGAATCTTTGAAAAAAGGGTTTTAGCTTTGTTAGAATTCAGAATTTCAGTACAACTATTGGGAGGCAAATCTGAGTCGAGCCCTCACTCTCTCCAATTCACACTGGAGATTTTGGCCATGGATGTAGATTGAAGCGAGCAGCTTTCAGTTGAGAGGCGTGGGGTCATATAGTCCTTTTCTAATCAAGACCATGAAAAGAACAACGCGCATTCCAAAAGTAGTTACACCAAGAGTGGAACTGTGTGTAGAAGCTTGTATATATATATTAATAAATATTAGTGGATCTCCTGTGGCTTTATTCCGGGATCAAAATTAACAATTAATAAATTGAGGATATAAAGGGGGAGATGCGAGACTCACACGGTGACGCTGAGGAAGCCAGCTAAAAATATGAATAGACATAGATATTAATAAATGTAGATAGAGGTCAAAATATATGAGAGTTTTGTTGCACATCATTAATTCGGTTTCAACTTTCTTAAGTCATCCTTTGATGTATCATGGGGTACATTTTATTTGAAACCCACATCAGAACCCAAGGAAAATGTGAGCAGTGAGTTGAAATGTCCTGGAAGAATTTCCATGCCACACCTGAGAAGTATTGTTTTATTATCGCGTCGCTCCGTAACCTGCTTGTTCTGTTTCAACTGCCAAACATGTCAATTCTGCACCGTTTGGTTTTGCCCCAATCACTTGTCACTCAACAGCGTATTTCTGATGATCACAAGATAGCCCTTTTAGTTTTACTTTAATCCTGTGTGCTTTAGGTTCGGCCAGCAGTGCCTTCGCCATACTGCCTGGATACTGAGTGTGACGGTTGAACGCAGTGGGTGTACAAGCACGCTGTGTAATAGGTTTTGCTCTCCTGATTACCCAAGTTGTGAGTTACCTAAGGGCATGTCATCTAGGCTGGCGGTGGTTTCTCACAGGGAGAGAGGGCTTGTTAAATAGTGCTGCTAACCACAACTACTTTTATTCTCCTCAGCTCAGAAGTACACAGTTGCATGGACTTAATCGGCAGTATTAGAGGTTGACTACAATTGTACTGTATTGCAATTAAGACAATGTTACAGACACAGATGTAAAATAATATGGATAGAAGAAAAATAATTAAATCTAATGGAACTTCCTATTTGAAGCACTTTAAAAAGAACCTATGATTCTTTCCCAGTCTTGTTATTGAGCGTAGGATTAAATGAATCACTAAGGTCTGACTGAACATTGCCAAGAGGGTAAAGAATTACTAGCAAAGGCGACCAGTGGTCTAGATACTATACCCGACTGCGTGCTAATGTGCTGTACTTAGACCTTCGTGCCTCTTAGGCTCATCAGCAAAGCTTTTCCAACTGTGCACTAATGTTGGCGTCTCTTTAATTGACACTTTCTACCACAACGGATCTAAAATATATGAGAAGTTAATGCTTGGCAATCTACCCCCAATCTCCTAATAGCCACATCAAAGAAGTGATTATCAGTAAGGGTCTGCAAAGCCACTCATACTGTAATAAAATAAATAATTTCATTTGCACCATTAGGTTTTTGCACCTAGACACATCACTCTTATTATCTCATTATCTCTCCTCATCTTTGCATTGTTTCACACAGGAACTCTAGCAGAAAGTGCCTTAGGCAAAAAAAAGTTTGCCTTTGATGAAGTTGATAAGTCATTTAGTCAAGATGGAAGGTTTTGCAATTAGCGATCCCTACTGAGATGTCTTTATTCCTATTTTGACATAGAACTCAGTCTTAAAATATAGACATACTTCAATTTCCTGTAGGCATAAAGTTAAAGGACCATATGCATCGAAAGATAATTGGGGTAAAATTCAACCTAAGCGGTGGCACAAAATAGGCGGTCGCAGATTGCAATATTGGACTTTATTTCTCAGTATTACAGGGAAATAGCCTCATTATAGTATGCATATTATAGTATTATGTATCACTAGCTTGGAGTTTTCCTTGAATACGTATATTAAAACAGTGTTATACTGAGTCTTACAAACCAGGAAAGTTCTGAGTTTGTTACTTGGTCTGTGCTGAGTTAGTTGGCCTTTGCGTCCTTGGACTATGGAGGAGAAGCCTAGGTTCCTATCCCCATTGTTATCCAGTAACCACTGCTGGAAACTGCATATCCAGGGAGTTTGGATGAGGACAGGATTGGATTAGCAATGCTCCAAATGATGGTCTAGCCTGGGTGCGGTAATGGATGTGGCCATATACTCATCTTGGGTCCGCACCTTCAGGAAAAGAAAGAAGAATATGACAGCGATTCTGCACCAGCAGCATCCCACACACTGTCGTGGGATAAATGACCAGTTCATTTGTTTTTCTTTGGTGGTGTTGGTTAAGGAAAAAAATTTGTCCAGGGCACCGGACAGGTATATGTCAAACATCTTATCAAAAGGATGGCACTTCCAGAAATGTAGCAGTATCTCAGTAATATACTGTAGAATCAGCTTGGATTCTAAGGTCAAATTTGAACCCACAACGTTTTGATCCAGAGGAAAAAATGCAATAAACAGAGCAGTAAACTGATACAGTCTATATGATAAAAAGTCTTGCACGTGTCACACTGAGTCATGCTTCCAGTGAGCGTCAGCCAAAAGAAACTAGTGAAATGAGTAAAACAATAACTGGCAGCAAACTATTGTGGCTGCAATATGAGTACACAGGTTGCAAACTACCAAATAAACAAGTAATAAAAATCAAAATAGTACCAATAACGAAACTGCAAGCACCAAAAAGTTATTAATGAAGAACCAATAAGTGGCACAAATGAAGCAAAATCTTCCAATGAAGAATGAACAAGTCCCACAAAATAAACCAATAAAATCATTCACAGGTATCTTGGTTACTCGTTGAGGTTAGAACATACATACATATAATATTAAGTTGATTAAGTTTAAAAAAAGAAGAAATTAAATGATTAAAGTCAGCGATACAATTCAATGTGGTCTGTTGGATTTTGGTTTAATAATGTTTGCTACAGAGGAAACTGGAACTCGAGTTTTGTTTTCCTCCTTTGCACTTTACAGTTGTTTCCCTTAAATCGGGCCCAACTCCCAAACCCGCGATCTCCATCATCTAGAAGGACAAGGGCATAAGGTGCAGGGGAACACCATCACCTCCGAGTTATCCTCCAAGTCACACACAACAACAACAACTTGCATTTATATAGTACTATTAACGTAGTAAAACGTTCCAAGGTGCCTCACAAGAGTGATTATCAAACAAAATATGACACCAAGCCACATAAGGAGATATTAAGACCAATGTCCCCCCTAATATGCAACACGGTGGCATAGTGGTTAGCACTGGTGCCTCACAGCGCCAGGGACCCGGGTTCGAATCTGACCTCGGGTGACTGTCTGTGTGGAGTTTGCACATTCTCCCCGTGTCTGCGTGGGTTTCCTCCGGGTGCTCCGGTTTCCTCCCACAGTCCAAAAATGTGCGGGTTAGGTTGATTTGGCTATGATAAATTGACCCTTAGTGTTAGGGGGGGATTAAATATGTGGGGTTATGGGGATAGGATGGGATAGGTTAGGGGGAATTAAATACGTGGGGTTACGGGGGTAGGGTGGGATATGTGTACTGTGAGGATTAAAGCAGGGACAGGGTACTGGATTTGGATGATCAGCCATGATCGTATTGAATGGTGGAGCAGGCTCGACGGGCCGAATGGCCTACTCCTGCTCCTAGATTCTATGTTTCTATGTTAATTTTAAGTTTGGGTGCACGGTCCCTTTAACGGGCTGCGTGGCCCATTCAAAGTTTCGCGCATGTGTGAAATTTCACGTTGGAAAAGCTGGTCCTGGGCTGTGCAGGACTGGCAGACAGCAGGGAACGTTGATTAGGACAGATGACCTAAAGCTTGGCCAAAGAGGTAGGTTTTAAGGCGCGTTTTAAAGAATGAAAGAGAGGTAGAGAGAAGGAGGGGTTGTGGGATGGAATTCCAGAGCTTAGGGCCTAGGCAGCTGACCATCCTCACCTGGACATTTAACACTGTTCCTTCATCGTCTCTGGGTCAAAATCCTGGAACTTGCTACCTAACAGCACCGTGGGAGCATCTTCACTGCAGTGTTTCAAGAAGAAGGCCCACCACCACCTTCTCAACGGTAACTAGGGATGGGCAATAAATGCTGGCCTTGCCAGTGATGCCCATATCCCAAGAATGAATATTTAAAAAACAACATGCATGGAGTTTTTGACTTGATTTTGTTGCGACTCATTACTTTGAATAAAGAAACTGTCTAGTTTAGGACATTAACTCTTTCTTCATTATGCTGCATTATCTTGCTCTTGGGTCCTTCCCTTTTTTGTTTACAATATGGCCTATTTGCACATGAATATTCTCCAACCTGGAGCTCCATGAATGTACATTTCTTTCTGGGAGCCATTACCTTTAGTTATTGAGGGGTTTTGAAAAATATTTTTTTCTTCATTGTGTGGGATCATTTGTCTCTTGGGCTTTTTTTTAGTTTATAAATGGAGCCCAATCATACATATATTGCCTGCACATGTCCTGGAATGGGGCTTGAACTAACAACCTTCTCACTCCGAACCAAGACTGACAAACCAAAGTAGATATTTCTCTACAGTTTGCTTCTGTTTTTGGATTTTTTTTGAGGTTTGAAATTGGACCTTAATCCTGCGACTCAATAACATTAGAATGTTTTATTACAGTTTATTTTAAATTTTGGTCAGTTTTTTTCTTCATGCTTTTCTCTTTATTGTGTTTTATTTGTTTGCTGCTTTTTTCGTTATACTTGTTACGATTTATTTTTATCCTTTTGTTGTTCAAAGCCCACCATGGCTTCGCCCCTCCCTCTGTGTAATCTCCTCCAGCACTACAACCCTCAGAGATCTCTGCGTTCCTTCAATTCTGGCCTCTTGTGCATCCCCGATTTTCTTCACACTACCATTGGCCGCTGTGCTTTCAGCTGCCTAGGCCCTAAGCTCTGAAATTCCCTCCATAAACTTCTCCGCCACTACCTCCTTTAAAACGCTCCTTAAAACCTACCTCTTTGACCAAGCTTTTGGGTCACCTGTCCCAATATCTTTTTATGTGGCTCGGTGTCAAGTTTTGTCTGATAACGATCCTGTGAACATTGGGACGTTTTACTACGTTAAAGGAACTATATAAATGCAAATTGTTGTTGTAGATCATTTTATCTTCTGTGTTTCGACTGTTCTCATAAGTGAGCTCTTGCTCCTACATCCTCGAGTGTTTCTGCTTGTCCTGATACCTAGGTAAAATATCATAGCACTTCTGGGGATCGTAAATAGAGAATCCTTTTTTTTTTAGATTACTTCAGCTGCTAGTTCTATCCCGTGGCTCCTTGGGATCCTCCTTATTTTCAGAAGGTTGATGAATAACACTATATTAGATCTTGTTAAAGATTTTAGCTGCCAAATAAATTAATTAAACAGTAACCGGGGCTTCATAGGTTTAGATAGAAGACTATTAAATATAAAATCTGCTAATCAGAAACACGAATTAGCAAATCACAGAGTATGTTTGTATTTGGATTGAGTGGTTTGGCTCCTCCCTTAAGCAAGCAGCCCCACAACCAACTGAACAATTCTTGCAACAATATATCGAGTTAATATGGGATGTAACTTCCGTGTGTGAAGCAGGTTTATGACCCCTAATGTAGTGTAGCATTTTTAAAGAAGCTACATTTAAGGCAAAGATACTGGCCCGAATTTGCGGTCAGCAGCGAAGCAAAGGTTTTCACTGCTGGCCCCGAAGAAAGCTTCCCACAAAGATCTCGCGATGTCTGTGGCGAAAAGTTTGCCTTTCTCGACAGTGTAGTGTAGTGGGGAATCCCTACTGCGAGCTGCTGTGACGTCAACAAGCTGTCTAAGCAGCCAATCACAGACAGGGAACCAGGAAGTGAAGAAGTTACGGTGGAAGGTGCACACTTATGTCTTGCAAAACAAAGATTGGGGCTCTCACATGGGGAAAAGGTAAACCTGAAATAAACATGAATAAACCTTTAAAAAATATAACTTTTTTTAAAGTTTCTTAAAAATTGCAATTATTATCATTGTGGAGAAATTTGACACTCCACAAAATTAAAATTCATTTTTCAGGGCCAAAATGTTTGTTTAGCAGTCAATACGCTGTTAAAACCCCAGTTACACCTAATCCAACAAGGCTTAATTTTAATGGGATATTTAACAGCGACATTACCGTGGAAAAGTCCAAGTTTTCATCAATTTCACTGATAACACTGTTTGCCAACTATGGGGGGTGGGTACAGCGTAGCCAGTGTCGGAGAAGTGAATGACTGACCGCAACTTCAGGATTTCCGCGTTTAGATGCACATGAGCTATATCCTGAAATTGCGGTCAGTTTCAAGTTTGCTGTTATTATGCACCCCAAATTCCAGGCCATTGTTTCTTAAAATACTGTCTGTGGATATGTATGACCCTCATATGTAACTTAACTAGTGCTCCCAAACTGAGTCCATGAATTTTCACCATTCCAATCGCCCTGGCTCCTCATAGTTCCTACCTTCATGGCCCACCCAGCCCAGCCTAGTAGTCCTGTACACCAACCCACCTCTTTTACTGTGGCATTGTAACTGTTGACTTACTGTGGTTAATGCCACAGCATATCTGGTAATAATAAATACAATATTTTATAAGTCCAAGGAGCACATTTAAAAAAAATGTTTTTATTCGTTTTTATGGGATGTGGGCATCGCTGGCAAAGCCAGCATTTATTGCCCATCCCTAATTGCCCTTGAGATGGTGGTGAGCCGCCTTCTTGAACTGCTGCAGTCCATGTGGTGAAGGTACTCCCACAGTGCTGTTAGGGAGGGAGTTCCAGGATTTTGACCCAGCGACGATGAAGGAACGGCGATATACCTCCAAGTCAGGATGATGTGTGACTTGGAGATGAACTCGGAGGTGGTGGTATTCCCATGCGTCTGCTACCCTTGTCATTCTAGGTGGAAGAGGTCGCGGGTTTGGGAGATGCTGCCGAAGAAGCCTTGACGAGTTGCTGCAGTGCATCTTGTAGATAGTACACACTGACGCCACGGTATGCCGGTGGTGGAGGGAGTGGATGTTTAAGGTGGCAGAGGGGGTGCCAATCAAGCGGGCTGCTTTGTCCTGGATGGTGTCGAGCTTCTTGAGTGTTGTTGGAGCTGCACTCATCCAGGCAAGTGGAGAGTATTCCATCACACTCCTTACTTGTGCCTTGTAGATGGTAGAAAGGCTTTCGAGAGTCAGGAGGTGAGACACTCACTGCAGAATACCTAGCCTCTGACCTGTTCTTGTTGCCACAGTATTTATGTGGCTGGTCCAGTTAGGTTTCTGGTCAATGGTGACGCCCAGGATGTTGATGGTGGGGGATTCGGTGATGGTAATGCCATTGAATGTAAGGGGCAGTGTTTAGACTCTCGCTTGTTGGAGATAGTCATTGCCTGGCACTTCTGTGGCACGAATGTTACCTGCCACTTATTAGCCCAAGCCTGAACGTCGTCCAGGTCTTGTTGCATGCGGGCGTAGACTGCTTCATTATCTGAGGAGTTGTGAATGGCGCTGAGCACTATGCAGTCATCAGCGAACATCCCCATTTCTGACCTTATATTGGAGGGAAGGTCATTGATGAAGCAGCTGAAGATGGTTGGGCCTAGGACACTGCCCTGAGGAACTCCTGCAGCGATGTCCTGGGACTGTGATGATTGACCTTTAATCACCACAAACATCTTTCTTTGTGCTAGGTATGACTCCAGCCAGTGGAGAGTTTTCCCCCTAATTCCTATTGACTTCAGTTTTACTAGGGCTCCTTCATGCCACACTCGGTCAAATGCTGCCTTGATGTCAAGGGCAGTCACTCTCACCTCACCTCTGGAATTCAGCTCCTTTGTCCATGTTTGGACCAAGGCTGTAATGAGGTCGGCAGCCGAGTGGTCTTGGCGGAACCAAAACTGAGCATCAGTGAGCAGGTTATTGGTGAGTAAGTGTCGATGACACCTTCCATCACTTTGCTGATGATTGAGAGCAGACTGATAGGGCGGTAATTGGCCAGGTTGGATTTGTCCTGCTTTTTGTGGACAGGACACACCTGGGCAGTTTTCCACATTGTCGGAAAGATGCCAGTGTTGTAGCTGTACTAGAACAGCTTGGCTAGAGGCGCGGCTAGTTCTGGAGCACAAATCTTCAGCATGATAGCTGGGATGTTGTCAGGGCCCATAGCGTTTGCTGTATCCAGTGCGCTCAGCTGTTTCTTGATATCACATAGAGTGAATTGAATTGGCTGAAGACTGGCTTCTGTGATGGTGGGGACTGCAGGAGGAGGCCGATATGGATCATCCACTCGGCACTTCTGGCTGAAGATGGTTGCAAACGCTTCAGCCTTGTCTTTTGCACTCACGTGCTGGGCTCCACCATCATTGAGAATGGGGATATTCTTGGAGTCTCCTCCTCCCGTTAATTGTTTAATGGTCCACCACCATTCACGACTGGATGTGGCAGGACTGCAGAGCTTTGATCTGAACCGTTGATTGTGGGATCGCTTAGCCCTGTCTATAGCATGCTGCTTCCACTTTTTAGCATGCATGTAGTCCTGTGTTGCAGCTTCCCCAGGTTGGCGCCTCATTTTTAGGTACGCCTGGTGCTGCTCCTGGCATGCTCTTCTACACTCCTTCTACAGGGTTGGTCCCCTGGCTTGGTGGTAATGGTAGAGTGAGGGATGTGCCGGGCCATGAGGTTACAGATTGTGGTGGAATACAATTCTGCTGCTGTTAGTGGGGAAATAGTATTCTGAATTGCTAATCTGACAGTGACTGTAGACGTACTAGTGTTTGACATTGAACTCTTCATGCACTGTTTGTACAGATGTGAAAAAAATGAAAGCATTAGCATTTTTGAATGGTAATTTTGCTGCAAATTATGGGCAGGTGGCAAAATGTTAGAATGCTTGCTTTTTATTTCATATTTTCAAAAGCTGTAAGACCTGGCAGAGACTGACACTTTAACATGCGGGTTATCTACAATTCCCTCATTTTATCTAATCTGGCAGCATAATTGAGTTACAATGAATAATGTCAGGTTGGGCAGCTTGTAGTGATATAATTGCAGCCTGCAGTTTCTTCGGAGAATTCAGGCACCACTGCTCCTATATGTAAGGATGTGCATGCTGTGTTACGGATTGTAATGTGTATATACAGCCATATTAATACTCCGAGTGTCACCCAGTAAAACCTAACCCAAGAGGATCAGGCTTCTGCAAGTGGGCAAATGAAGGACAGTTCTAATGAAGATTGGATTTAGGACACTTTGTTAGTTTCATGTGCTAGGCCGAGCAAATACTACATTCTTCCACAACACAACATTCCTCCATTACTGGAGCACTTAATTGGTCTTGGGCAGTTAGCACGTCTGGAGGTGCTTTAAGAACACAGGAACATAAGCATTAGGAGCAGGAGTAGGCTATACTCGGTCCCTTCATCTAAGTCATTGGCTGGAATTTTATCCGGGTTGGGAACGGGGGGTCTCCGAGGCGGGAGGGAAACCCGGGAGGCCGACTTTAATGGCAGGGCCTGATTTACATGTGAGGCTTCAGATTCCCGCCCGTAGCCAGCCAGCTTGAGAGGCTGGCTGGCTGTGGGCGGGTAGGCCTCACATGCAGAGAAGGAGCGAGGGGTCGGTCCAGGGGAGGGATCGGTGGGGGGGGGGGGGTGTCGGGGATCATGTTGGGGTGGGGGTGGGTCGGGGATCTGATAGTGGGGATCGGAGGCCTGGGAAGCTGATCGGAGGCCTTGTGGTGGAGTCTCCGATCGCAGGCTTGGGTTAAGTAGGGACCCTGGATCCAGGAGGTAGGTATAAAGCCACTTACCTCCTGGATGTAGCAGTCCCCGCCTCGGTTTGACTGCTAGATTTCACGAATTCTGTGAAACCCATCCACATGCAGTTAAATTCAAAATGGAGGTGAAAAAAGAGGCTTCCAGCCTCATTATAATATTTAAATTGACATTTCGCCCCCCCCAGGCAGCGGGATGGTCGTCCGCCCCCGACCCGCCTCCGTCAAAACCGGAAGTGGGCGGGTTGGAGACGGGATCAGGTCGGGAATCCCATTTTTAACAATTTAACTGCCCCCACGCTCCAAACCCACCCGTTTTTTGGGGGGAAATTCCGGCCAATATAGATTGTGAATAGCTGAGGCCCCAGCACTGATCCTTGCGGCACCCCACTAGTTACAGTATAGATTGTGAATAGCTGAGGCCCCAGCACTGATCCTTGCGGCACCCCACTAGTTACAGCCTGCCAACCCGAAAATGACCCTATTATCCCTACTCTCTGTTTTCTGTCCATTAACCAATCCTCAATCCATGTTAATATATTACCCCAACCCCATGAGCTCTTATCTTGCATAGCAACCTTTTATGTGGCACCTTATCGAATGACTTTTAGAAAACCAAATATACTACAGCCACTGGTTCCCCTTTATCTACCCTGCTAGTTATATCCTCAAAAAACTCTAATAAATTTGTTAAACACAATTTACCTTTCATAAAACCATGTTTACTCTGCCTAATCATATTATGATTTTCTAAGTGCTCTGTTAGCACTTCCTTGATAATGGATTCCAGCATTTTTCCGACGACTGATGTCTGGCTAACTGGCCTGTAGTTCTCCATTTTCACTTTCCCTCCTTTCTTGAATAGCAGGGTTACATCGCTACCTTCCAATCCAGTGGGTCCGTTCTAGACTCAAGGGAATTTTGGAAGATCACAACCAATGCATCCACTATCTCTGCAGCCACCTCTTTTAGAACCCTAGGATGGTGTAGGCCATCAGGTCCAGGGGATTTGTCGGACTACAGCAGACCTATCCTGGGATTTTCATGCTGTGATTATGCCTCTACAAGCTCAAGTGCTATCTAGTGTAACAAAGGCATGAGTTGGATAGCTATGTTATTCTGCTCTATCCTGTCCTGTCAATGGTGGAGGGCAAAGAGAAATTCACGATAAATTGTCTTAATCAGTCTCCCTTTGGCTGATTGTGTGGCATTTACTTACTGATGTTGAAAACAATATAAGAACTAAGGAGGAATTCATAAGATATCACCTTGGATCATTATGGTGTATGCAAAATATGGTTTTTTTTGGTCAGTGGGGTGTCTGACATATGCAAAATCCCATCACCATATCTGAATCTCCAAACCATGCTACTGAGAAAGCCATACAGCTATTTATTCAATAATGGAATGGTCACACACTCCCTGTAGTGTCAAAGCTCACTTTCCTAAGTCTAGAGAACTTAGGTGTTGTCTGGCAACAGCCAAGACTTTGGAGACATCAACTGTGTACAGGGCCACCGATGGACCAGTAAGACCTCTCAGCCTACTATCATAGAGTGTTGATGAGTTTCCCTCTGCTCATTCTGGCCAGAACTACCATTGTTATGACATTGCAGGGTTATCTGGAGCGGAGTGGGAAAAATGTCACCTCCTGCGACAGGTCTACCCTTCTAAGTTCCTTCCGAGAGTCAAGCTACCTGATAATCATCAACAATGTCTTGGAGTGCTTTGGACCCCTCTGGTCCAAGGATTGAATAACTGAGCCTGCCTGAGAGTGTTGACTTGATTCCAAATTTCCATTACCAGATCGACATTAAAATCGTACTTTTTGCTCAAAAACCTTAGCCAGGATCCGGTGTCGTCATTTATCTTGAATAGTTCCTCAGGATATTGACAGGGGGAACTGCAACATGCAGTGTTCAAGTGTTTGCCTAGGCTCTCCGCATTCACATTTGTAACATTTCTCAGCTTCCACTTGGTCATATTGTCACCAGTCTTTGCCACCCCAGCTCTCGCTCGATTTAGGGGACACTAGTGTTTTTATTTGACGTCAGTACCTGTTCTAAAGTAACCAGGTTCTCCAACATCACCGACAAGGTACACCGAATACTCACAGTGCTCGAACATTGTACCATCTCATGATATCTGGAGTTTGCGCTTGACCTGATGGCGTTTCAGGTGGAAGGTGTACACTTGTGTCTTGCAAGGGTTGGCATTCACCGACCATGTGCGATAGTTTTCTTCAAGTACGCTCGGAGTCAGTTAAGATGTGCTGAATGTTCTCAAATCTTTTCGATTGGGTAGTAATGCAGAGATCATCTGCACATCCATCTCGACAAAGGAATGTTGATTCCGGAGCAGGGAGAAGACAACCTGGACCATCATATTATTACTCTAAACTCTTGCCATTTTCAATAGAAGTGCATGCTGGTTCACAGTATCGTAGCCAATGGATAAATAAACACGGCCCCTATAATTTTACAGGCTTCACAACTATCTTCGATGTTTGAGTTAGGTTTGCAACTTGACCACAGCGAGAACATCGTGGATGGAAACTGACTTGGTCATCTGCTAGCTGCCCTTCCACTATTGCTGCTATTCTACCCAATATTATCCGCTTATATATCTGTAAATTGAGCAGTGTAAGGATATTGGGTGGTAACACACAGAGTTGGGGTCTTTATGTGATTTGAATACTGCAACCACCTTGGCCTGTCTGCGTTGTCTCCATGCAGGAGTTAGAGAGGTCAAGTAGCCATTTCTGAGCTCTTGTCTGAAGGGAAGTAACAGTTCATTAGCTAGATCATCAAATCCAGCTGCCTTTCCACATTCAGGGTTTTCATGGCTATTTATCGTTCTTCAGTGTTGTGCTGCTGATTGTGGACTTTGCTGTCTCTACAAAGTGAGTGAAGTTCCTGCTTGACTTGTTTTGTTTTGTGCTGTGCTTCATGGGCTGATTTGCTCTTTAGGATGAGTTGGTGTATGATTTGTTTGGGATAGACTGCAAGGCTGCGCTTTGTCCGTCAGAGATCAGCCTGTGAATGGTGGCCCAGGCCTTTTTGCTATTACGGCACAGGTTGTTTTAATAGGCTCCCTCTAGCTGTCATGCCGCTTGCTTTCCAATCTCTCTCAAGAGCATTTCCCCAAGCTTTCCGAAGTTCAATCTCGGCAGGTACGTTGTTTTCCTGTGTTGAACTGCAGGCTCTATTGTCACGAGCTGCTTAACCCAAACCCTCATGTGAGAGACTTTGGCAAAGAAACTTACTCCCTGTGAGGCTGACTCTTCCTCTTTGGGGAGGAGAGGGGAAAGTTACCTGTTCCCCCACCGCAAGATCATTGAGATTTTTTTCCTGCCTCCTCCCTGGCCTATAGAAGTTTTTCTTTTAAGAATTTGGCGTGAATGCTGCACATGGCTGCTCCTGACCAGTAGCTAATCGGCACAGTGTGGAGTCCCCTTACTCCCATTGAACTTGTTCACTAAGACCTTCCACCTGTGCAGCACACTACACTGTATTTTCTAACCTCCATGCAGATTAGTTCTTGGTGTGGCATGTTGGATCAGATGCTAAGTATGATGTTCTCGCCAGCCCCCAATGAACCCTCACAGGTTTGTTGGAGACCACTAGACTTAATTCAACAACAACTAGCATTTATATAGCACCTTTAACGTAGTAAAATGCCCCAAGGCGCTCCACAGGAGTGTTATCAAACAAAATTGGACACCAAGCCACATAAGGAGATATTAGGTCAGATGGCCAAAAGCTTGGTTAAACAGTTAGGTTTTAAGGGGTGTTTTAAAGAAGGAATGAGAGGTAGCGAGGCGGAGCGGTTTAGGGAGGGAATTCCAGAGCTTAGGTCCTAGGCAGCTGAAGGCACGGCCGCCAATGGTGGAGCGAAGGAAATCAGGGATGCGCAAGAGTCCAGAATTGGAGACGTGCAGAGATCTTGGAGGCTTGTCGGACCAGAGGAGGCTACAGAGATAGGGAGGGGCTTGAAAACAAAGATGAGTCTTTTAAAATTGAGGCATTGCCAGACTGGGAGCCAATGTAGGTCAGCGAGCATAGGGGTGATGGGTGAACGGGACTTGGTGCGAGTTAGGATGTGGGCAGCAGAGTTTATTTATTATTTTTTTTAATTCGTTTTTCATGGGATGTGGGCGTCGCTGGCAATGCCAGCATTTATTGCCCATCCCTAATTGCCCTTAAGAAGGTGGTGGTGAGCTGCCTTCTTGAACCGCTGCAGTCCGTGTGGTGAAGGTACTCCCACAGTGCTGTTAGGTAGGGAGTTCCAGGATTTTGACCCAGCGACGATGAAGGATCGGCAATATATTTCCAAGTCAGGATGGTGTGTGACTTGGAGGGGAACTTGGAGGTGGTGGTGTTGCCATGCGCCTGCTGCCCTTGTCCTTCTAGGTGGAGGAGGTCGCGGGTTTGTGAGGTGCTGCCGAAGAAGCCTTGGCGAGTTGCTGCAGTGCATCTTGTAGATGGTACACACTGCAGCCACGGTATGCCGGTGGTGGAGGGAGTGAATGTTTAAGGTGATGGATGGGGTGCCAATCAAGCGGGCTGCTTTGTCCTGGATGGTGTCGAGCTTCTTGAGTGTTGTTGGAGCTACACTCATCCAGGCAAGTGGAGAGTATTCCATCACACTCCTTACTTGTGCCTTGTAGATGGTGGAAAGGCTTTGGGGAGTCAGGAGGTGAGACACTCGCCGCAGAATACCCAGCCTCTGACCTGCTCTTGTTGCCACAGTATTTATGTGGCTGGTCCAGTTAAGTTTCTGGTCAATGGTGACCCCCAGGATGTTGATGGTGGGGCATTCGGCGATGGTAATGCCATTGAATGTCAAGGGGCGGTGATTAGACTCTCGCTTGTTGGAGATAGTCATTGCCTGGCACTTCTGTGGTGCGAATGTTACCTGCCACTTATCAGCCCAAGCCTGAATGTCGTCCAGGTCTTGTTGCATGCGGGCATGGACTGCTTCATTATCTGAGGAGTTGTGAATGGCACTGAACACTGTGCAGTCATCAGCGAACATCCCCATTTCTGACCTTATGTTGGAGGGAAGGTCATTGATGAAGCAGCTGAAGATAGTTGGGCCTAGGACACTGCCCTGAGGAACTCCTGCAGCGATGTCCTGAGGCTGCGACCTTCAACCACCACAACCATCTTCCTTTGTGCTAGGTATGACTCCAGCCAGTAGACAGTTTTCCCCCTGATTCCCATTGACTTCAGTTTTACTATAGCTTGTTGATGCCACACCCGGTCAAATGCTGCTTTAATGTCAAGGGCAGTCACTCTCACCTCACCTCTGGAATTCAGCTCCTTTGTCCATGTTTGGACTGAGGCTGTAATGAGGTCGGGAGCAGAGTGTTCTTGGCGGAACCCAAACTGGGATTCAATGAGCAGCTTATTGGTGAGTAAGTGCCGCTTGATAGCACTGTTGTTGACACCTTCCATCACTTTGCTGATGATTGAGATTAAACTGATAGGGCAGTAATTGGCCAGATTGGATTTGTCCTGCTTTTTGTGGACAGGACATACCTGGGCAGTTTTCCACATTGTCGGATAGATGCCAGTGTTGTAGCTGCACTGGAACAGCTTGGCTAGAGGCGTGGCTAGTTCTGGAGCACAAGTCTTCAGCACGATAGCCGGGATGTCGGGGCCCATAGCCTTTGCTGTATCCAGTGCGCTCAGCCGTTTCTTGATATCACATGGAGTGAATCGAATTGGCTGAAGACTGGCTTCTGTGATGGTGGGGACCTCAGGAGTAGGCTGATATGGATCATCCACTCGGCACTACTGGCTGAAGATGGTTGCAAACCCTTCAGCCTTGTCTTTTGCACTTACCTGCTGGGCTCCACCATCATTGAGGATGGGAATATTCATGGAGTTTCCTCTTTCCGTTAGTTGTTTAATGGTCCACCACCATTCACGACTGGATGTGGCAGGACTGCAGAGCTTTGATCTGATCCGTTGATTGTGGGATCGCTTAGCCCTGTCTATAGCATGCTGCTTCCACTTTTTAGCATGCATGTAGTCCTGTGTTGCAGCTTCCCCAGGTTGGCACCTCATTTTTAGGTATGCCTGGTGCTGCTCCTGGCATGCTCTTCTACACTCTTTATTGAACCAGGATTGATCCCCTGGCTTGATGGTAATGGTAGAGTGAGGTATATGCCAGGCCATGAAGTTACTGATTGTGGTGGAATACAATTCTGCTGCTGCTGATGGCCCACAGCACCTCATGGATGCCCAGTTTTGAGCTGCTAGATCTGTTCTGAATCTATCCCATTTGTCACAGTGGTAGTGCCACACAACATGATGGATGGTGTCCTCATTGTGAAGACAGGACTTCATCTCCACAATGACTGTGCGGTGGTCACTGGTACCAATGCTGTCATGGACTGATGCATCTGCGACAGGTAGATTGGTGAGGACGAGGTCAAGTAGGTTTTTCCCTCGTGTTGGTTCTCGCACCACCTGTCACAGGCCCAGACTGGCAGTTATGTCCTTCAGGACTCGGCCAGCTCGGTCAGTAGTGGTGCTACCGAGCCACTCTTGGTGATGGACATTGAAGTCCCCCACCCAGAGTACATTCTGTGCCCTTGCTACTCTCAGTGCTTCTCCCAAGTGGTGTTCAACATGGAGGAGGACTGATTCATCAGCTGAGGGAAGGCAGTAGGTGGTAATCAGCAGGAGGTTTCCTTGCCCATGCTTGACCTAAAGCCATGAGATTTCATGGGGTCCGGAGTCAATGTTGAGGACTCCTTCCTGACTGTATACCACTGTTCCGCCACCCCTGGTGGGTCTGTACTGCCGGTGGGACAGGACATACCCAGGGATGGTGATGGAGGAGTTTGGGACATTGGCTGAATGGTATGATTCTGTGAGTATGACTGTGTCAGGCTGTGCTTGACTAGTCTGTTGGATAGCTCTCCCAATTTTGGCACAAGTCCCCAGATGTTGGTGAGGAGGACTTTGCAGGGTCGACTGGGCTGGGTGTGCCGTTGCTGTGTCCGCAGCAGGTGCCGAGGTCGATGCTGGGTGGTCCGTCCGGTTTCATTCTTATTATTGTGTTTCGTAGCGGTTTGTTACAACTGAGTGGCTTGCTAGGCCATTTCAGAGGGCGGTTAAGAGTCAACCACATTGCTGTGGGTCTGGAGTCACATGTAGGCCAGACCGGGTAAGGACGGCAGATTTCCTTCCCTAAAGGACATTAGTGAACCGGATGGGTTTTTACGACAATCCGATAGTTTCATGGTTACCATTACTGATACTAGCTTTTCATTCCAGATTTATTTAAATAACTGAATTTAAATACCCCAGCTGACGTGGTGGGATTTGAACTCACGTCTCTGGATCATTACTCCATGCCTCTGGATTACTAGCCCAGTGACCACTTTGGATGAGCTGAAGTTTATGGAGGGTGGAAGATGGGAGGCCAGCCAGAAGAGCGTTAGAATAGTCGAGTCTAGAGTCATTTGCAGTTGACCAGAAGAACCCTTTTCATTGTGATAACTATGTGTGTTTTTTTCACGCTGGGGTACAGTTTTGTCTACCCAAGACTGTTACATTTTTTATTACAAGGTACAGAACTGGACAAGACTCTACAGTCCATCTGATCAATCCCAGACTGCTGTCTGTTTGGTCGATCCCAAAAACAATCTCCCACTCCCTCAAATGTCAATTCAATTGTGCCTTAAATTTTGTACACTATCTGCTATTCGGGGCAATTCCTTCCACAGGTTCAGCACCATCTGTGTGAGGCAGTAAAATTTTAACTGTTTGTGCACTTTACCTCTTCTGAGTATGAACTTGTGTTCCCTAAGTTTGTGCCGATCTCAAATATTATCAGGGAGTCAATTTATCCATTCCCATACGGATGTTGAATATTCACTCAGAAAGGCCAGCCCCTGAGACTGACGTGTAATAGATGGCATATTACTGATATGATCACTGACACTCCATATATCAGAGCTAGCTCACAGCCCCTAGACGAGTAAAATAAAAAATGTACCTGGAGAAAACCAGTGTTAATTCAATAAACAGAAGGTAAATGATATATAGTATAATAAGTGGAACAATTTCTAAGCAAAAGCCTGTCTCCAGCTGAACGTATATCAAATGGTTGAAGTTAAAGGAGAGTTATTGGTGCCCTTATGTATGAATAGAGGTCTTCCAGTCTCAGGCTGGCAGCCCATTCAATTAAACATAGCCTAACTTTGAGGGCAACCGTATGAATGAGGGATGTTGAGTATTACAACAAGCATTAAATAGAACTTATTCAATTAAAACTACTATCAGTAGTTAATAAGCAAATGAAGAATAATAAATATAATTTCTATAAGATGCATGACCAACCTCTGCTTGGAATAAGTGAATGTTACCTCACATACAAAATACAGTTTTTTTTTCTTAAGCTAACCTTAGCAGCATTACTTTGTTCTATCTCTCAAAACATGTACAATCTTAAAGGTAGTGCAGTATATTGGAGCAGAAGTGGGATATGCAATGAAATGGTGGAATGTAAATTTGTGTCTCTGGTCCCATATACATCTTTTTATGTAATTGCTTGTGCTTTTTTTATGTTAAAGAAAGCTTGCATTTATTATGCTTCAGCATGTCCCAAAGCACTTAGCAGCAATGAATTACTATCAAAGTGCAGTCACTGTTGTTATGTAGGCAGACACTATAAGATAAACGACCACTTAATCTATACTTTATGGTGTTGGTTGAGAGATGAATGTTGCCCAGTACACCGGGGGAAATCCCTTGTTCTTCCTCGAATAGCATCATAGCATCTTTTATACCCATCTGAACAGGCAGACTAGACCTCAGTTTAATGTCTCATTCAAAGTGACAATGCAGTACTGCACTGAAGTGTCTGCGCAATGATGTGGTCAAGTCCTGGAATGACGCTTGAAGTCACGACTTTCTGACTCAGATGTGAGGCTGCTGCCAACTGAGCTAAACTGACATGTGCATGTTGTGTTACTATATCGCAGGTGACTGCCAAAATAAAATGGTGGCCAAATGGAGTTTCAAGAAATATTTTGAGTGATGTCATTGATTCCTCTAGTTGTTTTATTGATAGCTGCGTGCTGACTTTTGATTGGCTGTTTTCATATCTCCTTGGTACTTCTTAATTGGTAGTTTTCACACCTGTCTGCTCGTTGTTCATTGGTAGGTTCTGACGTAAGAAAACTACTAGGCACTTGGTCTAAGCGTTAAACAAAGCTTTAATCAAATGTTTTACAACATGGAGGTCTAGTTGTGTCCTTCCCTAGTTCCTGTTAAGAATGCCCTGCACAAGCTGGGCCCGTGCCTGAGTATTTATACTCTCCCTGGACAGCGCCACCCACAGGCCACTCAGTATTATTTCATAAGTCTTTCTTTCATGAATGTCAGATTCATGTCAGGTTCCATATCTGTTCCGCTGTGCTTTGCTTTGATAAATGATCTTTAAGTCAATAATAAATTTTGTACATGTGAAGATCGTGTGCTAGATGCAAGGTTTTTAAATGCAAAGATATAGATGAATGCTGCCATTATTAATATAACCATCAGGAAAGACTGAACAGGCTTTTCTCTTTTCTCTAGAAAGAGAAGGCTGAGGGGTGAACTAATAGAGGCCTTTAGAATTTTGTAGGGGTTTGATAGGGTAGATGTAGAGATGTTTCCACTTGTGGGGAAGTCCAAAACTAGGGGTCATAAATATGATAGTCACTAATAAATCCAATAAGGAATTCAGGAGAAGCTTCTTTACCCAAGGAGTGGTAAGAATGTGGAACTTACTACCACAAGGAGTAGTTGAAGCCAATAGCATAGATGCATTTAAGGGGAATCTAGATAAATACATAAGGGAGAAAGGAATAAAAGGATATGCTGATAGGGTTAGATGAAGTAGGGTGGGAGGAGGCTCGTGTGGAGAGTAAACACTAGCATAGACCAGTTGGGCCAAATGGCCTGTTTCTCTGCTGTAAATTCTATGTAATATTAAAGTAAGCAACTCTGATATATTGGAGGATGATTTCTATACCATTTGTGCTACTATTATGCATGGAGCTAAAATACATTATGTAGCACTGTATTGATTTCACTGCTCTAGACAGCATGACATACTACATAATGAAACACATTATTGATTATGACCAAGATTATTTAGGACTTGGCTTCTGAGCAATTGACATATCGGTACAGTGGAAGTGGCAGCTCACAATGCTGACAGGAGCACAGCATTCTCCCGATGTAAAATATGTAGCATATAACATCGTTAGTGACTAAAGGCAACACAGTTATCATTATCTCTTTGAAGTAAAGTACAGTTTTCTTAAGATTTAAAGTAACTGTAATTGCAAGTTTTTACATTTTCGTCTATATTATGATGGACCCAAAAGAGCTATGAATGTAAAGAGGAACTAAGCAGTTTGCAGAGTTGTGTATTCAATACTCAGTTTTTTTAAACCCAATTTATTTTCTGTTATTTTCAATGTGAATTCTCAAGACACTTGGGGGGAAAAATTCAGTTGGTTGCGCCTCCCGTTAGCGCCTTAAGAGGGCGCTAATGGGGCGCAAAGCATCTAGCGCCCAGGCGCGGCGAAGTTTGCGCCGCTCGCGAAATTAACTAGACATTTTGCGGCGGCGCTAAACACTACTGCCACGATCTCCTGCGCCGGCAGATCATGACGTCACTCGAGTGCGCAACGCCCCGGTATCGCCCCGGAGCGGATATTGAGTGGCGCCCCCTGCCTTACCGCCTGACGCTAGCAACGACAGGTTGAGGGGAGCGTTCTGCAGTCATGAAGGGAAAGGGGGAGCGCTATTTAAAGGTGACCGCTTCCTGCCTTTTATTGTTGGTGCCATTTTTGAACTACGCATTCTGAGAGAGAGAGGGAGAGACTTCTGGAGAGATTCAACGTTGTGTGAAGGAGTTTTGGGTACTGAGCAGCACTTTGCAGGTTCATTTTGATTTGCCATTCCTTGTATCGATTTAGCAGAGACTGTGGGGGCTGCATTCTGAGCTCTTGGCCTGGTACTCTCCATTGTTCTTTCCAGCACATTTAATGTGCAGGTCTCTCCAGGCCGAGATTCAAGGCTGCAATGAGCAGGATGTGGATGGAAAGCAAGATTAACCATCCCCTTTAAGAACTGGCCCGTGCCATTGTGTGTATGTTCCATTGCTGACTGACATTACATGAGCTTCGCCAGCGCTCTGAGGTAGCGCCTCGCTCCTCGGCCTTTGCGCCTTAAGACAGGTGTGAAGCGCCTGATATAGCACTGCAATCACCTCCAGGGGCGATAAAAGTCAAGTTTGCAGTCGGTGGCGATAATTAGCGCCAGGCGCTAATCTTTGCGCCCGGCCGATAATTGCGCCCCAAATGGGGCGATACTGAATTTCTCCCCCTCGGTTTCAAGCCTATTCAGGCTATCTTATAGCCTGGTCTTGCACGCTGTGCTCACCAATATTCGGGTGTCAGTTACATTTTAATGTTAACAGAACATTGGTTGTTGACGTGCAAACAAAACTAAAAGGAAGTTAACGAAAAGCCCATGCAATCCAACTAAACTGGTATCACACCTGTTCCTTAAATGCGGTTTGTGTGACTCCTCGCCTGGATTATAGCGCACAGTTTGAATTGACTGTTTTATATTAGAACAAACTGGATTATTCATAGAATCATAGAATCTTGCAGCACAGAAGGAGGCCATTTGGCCCATTGTTCCTGTGCTGGCTCTTTAAAAGAGCAATCCAATTAGCCCCATTCCCCCCCACTCTTTATCCATAGCCCTGAAAATTTTCCCTTTTCAAGTATATATCCAATTCCCTTTTGTAAGTTACTATTGAATCTGCCTCCACCACCCTTTCAGGCAGCACATTCCAGATCATAACAACTCGCTGCGTAAAAGAAATTCTCCTCATCTCCCCTTATTAAGCTCTCTGGGTTGCCATGACATAATTTTCTTGCTTTCAGCAGGTCTTGAGATGAACATTATTTGTAGTCAGTGCCTGGTCACTGCATTATTGAATTTACACTTTGGTAGAAAAATAAAACCAATTATCATGCTAATCCACAATTCTACACGCCCTGAACACAAGATTAAGAAGAAACATCAGAAAGATTTTTGCAAACAAAACAAGAATATTGAGTAATACAATATAGGACGTTCCTCACTATTTGGCTTCCATTCACCTTTTAGTTAAGATCTCTGTCCCTTGCTATCACTGGGAACTGGTACTTCTTGTGATATTTTTGTTACCTGGTGAGAATTGGTAATACAACACGCTTTGCAGCTCAGTTACTGCCGCTCAATGACTTTGCATATCCGTAATTCATTTCAGGGAAAGGATGTACTGGGAACCCAGAAAACCAAAACAAACACATAACCCACACAGAGATCAGTGATCAGATGAAACTGTTTAAGTGTATCATTTAATGAAGAGACCATACATACCGCTTGACTTTAGTTACCAGGACGTGGTGTGATTCATGCTGTTCCTCTAAGGATCTTAAATTCCAGTGCGAACTGACATTATGGCCGAGAAATTGGTCTCGGGCAGTGGCGCAAAATGGGTGTTATCGGATCGGCCGCCCGTTATATGCAGTGCCTGATACAGTTGGATTGACTACAATGGAACTGAATATCAGGAGCTGTGTATAACGGGCAGCCGATCTGATGCTGCCCGTTTTGCACCACCGCCCGAGACGAATTTCTATGCCTATATTTTTTAGCCCTTACTAATTTTCTTCCTTCCACTCCAAAAGGTGTTGATTTCTTTCTGGGGTACAGCTCCACGGAGGCCAGGTATCCCAGTTAGCTTATCTCGGCCATAAAGACACTACAGGTAGCTAGAGGGCCCCTGGGGTAAGGGTAAATTGGCCCAAGTTCCCCATACCTGATTGCTCTGCAGCAATATCTACTGGGAGTGCACGTGTGTGTATGCTGTGTGAGGACAGAATCGGGCTGCGATGTTCTGCACAGTGGAATAACTTGCCAACACTAACTGCCAAGACTTGTACATGAGTAACCACTTGAAGGAGATGGTGGAGGACAACTGGTAGTGGAGCCATCGCACAGTGAGAGAGTTGATGCCTTCAGGATAGGAGAGGAAGGAAGACAAACGTAGAGAAAAATAAAAGCCCAATTGGTTAGATACCTTCACTGTACAACGGAAAAAAATCAATGATGTGCATACGTTTCCATGCCAACTCCAATACGGATGTTATTTAGTTCCGTTAGCACTAGTAGCCTACAGCTAATACCTAGAATTATATTGTTACTGAATAGGGTGTTTGGAGTATGTAGATTCCCCAAATAACATTTTGAGAACATAAGAAATAGGAGCAGGAGTAGGCCATTCGGCCCCTCGAGCTTGCTCCTCCATTCAATAAGGTCATGGCTGATCTTCTACCTCATCTCCACTTTCCTGCACTATCCACATATCCCTTGATTCTCTTAATATCCAAAAATCTATCGATCTCTGTCTTGAATATACTCAACGAATGAGCCTCCACAGCCCTCTGGGGTAGAGAATTCCAAAGATTCACCACCCTCTGAGTGAAGAAATTTCTTCTCATCTCAGTCCTAAATGGCTGACCCCTTATTTTGAGACTGTGACCCCTGGTTCTAGACTCCCCAGCCAGGGGAAACATCCTCCCTGCATCTACCCTGTAAGAATTTTGTATGTTTCAATGAGATCACCTCTCAGTCTTCTGAACTCCAGAGAAGAAAGGCCTAGTCTACTCAATCTCTCCTCATAGGACATACCCCCCATCCCAGGAATCAGTCTGGTGAACCTTTGTTGCACTCCCTCTATGGCAAATATATCCTCCCTTAGGTAAGGAGACCAAAACTGTACACAATACTCCAGGTGTGGTCTCACCAGGGCCCTATATTATTGCAGTAAGAAGTCTTTAGTCTTATACTCCAATCCTCTTGTAATAAAGGCCAACATACCATTGGCTTTCCTAATTGCTTGCTGTACCTGCATGTTAACTTTCAGTGATTTGTGTACAAGGACACCCAGGTCCCTCTGAACACCAACATTTCCCAATCTCTCACCATTTAAAAAATACTCTGCTTTTCTATTTTTCCTACCAAAGTGGATAACTTCACATTTCTCCACATTATATTCCATTTGCCATGTTCTTGCCCACTCACTTAGCCTGTCTATATCCCTTTGAAGCCTCTTTGCATCCTCCTCACCACTTACATTCCCACCTAGCTTTGTATCATCAGCAAACTTGGATATATTACATTTGTTCCCCTCATCCAAATCATTGATATAGATTATGAATAGCAGAGGCCCAAGCACTAATCCTTGCGGTACCCCACTAGTTACAGCCAGCCAACCCGAAAATGACCGGTTTATTTCTACTCTCTGTTTTCTGTCCGTTAACCAATCCTCAATCCGTGCTAGTATATTACCCCCAATCCCATGAGCCCTAATTTTGTTTAATAACCTCTTGTGTGGCACCTTATCGAATGCCTTCTGAAAATCCAAATACACCACATCCACTGGTTCCTCCTTATCTATTCTGCTAGTTACAACCTCAAAAACTCGTCAAACATGATTTCCCTTTCATTAACCTGTGTTGACTCTGCCCAATCCTATTATTATTTTCTAAGTGCCCTGTTACCACATCCTTAATAGATTCTAGCATTTTCCCTACTACTGATGTCAGGCTAACTGGTCTGTAGTTCCCCGTTTTCTTTCTTAAATAGTGGGGTTACATTTGCTACCTTCCAATCCACGGGAACCATTCTAGAATCTATGGAATTTTGGAAGATGACAACCAATGCATCCACTATCTCTATAGCCACCTCTTAAAACCCTAAGATGTAGGCCATCAGGTCCAGGGGATTTATTGGCTTTCAGTCCCATTAATTTCTCCAGTACTATTTTTTTACTAATACTAATTTCTTTCAGTTCCTCATTCTTGCTAGACCCTTGGTTCTCCACTATTTCCGGGAGGTTTTTTGCGTCTTCTTCTGTGAAGACAGACACAATGGGCTGGATTTTGTCGTTGGGGGCGGGATTGCTGGTTGTCAGGTTTAAGTCCCGCCTCCCAATGCCGTCCGGCCAACCCGCGCTATTTTCCCTTGATTGACCTTGTTAAGCCCGCCCTGCGGGCTTAGCAGGCCAATTAAGGGAAAGCCGGTGACAGAGGACGTCAGCATATGACGTTTCATCTGTCAAACACTGACAATCTCTGTTCTATGGTGAGCCCTTGCACTGAAGGCTCACCAAAACCTATTTCCTCAGCAGAAATCAGATGGCTGCTGCATCTGAGAATGCAGCAGCCATTCTGTCATCTCTGCCGTTGAGATGAAGAACCTCCGGATCCCCAAGGGTTGAAACCTGCAGGAAGAAGCAAAGGTAAGTAAACTTTTTCTAACGCTTTACACTCACCTCTCATAATTACCTCTCCACACTTGCACCCATCACTCACCTCCACAGTGGACTTTTCAATCCCTCTCACCCCCGCAGACCCACTGCACGCCTCGCTGACCCTGGAGAGGTTTCCTGACATTGGCGAGCCTGCACTTGCAGGGATAAAATGGGAATAAGCCTCAAAACTGCCTGTTAACTACCTGTTAACAGGCAATTAATTGGCTGTAATCCCCTTCCCGCTTCGAGGAGACGGGTCCCTGTGTGAGTTGGGGTCCAGCCTCCAGGGAAGATCCCAGTTTCTGCCATTTTCCCAGCAGTCCCGCCTCCATACCCGCCTCCCCAGGGCTGGGAAAATTCTCCCCAAAGTATTTGTTTATTTTCTCTGCCATTTCCTTATTTCTCCGCTATTAGATCAAACCTATTAATTTCTCCTGTCTCAGCCTGTAAGGGACCCACATTTACTTTTGCTAATCTTTTCCTTTTAACATACCTATAGAAGCTTTTACAGTCTGTTTTTATGTCTCTCGCTAGTTTACTCTCATATTCTATTTTCCCTTTCTTTATCAATTTTTTGGTCCTCCTTTGCTGAATTCTAAAATGCTCTCAATCTTCAGGCTTACTGCTCTTTTTGGCAACATTATAAGCCTCTTCCTTTGATCTAATACTATCTTGTTAGCCACGGTTGGACCACTTTTCCTCTGGGGTTTTTGTGCCTTAAAGGAATGTATATTTGTTGTAAATTATGTATTAATTCTTTAAATGCTAGCCATTGCTTCTCTACCGTCATACCTTTTAATGTAGTTTCCCAATCTTGCTCAGCCAACTTGCCCCTCATACCTACGTAGTTTGCTTTGTTTAGATTTAAGATCCTAGTTTCAGATTTAACGAAATCACTTTCGAACTTAATATAAAATTCTATCATATTATGGTCGCTCTTCCCTAAAGGTCCCTTTACTGCAAGGTTATTAATGAACCCTTTCTCATTGCACAATACTAGATCTAAAATAACCTGTTCCCTTGTTGGTTCCTCAACATACTGATCTAGAAAACTATCTTGCATACTTTCCATGAATTTGTCCTCCACACTATTACTGCAAATTTGGTTTGCCCAGTTTGTATGTAGATTAAAGTCCCCCATGATTACTGTATTACCCTTGTTACATGCGCCTCTAATTTCTTGATTTATACTCTGCCCGACATTACAACTACTATTTGGGGGCCTATAAACAACTCCCACTAATGTTTTCTGCCCCTTGCTTTTTTTAGCTCCACCCAAACTGATTCTACTTCTTGATTTTCAGGGCTAAGATCCTTTCTCTCTACTGTCTTTATCCAATCCTTTATTACCAGGGCTACCCCTCCTCCTTTTCCATTTTGTTTATCTCTTCTAAAAGTTGTATCCTGGAATATTTAGTTCCCAACCTTGCTCACTTTGCAACCACATCTCCGTAATGGCTATTAGATCAAACCTATTAATTTCTATCTGCTATTAATTCATCTATTTTGTTGTGATTGCTTCACACATTCAGATATAGTGCCTTTAGCTTTGACTTTTTTCTATTTTTCCCTGATGTCACTGATGCCCTATTACAGCGGTTCCCAACCTTTTCCTTTATGCGGACCACTACATCGTCATCAAAAGCTTTTGCGGACCACAACGTAAGCAAGCCGTTTAAAACATTTTGTGAATAATGTCACAATTTACCTCTGGCACTATTATTACCCTTCTCTTCACTTGCCATGTTCAATGTGAGATTGTTCTTCGCCATTCTGTTGCAGTTTTTACACTCTTGTCTTGCCTTCTGGTTTTGAAGCCGCCTGAATTCTGCGCCATTTACCATCATGGCCTTAAATCCCTTTTTCTCTTCTGGATGCATTGTTTGTTAGTTCCGTTGGACCAGGCTGGACTCTAATGATGCTCAGTACCTTTGCTTTGCATTCAGAATCACCTCCTTGAAGGAACTCCATAGAACAACTACAGCAAAAACCTCCACATCTAGTTTAAACACTCCCCATATTCTATCTGTCCTGCCTGCCAAAACCTCAAACCTTTTTGCTTCGGTGGAACCCATCAGGAACCCATAAGCTCCCTCTATTCCGAAAGCTGTAGCACTGTTTCATGAAACGAGCCCCTGTTTCACTACAGCAAAGGCTCAGCGACGCTTGGTCTGTCTAATTCCCCTCTGTCTCTCTTGACTAACACATGACACGGGTAGTATTTCAGAAAGTGCTACAATTGAAAAGTTTTGGGTACTCAGGACAATCCTGGAGGGGTGTGTAAAACATGTTTTGAAATTAGCTGGAGAGAAATGTAAGGTGACGGGTCTCGAGGGGCAGACTGAGGAGAGGGTCTGTACATTGAATGGGGACATGTCAAAAAGAGCCAGAATAGTTAGGAATTCAGAAACACAAACCTCTCCGAAGGGTTACTTCCTCCCCGCCTGTTCCGATTTTTTGCCAGACACTTTTCAGGTTTAACATGGATGGAGTGGGGGTGGGGGGGCGGGGGGGTATTCGTGTCATCACAGTCAAACCTCTGCCCGAACCAAACTCCCACAGTCACAGGATTAGAATGGCGGAGGCCGGCAGATTCCCCTTCACTGTTGGTGCAATCATTCTTTTCACAATTAAGTGCTCTTTTCCTGTTACTTTCGATTTACATACTCGGTTTTTATCGAACAGTGATTATTTTATATCGGAATCGTGTTTAAGGGATGTGGTGTGTTCATTATCTGTACAATAACTCTGTGACCCAGTGTGAGAAGTAAAACACAAACTGCCCAGCGTGGGGCTCGAACAATCCGGACAGCTTTTATCACAGTTGTTTGGAGCGTGGTGCTGATATCGCTAAGGGCACGGGTTTAATCTGTGTATGGGTCATCAGCAGTTTATTTCTTACTTTTTCGGTTTCTCCTGACATTGATAATCCAGACTTTACAAAAAATCTACACAAACTGTCAGGGGGAAATTATTTTCAATAACATCCATTTCACCTTTGCACTGGGCGGAGCAACACATCTCATGTTTATTTGTCTTTCTTCGGTTTGCTGATAAACGTTTAACTCGCGGCCTGTTCCCGTTAATGGTCACAAGCAGTAACAGACAGAGCGTGTCTGACCGCCCCGAGATGTGTAAAAGGCATCAGTTTAGGACAAATGCATCAAATCAAATGTTCACCCGGCACCAAGAGAGACAAAAAACAGAGAAAGGGGCAGAAGGAGATGGAGAAATAAAAGCTAAACACAGCCAATAGAAATAGTTTCCATCCTTGATGTCTCTCTCTATTCAAACCCAACCCTTCAGTGGCGGATAAAATACTTCTGCTTAAATTGGTAAGTTCGAGAAACGGACCCAAAGAAAGAGACACAAAATATCTAAAAGCCGCCGAATCCCAACTGAGCTATTGCGGCCTCACATCAAAGTGATTTTCGTGTCATTCTTTTAAAGAAACTCTGATCCCTCCTGCTCATTAATCACTTTGGGGGAATGGGACCCGACCAGATCTCGGAACTCAGGTTATGTTCATGTTCTGCTGACGTGTTTATAAACATCTAACGCTGACACACCAGGGGAGACCTCACAGGGTTGGACACGGAGTGAAGTATACTGAAGTTCTTATAAGAAGTTGCTGAGCACAACATGTTTGTAAAATTCCCCGTTGTTTAACCGGCCCTGATGCGTTGTGAAGGGTGAGACTGGCCCCAAGTCCCACTGAGCCGCACTGACGCCGAGCTGTAGGTGAAATGATATGAAGTTCAAATAGAGAGAGATAAGAGTCCAGAATCACAGAGAGATTTTCTGATGTTGTTGTTGAATCTCATTTACATCAAACACTCTTTGAACTCTCTGCCGTGGAATTCAGAGCTGGGGATCGCCTGTAAAATCAGCAGTAAAAACAACCGCCCAACCTGGGGCTCGAACCCACGAGCTTGAGATTAAGAGTCTCATGTTCTATAGACTGAGCTAGCCGGTCCTGTCTGCAGCAATTTTATCTGTCTGTCTTTATCAGTAAATCGAACGGCCAAACCCCGATTGAAAGATGGATTCCTCTCACTGACCGATCATAAAACCCAGATCTTCTGTTATTTCACCTTCTAAGATCAGCCATGATCTCATTGAATGGCGGAGCAGGCTCGAAGGGCCGAATGGCCTACTCCTGCTCCTATTTCTTATGTTCTTAAACATTCACATCCATTTTGCTCAGTATTTATTTCTCTGTCTTTTTTTATTCTGTTCGTGCTTTTTCTTAGAAGCGTTCCACTGTAGTTATTTATTAGAAGGAAGAAATGAACAGAAGTGATTTACTGGAATGGTACCAGGGATGAGGGATTTCAGAATGTGGGGGACTGGAGAAGCTGGGGTTGTTCTCCTTAGAGCAGAGGTTTTGACAGGTGTTTAAATTCATGAACGGGTTTGATATCGTAAATGAGGAGAAACATTTTTCCAGTGGTTAAAGAGTCGGTGACCAGAGGACACAGATTGAAGGTGATTGGCAGAAGAATCCGAGGCAACATTAGGAACCATTTTTTTTTAAACTGCGAGTTGTTGGGATCTGGAATGCACTGCCTCAATTCACAATTAAACAGATGCGTCCCAATAAATGAATAATTAATTCAGATATATCTACAGACACGTGCAACTTGCAGAGATAATGGGCCGAAAATTGATCCCGCGACGCGAGAGTACGCACTGCGTACTCTCGCGTATTCCCACTCCAATTGCCGGTTTTCTGCATGCCCTGCGCATGCGCTGAAAACCGGCAATTGCTCTTCCGAAAAGGGGGCGGGGCCTGAGTGCATCGCGTGCGCGCTACAGGCTGCGCGCACGCTGTGCACTTCATGCTTTGGACGCGCAGGTAAGTAGGGAAGATTTTGGAAATGTAAAAAGGAGGAGTAAGACCCGCTTTTAAGAAGGTAAGTAGTGAATTAAGTATTTTTTTGAATTTTTTTTTACAGGTATATCTTTTTTATAGACTTTAAAGACAGGTAAGTTTATTTTTATAACTTTTTAAAAGATTTTAAATTTTTTCAAAAATTTAATTTTTTATTTAAAATGGTTAATTTAATTAACTATACTTATTTTATTAATGTGATGGTTTTTTTTTTAAATTTAATTGAGGTTTAGCTGTTATTTTGGGGGGGTGTAAGATTCATAAGTCTCACAGCCATGCTGTGAGACTTATGAATGGAAGATGGTGTGCTGCCATTGGCTCTAACTGAGTCACGTGATCCCACAGCTCGCACGAATTAACTGCGCCGCTGGGATACGCAAGCCCAGCACAGCTGATGTCTGGAACATCAAGTTCGTGCGAGCTGGATCAGAAAAAGCATAAGCGAGGTGAGACATCGCGGGGAAGGCTTACCCCCGCGGGAACAGAGCGAGATCAATTTCTGGGCCATTAAACATTTACATCGATCACAAGTCAGGAATACATTTGTATCTAGCGGGAATGCACCCAGTATATTTACAGCTCTCACAGCTGCTGGGTGGAGCGTTCCTTGGTGGGCCAGGGGTTGGAATTCGGTGCAACCAGAGCACGGGGTTGATTTCCGGTCTGATTTTTCTAAAACAGTTGTGCAGTTTAATAAATTAATTACACGAACATATAATTACAGGCAGTATCACGATGAATAATTGCTTTAATCGCCATTAATAAACCGATAACTTTCTGTTGCAGACGGGCGGAAATATTAGCATGTTGGCCGAATGACAGTCAGACTTTAATATGTATTTGGGATGAGCCTTTTTTCCGTTCCCATCCCAAAGGATTGCAGCACTTTCAAACGAAAAGCAACCGTCCTCTGTGGGATCATAAGAGAATATTTTGTTCTTTAAAAAATGCCCCGCTGGGAATCGAACGCAAGTTCTCCTGTATACTAGACAGGCGCTTTGACCAGCTAAGCCACGGTGCCAACTCTCTGTTCCCATCACCGATATCTGGTACCTGTGGTATCGCGTTCCACATTCCAACCACTCTTTGCATAAACACGTTTTTCCTGAATTCCCGACTGGATTTATTATTGAGGATCTTATATTTATGACATCTAGCTTTACTTAGTGTGACACAAGAGGATTGGCGGCTGCTGTAGTATAAAACCAACTGTCAAAGTCCCACACTCCGTACATGCACATCTGAGGTTGTATAATAGTGGGGACACTGGTGAAGATTGCTGAATTGAGGGGGCACTGGTTGGGTTTATATGATAGAGTGGAGCACTACTTGCCGTTGTGCGGTAGTGAGGTGGGAAATATTTTGGTGAATTTGTCAGGAGCTGATTTTTCGGCCCAGTTGATTTGCACTTTCCAGAAAACCAGCCCGCCCTCCATCCACGGCAGGTTTTCACTTCCATCAGCTCATCCCCAAAACCCAGCTTTAAACAGCAACAAAAACACTGGAACCACACGGCGGGTCATTCAACATCTGTGGAGACAACAGACACGTTTTTTAGGGGTTTGGGCCATTTTTTCCACGGACCACCTGCAGTACCCTCGTGGACCACTGGTGGTCCGCGGACCACAGGTTGGGGACCACTGCCCTATTACCTTTGTTGCTCTCTCTGTCCCTTCCTGACGCACTCTGCTTATTTTTACCCAAAACTCTGCTCTGCTCTAGAGCCTTGACGTTTCTCTTGCTGCTTTTAAATTTACTCCTTCCTGAATCCCCCCCCCGCCCCCGCTTCATTAGTTTAAAGCCCTGTCTACTTCCCTAGTTATTCGATTCGCCAGGACACTGGTTCCAGCCCGGTTTAAGTGGAGCCCGTCCCAACGAAACAGCTCCCTCTTTCCCCAGTACTGGTGCCAGTGCCCCATGAAGCAAAACCCCTGCCTCCACACCACTCTTTGAGCCACGCATTTTACCTTCTAATCTGTTTATCCCTATGCCAATTGGCGCGTGGCTCAGGTAACAATCCAGAAATTATTACCTTTGAGGTTCTGAGTTTTAATTTGGACTCCTTGGTAAACCCTTGGTATAGTATTGAAAGCTGTTCATTGCCCAGCTGTGACTTGAATGCACCATTACTGTCTTGTTAATTGCATTTCCAAAACATTTTCTTTTCGATCGATTGTTGATGTCTCTGTGGAGACGATGACCTTTCAAGGATTCATGCTATGGTGCTGGGATATTCCTTTCCATTGTTTGCTTGTTTCATTTATAGATGTATTCCCTATAAGTGGCAGCTTTTATGTTATGTTTATTTGTACCCTTTCGCTGGTCAAGCCAAAACTCTCAGAATCATAATGGGCCAGATTTGGCTGGAGCGGGGCGTGGCCGTTTAGGTTTTGAACTTTTTTGCCTACAAAGTTGCTGGAAGTGCGAGCTGATAATGGCGCAGTGTGACATCTGGGACCTTGGCGAACAACAGGACAAAGAGGGTATCTCCTTAACTAATGAGATTTAAGGATTGAGAAAGATTGAGGGTGAATTTGAGTGGGTGAATTAGAGTGGGTGAATTCAATGTCAAATCAGATACAGAAAGAGAAGGAAAGAAAGATTGGAGAGAAAAAAGAGACAAAGAATCATAGACATTTTACGGCACAGAAGGAGGCCATTCGGCCTATCGTGTTTGTGCCGGCTGAAAAAGAGCAATCCAGCCTAATCCCACTTTCCAGCTCTTGGTCCGTAGCCCTATAGGTTACGGCACTTCAGGTGCATATCCAAGTACTTTTTAAATGTGATGAGGGTGTCTGCCTCGACCACCCTTTCAGACAGTGAGTTCCAGACCCACACCACCTTCTGGGTGAAAACGTTCTCCTCAACTCCCCTCTAATCCTTCTACCAATTACTTTAAATCTATCCCTCCTAGTTATTGACCTCTCTGCTAAGGGAAATAGGTCCTTCCTATCCATCTATCTAGGCCCCTCATAATTTTATACAGTTCAATTAAGTCTCCTCGCAGCCTCCTCTGTTCCAAAGAAAACAACCCCAGCCTATCCAATCTTTCCTCATAGCTAAACCTCTCCAGTCCAGGCAACATCCTCATAAATCTCCTCTGTACCATCTCTCGTGCAATCACATTGTTCCTGTAATGTGGTGACCAGAATGGTACTAACAGCTAGTACTCTAGCTGTAACCTAACTAGTGTTTTATACAGTTCAAGCATAACCTCCCTGCTCTTATATTCGATGCCTCGGCTAATAAAGGAAAGCATCCCGTATGCCTTCTTAACCACCTTATCTACCTCTCCTGCTACCTTCAGGGATCTGTGGACAAGCACTTCAAGGTCCCTCTATTCCTCTACACTTCTCAGTATGCTACCATTTACTGTGTATTCCCTTGTCTTATTAGCCCTCCCCAAATGCATTACCTCACACTTCTCCGGATTGAATTCCATTTCCCACTGTTTTGCCCAGCTGACTAGTCCATTAATGGGCCAGCATTTGCGATCGGAGGCTTCACACGGGCGGACATCTTCGACCTGCAAAATGTCTATGAAAGTACCTGGTGGCCCGGGAGGTACAGAGGTTTGCAACCCTGGGCCTCTCCGGCTCCGCTCAGGCAAAGCCCCACATATCCCAGGGGCACAAGCGGTTTGTAGGCGCTCCTGGGATCACGTGGGCTGGCCCAACCAATAAAAGAAGGGAACCCCCATTCATACTTTTGACAGTTCCGTACGTACAGAACTATCAAAAGTATGAATGGGGATCACTTAAAAAATACACCAACACATGACTTTTTTTTTTAAATTACATATTTAAAATTAATAAAAATGCCATTTAATTAAATATTTTAAACACAAATTTAATTTTTTGAAAAAAAATTAAATGTTTTTACGGGGCTAAAAATAAACTTACCGTTTTGAAGAGTATTTTAAATTTATAAATGAGTGATAACATTTAATTTTTCTATTTTTTAAAACTCTTATGCTGCTAATAGCAGGCCTTACGCTTGCTTTTACCAGGCGTAAGAATTTGACAGGCATTCAGCGGGCGGAAGTTGTGCAAATAGCGCAACTCTCCACCCGCAGAGGCCCTTCTCCCGCGGATGCGGAGGATCTGTCAAGATTGACAGATCGCAAGTGCCGGGTTTCAGCGCATGCGCTTCACATGCCTCAACCCGGAACTTGCGCAGGCCCCCTACGGGCGCGTACGTACCTCTTACGCACCCTGTGGGGGTCGCAGAATACGGCCCAATATCTTCCTGCAGTCTACAGCTTTCTTCCTCACTATCAACCACACGGCCAATTTGCCACATTTCCTTGGATCCCATGGGTCTTTACTTTTCTGACCAGTCTACCATGTGGAAACTTGACAAAAATCTTGCTAAAATCCATGTAAACTACATCAAGTGCGCTACCCTCATCGATCCTCCTTGTTACCTCCTTAAAAAATTCAATCAAGTTAGTCAGACACAACCTTCCCTTAACAAATCCATGCTGACTATCCTTGATTATTCCGTGCCTTTCTAAATGATGATTAATACTCTCCCTCAGAATTTTTTTCAATAATTTCCCCAGCACCGAAGTTAGGCTAACTGGCCTGTAATTACTCAGTCTATCCCTTTTTCCCTTTTTAAGCAACGGTGCAAGATTAGCAGTCTTCCAGTCCTCTGGCACCACATCTGTAGCCAGAGAGGATTGGAAAATGATGGTCAGAGCTATTTCATCCCTTTCTTCTCTTAACAGCCTGGGATGCATTTCATCCAGGCCTGGCGATTTATCTATTTTCAAAGATGCGAAATCCTTTAATATTTCCTCTCTCACTAAAAATGAGAAAAAAAATGAAAGTTAAAATTGGACATTTTAACAATCTCCTAAAGCCATTCATAATCTGAAGGAATCAGACAACACGCTTATAATTGTTTACTTTCTGGGCAATCTGAGGTTGATTGGCAGTCATTAACAATTATCACGCCGTTAAACAGGTACTTACTCTGTTAATTACTAGACTTAACTTTCTGTGGCAAGTTTAAGGAGCAATTAATGGGCAAAAACAGCAACTTCATGAAAATCACAGGGAAGTTAAGCGTGAGATGCCATTTTCGCGAAACTAATGCTGGAGTGGCGCAAATCGGTCAGCAACTTGTGGCGATTCGTAATTCACAGGATTTCTCTTCCTCACTACAATTTGCTGGTTGACTTGCGCATTAATAACGACGTGTGTCGTTCAAACGCCGTTATTTTACCAGCCAAGTATCTGTCATCCTGTTTAAGGTGGCAGACATGTTGGTATCCAGAGTCTGCATAACTATGGTCAAGGCATGGACTCATTTGTTTGGAGCGTTTGATGTTCAGTGGCCTGCGACATCAACCTGCTCATGCTTGAGGCGGACTGCTCCATTCTCTCAGCAAGCGTGATCAGTGGGCTTGGAAGGCCTGTCAGTGCATGACACATTATCTGCTGCTCAGTGAATCTCCTTTTTGTTGATGGTCCCTGGGTACAGCATCTGTGTCCAGATGAGCAAAGCTTGGAGAGGGCTGTGCCCTCCAACGCGGACTCCCCACTGCAGTCCCTGTCACCACCATCTGCTCTTGCTCATTTGTGAAGTGTGAGTCACCAGGTGAAAACCCAACTGTCTTTCTACGAGGTTCAACTGACGTGCGAGTATCTGAGCTGGTGCATGGTAAGCATGTGTCCTGTGACGATGCACCCTCGGAAGGAATCAGTTCCTCTGAGGTATTGTCGCCGGCCACCTCCACCAACACGTGAAGGCCCTGTCGGAGATAAAAGACATGAATTAGTCCTGGCAAGTTGAGAATATGTTGCAAACTTTCATTGTGAAGATGGTCATATTTCACTCTCTGTTGAAATCAAGTCAACATGACTGAGTGCCGTATGAGATGTGGGTGGCTGATATTTAATTGTGTTGCCAGGTAGCTGGGGGGGGTCCCCATCTCAGATGGCCAGGAATGCTGAAACTCCACTGATTTCCAGCACCTCCTCCTCCTCTGCAGTTGTTAGTTGCGAAATGCGTGGCGAGCCACTGCTGGTTCTCTCCCTCTCCCTAATTTCTGTGCTCTCTTCTGCAACGAGGGGAAGAACAGACCTATAAGTGACTGTAATGGCATGTGTTCACTCGATGGATGGAGTGCATTTGGCGAGGGTGACTATGAGGGAGAGGCATGACATTGCATAAGGATGAGGGCGAGTGGCAGTGGTGGATGGATAGATGGGGATGTGAGGAAGTGCATAGAAGGAGAAGGATGCACCTGCAAGGTCAGTGGGTGTGAGGAATGATGTGATGGAGTAGGCTTCAGAAGGCAGAGTGAGGGGTTGGGGTGATGCACACAGCAGGATATAGGTGAATGCACAACTGTACTCATCTTTCCTGACCTGGTTAAGTCATTAAAGTGCCTCCTTCACTGAATCCATGAGTGTGGTACTACGCTCCTGCTGCTGACCTCCTGTGCCACCTCCACACATGCCTTCTTGGTGTCAGCAGCAGGTTTCTTCCTCCGGTTGCTGGGGAATAGAACTGCTCTCCAACTCCTCACTGCCCTCAGCAGCACATCAAAGGAGGCATCATTAAAGCGGGGCGCAGCCTTTCGAGCGTCCTGATTCCATAATGAGCTTTCTTCCTTTGTTGCTCCAACTCCTCCGAATTGCATCTTTGGATTAGCCCTTTAAATACTGGAGTTGAGATCGTGTTATGCGGGTTCACATCACGCCCGCTGCCGCTGATTGGACGGGAAACTCATAAATAAAATGATAATGAGGTGTCTGAGTTAAAAAGCCACTGACAGATGCGCTGAAGTTACTTCGGGTTTCCCATGCGATATCGGATCCCAGCGCATCTCCCAGTTAATATCGGGGCCAAAGTCTCTTCTGAACTTTGCACTGAATAGCACACAATTGCCCCCTTTACAGCCATAAATGCCATTTGGGACTGGAAGACTTACGCTACTAAGAAAGTAACTTTAAGGTGTGTGGGTCTTGTGAAAGGGCTGCATGTGCTAGTTTTTGACATGTATTGATATGTATTAAATATGTGGCTCAGTGGTGTCTTAAGTTTCAGAAAGGCAGCATTCTTCACTACGTTTCACACATGTAGCTTCTAGATTAATTCCCAGTTCGAAGCATCTTAGTTATCAAGATAGGCTCAAAGAGCTGGGACTCTTCATTTTAGAGAAGCGTAGACTTAGGGGCGATTTGATCAAGGTTTATAAGATGATGAAGGGAATAATTTTGTTGGTGTAGACAGCTTGTTTTAACTAAAAACTCGCCTGGATCCATCCTTATCTATCGAACCGTAGCCAGAGAATCACCTGCAATGGCTTCTCTTCCTGCTCCCCCATCTTTACCTCTGGAATCCCGCAAGGATCTATCTTGGCCCCCTCCTGTTTCTCATCTACATGCTGCCCCTCGGCAACATCATCCGAAAACACAGCGTCAGTTTCCACATGTACGCTGATGACACCCAGCTCCAACTCACCACCACCTCTCTTGACCCCTCCACTGCTTGTCCGACATCCAATACTGGATGAGCAGAAATTTCCTTCAACTAAATATAGGGAAGACTGAAGCCATTGTCTTCAGTCCCCGCCACAGCTCCATCCCTCTCCCTGGCAACTATCTGAGGCTGAACTAGACCGTTTGCAACCTTGGTGTTGTATTTGACTCCGAGATGAGCTTCCGACCACATATCCGTTCCCTCACCAAGACCGCCTACTTCCACCTCCGTAACAAAGCCCGACTCCGCTCCTGCCTCAACTCATCTGCTGCTGAAACCCTCATCCATGCCTTTCATACCTCTAGACTTGACTATTCCAATACTTTCTAGAGTGACCTCCCATCTTTCACCCTACATAAACTTGAGTCCATCCAAAACTCTACTGCCCATATCCTAACTCGCACCAAGTCCTGTTCACATATCACTCCTGTGCTCACTGACCTACATTGTTTTTCGGTCTGGCAACGCCTCAATTTTAAAATTCTCATCCTTGTTTTCAAATCGCTCCATGGCCTCACCCCTCCCTATCTCTGTATCCTCCTCCGGCCTTAAAAGCCTCCGAGATCTCTGCGCTCCTCCAATTCTGGCCTCTTGCGCGTGCTCGATTTTAATTACTCCACCCTTGGCGGCCGTGCCTTCAGCTGCCAAGGCCCGAAGCCCTGGAATTCCCTCCCTAAACCTCTCAGCCTCTCTACTTCTCTCTCCTCCTTTAAGACGCTCCTTAAAACCTACCTCTTTGACCGAGTTTTTGGTCATCTGTCCTAATATCTCCTTATGTGGCTCGGTGTCCAATCTTGTTTGATAACGCTCCTGTGCAGCGCCTTGGGACATTTTGCTACATTAAAGGCGCTATATAAATGCAAGTTGTTGTTTGTTGTTGCAAATAGGTTAGGGAGAACCTGGGGTCACAATTTCAAGTTGGAACTCGGTTAGATATCAGAAGAAGGTTTTCTCCCCAGAGAATAGTGGATCTCTGGAACAGGCTGCCAGCTTGTGCGGTGAACGCTGATTTGCTGAATTCCTTCAAGTGAGAGCTGGACCTGTTTCTGGCTGGTGCGGAGATCACCTTGTATAAAAAGGTAGGTACTGCATAGCATTAATCAGGGCCAGAGTGGTCTCCTCGATTAATTTTGATCGCCCTAATTGGCCTGGGTTTTTACATCTGGTTTTCCGCCCCTCCCAGACCACACGGATTTCGGGTGGGATGGGGAAGTGAATGTGTTGTAATGCACAAGGCAGCGCAGTTATGTGGGACAGGCTGGATGGATCAGTGGGTCTTTTCCTGTCCATCATTGTTCCTATGTTTGTAAGATGGGCATAATTCCAGTCGTGTGACATTCTCGCTGTTTTTTAGATTTTGCAATTGCACCCATTCCACTAACAAAATGTTGTGCCCATGTGAAACATCACTTAAAACTGATGGTAGAAGTGCAAGTAAAACAACATGTTAATATTGAAATTCATTTCAAGGTAAATATAGATTTGTGGTGGTGGAAGGATCAGTGGCATTTGGTGGGCTGATGAGAATCATGCCATTTGCAAGGATGCCCTTAACTTCAATCAGTTTGCTACCTTAATTGCTGGTGGCGCGTAAATTAAATGATTTTTCAGACATCAGATATAGATACAAAACCCTGTTAACAATGATGACGTTACCCACCCACTCCTTAAGCCCTGTCATATCACACCAGTGTGTTTCAGTAATAAGTAGATGATGCATTAGAGCTAGTGATGCCACAAAAATCTCCTAAGCTGACAGACAGAAATAAAATTCTGATCCTGATCCCTGGATCTAGTAGGAACATCTTAGCGGTTCTGTGCAGCAGAGAGAAGTAGCTTATTTCCTTTCTCTTTGCAGCTCCCCCTTCATGTTTCTGGTGCTTCTTCAGGAATGTGGTTTGTTGCAAAAATATAATTAATTTACAAATAAAATTGGATCTGTGGAACGGTGAAAGTGGTGCTGTTACCTCACGGGGGAAGATTATAGGCTCCTGTATTCCTGCAATGGCCTCCTCTGCTGTTGTGTAGTCTTGTTGATCACTGCGATGTGGCAGAGAGCGTTCCCGATATAGCGTACATTTTGCAATGTTATTTTGCGTATTACCCTCCTTAATGTTTAACTAGGAATAAGATACACACTGGCATTTCCCATTGCTCGCCGAGTTTATCTGATGAACAGCGAGAGTAGCCATCTCTGACCCCGTGTCTTTACTGAGTCAACTGATCACAGCTGGAGCAGTGGCAGGGCTGCTACAGATGGCGTCAGTCCTCTGGGTTAGGACGGGGGAAAATAATGAAACAACCCACCCCCCCACCAACCCCTCCCCCCAGGACCCCGCAAACATTCTCCCCCACTCCCTCCCCACCTCCCTGTAAATATCAGAACCATAGAGTACAAAAGCAAGGAAGTTATACTAAACCTTTACAAATCACTGGTTAGGTCTCAGCTGCCGTATTGTGTCCAATTCTGGGCACCACACTTTAGAAAGGATGTCAAGGCCTTGGAGAGGGTGCAGAGGAGATTTCCTAGAATGTTACCAAGGATGAGGGACTTCAGTTTTGGGATCTGGGCGTCACTGGCAAGGCCAGCATTTATTGCCCATTCCTAGTAGCCCTTGAGAAGGTGGTGGTGAGCCGCCTTCTTGAACCGCTGCAGTCCGTGTGGTGAAGGTACTCCCACAGTGCTGTTAGGGAGGGAGTTCCAGGATTTTGACCCAGTGACAATGAAGGATCAGTGATATACTTCTAAGTCAGGATGGTGTGTGAACTTGGAGGTGGTGGTGTTCCCATGGGCCTGCTGCCCTTCTCCTTCTAGGTGGAAGAGGTCGCGGGTTTGGGAGGTGCTGCCGAAGAACCCTTGGCGAGTTGCTGCAATGCATCTTGTAGATGGTACACACTGCAACCACAGTACGCCGGTGGTGGAGGGAGTGAATGTTTAAGGTGGTGGATGGAGTGCCAATCAAACGGGCTGCTTTGTCCTGGATGGTGTCGAGCTTCTTGAGTGTTGTTGGAGCTGCACTCATCCAGGCAAGTGGAGAGTATTCCATCACACTCCTTATTTGTGCCTTGTAGATGATGGAAAGGCTTTTGGGAGTCAGGAGGTGAGGCACTCGCCACAGAATACCCAGCCTCTGACCTGCTCTTGTTGCCACAGTATTTATTTGGCTGGTCCAGTTAAGTTTCTGGTCAATGGTGACCCCCAGTACGTTGATGGTGGGGGATTCGGCGATGGTAATGCCGTTGAATGTCAAGGGGAGGTGGTTAGACTCTCGCTTGTTGGAGATAGTTATTGCCTGGCACTTCTGTGGCGCAAATGTTACCTGCCACTTGTCAGCCCAAGCCTGAATGTCGTCCAGGTCTTGTTGCGTGCGGGCATGGACTGCTTCATTATCTGAGGAGTTGTGAATGGCGCTGAACACTGTGCAGTCATCAGCGAGCATCCCCATTTCTGACCTTATGTTGGAGGGAAGGTCATTGATGAAGCAGCTGAAGATGGTTGGGCCTAAGGCACTGCCCTGAGGAACTCCTGCAGCGATGTCCTGGGGCTGTGATGATTGACCTTCAATCACCACAACCATCTTCCTTTGTGCTAGGTATGACTCCAGCCAGTGGAGCGTTTTCCCCCTGATTCCCATTGACTTCAGTTTTACTAGGGCTCCTTGATGCCACACTCGGTCAAATGCTGCCTTGATGTCAAGGGCAGTCACTCTCGCCTCACCTCTGGAATTCAGCTCCTTTGTCCATGTTTAGACCAAGGCTGTAATGAGGTCGGGAGCCGAGTAGGTCTTGGCGGAACCCAAACTGGGCATCAGTGAGCAGGTTATTGGTGAGTAAGTGCCGCTTGATAGCACTGTCGATGACACCCTCCATCACTTTGCTGATGATTGAGAGTAGACTGATGGGGCGGTAATTGGCCGGGTTGGATTTGTCCTGTTTTTTGTGGACAGGACATACCTGGGCAGTTTTCCACATTGTCGGATAGATGTCAGTGTTGTAGCTGTACTGGAACAGCTTGGCTAGAGGCGCGGCTAGTTCTGGAGCACAAGTCTTCAGCACGATCGCCGGGATGTTGTTAGGGCCCATAGTTAAGTGGAGAATTAGAAAAGCTGGGATTGTTCTCCTTAGAGCAGAGAAGGTTAAGAGGAGATTCAATTGAGGCGTTCAAAATCATGATAGAGTAAAAAAGTAGAAACTTTTTCCACTGGCAGAAGGGTCGGTAACAAGTGGACACAGATTTAATGTAATTGGTAAATGAGCCAGAGGTGAGATGAGGAATTTTTATTAATGCAGCGAACTGTTATGATCTAGAATGTGCTCCCTGAAAGGGTGGTGGAAGAAGATTCAGTAATAACTTTTAAAAGTTACCAACTTTACTAACGTTCCCGCTTAGCTGCGTGGTGGTCTGGAGCTCCCGCACAGGCCGCTCACCGGCTTTTACACGGTAGAAACTGCGCATGCGCGAAGATTTGAATGGGCCGTGCAGCCAGTTAAAGGGACCGCGCACCTAAAATAAAAATTAGAGGGGAATTTGCCCAGTAGTGCACTGATGTATTAGCCTAGATTATGCGCTCAAGTCTTTGGAATGGGGATTGAACCCACGACCTTCTGACTCAGAGGCAAGGATGTTACGCACTGAGTCACGGCTGACAGCAAAACATCATGTGAAGAACATCTTATGAAGATCCCACAACTGTGTCTGTTCATGATTTTGCTTATTGTTAAATCCTGGTGGTCTCCATCTATTAGTTGCCATCTTTATTTTTGCTAAGCACACTGCTATTACAACAGCTGTGGCCTGACATGTTTTGTAACCACAGGTAGCTTCAATACACAGATGAGCGATGCACCACAATGCTTTGGAAGCATGTTGCAGTTTGTGTGATATATTTTTCTTTCAGTGATTGTGGAAGAATGACATGGAAGACAGAAAGCAATAGAATTGTAAAGGATTAATAAGTGGGGAAAAAAGCAGACCAAAATAGATTTTTTTGGAAGAATTTGGACTGTTACTATGTAGTGAGCAACTTTGAGGAATTTAATTAGATGCTTATTTTCACTATAATTGTGAAACAAATGGTCCAACCAATCAGACTGCAAGGGAAGAAGTGACGGGTCCTCCATCCACATCAGAAGCTAGATATCTACACACAGTGGTGCTCATATACAACTTGCTGTTTTCATGCTATTTTTTGTACTGTAATTGCAGGATCGACTATTAATTATCCTGTCAGCCCCTCCACGTACTGTGTTTGCCCACGTAAGCGAAACATCCCCAGGATCCTTTCGTCAAATGCCAAACTTTATCCCCCTTTCCAGGATAATTCTTTGCATGAAGATCTTCTCTTTAAATGTGAGTATTCTGGAAACTGAAAAAGCTGTTTGCTTACACCACGAGATAATACAGAACTGCTTTACAGTATCATGTAATTCATGGGCCACGCAACCCCCACCCACGCCCTTTATATAAAAAGCAAGAGAAAGCACTTGCTGCCTCACAAATATTGATAAATCTCTGCATTATTTAGACAGTAAATTTTGACTTAAGGGTTCCTCAGAGGTGACGTTACTTAGACCTTTTATGTGACTGTAGCTCAGGATTCAAGCCCATAATCAGTGATAAGTGATCATTCCAGTCTAGAACTGCAATACCACTGTTGAATAGAGTGCTTTGCACTTAAAGTGCACCAGATGCAGAGCTGTTACTTGATATAGGAAACAAAAAGACTGATAAATACAGTAACATGACTCTTGGTTAGACAATGTTGGTTAGACTGTGGGATGTTTGAACCCAGTGATAAAGGAACATACTAATTGAAACTGCAAGATGCACATCTATAGTTTGGGGTTTTGCTAATCAGGTGGACACAATGATACCAGAGGTAACAGAATGCCGAACATCTCCTTGAATATTTAATTTCCTATTGTTTTTTTTTTAAAGTTTGAAGCTATTAAAATTGATATTGTATAGAAAGTAAGTTAAAAGTGTAAAGAGAGTGTGGAGAAAAAGGAGTAAAGGGCGTAAAGTAAATCTGTTTTGAAATGCCAGAGAATCAGAGAAGTTTACATCGCGGGAGGCCATTTGAGCCATGCTAGCACTTTGCTAGAGCAATCTAAAACTGATCCCGCTGCTCCGTTCGCTCTCCATCGCCCTGTATCACCGTCTGCTTCAAATATGAATCAATTTTTCCTTAAAAGATGCATTGGTTTCTACCTCAACCCCTCACTGTGACAAAGCTGTAACAACCTTCTGTGTAAAGAAATTTCTCCAAATCCTTTCTCCTTTTCTTAGTGTTTATTTTCGGAGTACTCGGTTAATGTTACAGTAGTAAAGTTAGTCTTGACATTCACATATCTTTATTACTGTAATCTGAGCTGTTTCAATGTCACAGTGTGTGAGCTGAAAACTGTTAGAACAAAAATGACTGGCCCAGGGAGCCTGAACTTCTCGAGACTTTCTGGAAGTCTAAGGATTAAAATTCAAAAACAAAACAAGAAATCTATTCATTATATTAGAGTATGCTGTCTCTAGGCCTGTTGATGAATGAATACACAATGAGTGACAGTGGAATGTTCAACCTATTCGACGAATAAGGGAAACCTGGATAACTCCCGTACTTTCTCTCACGAGCTGTCACAATGTATATTGCTCGATTTTCGTTGGCTTCTTAAATGAACAAAACTAATTTAACTATTTAAGAAGTTTTTTTTTAAATTGCATCTTCTTATAACACAGCAGGCTTGGCTGATGGTTCCAGTTGGTAATGTCTTTGCCTAGCAGGTGAACTGTGCCAGATGGAGCAAGGCTTGTAGGTTCAGTCCTGTCCTGGACTGAGTCAGTTGCGCTCAGCTGCAGTAGCGACGGGGTTGCAACAATTAACCTCAGCCCCTCTAGGATGGGGAGGGCGAAAACTTGGCCAAAAATCCCACTCTGCATCTCTAGCTAGTCACCCCAGCTGAAAGGTTCGAATACATGAATGTCACGTGAGGCTTGTCTGTGAGGCCTTCTGTTGAAATGTCTTACTCATACTCGGTGTCTAGGCTCACACAGGAGAAATGACCTTTGGTGAGGTACTGAAAGGAAACTGGGGTGCTATGGAACTGTATTGCAGTGTGATCCAGTACTAGAAAAGAACAGGTGGAGTTGTGAGTGGGGGCGCGGGTGCCGAGAGGGGTTGAAAAAATAGAACCTAAACCTTGAATGCCCAGCATGAAATATAGCAACCAGAACCAGCAGGTCATTTATTACAATCTTTCTCTTCCTACCCTGTTGCTAGTCCCACAGTATCCCAAGGCACAGAATGGAGATTGGTTTTAGACATCACTGATCGCATCAATCGATCTGGGTTATTTGCGGTCATGTTGACCTACATGTCATCCACATTCTTTTGCATTTAACTTGATTCATCACTGCAACATTGCAAAGCATTGTAGTTAGATATTTGCTTCACACATGAAAAGAAAACGGAGGTTCTTTGCAGATCGTTCCTGTTTTGTCAACCCCACAGGGTGTGACTCAGCTCTCTGAGCACTCTGGGCTAAGCAGATGTTTAAAATGTATTTAAAACATATACATTAAATAGTGAGCTGCGTACAGGAAGCCAAGGTACATTGCAGAATATTGGGGTTCGTATAGAACACAAAGGTATTTTGTAGAGTATTGGGGTTCATATAGAACACAAAGGTACATTGTAGAATATTGGGGTTCATATAGAACACAAAGGTATTTTGTAGAATATTGGGGTATATAGAACACAAAAGCATGTTGCAAAGCTACCACTATCTCAGTACAGGAAGTAAATGTAAAATTTTGAATACATGGGAGTGAACTACAAGACTGTAATTAAGGGTTACGATAGTACAACCAGGAGAACTTACGCCCTAGCATCTGTTAATACTGTGCAGTTTTCTTTTTGTTCTGTTTTTGAGCTTTTTTGTGCTGGCTGTATCTTACCATTTATATTATGTCCTTGATGTTGTGTGAGGACCTTCACAAAAGTTTACGAATGCCTTGTGGTGTCGACAAAAGGGAACTAATAATTTATAATATAAATGCCAGACACAGAACTTCTTGGTATTAAACTGCATATTATTTCTCAATAAACCTGAGGTAATGATGTTCCAATTGTTTATCTTCCTGTGTGAACGTCAGTACATGGTAAGGACATTGAGACCGTCTGATGGCAACTTCTGCCACAAAAAATGGACCAAAAACAGAATAAAATTACCACATAAAATTAAACATATGTTGTAAACAATGACTGACACTAGGGAGTCATCAGACACAGTATTTCAGTTCTGACGAAAGGTCATCGACCTGAAACGTTAACTCTCTTTCTCTCTCCACGGATGCTGCCTGGCCTGCTGAGTTTTTCCAGCGTTTTCTGTTGTTATTTTTAATCTTGGAGGTTCATTTTGTCGTTATAAACCACTCGGGTTTTGCTGTTGTGGCTCATGACATCATCTAAACCCCTTGATTAGATTACTACCATGTAATTACTCCCAGCCATCCATTACTTTCCCTTCAGTCTCCTGTTTATTATCAGGGTTTTCCATAGATCCTCTGTATGAGAACACACTACACCCTTTTCTGTTTACTGTTTTTACATTTCAGCAGATTCACAGCCATTCACTGTTATACTGAGTCAACCCACCAATTACCTCCTTTTTCCAGACTTCATCTAAGATTGCTGCATGTAAGTCAGGAATAAAAACAGTAAGAGGACAAGAGGGACAAATAAATCTTAAACATACTGGACCACACATGTTTTAATCCCATGTTACTTATTAGCATAACAATTTCCTCATTAGTGAGCTTTGTAAAAGTGCAAATGTTGCTGTTCCTAAAGGTTCTTTTGAACCTGCAGCTGCCTAGCTGGGTGAACAACTCAGTTTTATTGAAATAGTAACTTTGAACCTTAACGCCATCTGCTACTTTACTAAATGCATGTAAAAAGTATTAAATTATGCCATAAAATGGTCTGTGATCCACTGAATAACATCCACTTGCTATAAGAAGAAATTGATTTTTTAGTATCTACCAATGCACCTTAGTGGTCACTTGCCTGATTCTGGACTACTTTGGGCATAGCATGCTCCATTACTGCGGTCTTGCCAGCTAATGTGGGATATGGAGCAAAGGCATGTAAATGGAGTTGAGGTACAGATCAGCCATGATCTAATTGAATGGCAGAGCAGGCTCAAGTGGATGAATGACCTACTCCTGTTCCTAATAATCCCATGATGTTGTCCAGGCTTCACTGAAATGGTTATCTGCCAGAATGATGTTACTTTTGCAACTTCACAAGGTCAAAAGCATTGCCATGTCACAACATGATAGATGGCCAACAGCAACAACTCACACTTACACTGTATCTTTGAGATACACCCCAAGTTGCTTTATGAAGGGAGGATCAGCCACTGAGCAGCAGCTTGGGAGGACAGTTATGGGAGGTGACCAAAGGCATGGTTAAAGAGGCAAGTTTTGAGAAGGCTTCTGAAAGTGGGACGAGAAGTCACAAGACATAGGGGGAAAAATTCGGTATCGACCATTTTGGGGTGCTAACATTGCCTGGGTGCTAACTTTAGCGCCGGCGACCGTGAGTTTTAGCACCCCAATATGGAAGTGGAGCGCTAAATCAAGCACTCCACTTCCTTCTTAGGGCGCGAACATCGGAGAGCAGGGCGGAGACTTCAGCAGCGCTGCACACTAGGCCATGCAGCGCTGCCGCGTTCAAGGACTCCTTCCCTCCCTTAAAGGGAAAGGCCATCGCTGCAGGCTCTGCAATTTAAAAAGTACCTACCTGGACCACCAAGGCAGCCGCGATCAGCAGTGTGTCGGGCTCATCGATTGCGGGCAGGAACCCGCGAAAAAAACTAGAAAAGGGAAGGTAGTTTTTTTTTGACTTACCTCGGCCACCTCGCCTTTAATCGTCGCCCCCGAAGCGGCCGGCCGCCCGATGCACGCCTCCTGCAGCTGTCGGTGTTTTCGACCGGCGAGGCTGCAGGGGGCGGAAGTCAATTTCGGGTCCGGGGCACTACCGGGGCGATGCGCACGGCGATGACGTCACAATCTCCGGGTGAAGTAGATCGGGACGCAATGCCATAGCGCTGCTGCAAAAGTCCCGCCGAATATGGCGGGAATCAATGTCAGCATCGCAATGCCATTTGCTCCAGGAGGACGTTAATGGGAGGCGCAAAGCACCCAATTTCACCCCCATAGAGCTTTAGGAAGGTAATTTCAGAGTACAGGAGTGATGACTAGGCCCTGCTGCAAAGTGTGGGAGAGGGTCTATGATGCACAGAAGACTAGATTCAGAAGAGCAGAGGGTACCAGCTGGTGTAGGGCTGGAGGATGTTCTAAAAGTAGGGTGGAACAAGGCAATGGGTGGATTTTGAATTGATGCACTAGAGAGGGGAGGTAATGGAGGTTGATGAGGACAGAAATGAGAGATGAGAAGAGCGTCATATGAAATATGATGTGGCTGGTGGAGTTCTGGATGAATTTTTTGAAGTGTTTGTAAAGTGGAGCTTGGTAGGCTGGCAATAAGAGCATTGGAGAGGTTGAATCTGATGCTGACAGAGCTGTGCACGAGGATTTCAGCAGCAAGTGGGTGTTTGATTGGGGTGGAAGAAGGCATGTCTACAGTAGTGGTCAAAAATGAGAAGTCGCACAACACCAGGTTATAGTCCAACAGATTTATTTAATTTTACAAGCTTTCGGAGCTGTCGCTCCTTCGTCAGGTAAGTTAGCAATGAGAGAATCTCCCAGAATTCACAATTTAAACCCAGACAAAATCTAGTGGTCTTAGTGATGGACTATATGTGGGAATTGAAGCTTAGCTTAGGGTGGAACAGGATACCAAGGCTGGATACTGTCTGGTTCAGCCTAACTGAGCATCGAAGAAAGGGGATAGAATTGGTGAACTAAGGTGCAAACCTTCTGGTGGGGTTCAAACAGGATGGCTTTGATCTTGCTGATGTTCAGCTAGAGAGAGTTCCAGCGCCTCCAAGACAAGCAGTTAGATAGCAAGATAATAGTTGTGAAGTTGAAGGTGGTGGGGAAGAGGTAAAGCTCGTGTCATACATAAGGAACTGAGCCCATACTTGCAGACAGTGTCACTTGAGGTGCAATATGCAGATGTCGGATGCGAGGGAGCCAAGGATTGAACCTTGGAGCACTCCAAAGTTGGCTGTATATGCATGTGAGGAGAAACCATTCATAAGATCTGCTGGCTACATTGAGTGAGTAGGAATGGAATCATAATTGAACAGTGCCACAGAGCTCTATTATGAAGGACAGATGGTAGAGGAGGATGGAGTGGTCAAGTATATTGAAGGTTGCAGAGAGGATGATGAGACATAGTTCAGTATGGATGCGGTTTACACAAAATCCTACTCGTTACTTTGGCCAAGCCGAAGAAACCCGATCGAAAGGTTTCAAACATGGTGGAGAGTAAGGTGGTGCTAATACATTAGAGAACACTAGAAAGAAGAGCAGGTTTGAGATGGGATTGGTTGGACAGAATGGTGGGCTTCGTAAGGGGGAAATTGATTACAGCAGTTTTGTAAGGGGGCAGGGTAACAGCGTCAGAAGAGGGGGAACAGTTGATGATGCCAGTGACCGTTGGGCTGAGGAGATATCGTTGATTAATCAGGACCTGGGGATAGGGAGAGGGAGTGAAAAGAACAGTTAGTGTAGATGAGTCTGATGAGAGCTGAGGGGAACATGGGGGGACGCTCCAGAGTATTGTGTGGGGATCCAGTGGGGCAGGAGGAAGCTGAGGCAGACACGTAGATAGTCTTAATTTTGGAGACTAATTGGTGAGCTCCTCACACGGCATCAGAGGTAAAGTTGGAGGGATGTGGGAGGAAATCAAAAGGTGCAGGTTGTGGTGGAGAAGAGCAGCTTGGAGTTGTCCTTACTGTCCCAGATTATCTTGGACAAGTATGAGGATATGGCTGACGAAAGGAAGAAGCAATTGAAAATATTCCATGATCAGCTAATCACAACATAACCTACTTATCTCTTCATCAGACTTGGAATTAAATACCTGGGCCATTGTGGAATTTTCTCTATATTCCATAGTATGTTGCAAGGTGAGCTTGCTGGGTTGTGGTATGGGGGAGAGGTGCACATCTCCACTGAAAGAATTAGGAAAGAAGTTTGTAAGAGATACCCTCAGAGACTGTGAAGTAAATGTTTTGAATTGATTGCTGGAAAAAGTGTTTTCCTTACCCACTGCAGGTATTTAAATAAATAAATGAGCCCTTCAGAAACCAGTTATGTAAGTAAATGTATCTCTGCAGCAGCTCTTCACTGAGCATGTCCATCTGTTTAGGGTACGTACTTTAATAGTGTGGGCCAAGAATAATATAAGATTAAGGAAAAGATTAAACCAACTTGCATCTTTCCTTCTTTACCCAATATATCTGCACCAGTACTTAGTGTTACAAAAAGGTTCTACTTAACTAAATTCAGAACTTTTATTCAGAACTTTTCTCCAATTTTCAGTAATAAAACAGTCCTTCCAGAATATTTCTATCAGTCATTTTGTTTCTCAGTTGTTTATGAGTTCTCTCTGAAATAAACATAAAAATAATAAATGAAACTGGTAACTATTTAGAATCCAGTATGAGATTATAAAAAATAAACACATTTCAAAGTGCAAAGTTGAATTTGGCACATCATGGCCCAAAAATTCGGCTGAATACAGGAGAGTACGAACTGTGTACTCTCGCGTATTCGGTCCCGAAGTGCCGGTTTCCTGCATGCACTGCACATGCGCGGGAAACCGGCACTTCCGGTATGGCGAAGGGGGTGGTTCCTAAGTGAACCGCGTGCGCACTAAGGTTTTTTTTCAGGTTTCAATGCGAAGGTAAGTGTTGAAGATTTTACACATGAAGAAAGCAGGCGTAAGACCCCCTTTTAACAAGGTAAGTAGTAAATTAAGTATTATTTTAAATTTTTTTTCAACAGGTTTATCTTTTTTAGAGACTTTAAAGAAAGGTAAGTTTATTTTTATAACTTTTAAAAAGAATTTAAATTTTTCAAAAATTTTAATTTTTGTTTAAAGTGGTTAATTTATTTAACTATAGTTACCTTTTATTAATGTGATGGTTTTTAAAAAAAAATTATTTGAGGTTTAGCTGTTCTTTTGGGGGCAATTTGTATTCATAGTTTTGACAGTTCTCCTGTCAAATCTATGAATGAAAGATGGTGTGCTGCCATTGGCTCTCCATGGCCCACGTGATCCCAGAGGTCGCATCGAACTAACTGCGCCTCTGGGACACGCACACACTGCGCGCCGGCACCAGGGAGAGGCCCAGGACCAGAAGTTCATGTGGGCCCGAAACACAACGGCCGGCGCGGAGTGTGATATCGCGGGGGATCCTTACCCCCGCGGCAAGACTCCGAGTCAAATTTCTGGGCCAATATATATAACATGCTGTATGAATATATTGTTTTTTCAGGAAAGTTACTTCGGAAAAAAGAGTCCACGCTTTATCATGTTTTGCTGTTTTATACAAATCAAGAAATTCTGGTTCTTTTCACTGTCCCTAAAAATAGTTTCCCTGCACGTTTTCATCCTCATTCATTTTCATTGATGCACAGGAATGGAGGAGGTGGCAGAGCTTATTCACAGCAAATCTCGGCATGTTCTGTGAATGGCCAGTCTTATTGTCACAGATCCATGCTGGGATCTAGCCTGCTGTCTGCTGTCTTGTTGCGTCTCTTCAGCTGAATTTCTGGGTCTGCAAAGCCCCATAACCTCAAACCTCAGGCTTTTCAAACAGGGACATGCTTCCAACAAACAACTATTCGGGACATTTCAAACATAGAAAGTGCTGCTGTTTAGGTAAGTTTCATGATTTTCTTGTAAAATTTGTAATTTTTAAAAATGTATTTATTATGTTACAGATCTTATTTCAAATCGGATGACCTCAATTTAATGGAAAAACCAAGATGGCAACCAAAAATTATCTGAAGTGATTTCATAGAGTCCCCTGCTCCCTTCTTTTATTTGTAGATTTTTCTGATTACTCATGCTTGTTTTGTTGCCTTTATATGTTCCCAGTGGTCCCTCATCGATAGATTTTCTAACCACTTTTCTGCCTTTTGAATCGTATGTTTTCGACCTTTACAGTTCTGATTTGTTGCTTGTTTATGAAAATGAAAGGTGAGCCAATCAGCTGCAAGAAATTTGCATGTACACAGATGTGACCTCCAAAGTGTGACACAGAGTGTATATCTTGATGGATAAAATGTGCTAGACGCAGTAATTTAATTGTAGATAGATGTAATGATCTAGCTTGAATGCAGCAAGCTCAGGTAATAGATATTATTTCTGCTGTCAAGAAAAAGATGATGCTGATAATGCAATTGCCAGAAAGGGACCTAAATACAACTGAAAGATAAGTTTGTTTGATCTGTTCACGATGTAATGCTGTATCACATTTCTTGTCCTCCCCAGTGTTTCTGAACGTTATTTGTGATAAGAGTAATGAGGAGCCACATCGCCAGCTGAGGCCTTTGTACTTTTCCTTTTTGCTACAAAGATATTAGTTTAGAACTTAACAAATTTTCTGTTGCTATTGTTTTCTGCTCATCAAAGATAAAGGATGCCTGTGCACGGAATGAAACACATTCTATGTGGGCACCTTGTGCTAGCATCAAGCATTCCGATGTCAGTTAGATGCAGAACAAAGCTTTCTTTATTCTGCTCCAACAATATGCCTCAGCCCTAACCTCCTGAGCATCCTGCAGTGCACAGTGTGTGGTTTTGTTTTCCGCATTTGCCAAGCCAACCTTCCTGTAGTCTTGCTGTTTGAGGTTGCCTTTTAGGGGCAGTTTTATACCGTGAGCCCATGCCAACTAGGAGCTGAATTGAGACTGCCCAAACCTATTTCACGTAGGACGCTGACACGCATCAGGCTGGAGTGCATTTGAACCCAGTTGGCATCATTGAAAAAACAGTAGGGCCAATTTTAACACCCGGCGGGAGTTGTGCAGGCAAGGTCCGAGGCAGTTGGCAAACCGTCCGGCCCCAGCCTCATCTGCAGATGCCCATCATTCTCCTGCCCAAACCCGGCAGATGGGAGCGGATTTCGGATGGTATGGTTGCATCAGCTGTACTTAGCAGAACACACTTTGCTCACTAGGGTACAATTATTTTATTTCATTTTGGTATTGTTTTTGAGGTGAAGAAACTCTAAACTAATGTGAAAAATAATATATATATGTGGTAGACCTCCCAATAATATCCTTAGCAATCAATTATAAACAAGTTCTTTTCTCAATCTGGCATTAAAGAGGCGCCTCTAACAATTACATTATAACAGATGTAACATATCAGACGGCCTAATGACAGAGGGGAGAGGAAATGTTGAGAATGTCAGAAAATTGGAATGGGGAAAAAAAATACATATTTGCTCCATGAAGGACATTCCTTTCACAAACAGTACAAACGGATCTATTGTAGATTCTGCTATTTGAACTCCTGAGGGGAAGCTTTATAGGTGTTTTGCCCTTACGAGTAAATGAAGCAAAACTTCAGAAGGTCCATCAAATTCCACGTCCCAATCTATTCAGCTCAACAGGATGCCCGCTCTGCACATTACTCCATGGTTCCACTGCTCAGTCACCATCATGTTACTTGCAGGATTTTATCACCCCTGTCTGTACCTATTACCCACAGTCCTGTTCCTGACTAGCTTTTTATCACAAGCTTTCTCAAGGATGGTAGTCGACAGAGCATTAGCTGCGTTACATGGAGGGAGGGTACATTGACTAATCTGAAGCAGTGTACCCTCTAATTTTTTTTTGGACTGAGCGGGCCACGAACTCCTTTGAGCGCGACCTTTTCGTCCATGGGCAAATTTTTACAACAACAACAACTTTTACAATAACAACTTTCACAACAACGACAGCAACAGCAACCACTTAAAAGCATATATACAGTAATGCCATATTGCCACCCCACCGTCTCAAATCATGAGACAATCAGACAAGGTTCGATACAAGTTTAACATAACTTCTCTGCTTTTGAAATGAACCCCAGTGCTTCATTTTACTTTTATGGCTTTTTAAACCTGCGTTGCTACTTTTAATGATTTGTGAATCTATACCCCTAGATCCCTTTACACCTCTAACCCATTTAGATTCTTATTTTCCAAGGAGTAGGTAGCCTCTTTATTCCTCCTTCCAAAATGCACCACCTCACACTTATCTATATTGAAATTCATTTGTCATTTACATGCCCATTCTGCAAGTTTGTTTACGGTAGAATTAATTAAAAGCTTTTAGTTCATCATGTACAAACTCTATTTAAAAAAAAAATTACTTGTCAGAAATGACTGGGATACAAAAGAACTGCATAATAATGCATTAACACTTCAGAAACGTCACTCAGTTACACGGTTCCGCATCGACAAACAATCCAAAAGCCCATGGTGAGCTGAAAAAGGCATATCTATTTGTGCAATTAGTATTAATTTTAAAGTTTTCAACGTATTAGCTCATTCCTCATGTCACTATACCAATGGCTGCACAAGCAGCAGGAGCAGCGGCTTTCCTATGGCGCTAACATGCTGTACGTCCACGTAAGTAATTAGAATATTAATCACAATGCAACCAGACAACCAACAAATATAAAGTGCTGTAGTTCTTTAGTTCACAGTACTAATTGAACAATTGAGCAAGAACGGGTATCCATATTTTCAACTTCAATCTCTTCCATTAATAAACATTGTCTTCTTGAACTAGCACACCCCCTATGTCAGAAATGCAGCACTTATTCACAAGTGCAGAAAAATACACGCACAATTTGTGTCACCGAATTAAAAACAAAAAAGCAGGCAAAGCTATGATTTAACAGAAATAAACATTCATCTTTCTTCCTGGACAGGAGAACCAATCAGACTGACTTGGAAATGTTTACTAATATGGTGACGTAAAGATGTTAATTTATGAATTTCACTTCTAATATTTTTCTCTCAAACATTCTCCACAATATTAACCCCTGGTCTTATCACGAAAAGTGTTGAATTATTTTAGGTACTTCGCAATTAAATAGCGGGAAACAAACTTCACTGTACTCTCAATTTTTAATCTCCTATTTCAAACATTTATACCAAATCGAAATCGTACATTATCAGTTTAATCAAAGTATTTTCTGTGTCTTTCTCAATGAACAAATAGTGGTTTCTTCTAAAGTAGTTTCCTGCAATTTTAATACACACAAATAAACTTCCAGTTTAACACCAGAATACAGATGTTGAACTTGAGCTTCAAAAAGTGTCAACCGTGGCTCTCGCCACTGAGTCAGAAGTTTCTGGGGTCAAGTCCCACTCCCGAGACCTGAGCACAAAATCGAGACTGACATTCCAGTGCAGTACTGAGGGAGTACTGCACTGTCGGAGGTGCTGTCTTTCGGATGCAAGCGCCCCTGGGATCACGTGGGCCGGCCCAACTAATAAAAGAAGGGAATCCCCATTCATACTTATGCGAGTTCCGTACGTACGAAACTCCCATAAGTATGAATAGGGATCACTTAAAAAATACACGAAGATATGAAATAAAAAATTTTAAAATTACATATTTAAAATTAATTAAAATGCCATTTAATTCAATATTTTTTTTAAAAAAATAAAAAAAAAAATGGCCCAGATATTCCGATGCCTACGGGAGTGTACACGCTGTGTACACAGCCGTAGGGACATCGGAAATGCCGGTTTCAGGCATGTGAAGCGCATGCGCTGAAAACTGGCATTTCCGATCTGTCAAGAATGCTCTTGACAGATCCTCCGCCTGCTCTGGAGAAGGGCCTGTGCGGGCGGAGAGTTCCGCTTTCTGGAGACTCTTTCCCCGCAGAAAACCCTTAGAAATCTTATGCCTGGTAAAAACAGGCGTAAGGCCTGCTTTTACCAGCATAAGATTTGAAAAAAAGTAAAAAACAAATTAAAAATTTTGACTCATTTATCATTTCAAAATACTTTTATTTTTAGCCCCGTAAAAGACTTTAATTATTTTTTTCAAAAAATTTAATTTTTGTTTCAAATATTTAATTTATTGTAATTTCAACTAATTTTAAAAATGTGTTTTTAAAAAAAAATTATTTAATGTTTTACAGTGTTTTTGGGGTGATCTCCATTCATGTATTTGACAGGTCTATCTGTCAAGTGTATGAAGGGAGATTCCCTTCTTTGATTGGCTCGCCATGACCCACGTGATCCCAAGGATGCTTGTGAACCGCATGCGCCTCTGGGATACCTGGGCCCTGCACATTTCGAGTTGGAGAGGCCCAGGAGCGGAAGTGTCCGGACCTCGGGAGCCCTCAGGTAAGTCCGTAGATTTTTTCCAGATCGGAGGCCTCCGCACGCAGGAAGCCTCCAATCGGAAAATACGGCCCATTGTGTTTTAACGGGGCTAAAAATAAACTTACCTTATTTGACAGGGTTTTTATCAATCAAGAGATTAGAAATGCATGTAACAAGGGCAATACGGTAATCATGGGGGACTTTAATTTACATATTGACTGGGCAAATCAAATTACAATAATGGTGTGGAGGACGAATTCTTGGAATGTACGCGAGATGGTTTCCTGGATCAGTATGTGGAGGAACCAACCAGGGAACAGGCTATTCTGGATCTGGTACTGTGTAATGAGAAAGGGCTAATCAATAATCTTGTGGTAAAGGGGCCTTTAGGGACAAGCGACCATAATATGATTGAATTTTACATTAAGTTTGAGAGTGATGCAGTCCAATCTAAACAGAGGAAACTACAAGGCTATGAGGGACAAGTTGGCCATGGTAGATTGGGAGACTACACTAAAAGGTATGAAGGTGGACATACAATGGCTAACATTCAAGGAAATAATGCATAATTTGCAACAAACATATATTCCTCTAGGGCATAAAAACCCAAAAGGAAAAGTGATCCAACCATGGCTAACAAAAGAAATTAAAGCTAGTATTAAGTCAAAGGAGGAAGCTTATAAAGTTGCCAGAAAAAGCGGTCAGCCTAAGGATTGGGATCTTTTTAGAAACCAGCAAAGGGGGACCAAGAAATTGATAAAGAAAGGGAAAATGGAATATGAGCACAAACTAGCAAAAAATATAAAAACGGATTGTTAAAGCTTCTATAGGTATATGAAAAGGAAAAGACTGGCAAAGGTAAATGTAGGTCCCTTACAGTCAGAGACGGGAGAATTTATAATGGGGAATGAGGAAATGGCAGAGAAATTAAATAAATACTTTGTTTCTGTCTTCACGGAGGAAGACACAAAAAACCTCCCAGAAATACGAGAAAACCAAGGGTGTGACGAGAATGAGGAACTTAAAGAAATTATTATTAGTAAAAAAACAGTACTAGCAAAATTAATGGGACTAAAAGTCGATAAATCCCAAGATGACCTATATCCTAGGGTTTTAAAAGAGGTGGCCATTGGAATAGTGGACGCATTGGTTGTCATCTTCCAATATTCTTTAGATTCTGGAACGATTCCTGCAGATTGGAGGATAGCAAATGTAACCCCGCTATTGAAGAAAGGAGGGAGAGAGAAAACGGGGAACTACAGACCTGTTAGCCTCACATCAGTAGTTGGGAAAATGCTGGAATCTATTATAAAGGATGCAATAACTGGGCACTTAGAAACTAATAGTAAGATTGGGCAGAGTCAACATGGATTTATGAAAGGGAAATCCTGTTTGACAAACCTATTGGAGTTCTTTGATGATGTAACTAGTGGAGTAGACAAAGGGGAATTGGTAGATGTGGTGTATCTGGATTTTCAGAAGGCCTTCGATAAGGTCCCACACAAGAGGTTGGTGAACAAAATTAGGGCACATGGAATTGGGGGTAATATGCTAGCATGGATTGAGAATTGGTTAACAGACAGAAAACAAAGAGTAGGGATAAATGGGTCTTTTTCAGGATGGCAGGCTGTGACTAGTGGGGTACTGCAAGGATCGGTGCTTGGGCCCCAGCTATTCACAATCTATATCAATGATTTGGATGAGGGGACTAAATGTAACATTTCCAAATTTTCTGATGATGCAAAGCTAGGTGGCAGTGTCAGTTGCGAAGAGGCTTCAAGGGGATCTCGACAGGCTCAATGAGTGGGCGAGAACATGGCAGATGGATTATAATGTGGATAAATGTGAAGTTATCTGCTTTGGTAGAAAAAACAGAAAGACAGAGTATTTCCCAAATGGTGAAAGATTGGGGAATGCAGATGCTCAAAGGGACCTGGGTGTCCTTGTACATGAGTCACTGAAAGTGAATGTGCAGGTGCAGCAAGCCATTCGGAAGGCAAATGGTATGCTGGCCTTCATTACAAGAGGATTTGAGTACAGGAGTAAAGAAGTCTTACTCCAATTATATAGGGCCTTGGTGAGACCACACCTGGAGTACTGTGTACAATTTTGGTCTCCTTAGCTAAGGAAGGATTTACTTGCCATAGAGGGAGTGCAACGAAGGTTCACGAGATTGATTCCTGGGATGGCGGGACTGTCGTATGAGAAGAGATTGAGTAAACTAGGCCTGTATTCTCTTGAATTCAGAAGAATGAGAGGGGATCTCATTGAAGCATACAAAATTATTACAGGCCTTGATAGGGTGGATGCTGGGAGAATGTTTCCCTTGGCTGGGGAGTCTAGAACCAGGGGCCACAGCCTCAAGATAAAGGGTAGGCCATTCAGGACTGAGATGAGAAGAAATTTCTTCACACAGAGGGTGGTGAATCTTTGGAATTCTCGACCCCAGAGGGCTGTGGAGGCTCAGTCATTGGGTATATTCAAAACAGAAGTCGATAGATTTCTGACTAGTAAGGGCATCAAGGGATATGGCGATAGGGCCGGTGAATAGAGTTGAGGCCGAAGATCAGCCATGATCTCATTGAATGGCGGAGCAGGCGCGAAGGGCCAAATGGCCTATTCCTGCTCCTATTTCTTATGTTCTTATGTTTAATGTATAAATGAATGATAACATTTTATTTTTCTGTTTTTTGAAACTCATATGCTGGTAAAAGCAGACCTTATGCCTGCTTTTACCAGGCGTAAGAATTTCACGGGCATTCAGCGGACGAAAGTTGGGCAAATAGCGCAACTCTCCGTCCGCAGAGGCCCTTCTCCTGCGGATGTGGAGGATCTGTCAAGAGGATTCTTGACAGATCACAAGTTCCGGGTTTCAGCGCATGCGCTTCGCACGCCTAAATCCGGAACTTGCACGGCCCCTACCTCGTACGCACCCGTAGGGGTTGCAAAATACGGCCTCTTGTGTTAGCTATTCATTAACTGTAGCTTGTGACAACTGGGTCAGTTTAGTTACATTCTGGTGCCTCATCTTTACTCTGTGGAAATTCAACTAATCAGACATGTCGCAAATGTCTGGAGTTTCTCATTGTTACAGTCTCCTTTTCTTAGAACTGGTATTTTTCAGAATTGAACAATAGCTACTTGAATTTTTAGAACATTCCTCATGTGCGTGAAGACATCTTAAAACACTTTAAATTAACGAGAGTAAAACAGTGAATGTGAAGCAGGAGAGAAAAAGCAAAATTGAAGAGGGTCAGAATGCAGGGAGAGGGGGCTGAAGACATGATCCAAGAGGAGGGTTTGGAGGAAAATTTTGAAAAAGCAGGAATGGAGTTGGCATGGCAGAGCAGGCTCGGCAGGGATGACTGAACAGAGAGTGAAGGAAGCAGGGAACAAGGAACAGTCCAATGTTAGAGGAGGGCAGGATGTCTGTGGAGATTTAAGTCTGGAGGAGGATGGAGGTGATGAAAGTTCAAGGCTTTCTGTGGGTGAGGACATGGGATGCAGCGTTTGGAATGAGTTGTAACTTTGGTAGGGTTAGGACAATGAGGCCAGCCGGGAGAACATTGCAGAAGTCAAGTCTCCAGGTGATGAAGGTAAAGACTAAGTTTTTTGGTAGTGATAGAGAGATAAGTAAATTCTGGAGATGGCGGAAAGTGGCCTTGATAACAGAGTGGATATGGGGATGAAGATAATCTCAGGGTCGAGCAGTATGATTCAGCCTCAGGTGGCAGCTAGGGAGAATGATGGAGTCCATGCCAGAGGCACAGAAGTGCTGCTGGAGTTGAAGAATATGGCTTTGGTTTTGCCGACATTAAACTGGAAGAAATTTTTGCTCATCTAGCCTTTGATGTCGAACAGTAGCCTTTCATTTGTTGGAGGAGGTAGAGAGGTAGAACTAAGGGTCACCATTATACATGTGGAAGCTAACCCTCTGCTTCTGGATGATATTGTCAAGGGGCAGCACATAAATGATGAAAGGTGCTCCAATGATGGACTCCTTTAGTATATCAGAAATGAATGTGTGGACAGAGGAGCAGCCATTGGTGGCAATGTAAGGTATGACTTGTGAAAGGCATGAGCAGAACCAGGAGAGAGTGGTGCCATGGAAGTAGACTACAAAGGAGAGATGTTGGAGGAAGATAAAGTGGTGAACAATGCCAAAGATAATGAAGAGATTGGTTACAGTCTCACAGGTGTTACAGAAGCCAGAATGCAGGGTCTCAAACAATGAGAAATGGGACTGTTGTTGTAAGGGAATGATACATTGCAGGACTTTGTAAAGAAAAGGAAGGTTGGAGATATGGTGGTAGTTGGAGAGAATGGAGCGGCTGAGGATAGGTTTCTTCGGAGGAGTGACAACTGTGGTCAAAGGAATAGGTCTGTCAGAGGAAAGAGACTGTTTAATGTTGGCAAACTGAGTTGAGGAAGTGAACTTGAGTGTCCAGGAGCTGTGAGAAGAAGGGATCAAAGGAGCAGGATTTTCACCGTTAACTATCTGAGTGTACTGAAGTGGGAGAGAAACTGCAGAGAATGGATGGAATGAGGGCTGCGTTGGATGGCGGGTAGGCGAGAGAGTGGAAGTCAAAAGGCAGTCAGAGGAGGTAGAGGAAGCTATTAGCAGCTTCAGTTAAAGTCACAAAAGAAGTTCACAACCTCATTGCATTTAACTTGAGGTGAGAATGGGGTGGGGTGAGGAGGAGGGAAGCCTGAAGAGATGTTTTGTGGTGGAGAAGAGGAAATTAGATTGTTTTCTGCTCTCCAGGATGATGATGGAGTAGTAAGCAGTTTTGGCCAGGGGAAGGGAGGGACGGTACCGCTTGAGGTGGTCAGCCACATCTGCCAGTGGACAGGCAGTGGGCCTTCACCCACAGAATTAAGCCTATAAATTTGGTTATTTTACCAAGGGGATCAAAATGATGCTGTCTTAGAACTGAGACTGTTTTCAAGGCTCTTTATGGAACTTGGCCAATGATCCTGTACAGTAGTGATTATATATCACAGGATGTATTGTGATGGACATAACTTTGAACTGTAGTAGCCACAATAATTTTAACTGGACATGAAATATTTTGTATTTTTTGTATATATCTTTTACATATAATAGCATAATTTTAAGCGTGCCCTTCAGCCGTTGATGTCTTTGCTTATTGCTGTATCTTTTAATGCACAGGCAATTCTGAGTATGTATAACATTAACTCACATACCAAAGAGAAGAAGAGGTTCTGTTTATTGGCTATTTTTCAAATGCTGTCACTGCCTTTTATTCAGCGATGTCACTGCACTAGGTTATTGCTTTGGCATTTTCAAAATCAATTGTACCCTTGGTGTCTAGGACATGTTTAGTGATGTGAGGAACAATTTTGTAAAAGATGTTCACAGAGCAGTAATAGCTTCCCTCAACGAGCTACCAGCCACTGACACATTATCTATATCTCCAATAGACCCAAATGGTGAAACTAAAAAGCAAACCCATGACCCAGACACATTTCTTACCATTCATTCAAAGGATTAGCTATCGGGTAAGAAAAGAAGGAGACAGAAAGCAGGCAATTATTGATCAGTTAGCCTAACATCTGTCATTAGGAAAATGCTGGAGTCGATCATTAAGGAAGTGATAGCAGGACATTTAGAAAATCATAATATAGTCAAGCAGAGTCAGCATGGTTTTATGAAAGGGAAATCATGTTTGACAAATTTGCTGGATGTAACGAGCAGGGTGGATAAAGGGGACCCAGTAGATATCGTGTATTTGGATTTCCAGAAGGCATTAGATAAGGTGCCACATAAAAGGTTACTGCACAAGATAAGAGCTCATGGTGTTGGTGGTAATATATTAACATGGATAGAGGATTGGCTAACTAACAGAAAACAGAGAGTCGGGATAAATGGGTAATTTTCAGGTTGGCAAACTGTAACTAGTGGGGTGCCGCAGGGATCAGTGCTGGGGCCTCAACTATTTACAATCTATATTAATTACTTGGATGAAGGGACTGAGTGTAATGTAGCCAAATTTGCTGATGATACAAAGATAGGTGGGAAAACAAATTGTGTGGAAGACGCAAAGAATCTCCAAAGGGATTATAGATAGGCTAAGTGAGTGGGCAAAAATCTGACAGATGGAGTTTAATGTGGGAAAATGTGAGGTCATCCACTTTGGTAGGAAAAATAAAAAAGCAAATTATTATTTAAATAGGGAGAGATTACAAAATGCTGAGGTACAGAGGGATCTGGGGGTCCTTGTACATGAATCAGAAAAAGTTAGCATGCAGGTACAGCAAGTAATTAGGAAGGCAAATGGAATGTTGGCCTTTATTGCAAAGGGAATGGAGTATAAAAGTAGGGAAGTCCTGTTACAACTGTACAGGGCGTTGGTGAGACCACACCTGGAGTACTGCGTACAGTTTTGGTCTCCTTATTTAAGGAAGGATATACTTGCATTGGAGGCAGTTCAGAGAAGGTTCACGAGGTTGATTCCGGAGCTGAAGGTGTTGTCTTATGAAGAAAGGTTGAGCAAGTTGGGCCTATACTCATTGGAGTTTAGAAGAATGAGAGGGGATCTTATTGAAACATATAAGATTCTGAAGGGGCTTGACAGGGTAGATGCAGAGGATGTTTCCCCTTGTGGGGGAATCTAGAACTAGTGGGCATAATTTCAGAATAAGGGGAAACCCTTTTAAATCGGAAATGAGGAGGAATTTCTTCTCTCAGAGGGTTGTGAATCTTTGGAATTCTCTTCCCCAGAGAGCTGTGGAGGCTGGGTCATTGAATATATTTAAGGTGGAGATAGACAGATTTTTGAACGATAAGGGAGTGAAGGGTTATGGGGAGCGGGCAGGGAAGTGGAGTTGAGGCCAAGATCAGATCAGCCATGATCTTATTGAATGGCGGAGCAGGCTCGAGGGGCCAAATGACCTACTCCTGCTCCTACGTCTTATGTTCTTATGGGTAATAGCTGCTAGTGAGAGAACATGAAATATGCTTATTCAAAATGTCCTCAGGTACTTAAAAGGCAAACTCATTAAAAAAAAATGTAAAGGTCATTATGTATACGAAGTCCCACTTCCAGATTGGGAAGCTATCTCCAAAATTTAACAAAACAAAGGATGCCTGCATGATTGGATCAACATGTATATCCAGTACATATTGAAATTCACATGGGCCTCTTGTCTAACCATGCACTGGACATAGGATATAGAGTTGATTTTAAGATCTCCCTCAATGACTTGTTTGTATAGACGCTGCCCTGTGTGGAACTGAGCCATACAGGCCAGGATGGTCCCAGGTTATGCTGATTTCAACTAAAGTGCTAGTGAGGATACTGCAGTAAGGGATGGGGTTTCATTCCGGCTTTCTGTTCTCGATTGTTGCCCTCCAGCCTCTGCTAGAAAGTGTGTGTGTGTGAGGTAATCATTAGCATCGTTGATAGGGGAGTGTCTATGGATATTGTCCAAATGGACTTACAGAAGACATTTGATAAGGTTCCACACAAGAGATTATGAGCAAAAATGAAAGCGCACGGAGTTAGAGGTAACCTTGTGACATTGGTCTGTAATTTAGTCAGAGGTAGGAGACAGAGAGTAGGGTTAAAGAGAATGTTCTCTCATTGGTGGGATGTGACAAGTGGTGTTTCCCCAGATATCTGTACAGGCCTCAGCTTTTCACCATATATATTAATGACTTAGCTGAAGGACTAGTGAGTTGTATATCCAAGTCGGCAGATGACACTAAGTTTGAAGGCACAAGAGCAGGAGGTTACATAGACAGACTAAGTGAATGGGCAAAAACTATGGCAGATGGAATTCAATGTTTAAAAAGTGTGAGGTTATCCACTTTGGTTCCAGGAAAAACAAATTGTAATATTTTCTTAATGGTAAGAGACTTTGGCCTAGAAATTCGCCTCGGGCAGTGGCACAAAATGGGCGGTATCGGATCGGCCGCCCGTTATACACAACGCCTGATATTCAGTTCCATCGAATGCAATGGAACTGAATATCAGGCACTGCGTATAACGGGCGGCCGATTCCCATACTGCCCGTTTTGCGTCACCGCCCGGGGCGAATTTCTAGGCCTAGGTGTTGTGGAGGAGCAAAATCATTTAGGAGTCCAAGTGCATATCACTAAAAGCTAGTGCGTCGGTACAGAAAATAATCAAAAAGGTTCGTGGAATGTTGGCCTTTATCTCAAGGGGGTTGGAATACAAAAGTCAGGAAGTGATACTTCAGTTGTACAGAGCCTTAGTCAGACCCGTGTGGAGTACTGCATTCAGTTTTGGGCACCGATCCTCAGGAAGGATATATTGGCCTCGGATGGGTACAGTGCAGATTACCAGAATGTTATCAGGACGTAAAGGGTTAAATCCTGAGGACAGGCTGCATAAACTTGCTTTGTATTCACTTGGGTTTAGAAGGTTGAGAGATGATCTAATTAAGGTGTTTAAAATAATAAAAGGATTTAATAGGGTAGATACAGAGAAACTATTTCCTCTGGGAGAATCCAGAACAACGGGCCATCATCTTAAAATTAGAGCTAGGCCATTTAGGAGTGATATTAGGAAGTACTTTTATATACAAAGGATAGTGGAAATCTGGAAGGCTCCTCTCCCAAAAGGGCTATGGATGCTAGTGGTCACTTGAAACTTTCAAGACTGAGATTGCTAGATTTTGGTTATGTGAGAGTATCAAGCCATATATGGAGCAAAGGCAGGTGAATGGAGTTGAGGTACAGACCAGCCATGATCTAATAGGATGGCGGAATCTGATCGAGGGGCTGAGTGGCCTCCTCCTGTTCCTATATGTTTGTGGATGTTAAGTGGGGACAAAATTGAGCTTGGATGTATTGCCTCCTGTGGTAACTTAGCCTGCAACACTCAGACTGCGCTAACATGTCGAAACGGCACTTGTGTGAGGCACCAGATGTATCTGGCACTTTTTAAAACCATACCCTTGCATGAAAAAGCTCCTTTACTGAGGAGGCAAGAATATTAGAGGAGAGGAAAATAACTACAAACCAAAGATAATGGCTGCCATTTACAAACCAGCTAAAAAATGACCAATGAACACAGCCTCAAATGTGATTCCACAACTTTCTTGTCTATGCTTTTGAGCTGTTGAGCATATTTTGGTTTTGCATCTTTTTTGTAAAATTCTAAATTCTACATTAAAGAGCAACTTTAATATTATACAGCTATATTCTTGCTATGGGGTGTAAATGAATACATAAATGTGTAATGTGAAATACAGATGCTTCTCCCCAATCACTCCATTATTTAAGAAGGGTAGGAGAGATAAACCAGGAAATTATAGGCCTGTTAGTCTAATGTCTGTTGTGGGGAAGTTACTATCATTAGGGACAAAATGATTGAACACTTGGACAAATATGAGCTGATCAGGGAGAGCCAGCATGGATTTGTAAAGAGTAAGTTATGTCTAACGAACCTAGTTGATTTTTTTTGAAGATGCAATTAACATAGTAGATAAAGGAGTGCCTATACATGTTATTTATAAGGACTTATATAAGGTTCCATGTAAGAGACTATTAACAAAAGTAAGAGCGCATGGAATTGAAGGTGACTTATTGACATGGGTAGGCAATTGGTTAGGAGGTATAAGACAGAGAGTAGGGATAATGGGTATGTACTCAAATTGGCAGAATGTGACTAATGGTGTCCCCCAGAGATTTGTACTGGGGCCACTGCTTTTCACTATATTTATAAATGAATTAGATGAAGGAACAGAGAGCCGCATATCCAAGTTTACTGACAACACCAAGTTAGGTGACACAGTAAATAGTGTAGATGGGAGCAGAAAGTTGCAACGGGGCATTCAAGATTAAGTGAGTGGGCAAAACTGTGGCAGATGAGTTCAGTGTGGGGAAGTGTGAGGTCATCCATTTTGGTCCTACTAAAGATAAATAAGAGTATTTTCTAAATGGTGAGAAGCTCTACAAAGGGTAGGAACTTATGTTACAGTTATATAAAGCTCTAGTTAGACCCCATTTAGAGTATTACAATTGGTCCTGGGCACCGCACCTCAGGAAGGATATATTGGCCTTGGAGGGGGTGCAGCGCAGATTCACCAGAATGATACTGGGACTTAAAGGGTTCAATTGTGAGGACAGGTTGCCTAGGCTAGGCTTGTATTCCCTTGAGTATTGAAGATTAAGGAGTAACCTAATTGAAGTGTTTAAGATGATTAAAGAAGTTCTTAGGGTAGTGAGAGAGAAACTATTTCCAGGGAGAATCCAGAACAAGGGGTTATAAACTTAAAATTAGAATTAGGTCGTTCAAGGGTGATGTCAGGAAGCATTTCTCACAAAGGGTAGTGGAAATCTGGAACTCTCCCCCAAAATGCTGTTGAGGCTGGGGGTCAATTGAAAATATCAAAAGTGAGCTTAATGGGTTTTTGTTAGGCAAGGGGATTATGGGTTACGGAACCAAGGCGGGTAGATGAAGTTACGATACAGATCAGCCAAGATCTAATTGAATGGCAGAAAGGCTCTAGGGGTTGATTGGCCTACTCCTGTTCCAACGTTCCCAACCTGTCATTTGCAATTTTACTACAGTTGTTAAAGAGCCAAGATGGTGGGACAGAGGATCCAGGAGTACACATAGATGCAAATATTGTGAAATCATTACATAAATAATAGCTATCTCTCTGTCTGAGTTATGCTCCATACATGGATCACTTGGAAGCATATAGGCAATGGATCTAAGTGATTGCTTATGCAGTTTACTGGTGAGTAGTATTACAATTGGAAGGACATCACACTACCAATCAGTATAATTAAGAAGCATGATTACTGTTATTGATTGACTTGGATACAGACAGCCTGAAGTTATATGTACCCTTGCAAACTTAGCATTTGGTCAACTCCCAAACATAGAGACTAATGTCACAAAAAGTTTAAACAGAAAAAGATATATCAATTTGCAGCTTATGTAAAGTATCGTTTGTCGATTCTAAAACATAACATTCTATCTGGAATCCAGTCACAACTGCAATACATATGGCACAGTTTCACGATAGGCACCTGTTTGAGACTGGTACCTGCTTGGAGCAATGTGGAATCAGCAGACCGCTTGGAGCAATGTGGAATCAGCAGACCGCTTGGAGCAATGTGGAATCAGCAGACCGCTTGGAGCAATGTGGAATCAGCAGACCGCTTGGAGCAACGTGGAATCAGCAGACCGCTTGGAGCAATGTGGAATCAGCAGACCGCTTGGAGCAATGTGGAATCAGCAGACCACTTGGAGCAATGTGGAATCAGCAGACCGCTTGGAGCAATGTGGAATCAGCAGACCACTTGGAGCAATGTGGAATCAGCAGACCGCTTGGAGCAATGTGGAATCAGCAGACCGCTTGGAGCAATGTGGAATCAGCAGACCGCTTGGAGCAATGTGGAATCAGCAGACAGCTTGGAGCAATGTGGAATCAGCAGACAGCTTGGAGCAATGTGGAATCAGCAGACCGCTTGGAGCAATGTGGAATCAGCAGACCCAAGTTATATTGCCAACTCTACATTATCCTCTGGAGATGGAAAATAGAAATCTGCACAGAGTTACGCTCCCCAACTTCCGAATGCCAACAAAATGTTAATGTTAACAAAGAGCTGATGGGACATTCTAGCCCTCTACTAATATTAAAAGGTGAAATATGAAGTTTTGAAAATTCCCAGGTAGCCAGTTCGAAGTTTCACTTCATACTGACGACACTGCACTGTTCCACCCTTTAAAATGAAGTTCGGGATCTGGAACGTCAGGACCCTCATGGACAACCCCAACAGCGACAGACTGGAACGCCATACTGCTATCGTTGCCCGAGAGCTCAGACGTTTCGACATAGACATCGCCGCCCTAAGCGAGTCCCGGCGGGCAGGGGAAGGCCAGCTCAAGGAGCAAGGCAGTGGTTACACCTTCTTCTGGAAAGGCAAACCTGAAGAAGAACGTCGCCTCCATGGGGTAGGCTTCGCCATAAAAAATGAGCTAGTTGAACGTTTCAGAGACTCCCCTTGTGGAATAAACGAACGCCTCATGACTCTACGGCTCACCCTAGCCCGGAACCAGTGCGCTACGGTCATCAGTGCGTACGCCCCAACACTGGAAGCCACAGACGAGACCAAAGAGGAATTCTACTCCAGCCTCGAACAATCCCTGTCCCGAGTCCCAACAGGCGACAAGTTGATCCTCCTTGGCGACTTCAACGCCAGAGTTGGAAAGGACACAGATCTCTGGGGAGGTGTGATCGGCAGAGAGGAGGTAGGGAAAGCCAACTCCAACGGCACCCTCCTCTTGACGAAATGCTTAGAACATGGCCTTGTCATAATCAACACCTTGTTCCGTCAGAGAGACAAGTACAAGGCTTCATGGCAACACCCCCTCTCCAAGCACTGGCATCTGCTGGGCTACGTCATCGTCTGAGCGAGGGACCACAAGGAGGTCCGCATCACCCGCACCATGACAGGAGCTGACGACTGCTGGACAGACCACCGCCTAATCCGCTCTGTCATCTCCATCAACGTAGCCCCAAAACACCGGTGGCAACAGAAGCAATGCCGCAGGAAAGTCAACGCTGGAGCACTCAAAGACCCTGCTAAGAAAGCCCTATTCAGCCTGCGCCTCACAACCAATCTGACGACTCCCAGTGATTCAGAGACACAGAGTGTCCACAGCGCCTGGTCTGCACTCAAGGCCTCCATAATCATCACCTGTGAAGAGACGCTCGGTCACCGACCAGGAAACACCAAGACTGGTTCGACAAGAACGACCAGGAAATCCAGGAGCTAGTAAGCCACAAGCGCAAGGCATTCCGGATCTGGAAATAGCAACAGAACTCGAGAGGAAAAAAGCAGCTCTACAGACGCCTGAAGGCCGAGGTCCAACAAAAAACTCGCGACCTAAAGGACAGATGGTAGGTGGAGAAAGTGCAGGAGATCCAGCAGCTAGCCGACAACCACGACGTGCGTGGATTCTTTAGCGCCGTCAAGACCACCTACGGTCCAAGCACCCAAGGTCCTACCCCACTGCGGGCCAAGAATGGAGAGGTACTCATCAAGGACAGAGAGGCAGTCGGTGCTGGAAGGAGCACTTTGAAGATCTCCTTAACCGAGCTCTGTCTTCAACGCTAGTGTCCTCAACTCCATCCCGCAGCATGCTACCCGCCACCACCTCAGCACAACCCCAGCCCGGCATGAGGTTGAAAAGGCCATCTGACAACTGAAGAACAACAAGGCCTCAGGAGCAGATGGAATCCCCGCCGAGGCGCTAAACCATGGCGGAGAAGCACTATTGGCGCGAATACACTCATTTCTCTTATTTGGAAGGAGGAGAGCATGCCAGGGGATCTCAGAGACGCCGTAATCGTGACCATCTTCAAGAAAGGTGACAAGTCCGATAGCAGTAATTACAGAGGAGTCTCCCTGCTGTCTGCCACAGGGAAAGTCATCGCAAGAATCCTCCTCAATCGCCTTATCCCAGTGGCTGAAGAACTCCTCCCAGAGTCACAATGCGGATTCCGCCCACTAAGGGGCACAATGGACATGATCTTCATTGCGCATCAACTACAAGAGAAATGCAGGGAACAGCACCAACTGCTGTACATGGCCTTCTTTGACCTCACAAAGGCCTTCGACACCGTCAACCGTGAGGGATTATGGAGTGTCCTCCTCAAATTCGGCTGCCTCAAAAGTTTGTCACCATCCTCCGCCTGCTTCACGATGACATGCAAGCCGTGATCCTGACCAACGGTTCCACCACAGACCCAATTCACGTATGGACCGGGGTCAAGCAAGGATGTGTCATCGCACCAACGCTCTTCTCGATCTTCCTGGCTGCAGTGCTCCATCTCACCCTCAGTAAGCTCCCCGCTGGAGTGGAGCTAATCTACAGAACAAACGGGAAACTGTTCAACCTCTGTCGCCTCCAGTCCAGATCCAAGATCGTCCCATCCTCTGTCATCGAATTACAGTATGCAGACGACGCTTGTGTCTGCGCACACTCTGAGGCCGAATTCCAAACCATCGTCAACACCTTCACCAAAGCGTACGAGAGCATGGGCCTTACACTAAACATCAGTAAGACAAAGGTCCTCTACCAACCTGCCCCCACCACACAGTACTGCTCCCCGATTATCAAAATCCATGACGAGGCCTTGGTCAACGTGGACCACTTTCCATACCTCGGGATCCTACTGTCAACAAGGGCAGACGTCGATGACGAAGTCCAACACCGCCTTCAGTGTACCAGTGCAGCCTTTGGTTGCCTGAGGAAGAGAGTGTTTGAAGACCAGGACCTCAAACCCAGCACCAAGCTCATGGTCTACAGAACAGTAGTGATACCCGCCCTCCTGTATGCTTCAGAGACATGGACCATGTACAGCAGGCACCTCAAAGCACTGGAGAGGTACCGCCAATGCTGCCTCCGCAAGATCCTGCAAATCCATTGGCAGGATAGGCGCACCAACGTCAGTGTTCTCGCTCAGGCCAACATCCCCAGCATCAAAGCTTTGACCACGCTCGATCAGCTCCGATGGACGGGCCACATTGTCCACATGCCCGATACGAGACTCCCAAAACAAGCGCTCTACTCGGAGCTCCGACATGGCACGAGAGCCCCAGGTGGGCAAGGAAACACTTCAAGTACACCCTCAAAGCCTCCTTGAAAAAGTGCAACATCCCCACCGACACCTGGGAATCCCTGGCCCAAGACCGCACAAAATGGAGGAGAAGCATCTGGGAAGGCGCCGAACACCTCGAGTCTCTTCGCCGGGAGCAAGCGAAAGCTAAGCGCAAGCAGCGGAATGAGCGCACGTCAACCCAAGCACCCCACCCACCCGCCCCTTCAACCACCGTCTGCCCCACCTGTGACAGAGACTGTAGGTCCCGCATTGGACTCATCAGTCACCTGAGAACTCATTTTTAGTGTGGAAGCAAGTCATCTTCGGTTCCGAGGGACTGCCTAAGAAGAAGAAGCACGCTGATGTGAAACCGAAACCATATTGCAGGGATTGAGCATATGTCTTAACTTGCCTATTAGGTATAAGGGGAATCAACCATAGGCAAGTGTGAGTCCGGCAAGTAGTGTTCTTTGAGTGATTAAATTAGCTTCGAGGTGAAGCAAGAGGAAAATAGTTCCCATTGCTTTGCAGGTCCCATGGACAAAGTTAACCATCACTTTTATAGACTTTATAACAAAAAGGTTTCTTAGAGTTACCATTTTCTCCTCACCTTGCAGCTACTGAGCTTTTTCAGAATTTACAGCGGTAATTCCACACGCATCAGTTTTTTTCTGCCCAATCTTCCATTTTCATATGGTCTGAACTAAGTGGTGAAGATTATTTTGGCACATATAAATTTGAGAGAGAAGAAGATTGGCGATTCTGTAGTAATATTTGATGGGAGAGGGGTTTAAAAGTGGATTGTGTTCGATTCCTGTAAATTGTGCACTTCCTCTAGGCAACAATCTTTTATGTAGTATTTTTTTCACTGAGCATGTGGAAATGATTTGTTAAATGAAAATGTATTTTAGTAATTGCCAGACAAAAAATATAAATCGACACAGCCTACCAAATTAATACAGGCAGGTACAAATCAAAATTGTCTTTGTAAAGATATTATCCTAAAGATATTTTAGTTGGAAATTAAGTTGTTTAAGAAACTATGGGGGAGAAATTTGTTTTAGCCAGGAAAGTTGCCAGTATCACCAGCAACTGGAGTTAATGGCCGCAACGCTAACGGGGCAAAATTCGTCTGGGGGAGGGAATGGAGATTGTTGGCACAGCACTTAGCTGCCTTGCCACGCTGTCCTGGTGGCGTTGCTGGAGGCATCCGAGGCGAAGTTTGTGTGCAGGTGCGGTGTTGTAGCTTCCCACTGCCTCTGGAAGTGAGTCTGTGGAGCTCGCAAGGAATTGTGGGTAATGAAGAGGTCTGAGAATTAAAGGAGCCATGCACACTGAAGCAATACAAATTAAAATGTAGCATTGCTGTTTTCAGCCCTTTCTGCCTTTTAAAAAAATATTTAACAATATAAAGTCCCAAATATGAATATTCAGCTCTTAAAGCTGAATTCCCTTCCTAACCTCAAAAAATGGGAAAAATACCTCAGCACTAACACAAATGGCTCAGCAAGCCAGGGAAGGGGCGCCCAGAGTCTTGCATGCAGCACTCCAGCTTTGTGCAGGGGTCAACACTGCAAGACAGACCCTCGACCCAGAGGGGCCAGGAGGCCCTCCAGAAAGAACAATGTGGGATCACATCACCGAGGCTGTCACTGCCAGCAGTGTTGCCCCCACCACATGGCTCCAGTGCCCAAATAAGCTTCATGACCTCAGATCACAGGTCAAGGTCAGTGAATGCACCTTCAAAAGCCGTCTCCTACCAACTGCATCACTAGCCTCACACACTGCTCAATGCACGACCCCCACCCCCAATCACTCACCTATCAACAATCTGTACCAATGACGAGGCACATCTCCCATTCCTAGCCTCACCTCACCCCCTTGGAGGAGACGGTGCAGGCCATTCTTGGCAGGGGCATAGCTGAGCCCTTGGCCAGCAGTGAGGCTGAAAGGATAAAAGATGCCTTCAAGATATCCTCATACGTTATCCTCCTCCTGCCATGCACCTCATGCTTTCCCACCCTCCCATCACCACAACTCCACCCTTGTGCCTTCCTCATTTCACCCCCCCAAGAAATACAGCCTGCCAGCCAGTGACCAAGAAGAGGGAGAGGAGAGTGAAGAAGAACAAGAAGAAGAAGATTGATTTGACACTCCCAGCCACAGCTCCTCAAGGTCAATCAGCAAGGCCATTTGCAGTGTGCCCCACTGAAAGTCAGCAGCCTTCCACCAGACATGCTGCAGCCACTGGGGTAGCACTGCGTGACATCAGTAGGATAGGCAAAGGCACACACAAGACAGTCACTAAGAGAATGCATACAGGTGATGAGTTGATTTCTTGATGTCACATTGGATGGATAGACATATATAGGTAGATTGGAAAGTTTGCTTTTTGGTGGCTTTTATTTCAGCATCGTGGTGAAGAGGACGTTGTGATGGTCAGTAACAGATGGAAGGTAAGGTGTTGGACTAATGTTGAACGGTGAATTGGGGTTGTGGTCACTGGGACCGCAGGTAGATAATTCCATCCCGCATATCCCAGCCACAAAGGGGCTGTCTGGGTTGCATCCTTCCATCTGCTTCCTCCTCTCCTGCTTCCTCTTCTCCGGCTTCCTCTTCTCCAGCTTCCTCCTCTTCTGTGTCTTCCCCTCCCTCTGTGAGCGGATGCTGTCAATCTGAAATTACAGCATAAAATGCTGGAAATACTCAGCTGGTCATGCAGCATCTCGACCTGAGACGTGAACTCTGTTTTTCTCTCCACGGATGTTGCCTCACCTGCTGAGTATTTGCAGCATTTTCTGTCTTCTCAAAGGCCTTCATTTACCATTGAGCACTTGCAAGCGTCCAGCAGCACTCCCTACACACTTAAAAAACTTTTAACATCTATTTCAGCAAGCCACTACTTCAATAAAATAAAAAAAAAGCTCCAAAAGCTTAAATACAAACTTACCTGAAAGATGTGTCTGTCCCTTTAAGAGGTACTGACATTATCACTGTCAGCTTGCCTGCACGGCAGGTTTACCAGGACCCAGTGGAAGTCGGTGTTGCAAGCCAAATGACGTCACCACGCCGCCATTTTTCCAGCCTGGCGCTGCCAGTTACCGGCAGCGCAAATGTAAACCTAAAAACGGCGGCCATCGCAGGACCCGCCACCAGCTGGCGAAAGAATGGCGGTCGCCGTTTTTGGCACTACGGAGTGGCATTGAGGGGAGCCATTTCTAGCCCTATAAGGTCTTAGTAATCAATAAAAATATTCACAACTAAAATATGTAATTTTTATGCAAAGCATGAAGCGGTACATGAAAGCGAACAAGAAAGAGAATATCAAAGGAGTTTTTGCAGTTATTGACTGACTAATACTGGTGATTAAATTGCCAGAATTAAACTTTTATGCATTCAGTTGGCAACTCGTGTATTTCTGTAAATCGGGTACATGAAACCAGGGAACAGAAATTCAGGCTTTTTAACTGGTCCCATTGAGGTTTGCAACTTATATACTGTACTGCTATCAATAATTTATGCAGCAGATGTTCATCTTAATTATATCATTCCTATCAGTAGTTTGTTTTGCTCCAGTATACATGTTGATCACTTTTTTTGAACTTGTGTACTGCCTTTTGAACCCTTTGCATTCCATGTTGTGAGTCTGAATGCGGAGATCAGTAATTACAGTGGATCCCTGTGACGGGACCCACACTTATTTGGCAACACGGTGGCATAGTGGTTAGCACTGGTGCCTCACAGCGCCAGGGACCCGGGTTCGAATCTGACCTCGGGTGACTGTCTGTGTGGAGTTTGCACATTCTCCCCGTGTCTGCGTGGGTTTCCTCCGGGTGCTCCGGTTTCCTCCCACAGTCCAAAAATGTGCGGGTTAGGTTGATTTGGCTATGATAAATTGACCCTTAGTGTTAGGGGGGGATTAAATATGTGGGGTTATGGGGATAGGATGGGATATGTTAGGGGGAATTAAATACGTGGGGTTACGGGGGTAGGGTGGGATATGTGTACTGTGGGGATTAAAGCAGGGACAGGGTACTGGATTTGAATGATCAGCCATGATCGTATTGAATGGTGGAGCAGGCTCGACGGGCCGAATGGCCTACTGCTGCTCCTAGATTCTATGTTTCTATGTTTCTATATCTCATAGGGCTGGATTTTCTCAATGGGGAGCTTTTGGAGGCAGAACTCCCACTTGTCGGGTTTTAGTCCCGCCTCCATCGACTTGTGGCCAACCCACGCTATTTTCCCTTGATTGACCTTGTTAAGCCCGCCCAGCAGGCTTAGCAGGCCAATTAAGGGAAAGCCGGTTACAGGGGATGTCAGCGAGTGACGTTTCATCTGTCAAGAGCTTTTGACAGATGAAATGTCAGCGTTTGACGGCTCTGTGAAGCTGTCAAACACTGACAATCTGTCCTCTAAGTTGAGTCCTTCCACTCAGGCTCAGTTAGAGAGCTCTCCTGAGCAGAAAGCAGAAGGCTGCAGCTTTTGACAGTTCAGCGGCCATTCTGCATTCTGTGCCAGTGAGCTGAGGGACTCCCGAGAACTGAAGGGAGGAAGCCTGCAGGAAGAAGTAAAGGTAAGTAAAACTTATTAAAACACTTTATACACACACCTCACACACTCACCTCTCCACACTTGCACTCATCACTCACCTGCACACCGGACATCTCGGCCCCTCCGACCCCCGCAGACCGACGGCCCTGGCGAGGTTTGGAGCCGTCGGGAAGCCCACACTTCAGGACTGAAAATAGGGATTCTCCAAAAAACTGCCTGCTAACTACCTGTTAACAGGCAGTTAATTGGCACTAATCCCCTTCCCGCCTCGAGGAGACGGGACCCGGTGCGGGTCGGGTATCCGCCTCCTGGGAAGATGGCATGGAGGCGGGTTGGGGTCGGGATGGGCACCTGCCCCCAGATTCTGCCATTTTCCCGGCAGTCCCGCCTCCAAACCCGCCTCCCCAGGGCTGGCAAAATCGCCCCCATAGAGTGAATCTGGGTGCAACACCTGGTGGTTTGCTTGCATTACAGATGCCCCTACTAGCAGTTATTTCCATAAGTATAATAGGACCCAATTCAAGAGCATTTAGAGCCTTTCAGGGAATTGATGGTTTGCATTCCATTTAATTCACAAAGCTTTTGCTGAAAGCTTTCACTGAAAAACATGCAGTTTTTCAACTAAGAATCACAGGATCACAGGATGAATACAGATGAGGAAGGCCATTCAGCCCATTTAGCTCATCCAGTTAAAGAAAAAAACCTACAAGATCCACCTATCACACCATGCAATAAGCTATTGACTAATTTGGGCCATGTAGCGTCCGACTTTTAGGCGCTACGCGGCCACATAAGACTTGAAAATGGGGTCTGAGATGCACGCTCACGCTTCTGATGGGAAGTGCACAGGACGCCATCTTGGTAAAGTGGTTTGCGCGCGCGCACCTAACAACCACCGGCAGCTTGCAGAGCAGTGAGATAATCATGGGAATGAGTATGCAACGCTGATTTGGTGCCACCGCTGCCATTTTCCAACTCCCCACTCCAGCCAACCTCGCACAGCTGAACACGACGTTAAACGGATTGAAGGACACCCCTACCAGCGCTATTTAAAGGGATCATGAAAAACTTACAGGTAAGTTACTGGATAATTTCTCCTGGCTGATGGTGCATTTGTATGTGTTTTTGGAGGTTTCCTAGACTTGGCTAAAGCTTGAATAGTCTACAGGAAGTGGTGTGGCTGGTGCTGAAGTACTTTTTTTGTCATTTAAATATTGTCCTGAAACAAGTTGCTTCTACACATGGGTGGCCTGGTAGGGCTTCCTCTGGTATTTGAACATAACTGGGAGAATGAAGAAAGACCACGCAGAGCAGGACAAGCTGCTAGAAGAGGGAGGAGGGGGGAGAAGGGAACTTAGCAGGAGGCCGTATGTGCCAAGAGTATTTAGGGAGCAATTCTCTTACCTCAAACTTTAGCGACGACCAATGCATGAGACGTCTTCACTTCACAAAAGAGGTAGTGAGTGAAATCTGCCAACTGCTGCAGCCACAACTTCAACCTCAAAGCAGGGCAAGGACAGCATTGCCTGTGGCTGTCAAGTGACCGTGTTTCTTCATTTTTATGCGTCTGGCTCCTTTCAGGCTGCTGCTGGAGATATTAGCAACATCTCGCAGTTTGCAGTGCACTGCTGCATAAGGGAGGTCACTGGGGCTCTCTATACCAAGAGAAACAGATTCCTCTCATTCCCTCTTGCCAGAGACAAGCAGGAGGAGCGAGCACAAGGTATTGCATGGATTGCAGGCTTCTCTATGTTGCAGGGTGCCATTGACTGCACGCATTCCCCTGCATATTCCACATCGGAACTCGGCCATTTTCCTGAACCGAAAGGGATTCCATTCCCTCAATGTGCAGCTAGCGTGCGACCACAGGCAGCATATCATCCAGGTGAATGCCCATTATCCTGGCAGCAGTCATGTTTCTTTCATTCTGCGGCAGTCCTCTGTTCCACCTGTATTTGAACCACCGTGGCAAGTGAAAGGCTGGCTACTGGGTGACACGGGTTATCCACTCATCACGTGGCTCATGGCTCCAGTCCGGAACCCCCACACAGGTGCACAGCAGGCCAACAATGAGAGCCATGCTGCCACTAGGAACATTATAGAGCACACCACCAGCATCCTTAAGCAATGCTTCTGTTGCCTGGACTGCTCTGGAGGAGCCCTGCAGTACTCAGTTAAGCGGTATCAAAATCTGTGGTAGTATACTGCTTGCTGCACAACCTCGCCATTATGAGGGAACAGCCCTTGCCACCACCTATCAGGTGAGAAGCTGAGGAACAGGAGCATGAGGAAGAGGAAGATGAGGTCAAAGTGCAACAGGGAGTGGAGTAAGAGGAAGGGAGGCTACAACGTAGATGGTCCTTTTCTGCGGGCTCTATGTGATCAGATTATTCATGAGCGATACCAGGAACCCCAACTACTCCTCCCCATTCAGCAACAGTCCCACCCTGCTCTATCACTGACCATCGCATCATCCTCTTCCTGCCAACACAAAAATAAAACCACCAGAAAATGCAAATTCATATCCAATTTTATAAATTTACTCATTAAATAATGCATACAAAATTAAACTAATAACCCTTGTGCATTCCCTTAGTGCCTGTCTTCCGTGTGCCTTTGCCTGTCCTAGTGCTCCTACGCAGTACTTCCCTAGTGGCTGCAACATGGGTGGTGGAAGGCTGCTGACCTTCAGTTGAGGAGACTGCAGATGACCTTGGAGGACGACCTCGAGCAGCTCAGAGCCTAGATGGCCCGGCTTCAGACTGCTGGATGGCTGACAGGCAATAGCAAGGAAGCCGGCAGAGTGGCACGGGTAGGAGCAGGAATGCTATCATCCTGAGAGAGGACAGCGGGTTCGTGCTCCATAGAACCATTGCTACTCTTCCCGGAGCAGCGGCTCAGTAATCCTTCTGCTCTGCTGGAGAACAGATTGATGGACTGCTGTGATGCCCTAGAAGCCCCTTTGAACAGTGATATGCAGAGCCACGATGGCAGACAGTCTGAGCTTGCAAGGCAGCAGTCTGAGCTTCCACTGCAGCTCTCAGACTTTTGATGGAAGCTGTTTGTGCTGCAATGGAAGCTGTGACAATGGCCGTCCGACGCTGCACCATGGTGGGTTCCACAGGTGTGCTGACGGAGGTGTCCCGCCGTTCCATGTTGGAAAGCATGGGCTCCAAGCTCTGCGAAAAGCCCCGTGCCAAGTTGGTGCTGGACCCCTCCATGCTCCTTGACTTTGTGTGCAGGCTTTCTGGCAGGCTTTCCAGTGTACCTAGCATTTGGCTATGTACGCCCATCAGCCTTCTTCTGTAGACTAGCCCATCGAAGCCCTCATCTGACTCCACTGCAGCAGAACTGGTGTGCAACCTCACCCTCCGGTGAGCTGGCACCTGCGCTATCCTTTCCCCCTGCCCTGGCTGCTGCGCACTTGTACCTGGTGTCTCACCACGTGCAGATTCATGATCTATCCCAGCTGCTAAAGTCCACGCAGTGTCAGTCTCTGAGTTGGTGGCTGCAAATGTAAGATCATGTGACGGTGTCTCTTTATCTTCACTGTCTTCTTCCTATTCCTCCTCTGACTGGGAAGGCTCCAGTTCTTGGGTATCTGAAATGAAAAAGTTGTGGTGAGGGGAGAGGAGAAAGCAATGCATGCTTACACCATCTGCAACTTGTGAGTCAGAAGAGATTGTGGCATGAGGGGCAAGTGGGAAGAGAGATGGTGGATACATATTGATCATCATTGATCCCTCCAGCCCGCCAGTGGCCACGGCCTTAGCAATGCCTCCTCCAAGGGTGTTAAAATGTGCAGAGTGCTTGTCCTCCTCCAGTTCTTTCCTGCTGCCTCCTGTTATGCACTACCGTCTCCTGCAAGGAACAGGAAAGCGTGTCAGTGAGTGTCCTGCAATATGTTTGGGTGATGTGGCTGTCATCATTGAATAGCTGCAAGTGTGTATAAGTTACGGGTGCTAGGCTTACAACAGTGCTAAGTGTGGGAGGGTGAGGTGAACCATATGAATTGAAGGGTAGAGGATGGGGGTGTAGTGAATTGATCGGTGTATGAGACTAGTGGTGCAGTGGGTAGGTTATGCCATTTGAAGATAGAACTCACTCACCTTGACAACTCGTTTCAGATTGTTTCCTGTGTCCCTGACGACCATGTGTGTGGGAAGTGTATCCAGCTGCATTGTGGCGCTGGAGCTGCGGATGGATGCATATTGGAGCATTCGCGATGCTGAGGACGTTGTGGATAGCACGTTTAGAGAGTTGGTCACACCGCAGGTAAAGGGTGTACAGGCAGGGAGTGAATGGGTGACCACCAGGCAGAGTAAGAGGTGCAGGCAGGTAATGCAGGGGTCCCCTGTGGCCATCCCCCTCTCAAACAGATATACCACTTTGGATGCTGTTGGGGGGGATGACTTATCAGGGGAAGGCAGCAGCAGCCAACTTCCTGGCACCATGGGTGGCTCTGCTGCACAGGCTGGGAGGAAAAAGTGTGGAAGATCTATAGTGATAGGGGATTCAATTGTACGGGGAATAGATAGGCGTTTCTGCGGCTGCAAACAAGACTCCAGGATGGTGTGTTGCCTCCCTGGTGCAAGGGTCAAGGATGTCTCAGAGCGGCTACAGAACATTCTGGAGGGGGAGGGCGAACAGCCAGTTGTCGTGGTGCACATAGGCATCAACGATATAGGTAAAAAATGGGATGAGGTCCTAAAAGCAGAATATAGGAAGTTAGGAGGTAAATTAAAAAATAGGACCTCAAAGGTAATAATCTCAGGATTGCTACCAGTGCCACGTGCTAGTCAGAGTAGAAATAGGAGGATATTTCAAATGAATACGTTGCTAGAGGAATGGTGCAAGGGGGAGGGATTCAAATTCCTTGGACATTGGAACCGGTTCTGGGGGAAGTGGGACCAGTACAAACGGGACGGTCTGCACCTGGGCAGGGCCGGGACCGATGTCCTAGGGGGAGTGTTTGCTAGTGCTGTTGGGGAGGGTTTAAACTAAAGTGGCAGGGGGTTGGGAACCTGAGCAGGGAGACAGAGGAAAGGGAAACAAGGATAAAAGCAAAAGACAGGAAGGAGAAAAACAAAAGTAGAATGCAAAGAATTCAACGGTTTAAATCAAACTTGGTCACAGTAAATAATAATTCATATAGGTCTGAGAGCATTAAAAAAACAAGCCTGAAGGCTTTGTGTCTTAATGCAAGGAGCATTCGGAACAAGATGGATGAATTAGCTGCGCAAATAGAGGTAAATGAATACGATGGCTCCAGGGTGGCCAAGGCTGGGAACTCAACATCCAGGGGTATTCAATATTTAGGAAAGATAGGCAAAAAAGAAAGGGTGGTGGGGTAGCATTGCTGGTTAAAGAGGGGATTAACACAATTGAAAGGAAGGATATTAGCTCTGATGATGCGGAATCTGTATGGGTAGAACTGAGAAATAACAAGGGGCAGAAAACGTTAGTGGGAGTGGTATATAGACCTCCAAACAGTAATACGGAGGTTGGGGATGGCATTAGAAGGGAAATTAGAGAAGCATGCAGTAAGGGCACAGCAGTCATCATGGGTGACTTTAATTTACATATAAATTGGGCTAACCAAATTAGTAAAAATACTGTGGAGGAGGAATTCCTAGAATGTTTACGGGATGGTTTTCTGGAACAATATGTTGAGGAACCAACCAGAGATCAGGCCATCTTAGACTGGGTGTTATGTAACGAGAAAGGATTAATTAGCAATCTTGTTGTACGAGGCCCCTTGGGTTAGAGTGATCATAATATGATAGAATTCTTCATTAGGATGGAGAGTGAAGTAGTTGAATCAGAGACTGGGGTCCTGAATTTAAATAAAGGAAACTACGATTGTATGAGGTGCGAATTGGGTAGGATTGATTGGGGAATGTCACTCAAAGGGTTGACGGTGGATAGGCAATGGCAAACATTCAAAGACTGCATGGATGAACTACAGAATTTGCTCATCCCAGTGTGGCATAAGAATAAAACAAAAAGGGTGACTCAACCGTGGCTAACAAGGGAAATTAGGGATAGCATAAGATCCAAGGAGAGGGCATATAAATTGGCCAGAAAAAGCGGTAACCCTGAGGATTGGGAGCAGTTTAGGATTCAACAAAGGAGGACAAAGGGATTAATTAAGAAGGGGAAAATAGAATATGAAAGTAAGCTTGCAGGGAACATAAAAACTGACTGTAAGAGTTTTTATAGATATGTGAAGAGAAAAAGATTAGTGAAATCAAGTCTAGGTCCCTTGCAGTCAGAAGCGAGGGAAGTTATAATAGGGAACAAAGAAATGGCAGACCAATTAAATTCATATTTTGGTTCTGTCTTCACAAAGGAGGACACAAATAACCTCCCAGAGATGTTTGAGAACATACGGTCTGATGAAAGGGAGGAACTGAAAGAAATCAGTATTTGCAGGGAAATGGTGTTAGGGAAATTGACGGGATTGAAGGCCGATAAATCCCCAGGGCCTGATAATCTACATCCTAGGGTACTTAAGGAAGTGGCCCTAGAAATAGTAGATGCATTGCTGATCATCTTCCAACATTCGATGGAATCTGGAACTGTACCCATGGATTGGAGGGTAGCTAATGTTACCCCACTATTCAAAAAGGGTGGTAGAGAGAAAGCGGGGAATTACAGACCGGTAAGCCTGACATCGGTAGTGGGGAAAATGCTAGAGTCCATTATAAAGGATGTAATAGCTGAGCACTTGAAAAACAGTGACAGGATCGGACAAAGTCAACATGGATTTACAAAAGGTAAATCGTGCTTGACTAATCTACTGGAATTTTTTGAGGATGTAACTGGGAAAATAGATAAGGGAGAACCAGTAGATGTGGTGTATTTGGACTTTCAAAAGGCTTTTGATAAGGTCCGCATAAGAGATTAGCATGTAAAGTTAAGGCACATGGGATTGGCGGCAAGGTATTGACTTGGATAGAGAACTGGTTGGCGGACAGAAAGCAAAGAGTAGGAATTAATGGGTCTTTTTCCGAGTGGCAAGCAGTGACTAGTGGGGTACCGCAGGGATCGGTCCTTGGACCCCAGCTATTCACAATATACATTAATGATCTAGATAAGGGAACTAAATGTAATATCTCCAAGTTTGCAGATGACACAAAGCTGGGTGGGAGTGTGTGCTGCGAGGAGGATACCGAGAAACTCCAGGATGATTTGGACAGGTTGGGTGAGTGGGCAGAAGCGTGGCAGATGCAATATAACGTGGATAAATGCGAGGTTATCCACTTTGGTGTCAAAAACAGAAAGGCAGACTATTATCTGAATGGCAATAGATTGGGAGAAGGGGAAGTGCAATGAGACCTGGATGTCCTTGTGCACCAGTCGCTGAAGGTAAGCATGCAGGTGCAGCAGGCGGTGAAGAAGGCAAATGGTATGTTGGCCTTCATAGCGAAAGGGTTTGAGTATAGGAACAGGGATGTCTTGCTGCAGTTGTACAGGGCCTTGGTGAGACCACACCTTGAGTATTGTGTGCAGTATTGGTCGCCTTATCTGAGGAAGGATGTTCTTGCCATGGAGGGAGTTCAGCGAAGATTCACAAGGCTGATACCTGGGATGGCAGGAATGACATATGAGGAGAGATTGGGTCGATTGCACTTATACTCGCTGGAGTATAGAAGAATGAGAGGGGATCTCATCGAAACATATAAAATTCTGACAGGTCTGGACAAACTAGATGCAGGAAGAATGTTCCCGATGGTCGGAGAGTCCAGAACCAGGGGTCATAATCTAAGGATAAGGGGTAAGCCATTTAGGACAGAAATGAGGAGGAATTTCTTCACCCAGAGAGTGGTGAACCTGTGGAATTCTCTACCACAGAAGGTAGTTGAGGCCAAGTCATTAAATATATTCAAGAATGAGTTAGATATATTTCTTAAAGCTAAAGGTATCAAGGGATATGGGAAGAAGGTAGGTACAGGGTACTGAGTTTGGATGATCAGCCATGATCTCATCAGGCTCGAGGGGCCGAATGGCCTACTCCTGCTCCTATCTTCTTTGTTTCTATGTTTCTATGTTAAACTTCTTCCTGCACTGCAACCATGTTCTTGGAGCAACACTCCTTGTATTGACCTCTGTCGCTACTTCTTCCCACTGCCTCCTGAGCATATGTCAGGAGGGCCTCCTGCCCCCCTGTGGATACAGGATGTCTCTCATTCTCTCCACATCTTGCACCAAGACCTCCAGTGCAGTGTCTGAAAACCTTGGTGCACACTCTGTTGCATGTTCAGCCATTCCTCAATTTTTCACAGCACAGATTCTGTTCACAAAGGACTCCCACCACTTCTTCCAGCCACAATGCACCTTCTCTTTAAGAGGTGGAGGCTGCCTTTAAGTAGCGCTAGCCACCCACGGGCCCCCGCTGCCGTGCAGCCAATGAATAATGAGGGCAGCACTAGCTGCATGCAGCAATCATGTAACACAGCAGGCAGCATGAAGTAATATTCCATGTTGACCTTTTCGATAACATCATTTTTAATACTTGTATACTTCTCTATGGTTCCTACCCTTCCCTAGTACCTTCTTTCAAAGCTTAAGTACCCGCGTTTCTATCTATCTTTATCGATAAGGCCTCTGATTCTGGATGTCAGTCTTGTGACTCTTTCTAATTTACCACCAGGGTTTGAATGTTACCCTTATGTCTTGGTTTCCAACACTGGATACAGCACTCTGTGGTAATATGTATGTCATCCAATTTATTTTCTTCTGTGTGCAATCTTACCTTTAGATACCAAATTTTATCTGCCATTGTTGTAATTTGCTGATTTTATCTAACTGCTTTTGTAGGCTCGTGGCTGTGACCCGCCTCCCGTTGGGTATCATCTGCAAACCTGACCGCTGTGCATTATGTTTCTGAGTCTGTCATTGATGAAAATGAAAAACAATAGGGGCTCCAGTCATTTAAATTATCATCTGCAAATTATTATTCTGCAGCAATTTAAAGAAAAATGCTGTTGCCAATTTTAGTAGAACGCTCTCAACAACAACAACTTGCATTTATATAGCTTTTAACGTTGTAAAACGTCCCAAGGCACTTCACAGGAGCGTTATCAGAAAGAATTTGGCACCGAGCCACATGCGATATTAGGACAAGAGGTAGGTTATAAGGAGCATCTTAAAAGAAGAGAGAGGTGGAGAAGTTGCACAAGAGGCCAGAATTGGAGGAACAAAGAGATCTCAGAGGGTTGTTACAGATATAGGGAGGGGCGAGGCCATGGAAGGATTTGAAAACAAGGATGCAAATTTTAAAATTGAGGCATTGCCAAACTGGGAGCCAATGTAGGTCAGCGAGTACAGGGGTAATGGGTGAACAGGACTTGGTGCGAGTCAGGGTATGGACAGCAGAGCTTTGAATGAGCTCAAGTTTACAGAGGGTGGAAGATGGGGGGCCACTCTGGAGAGCATTGGAATAGTCGAGTCTGGAGGTAACTAAAGCATGGATGAGGGTTTCAGCAGCAGGTGGGCTGAGGCAGGGGAGGAGCCGGGCAATGTTACGGAGGTGGAAGTAGGCGGTCTTTGTGATGGAGAGGATATGGGGTCAGAAGCTCAGCTCAGTATCAAATAGAATGCAGAGGTTGCCAACAGTCTGGTTCATCCTCAGACAGTGGCCAGGGACGGGGATGGAATTGGTGGCTAGGGAACAGAGTTTGTGGCAGGGACTGCAATCTTCCCAATATTTAATTGAGATTATTTTTGCTCACCCAGTACTGGATGTCAGACAGGCAATGTGTCAAATCAGAGGCAGTGGAGGGATTGAGAGGTGGTGATGAGGTCGAGATGGTTGTCGTCAGCATACATGCGGAATCTGACGCCGTGTTTTTGGATGATGTCACCAAGGGGTAGCATATCAATGAGAAATAGAAAGGGCCCAGGGATAGATCCTTGCGGGACTCCAGAGGTAATGGTGTTGAAGCGGGAAGAGAAGCTATTGCAGGAGATAGATAAGAATGGAACCAGGCGAGGGCAGTCGCACTCAGCTGGGCAATGGCGGAGAGGCATTGGAGATGGATGGTGTTGTCAACCATGTCAAAGGCTACAGACAGGTCGAGAAGGATAAGGAGGGATAGTGCACTATGGCCACAGTCACATAGATTGTCATTTGATACTTTGCTTAGAGCCGTTTCAGAACTGTGGGAAGAGTGGAAACCTAATTGGATAGGTTCAAACATAGAGTTGTGGAAAAGATGGACACGGTTTTGGGAGGTAACAACACTTCAAGGAAATTGGAGAGGAAAGGGAGGTTAGAGATGGGGTGGAAGTTTGCAAGGACAGAGGGAGAGGGGTCAAGGGTGGGTTTTTTGAGGAAGGAGATGATGATGGCAGATTTGAAAGAGAGGGGTATAGTACCAGAGGAGAGGGAACTGTTTACAATATCAGCTAGCATGGGGCTCAGGAAGGGAAGCTGGGTGGTCAGCAGTCTAGTTGGAATAAGGTCGAGAGAGCAGGAGGTGGGTCTCATGGACAAGATGAGTTTGGAGAGGGCATGAGGGGATCAATGAAGAAGGTTTCATTGATGTTCTTTCTTGATGAGTTGAAGTTGCTCACTGCAGTGGTGAACAGGAACTTGGCAAACCATTCTCATTGCAGCCATAAGATTCAATGGAGAACACAACTTGGTCTGTTTGTATACCACTGCTTAGGTCAATGTGTTTGTTTCTAGACCACAAGGTCACACTGGGATCACCTTGTGAGGCACATCAAAGAGGAGTCTGCACCACTGATGCAAAGGCATGAACACCAGAGTAGGACTTTCTGTAGCAGAGAAATTTAACCCAGAGGAGCAGAAGTTTCTCAGCCCATGAACCATAGATTGGTGCTAGGTTGCAAAGCACGATTCATTTGAGAGCACATAATCATTCTGTTGCATTGTTTAGAGGGGGTTGGATTAATCTTTAATTTTGTTTTTGTTTGTTATCCTTCATTTTTCTCTTCTATAGAGAGAGAAGGATCTGAAACACCCTCACAAGGCAAACTAAAAAGTATTCTTTCTTTTTTGCATACTAAAAGAAAATTGGGATCTTTCTAGTACACATCAGGTCCAATTTTCTTACCACTTCGCCCGAATGCTTTTTACCTTCTTACACAACCTGTACTGAATCTGGCCAGCTTTCCAGGTTCTGCTAATTTGCATCAGTCTGGTAAGTGCTGGCGGAAATACCTAAGAATCGACACTCGCTCAAAACAGGGGAGGGGAAGTTATACACTGCAGGAGGCCTGTAACAATGTCAATGGCAAGCTTTCATTTAGGCTTGGTGATTGTTGTCAGGAACAGAAGCCGAATGATCTCCACCCACAGTGTGCAGTCCTGCTGCACCGAAAGATTTGAAAAAGGTTCCATCTGAGGTCCGAAGAAGTTACTGGCTTCTCCTTTACAGGTCTGCCAATCGGAAGGCACAGTCCTGCATTTCCTACCATTCATTTCCCCAGAAAATGATGCAGGCAGCGTTATTATGTCAGTTCTGTGTCATTTACATGGGATGTACTGTAAATGCTTCAACGGATTTGATCACCTAATCCAGGCTGACAGTTCAGTGCAGTACTGAGGAAGTGCTGCACTGTTGGAGATGCTGTCTTTCGGATGAGACGTTAAAACGAGGCCCTACCTGCGCTCTCAGGTGGACCTGAGCACTATTTCGAAGAAGGGCAGGGGAGTCCTGGCCAATATTTATCTTTCAACCAACATCTAAAAAAATCCCCCAGATTTTCTGGTCATTATCACATTGCTGTTTGTGAGAGCTTGATGTGCGCATACAGGCTGCTGTGTTTCCTACATTACAACAGTGACTACACTTCAAAAGTATTTCATTGGCTGTTAAGCACTTTGGGACGTCCCGAGGTCGTCAAAGGCGCCGTATAATTGCAAGTTCGTCCTTTCTTTCGTTCCTGCTTCCCTCCCATGGCCTCAGGAAATTGGACAACATTCTTAAACAGAGAGAGACCCAAAATCCTGTCTCTAACACTCCAGGAAATGGTGTACAAGATTCAAGACTGCAAATTGTACTCCCTTTGTCTCCTTTTCCATTGTTTGCGTTGATCAATTGATAGCCTTCATCACGCTCTGACCACCCACCCGAAAATATGTAGCCCGTATTTTCCGATGCCTACGGGTGCGTACGAGCTGTGTACACACCCGTAGGGACCTCGCAAGTGCCGGTTTCAGGCATGCCAAGCGCATGCGCTGAAAACCGGCACTTCCGATCTGTTAAGAATCCTCTTGACAGATCCTCCACCTGCTCTGGAGAAGGGCCTCTGCGGGTGGAGAGTTCCGCTTTCTGCAGAACCTCCGCCCGCTGAAATCCTTTAAAAATGTTACGCCTGGTAAAAGGGGGCGTAAGGCCTGATTTTACCAGCATAAGAGTTTAAAAAAGTTTTAAAAAAAATTTCACTCATTTATAATTTAAAAATACTTTTAAAAAAGGTAAGTTTATTTTTAGCCCTGTAAAAAACTTGAATTTTTTTTTGACGGGTTTAAGCTGAGAGACCTGTCAAAAGTATGAAGGGGGATTTCCTTCTCCCATTGGTTCCCCATGGCCCACGTGATCCCAGGGACGCTTGCGAACTGCATGCACCACAGGGATACCTGGGCCCTGTGCATTTCGTAGTGGAGAGGCCCAGGAGCAGAAATGTCCGGACCTCCGGAGCCCTCAGGTAAGGGCGTAGAATTTTTCCAGATCAGAGGCCTCCACACGCAGGAAGCCTCCGATCAGAAAATACGGGCCACTGTCTCTACACTGAACAGCTGTTGCAATCGAACCAAGGGTGTTCTGTAAAACCAGCGGCTGAATCAGAAAGAAGTGAAAATGGCAGTCTGGCTGCTTTCTATCAAGGAGACTCCAGTGTTTGTTTGCAGAATTGTGCATCTCTCTGCTGTCCAAATTGAAATACTCAGTCTCCTGTTGCAACCATGTACAGTACGATCCTAAAGTGACCATCTCTCATCTGTACTGACTAGTGTTTTTCATGACTCACATATGACTCACCTCAAGCCCATGCTGTGCTGTCTGACATCATTAGCTGCTGAGCTGCCTAGTCATTTTCTGAATCTGTACACATTCAAAATACTGTATTTTCATCAAAGAACCAACATTACACATCAGCACAGAATGAGGCCATTCAGCCCATTGTCTCTGTGCTGGCTCTTTGAAGAGTTATCAAATTAGTCCTACTACACTGCTCTTTCCCCATAGTCCTGCAAATTTCTCCTTTTCAAGTATATATCTAATTTCCTTTTGAAAGTTACTATTGAATCTGCTTTGACCACCCTTTCAGGCAGTGCATTCCCGATCATAACAACTTGCTGCGTAAAAAAAATTCTCCTCATCTCCCCTCTGGCTTTTTTGCCAATTATCTTAAATCTATGTCCTCTGGTTACCAATCCTCCGAACAGTGAAAACAGTTTCTCCCTATCTACTCTATCATAACCCCTCATCATTTTGAACACCTCAATTAAATCTCCCCTTAACCTTCTCTGCTCCAAGGAGAACAATCCCAGGTTCTCTAGTCTCTCTACATAAGTGAAGACTCTCATTCCTGGTACAATTCCAGTAAATCTCCTCTGCACCTTCTCCAAGGCCTTGCCATCCTTCCTAAAGTGCCCAGAATTAGACACAATACTCGAGCTGATGCCTAACCAGTGATTTATAAAGGTTTACCATAACTTCCTTGCTTTTGTTCTCTATACCTCTCGTTATAAAGCCAAGGATTCCACATACTTTTTTAAGAACCTGATCAACTTGTCCTGCCACCTTCAAAGATATGTGCATGTGTATCTATAAAAATATGGATCCTGACGTGAATTTAACCCTAGGCCACACGACTCTGGCTGAGTGACGACCATGGCCAGCGGCAGATGGATCCAGAGCCAGAAGACAAATTTAAAAAATATTGATTTCCTTGTGGATCAGGAGGAGCAGGAGTGTTCTTCTGGACCGCACAAGGAAACCTTGGGTGTCCCCTGCACGGGCTAACCCCCCCTCCCCCCCGATTGCTATCGCCTTCCATCTGCCCCCCACCCCCAATGACTGACCTTAGTGCTGGGGACTGTCACAGGTGTCGGAGGCCTCCAGTCGCCCGAAATCCCCCTTCACATCCAACGGCCTTCATGCCACTGCTGCTGGGTTTGGGCGGGAGTCAGCGTTCACAAATGGGTCCTGGGAGTTAAAATAGCCCGGGACTCACGCCGGTGCGGCCTTGCGAGCCTGTCACTTGCTTCGCCCCCACCTCACTCCGCACTTACGCCCCCAGTTAAAATTGGGGCTTCAGTCTTTTAAAATACTCTGTAACATTTGTTTCCCACTTCACACAGAGACAAATTTACATACAGTCTAGTTCTCTGACTGTGTGAAATAATTTTTAAAATATTCAGTACCACATTACTATAAATGGCAATTAATGTGCTTAAGAAATTTTATGACTTTGATACAAAATATTTGCTGCCTGTTACGATTTGCTAAATATCCTGCAGTAGAACACTAGAAAGGGCTAGGAATACATCTCAGATTCAGTTCACAGTTTCATTGGCGCCAGGTTTGGCTGAATGGGGTTTCACTGTATTGCAAATCACAAGAACACCGACTTTGTGACTTTATCCATCTATCCATGGACCAGCCCTAATGTACGAACCTTCCCCTGACGAGGCACCGAATCATTGGATCATAATTCATGAGTGATGTGAGACTGTTGCTGAATGTCTGATCCGAGCTTTTGAAAAAGTATCTATCTTAAAAAAAGAAGAGAATAAAACACAAGAATTAAAAATTTAATAAATGTCAAAAAGAATTAAAATGAAAAGTAACAAACTGGGGAAATAGAAAACAAAAGAGGGAGGAAGGAAGGTGCATGATCGAAAAGAAAATATTGTAATAAAGTAGCAATCATGTGAGAAGAAACAATGAAAAGCAAAATTAAAAATATAGAGCTCAATGTGAAACCTGCTCGATTCACCTCCCTGCTTCAACCTGCGTCAGTGAAATCGGCGCATCACACTGCTGGTTATAGGCTGGCGATAAACTTTGAGACACTGTCACATGTTCTGCACAGAATCCTATTTAATTACCACATTTTGCTTTGAGGGCACAGAATACAGCTGCACAAAGATGCTATGCTGTTCTATCCTTAGCAGCTGTGTAACTGCATATCTCTTTGTCTACCTCTACCCAGCACCATTGTAACTTCCTACCAATGACATGAATTTGGACCTCAGATAGTGCAGAGTTTGACCACTTATTTTACGATTTAAAAATTCTCATCCCTGTTTTCAAATCCCTCCATGGCCTCACCCCTCCCCATCTCTGTAATCTCCTCCAGCCCCAAAACCCCCCGAGATATCTGCACTCCTCTAATTCTGGTCTCTTGAGCATCCCCGAGTTTAATCGCTCCACCATTGGCGGCCGTGCCTTCAGCTGCGAACAGTGTGGTTCAGCCTCAGACAGATGTTAGGGAGAGGGATGGAATCAGTGGCTAGGGAACGGAGTTTGTGGCGGAGACCGAAAACAATGGCTTCGGTCTTCCCAATATTTAATTGGAGAAAATTTCTGCTCATCCAGTACTCGATGTTGGACAAGCAGTCTGATAATTTAGAGACCGTGGGGGGTCGAGAGAAGAGGTAGTGAGGTAGTGCTGGGTGTCGTCAGCGTACATGTGGAAACTGACGCTGTGTTTTCGGATGATGTCGCCAAGGGGCAACATGAAGATGAGAAATAGGAGGGGGCCAAGGATAGATCCTCGGGGGACACCAGAGGTAACGATGCGGGAGCGGGAAGAGAAGCCATTGCAGATGATTCTCTGGCTACGATTAGATAGATAAGAATGGAACCAGACAAGTGCAGTCCCACCCAGCTGGATGACGGTGGAGAGGCGTTGGAGAAGGATGGAGTGGTCAACTGTGTCAAAGGCTGCAGATAAGTCAAGAAGGACAAGGAGAGATAGTTTACCTTTGTCACAGTCACAAAGGATGTTATTTGTGACTTTGATGAAAGCTGTTTTGGTACTGTTGCAGGGGTGAAAACCTGATTGGAGGGATTCAAACATGGAGTTGCGGGAAAGATGGGCACCGATTTGGGAGGCGACAACACATTCAAGGACCTGGAGAGGAAATGGAGGTTGGAGATGGGGCGGTAGTTTGCAAGTTCGGAGGGGTCAAGGTTTGGTGTTTGAGGAGAGGGGTGATGACGGCAGATTTGAGGGAGAGGGGGACAGTACCTGAGGTGAGAGAACCGTTAACAATGTCAGCTAACATGGGAGCCAGAAAAGGAAGTTGGGTGGTCAGCAGTTTGGTGGGAATAGGGTCGAGGGAGCAGGAAGTGGGTCTCATGGACAAGATGAGCATGGAGAGGTCATGAGGGGAGGTCGGAGAGAAACTGGAGAAAGATGTGAGTTCAGGTACAACAAAGTACAACAAAGCATTTCCAGCTTGGCTTTGAACTTGTATAAATGTATTAATTCTAACTAAATGTTACTACAAAGTATGCTGTACAATCCTGTGTACATAATATTGCATGAAATTGAAAAAATCCATCTCTAACAAATATAATTTCTAGTTTATAAAAGTTGCACATTCATTTAGCTGAGTTGGCATTCCATAGCCGGTGGTGGGTGTGGGGGCGGGGGTTGGGGGAGTGGTGAGAGGGGCTGTAATAACTAATACCATAGTTAGCACAGTAATAGTCGTAGATAGGAACAAGAGTAGGCCATTCAGCCCCTCGAGCATGTTAGATTAGATTCAGTTAGATTATGTCTGATCTGTATCTTAACTCCTTCTACCTGCCTTGGTTCCATATCCCTTAATACCCTTACCAAACAAAAATCGATCAATTTCGGTTTTGAAATTTTCAATTGCCACCCCATCCTCAACAGCTTTTTGGGGAGAGTTTCAGATTTCCACTACCCTTTGTGTGAAGAAGTGTTTCCTGACATCACCCCTGAACAGCCTAGCCCTAATTTTAAGGATGTACCTTCTGAGATCTGATGTCATTTACAGACCTGTAATATCTTCACATATAACTATAGATTCTGCATGTGGACTGGAGGTCTGTGAAGTTTGATGACTTAAAGGAAGACACAAGCTTGATTAGCAGCATAGAGCATGTAGGAGGTGATAATTAAGTTCCATTGCTTCAAGTCATGCTCACACTCGGCCATAGAGCAAGGTACCATCTTTGCACGGTTAATTAATGGCACAAGTTCCTCCGGGCAAGTATAACCATCATCATCTTTGAAATCATGACAGGTATTTCTTTTAATTATTCATGAAGCAGTTTAAAACTTTTTGCAACGCAATTCCACTTGTTCCTCACCATAATCAGTGAACATATCTACTGGCCAGTAATGTGAACCTAGCAGAGTTATCTTTGCAATAAGAGACTTGTATTCATTTGATAACTTCAACGGGCTGCAGCTTTTTCCTCTGGCCTCCGATCTGCCTTCTGGCCACGATCTCACCAACCCCCTGCCGGCCTTTCCGATCCCTCCCTCCCTCCTCTCCGCTCCCCGGCTGTGGATGGTGCCAAAAGGCCTACCCACCTGACAGCCAGCAGCCTCTCAATCTGGCTGGCTGCAGCTGGGAAACAAAGATAAAAAAGGCTAATCAGGTCCTGCCGTTAAATTCGGCAGGATGCCCGAACTCAAGGCAGAACCCCCGCGGCTCCGTCCCCGCCTCTGAGTTAATATCCAGCCCATGTGTGAGAATAAACAATGAAAAGCAAGAATAAAAATATAGATACTAAAAGAAAATACTGCAGATGCTGGAAATCTGAAATAAAAACAGAAAATGCTGGAGACACTCAGCAGGTCAGGCAGCATCTGTGAAGAGAGAAACAGAGTAAAATAAAAATATAGAGCTCAATGTAAATCTGCTCGATTCACCACCCTGCTTCAACCTGCGTCAGTGGAATCGTCGCATTACGCTGCTGGTTATGGGCTGGCGATAAACTTCGAGACACTGTCACATGTTGTGCACAGAATCCTATTTTATTACCAAATTTTGCTTAGAGCGAACAGAATACAGCTGCACAAAATGCTGTGCTATCCTTAGCAGCTGTGTAACTGCATCTCCCTTAGTCTGCCTCTACCCAACGTCATTGTAACTTCCTACCAATGCCATGAATTTGGATCTCAGATACTGTAGGGATAGTGCAGAGTTTGCCAGTCTCCTTGTACCTGGTTTCATCTTCATGGTTTTCAAAGACTCTATTTCCATTGGCTAAAGCCGATTGTCAGCCATGGTCAAAAGGGTTCCTGTAGTGTGGTGCCAATGGCTACAAGTGTGTTGCTGTCCAACTCATGAGGACGTCTTTAGGGTGCAGAGAGCTTACATTGGATGCATCAGTTTTTGTAAGGTTCCTGGCCTAGTCCCTCATGAAGTAGTTGGAATATAAGGCCAAAATTTGATTTTATCTGAGATGTGTACTCCAGCTTGAAGATGCATGTAAGGGTAGATGAGAGACTCACTGAACCTGTCTGTCTCAAAGGAGGAGTGAGGCAAGATTGTCCATACATCCTATTTAAAGTCTTCATCTGTTGGAGATGCCATCGTAAGGGGTGAACTTGGAGTGCCTGTTCTGGGGATTGCTGAAAATATTGTAATATTTTAAATATTTTAATATTTGTCAGCTGTGGCTCAGTCGGTAGCATCCTCGCCTCAAACTCAGAAGGTTGTGGGTTCAAGTCCCACTCCAGAGACTTGAGCACAAAAACCTAGGCTGATACTTCAATGCAGTACTGAGGGAGTGCTGCACTGTCGGAGGTGCCGTCTTTTGGATCAGCCGTTAAACCGAGGCCCCGTCTGCTCTCTCAGGTGGACATAAAAGATCCCATGGCACTATTTTGAAGAAAAGAAGAGTTATCCCCGGTGTCCTGGCCAATATTTATCCCTTAACCAAGTCACTAAAAAAAAAGATTATCTGGTCATTATTACATTGCAGTTTGTGGGAGCTTGCTGTGTGCAATTTGGCTGCCGCGTTTCCTACATTACAACGGTGACTACACTTCACTATTCAGTAACCAAGGAAGTAAAGCACACAATGATCAAAAAACACTCGCACACTCTGCTTTTAGTCTAAGCATTTTACCAACAAATGCACAAAAAGGTTAAAGTACAGATGCACAGGACATGTGCATGAATCTATTCGTGTGTCTATTACTCATTTTCTATTTACTAATCAGATGCAATTCACCACAGCTGGATTCCTATTTTGCCACATGTGGCACATGGCTGAAGTATTGGGCAACATTAATAGATGGCATTGATATGCAAAACATAATTAATGATCTTAATGAAACTGAGGGAAGGACATAACTTGCATTACATTCTGGTAAAGAAGTATCGGGACAGTGTGCCTGAGTGTCTGACTCCACTACACTCCTGCTTTTCTACCATTACAGCACAGAACATGGCCCCAATATTTACTGCGGCGGATCTTGTGAGCGGGGGGGAAGGAGTTTTGGCTGGGAAACCCAGAAATCCGGGCTTCCCTCACTTGCATTAACGGTTTGTCTACATTTGCTGTGTTTAAGAATTTATACATTGGACTCCTAAAACTGTTTTACTCTTGAAATTTGTCCATCATAAGCTGAACATTGGAATAAAACAATGAAACTTGCCAGTTCTCCTGCCATTTTGGATCCCAATTTATTATCCTACAACATCAAAATATCAAACCATTTCATATTCATGTTTTTTTATCCCAATATATATTTCGTAATACAGGTCATTTGATATCTTAATTTTGCATAATAATTCAGCAAGCCAAGCCAGTACTATTCTGCTATTACAGCGATGCCTTTCCACATTCAGCCAATCGTTATATTTAACTCCATGAATACAATAACTTGGGAATATCTTTGACGATAAAAAGTTAATACTATAACTCCTTCAGTTTTGTATCATGTCTGTTCCTCCCTTCCTTTTGATTTCGTCTTCAGTTCTAATTTGACTCATTTCCTATTTGCTTTTATAAAACCATAATAGGGGGACTGAGTGGTGTAGTGGGTTACAGACAGCGCCTTGGATTCGAATCCAGCCCATTTTAATAGGACGAATCGACAGTCTCATTCCAGTTCCTAGGAGGGGCATGCGTGTGGTCCCATGGTACAAACAGGATAATTGGCATGGAATAATATCTCACTGGTGCAGTAGGGAGTAGAAAGGAACTTGACTTTGCATGTAATTGACCAGGGGAGTGCTTATTACTGATTCGAGTGGCTCAAAATGGAAAGCATTTGAGTTTTCCATTACTAATATCTCACCTTGATGAACACAAAATTCACAAAAAATGTATTTTAAGAAAGCACTTTGGGGGAAAAGTTCATGCGCGCCAACGGAATTGCTGGTGTCACCGACAACTCGAGGTAACGGCCGCCGAAAATGGCCGCAGCGCGACCGTAGAAAAATTGGCTCTGGGAGTTGGCGATGTGGAGCACAGCGGTAACTTACTGTGCAACATCCTCTTGGTGGCGTTAATGGAGGCCTCCGACCCGAAGTTCCCGTCCACAGTCGGCGTTGCTGCTTCTTACAGCCTCTGGGAGCAAGGCTGTGGAGTTCACAAGGCATTGTGGGAAATTAAAGGGGCTATGAATTAAAGGGGCAATGCATTCAAAACTAATTAAAATCCAGTGGAAAATATGCATTTTTCAGCTCTTACTGCCTATCAAAAAAAATATACATTAAAAATAATTCCCAAATGGCAGCCTTCAGCTCTTAAAGATGAATTGTCTTCCACACCTAAAAAAATGGTAAAAGTGCTTCAGCACTAACACAAATGGCTCAGCAAGCCAGGGAAGGGGTACCCAGGGTCTCGGACGCAGCACTCCAGCTTTGTTCAATGGGTTAACGCTGCAAGTGAGGTACCCTACCCACAGGGGCCAGGAGGCCCTCCAGAAAGAACGATGTGGGACCACATCACCGAGGCCGTCACTGTCAGCAGTGTCGCCCCCACCACCTGGCTCCAGCGCCCAAAGAAGCTTCATGACCTCAGACCACTGGTCAAGGTCAGTGAATGCATCTTCAAAAGCCGTCTGCTACCAACTGCATCACTAGCCTCACACACTGCTCAATGCACAGCCCCCACCCCAAATCACTCACCCAGCAACAATCTGTATCAATCACAAAGCACATCTCCCATTCCTAGCCTCACCTCACCCCCTTGGAGGAGAAGGTGCAGGCCATTTTTGGCAGGGGCATGGTTGAGCCCTTGGCCAGAGTTACCCTCCTTCTGGCATGCACCTCTTGCTTTCCCACCCTCCCGTCACCACAACTCCACCCTTGTGCCTTCCTCATTTCACACACCTAAGAAATGCAGCCTGCTCAGCCAGTGGGTGACCAAGAAGAGGGAGAGGAGAGTGAAGAAGAACAAACAGAAGAAGAAGAAACACCATCACTTGACTTGACACACCCAGCCACCAGCTCCTCAAGGTGGACCAGCAAGGCCATTTGCAGTGTCCCCCACTGAAAGTCAGCAGCCTGCCACCAGCCATGCTGCAGCCACTGGGGTAGCACTGCATGACATCAGTAGGATAGGCAAAGGCACACACAAGACAGTTACTAAGAGAATTCATACGGGTGATGAGTTGATTTCTTGATGTCATATTGGATGGATAGATGTATAAAGTTGGATTGAAAGGTTTGCTTTGTGGTCGCTTTTATTTCAGCATTGTGGCCAAGAGGACACTGTGATGGTCATTAACAGAGGGAAGGTAATGTGTGGGACAAATGTGGAAAGGAGAATTGGGGTTGTGGTCGCCGGTACCGCAGGTGGATGATTCCAGCTCGGATATCCCGGTCAGAAAGGGGCCGTCTGGGTTGCATCTTTCCTTCCGCTTCCACCTCTTCGGCTTCCTCCTCTTCTGTGACTTCCTCTTCCCTCTGCGAGGGATGCTGTTAATTTGAAACAACAGCATAAAATGCTGGAAATACACAGCTGGTCAGGCAGCATCTCGACCTGAGATGTGAACTTTGTTTCTCTCTCCACGGATGTTGCCTGACCTGCTGAGTATTTGCAGAATTTTCTGTCTTCTTAGAGGCCTTCCTTTATCATTCGAGGCCTTGCAAGCATCCAGCAGCACTCCCTACACACTTAAAAAAACTTTTAATATTGATTGCAGCAAGCCACTACTTAAATAAAATTTTAAAAACCCAGTCTAAAAGCTTAAAACCAAATTTACCTGAAAGATGTGTGTGTCCGTTTAAGAGGTGCTGACATCGCCGTTGTCAGTCTGCTTTCGTGCCATGTTTAACTGGCTTGCTTAGGACCCAGCGCTAGGGTCGAATTTTGGAGTAGTGACGTTAAGTCGGCGTTGCACGCCGACTGATGTCACCACGCCACCATTTTCTTTCCCAGGGCGATAACTCTAAACGGCAGCGCAAAGGGAGGGAGGAAAGCACCACCACCAGCTGGCTAAAGAGCCACGGCCGCCATTTCATGGCACTACGGAGTGGTGGTAAGTACATGAATTTCTAGCCAATAGTGTTTAGTTGCCTGTAATAAATTTGGCTGGCAAAATGTGACAATGGGCCTTCTATTCACTTTCACTATTCATAATTATTGAATCAAATAACTTGTCAACTGAGTGCATGATTTAGATTTGTATATCCAATTGAAGAGTCTGAACCATAAAACCAACTGGCTGATCAGACAGTTTGGGGGAAAATTTGTCCCCTTAGCACCTCCCATTGGCGCCAGCAGATGGCGCTAACGGGGCGCTAGAGCAGTATCACCAGGGCGAGGAGAATCCAGGGCCGCACGCCAAATCCCATCCCCCCCTATGGCGCCGCCGGTAAGAGTTATCACCAGGAACATCAACTCCAGGTGGATTGTGACATCAGTGAGTGTGCAACACTCACTGGCCACCTGATCTGCAAAATTGATTCTGCCACCTACCTTAGCGCCTGGAGTTAACACCGACAGGGAGAGTTGGCATGAAGCACCAGGGAGCCGGCTCCAGGGACATTATTTAAAGGGATCATCAGCTATGACGCAGCTGTCAGGTTCGTCTTTCGGATGAGACGTTAAACCGAGGCCCCATCTGATCTCTCAGGTGGACATAAAAAATCCCATGGCACTATTTCAAAGAAGAGTAGGGGAGTTATCCCCGGTGTCCTGGCCAATATTTACCCTCAACCAACATAAAAAAAAAGATTATCTGGTCATTTTCACATCGCTGTTTGTGGGAGCTTGCTGTGCACAATTTGGCTGCCGCGTTTCCCACATTACAACAGTGACTCCACTTCAAAAGTACCTCATTGGCTGTAAAGCGCTTTGAGACGTCTGGTGGTCATGAAAGGTGCTATTTAAATGCAAGTCTTTCTTTCTTTAGTGGTGTTTCAGTGGTTTCTTGTCAGTTTCACATAGTGCAACAGTTTAAATCAGTAATTTCAAGGTTCTTTTGTATCAGGAGTGTTGTGGCAACTAAAAAGTAGCTGCATTTATTCTTCAAAGAATCAAACTGCTGCACTTTAAACATTAATGGGGGGCTGTACTGGCAGTCGACCTCACCCTCCAGGATCTATGGTGGAGGGAGCGGAGGCAGCGCGAAAGACTGGAACATGTGCCCAGAGGGAGGAAGAGGGCCATCAGGGTTCTCAACAGGAGGCCTTACCCTCTGAGGGTATTCCGAGAGCACCTCTCCTACCTCCAATTAAGCAAGGAACAGTGTATTAGAAGGCTCCGCTTCACCAAGGAGGTGGTCACAGAACTCTGCCACCTCCTGCAACCAGACCTCCAGCCTCTTTGTCAGGTTCCTGGTGCGGCGGCGGACCTGTGTGAGGCGAGGCGGCGGCAAAGGGTTTAAAAGGCTCCAGAGACCAGGTAAGGCGGGACCAGTCTCCGAACTCGGAGGGCGGGAGAGAGGTAAAAATAATCGAGGTGTGACGTCACCAGAAAGCAGGTAAGTAATTGGTTGGTGAGTATTTCTCTCTTTTTTAAACTTAAACTCTGTGGGTTATAGTTAATAAGGCCTTTCTGGTGCAGAGTGACTGTTGGTAAACCATTTAACTGGTGTAATTTAGAGGGATTGATTTAATTTAAATCCAATTAATTAGAGGGGATACTAGCATCTATAATCGGGCACAGAGTGTCCATAACTAACAATAAAAAAATTTAATTAATTACATAGAATGGAGCAGGTGACGTGTTACTGTTGCGAGATGTGGGAGCTGGTGGACCCCATTGAGGCTCACGGTGATTACATCTGTGACAAGTGTCTGCTGCTACAGGAACTCCAGCTCCGTATTGATGAGCTGGAGTCTGAGCTTCAGACACTGCGACACATCAGGGTGGGGGAGAAGTACCTGGATTTTGTGTTTCAGGAGGTGGTCACACCTATGAAGTTAATTAATTCAGATGTAGCCCATGGTCAGGGACAGGACGGTGTGACTACGAGTGAGGCAGGTACGGGGATCCAGGAGGTAGTGTTGGAGGAGCCGCAGCCCTTGCTCTTGTCCAACAGGTTCGAGGTTCTTACTCCCTGTGGGGACGGGAGCAGGGACTGCAGGGAGGATGAGCAACCTGGCCACAGCACCGTGGAACGGGGGGCCATTCAAGAGGGGGGAGTAAATAGAAATGTTGTAGTGGTAGGGGATAGTATTATTAGGGGGATAGATAGAGTTCTGTGCAGCCGAGAGCGAGCGTCCCGTAGGCTGTGTTGCCTGCCCGGTGCCAGGGTTAAGGACATCTCCTCTGGGCTGGAAAGAAACTTGCAGTGGGAGGGGGTGGATCCAGTTGTCGTGGTCATGTTGGTACAAATGACGTAGATAGAACAAGGAAGCAGGTTCTGTTAAAGGAGTATGAGCAGCTAGGTGTCAAATTAAAAAACAGAGCCTCAAGGGTATTAATCTCTGGATTATTACCTGAGCCACAAGCGAATTTGGCTAGGACAAATAAAATTAGAGAGTTAAATGAGTGGCTCAAAGACTGGTGTGGGAGAAATGGGTTTTGCTTCCTGGGACACTGGCACCAGTACTGGGGCAGGAGGGAGCTGTTCCGTCGGGACGGGCTTCACTTGGCCAGTACTGGGACTAGAGTCCTGGCGGATCATATAACTAGGGCTGTAGAGAGGGCTTTAAACTAACTAGTGGGGGGGAGGTTCCTAGAGAGCAAATAATAAAAATGACAACAGAGAAGGTCATAGACTTAGGTAGCAGTGGGGAAATTAAAAACCAGAGTGTGTCAGGAAGGGGCAGAAGGTATGGAGTAAAAGGTAAAGTAATAAAAAGGGCAAAAGCAGGAACTAAGTGTCACAAAACATATTTGAAAGTTCTCTATCTGAATGCACATAGCATTCGTAACAAAATAGATGAGTTAATGGCACAAATAACTACATATGGGTATGATCTTGTGGCCATTACAGAAACATGGCTGCAGGGTGACAATGCCTGGGAATTAAACATACCAGGTTATTTAACGATCAGGAAGGACAGGCAGGAAGGAAGGGGAGGTGGGGTGGCTATGTTAATAAAGGAAGGAATCACTGTAATACAGAGAAATTATATTGGGTCAAAAGATCAGGATAATGAAACAGTTTGGGTGGAGATAAGGAATAATAAGGGGAAAAAAACACTAGTGGGCGTAGTCTATAGGCCTCCGAACAGTTGCAACTCTGTTGGACGGAGTATCAATCAGGAAATAGTTGAGGCTTGTAATAAGGGAACATCTTTAATTATGGGGGATTTTAACTATCATATTAATTGGACAAATCAAATTGGGCAGGGCTGCCTTGAAGATGAGTTCATTGAGTGTATTAGGGATGGGTTTCTTGAGCAGTATGTAACTGAACCGACCAGGGGGCAAGCAACCTTAGATCTGGTCCTGTGTAACGAGACAGGATTAATTAAAAATGTCCTAGTTACGGATCCCCTTGGAATGAGTGACCATAACATGGTTGAATTCCATATTCAATTAGAGGGTGAGAAGGTTGGTTCTCAAACAAGCGTGCTAAGGTTGAATAAAGGAGACTATGAAGGTATGCGAGCAGAATTGAGTAGAGTGGATTGGGAAAATAGATTAAAGGGTAAGACGGTACATGATCAGTGGTGTACATTTAAGGAGTTATTTTACAACTTCCAAAAAATATATATTCCACTGAGAAGAAAAGGGTGTAAAAGAAAAGACAGTCATCCATGGCTTAGTAAAGAAATTAAGGATAATATTCGACTAAAAACAAGGGCTTATAAGGTAGCCAAATCTAGTGGGAGGATAGAGGATTGGGAAAACTTTAAAAGACAGCAAATAATAACAAAAAGATTGATTAAGAAAGGGAAGATAGATTATGAAAGTAAATTAGCAAAAAATATAAAAACAGATAGTAAGAGTTTTTATAGTTATATAAAAAGAAAAAGGGTGGCTAAAGTAAATGTTGGTCCCTTAGAGGATGAGACCGGGAAATTAATGGTGGGAAATATGGAGATGGCAAATACACTGAATGAATATTTTGTATCAGTCTTTACAGTAGAGGACACTAAGAATATCCCAACACTGGACAAACAGGGGGCTATAGGGGGGAAGGAGCTAAACAGTATCAAAATCACTAAGGAAGTGGTACTCGGTAAAATAATGGGACTCAAGGCGGATAAATCACCTGGACCTGATGGCTTACATCCTAGGGTCTTGAGGGAAGTGGCGGTAGGGATTGTGGATGCATTGGTAATAATTTTCCAAAACTCCCTGGACTCAGCAAAGATCCCGGCAGACTGGAAAACTGCTAATGTAACACCCTTATTTAAAAAGGGCAGTAGACAGAAGGCTGGAAACTATAGACTGGTTAGCCTAACATCTGTGGTAGGTAAAATTTTGGAGTCCATTATTAAGGAGACAGTAACGGGACATTTGGATAATCATAATTTAATAAGACAAAGTCAGCATGGTTTTATGAAGGGGAAGTCATGTTTGACAAATTTGCTGGAGTTCTTTGAGGAAGTAACACACAGGGTGGATAAAGGGGAACCAGTGGATGTGGTGTATTTAGACTTCCAAAAGGCATTTGACAAGGTGCCACACAAAAGATTATTGATTAAGATAAAAAATCACGGGATTGGGGGTAATATTCTGGCATGGATAGAGGATTGGCTATCTAACAGAAGGCAGAGAGTTGGGATAAATGGTTCATTCTCAGACTGGCAATCAGTAACTAGTGGTGTTCCGCAGGAGTCAGTGCTGGGTCCCCAACTCTTTACAATCTATATTAACGATTTGGAGGAGGGGACCGAGTGTAACATATCAAAGTTTGCAGATGATACTAAGATGGGAGGGAAAGTAGTGAGTGAGGAGGACATAAAAAATCTGCAAGGGGACCTAGACAGGCTAAGTAAGTGGGCAGAGATTTGGCAGATGGAATACAATACTGGAAAGTGTGAGGTTATGCACTTTGGCAGGAAAAATAGTAGAGCAAGTTATTATCTAAATGGCGAGAAACTGGAAAGTACTGAAGTACAAAGGGATCTGGGGGTCCTGGTGCACGAAACTCAAAAGGTTAGTATGCAGGTGCAGCAAGTGATTAAGAAGGCCAATGGAATGTTGGCTTTCATTGCTAAGGGGATAGAATATAAAAATAGGGAGGTATTGCTTCAGTTGTACAAGGTATTGGTGAGACTGCACCTGGAATACTCCATACTTAAGAAAAGACATACTTGCTCTTGAGTCAGTACAAAGAAGGTTCACTCGGTTAATCCCGGGGATGAGGGGATGGACATATGAGGAGAAGTTAGGTAGATTGGGACTCTACTCATTGGAGTTCAGAAGAATGAGAGGCGATCTTATTGAAACATATAAGATTGTGAAGGGGTTGGATCGGGTGGATGTGGGGAGGATGTTCCCGATGATGGGTGAAACTAGAACTAGGGGGCATAGTCTTAGAATAAGGGGCTGCTCTTTCAAAACTGAGATGAGAAGGAATTACTTCACTCAGAGGGTGGTAGGTCCATGGAATATGCTGCCCCAAAAAGCTGTAGAAGCTACATCATTACATAAATTTAAAACAGAAATAGACAGTTTCCTAGAAGTAAAGGGAATTAAGGGTTACGGGGAGCGGGCAGGAATTTGGACATGAGTCTAGTTTCGGATCGGTCATGGCCCTGTGGGTAGCGCAGCGGGCCCAGGGGCCGTGTAGCCTGATCCTGCTCCTATTTCGTGTGTCCAATTCTGTTAGGTTCAGGAGATGGTTCTGTGATAGTAGATTGGCGATTAGATCAGATCAGCCATGATCTTATTGAATGGCGGAGCAGGCTCGAGGGGCCAGTTGGCCTACTCCTGCTCCTATTTCTTATGTTCTTATGTTCTCAGACCAGGGTGATCACGGCTCTCCCAGTGGCAGTCAAGGTCACCATCGCCTTCAATTTCTTTGCCAGCGGATCCTTCCAGTCTGCAACAGGAGACATAGCTAACATCTCGCAGTTCGCTGTCCATCGCTGCATCGAGGAGAGAGAAAAACAGAGTTAACGTTTCAGGTCTATGACCCTTCGACAGAACTGGAAAAGGTTAGAGAAAAAAAAAACTTTTCTAGTTCTGATGAAGGGTCCTCGACCCGAAACGTTGACTCTGTTTCTTTCTCCTCGGTGCTGCCTGACCTGCTGAGTGTTTCCAGCATTTTCTGTTGTTACTTGTAGAAGTGGTTGGTGGTTTGCTATCTGATTTGAAGTGGTTGACGTGTCCGGGATGTGGTGTGGCAGGTTACTTCAAGGCTTCTGCTCAGACAAGTTTCTCCTAGACATGGGTGCTGTAGTTTGTATCCCCCTTGGCCTGCAGCATGATAGGGAGAATAAGCAGAGGCGACACAGAGGAGGACAAGCTGCTCAAAGAGGGAGGGGGAGGAAGGGGAGAAGAGCCCTCAGCAGGAGGCCATATTCACCCAGTGTCTTCAGGGAGCAATTCTCCTACCTCAGCATCAGTGAGAAGTAGTGTATGCGACATCTCCGCTTCACGAAGGAGGTGCTCACTGAAATCTGCCACCTGTTGCAGGCAGAACTGCAGCCTCAGAGCAGGGCAAGGACAGCATTGCCAGTGGCCGTGGCCATGAATTTTTATGCGTCGGGCTCCTTCCAGGCTGGAGCAGGTGATATTTCCAACATCTTCTAGTTTGCCGTGCACTGTTGCATCAGGGAGGTCACTGAGGCTCTGTATGCAAGGAGAGCTGAATACATTTCATTCTCTCTTGCCAGAGAGAAGCAGGAGGAGCGAGCACACAGTGTCACCAGGATAGCCGGCTTCCCCATGGTGCAGGGTGCCATTGACAGCACACACGTCGCTTTGCGGGCGCCGCATGTGAATTTGGAGATGTACCGCAACCAGAAGGGATTCCACTCCCTCAATTTCCAGCTGGTGTGTGACCATACTCAGTGCATTATGCAGTTCAAAGCCCAGTATCCTGGCAGCAGTCATGATGCCTTCATTCTGTGGCAGTCCGCTGTACCATCCGCATTTGAGCCACCAGAACAAACCAGAGGGTGGCTACTGGTCAACAAGGGCTATCCGCTGACCACCTGGCTCATGACTCTGGTGTGCAACCCATGCACATGTAGGTAGCATTCGTATAACGAGAGCCTGCTCCCACATGAAATCTGATAGAGCAGACCATTGGGGTGCCTAAACAATGCTTCTGCTGCCTCGACTGCTCTGGAGGAGCCCTGCAGTACTCACCAGAGCGTATCTCAAGATTCGTCGTGGTCTGCTGCATGCTGCACAACCTCAGCATCATGAGGCACAGCCCTTGCCATCATGTATACTGTGAAGAGCTAAGGAGGAGGAGGAGGAAGGCAGGAGGCAAACAACACGCCCCACTCTGATCGGGCTGTCTGTGATCGACTCATCCAACTGCGGTACCAGTGAACGCAACACGAATTCCCCATTCACCAACAGTCCCCATTCACCTTACCTTCCCTCTGTTACTGACCATCACAGCGTCCTTTTGACCACAGTGCTACAGTAAAATACACCACAAAACAAACATTCCAAACCAAATTTATAAATCAAACCATCCAATATTACATACAAAAGTCAAGTAATCACCATTGTGCATTCCCTTAGTGTCTGTCTTCTGGGTGCCTTTGCCTATCCTAGTGCTCCTGCGCAGTGCTACCCCAGTGGCTACAGCATGGCTGGTGGAAAGCTGCTGACTTGCAGTGGGGGAGACTGCAGATGACCTTGGAGGACAGCCTCGAGCAGCACTACCTCGGCATGGGCAGCAGCAGTCCGAGCTGGCTGGTTGACAGGCAAAAGCAAGGGCACTGGCGGTATGGCAGTGGTGGGAGCACGAACCTGCTGTCATCCTGAGAGAGGACAGCAGGTTCGTGCTCCACAGAGCCACTGCCAATCCCCTGGGGCAGCGCCTCAGCAATCCTAGTAATCTGTTGGAGGACAGACTGCTGGACTGCTGTGACATCCTGCAAGCCCCTTTCAGCACTGGTAACCGCAGCCATGGTGTCAGCAGTCTGAGCTTGCATGATAGAAGTCTGAGCTTCTAATGCAGCATCAAGACGTTGGGTGGCTCTGCTTGTGCTGCAATGGAGGCTGAGACATCGGCCAGCTGACGCTGCATCATGGTTGGGTCCACAAGTACGCGAATGGAGTTACCCATCACTTCCATGCTGGAAAGAATGGGCTCCAAGTTCTGGGCAAATCCTTGGGAAAAGTTGGTTCCAGACTCCTCCATGCTCCTTAACATTGCAGTCAGGTTTTCTGGCAGGCCTGCCGATGCACCAAGCATTTAATTGTGCATACCCATCAGCCTTCTTCTTAAGGCCACCCCATCGAAGTCCTCATCTGAGTCCTGTGCAGCAGAACTCGAGTGCGACCTCGCCCTCTGGGGAGCTGGCACCTGCGCTACCCTTTCCCCTTGCCACTCGTGCCCGGTGTCTCATCACCTGCAGATCCTGCGTCTAACCTATCCTCAAAAGTATGTGGAGTGTCAGTATCTGAGCTGGTGGCTGCGACTGTGAAATCGAGTGATGGTGCATCTTCAACATCACTTCCTTCTTCCTTTTGCAGTTCCTGCTCCTCCACTGCTGTCTGGCCAGGTTGCAGTTCTTGGCTATCTGAAAGGAGAAAGGCACAAGGGTAGGGATGCAGTGAGGGGAGGGGGGGAAAGCATGAGGTTCATGCTTACACCATCTGCAGCTTGTAAATCAGAAGAGATTGTGAGATGAGGGGGAATGGGATGTGAGAAGGAGGTTTAGGTATGAGGATACCATCATCTTGGATTGTTTCAGCCCCACCGCTGGCCAGGGGCTCAGCGATGGCTGCTCCAATTATCTCCAACAGCGTCTCCTCCATGGGGGTTAAGTCATGCAGATGCACCTGTCTCCCTGTGAGTAGTCCCTGCTGCCTCTGATTATGAGCCACCTTGTCCTGAAAGAGAGGGAAGTGTGTCAGTGAGTGTAATGTAATGTGTTTGGGTATTGTGTCTGTCATGGTTGAATACCTGGCAGTGTGTGCAAGCTGTTAGATGTGGGTGTGATGCTTGCAGCAGTGCTAAGTGTGTGAGGCTGAGGTGAAGCTATGAATGTGAGGTATGAGTCGTGAGTAATAGAGATTGTTGGTAGGTGTGTGATGGGGGTGTGGTATATTGAGCAGTGTGTGAGGCTAGTGGTGCAGTTGGTGGGATACGGCATTTATGGATGAATTCACTGACCTTGACTACTCGTGTGAGGTCAGTAAACCTCTTGCGGCACTACAACCAGGTCCTCGGGACTACACTGCTGGTATTGACCACGATAGCTATCTGCTCCCATTACCATCTCAGAGTTTGCCTGGAGGGCCTCCTGGTCCCCTGTGGATACAGAACCTCTTTCCTCCTAGCCACCTCCTGCACCAAGGGCCTCCAGTGGTGCGTCAGAGAATCTTAGAGCCCGCTCTCTTTCCTATTGCACCATTACTCTGTGTTGTTCCTGCTCAGACTCTGTTCCCCAGCCAGTTGAATCACCTGCTGCAGCCAGAATGCACCTCCTCTTTAAGAGGTGCAGGCTGTCTATAAGCAGTGCAGGCTAGCTTTAACTGGTGCTAGCCTCGCACGAACTTGGGTCCCCTGCGTGCGGCCACTCAGCAGTGTGTTCAGCTCTGGGCTGCATGCCACAATCATTATAATTAGCAGGCAGCACAAAGTTTCTGTGCTGCCTCCATTACTTTGAACGGGCGTGGGTTGATCGCACATCGCGATCCCCGCACCCATTTTCGGGGGCAATCGAATTTTTAGCCCCACGCCTTCTTAAATATTCTCTTTCCACCCACAGTTAACAGCCTGTCACACATTTTGTATATGTTATTAGTGCTGGGAAATTCAAACACCTCCCATTTTGAGCATCCAGGGTCAGTAACAAGCATCCCCCAGATCCGTTACATGCAAAGGTCAAATTATTTTCTGCTCTACCCCGCCCCATAACCATTACTTCTTACTTTCTCCTTTATTACTTTCCTGCATATCAGCCTTGGCAATGTCCTGCAGTATGTGCCCTGGCTGTTCAATTAAAAAAAAATCCTTTCCTTATTGTGTGCCATTACATAAATTTATGAGAGTAGGCAGCTATGCCACATTTTATAATTGCTGAAGTAAGGTGGCACAGAGGTGAGTTGCTAGGAAAGTGGGCGAGAAAGAACAAAATGGTTGAGATGGGATGAGATTAAAGTGTTTACTTTGTTCAAGAATAAAAACTAGGAATTGTGGTCATTTTAAATGATGCAATCAAATTAATTTTCTTTGTCTTTTCCTGGATGCTGCTTTTGATTAAGGATATTGATAGCTCAGTGACTGATTACCTCATTAGTGAAACAGCTTCACTTTGCTTTACTTGGAAACTTGGAAGCATATCAGATGCTAGTTTACAGCTGTGCCCGTTCTTTCCTAATTAATCTCCATCAGTCAGGCCACATGATGCCCATCTCATTTGGATTATTCCATTGCCTGATTGATTGCTGGTTTTGAAGCTTAAGTTCACTCAGTAACGATCCAAATTAAATCCTTTTTTTTGGAAAGAACTTTAACCTTAACGCTGATCCTTTCAACAAAACAAACTTAGTGACGTGTCCTTTTTTCAACGAGCTGGCAATTGTTCATTCAGGAATGCAGATCGTGGCAGCTGGGAGTGACTCATCTCTCCATGTTATTCAAGCATTGATATTGAACACACGTGAGCTTCATTAATGATTATAACAAACAGTGTTTAGAAAAATAATTATGGTAAGCCCTGAACTCCATTAGTAATAGGGGAGAATGCAGTGGGTACAGATTTTACAGCCAGGCCATTACCAGTGAAAAAAGTCTTGATGAAACATTTTGCATTTCTGATGATTGCTTATTTTACTGACATTATCGCACCTTATCCTCATTAACAGAGCTGAACGATGTAAAGGTCTCTATACCATTAGCTGCTAGCTGTAAATATCCCATTGGGAATGGTGGTCTGGGGGGAATCGTGTGTGCTAATATAATTTATACGTAGAGATTTTTTTAATTGACAAACTGAGCTGAACAGCCAAAGCTGAACGTGCAGGACGCCTCCGTCCAGGAGAGAGAGAGGATGAAATAAATCAAGAAACAGTAGCTGGGGAACATACAAGCTTAGATTATAAAAGCCTGTGAGGTGTAGTTACATTGTTTAAAAAGAATGATTGTATTCATGTAATAAAGTAGGTCTTTGAGCCCAATACAAGTGATTTTTTTTGTTATTTAAGTCATTTTTGCAGATGACTGCTGTGTATTAATGTGTTTAATTCAACTTAATTAAATTCAGCATTGCAAATATAACACTACAATGCCCATAAATCCCTGCTGCTATTTTGTTCAAGCTCCGTGTGATGCTGCTGCCTTGCTGATTTTTTTTTAGATATCAAATGCAAAGACAATTATCTCATAGATGGTGAAAATCTGTGGGGCTGTCTTTGGACATTTCACTGCTGTCATTTTTGCTGAGGTTCGAGATGGCACACTGCCATTTTGATTTTCGTCAGACAAAATAAAACTTCAGGAGATGGGACATCTGTCAGAGAAGCAGCGCATCTGGATAATTTGCTGAATATTTACAACATTTTCTTGAGGTGGATGGAAAGTGTCCTGCCTTCACCATTTTGAGGAAAACATTGCTTCAGATTGTTTGTATGCTGCAAGGTGCAGAATGAAAAGGAGCATTTGAAGCAGTGATGACTGTTTACCAATGTTATGATTGTGTTTCTTCTGAAATATTGACGCATTTCCAGGATAATGAGAACTATAGCTCAGCTACAGCTAATGTTATTGATGAGTTGAATTTCTCCACTGGCCTCATAAAAAAGACTCTGGCTTCAAACTTAATTACTTTGAGTCAGTGCCACAAATAGGTCGAGCACCAGAACTAATATTCAGATCCTCTGCATAAATCACGCTACACAAGGCGTGTATTAGTAACCACTCTATGATCTGAAAAAGATTGCTGAACGATCAAATGCGAATCCAGTTAGCTTATTCATGGGGTAAGGGATTTGGGTGATGCTTGATTGCACGTTCCCCAGTAATGAGGGGATTGAGAATAGTCAACTGGATTATTGCCAGTTTCTTGCATGCTTGTTTGGAATCTAAGAGGTGACGCTTTGCCCACACTGGATAGTTCAATAAAGTTCTTCAGTCATTCCTTTTTCTGCAAGTGGATTGTACAATTTGTCTGTATCTCTCCACAGCAGTCGAAGCTCCAGTTAATATAATAGGGAGAAACCCGTGTGCTGATAAATGGCCTTGCACTTTAAGATGAATAGCAATGCTAATCTCTCTATATTGACAATAATTCAGTGAAGATAGCATGATTGAAATGATTCTTCCTCACCATGCCAAAGGCCATTTCTTCAACAGATAAAATTGTCTCCTATTATATTAATAGAGGCCTTAGCGTGCACATACAGATAAGGATGAGATTTTTGTGGCAACCTTCAACGACCCAAGTTGCTTTGAGTGGGAATTTCCTGACTCGGGGTAGACATAGAATTACATAGACTGTACATCACAGAAACAGGCCATTCAGCTCAACTGGTCAATGCCAGCATTTATGCTCCACAATGAGCCTGCTAACATCCCTTTTCATCTAACCCCTATCTGCAAATCCTTCTATTCCTTTCTCCCTCATGTATTTATCTAGCTTCCCCTTAAATGCACCTAAGCTATTCGTCCCAACTACTCCTTGCGGTAGTGAGTTCCACATCCTAACCACTCTCTGGGAAAATAAGTTTCTCCTGAATTCCTGACAAAGCCAATTTTGTTACTGTAAATGACTCTGGCTACCAGCTACAGTTACACTGATGCGCACAACCAGTAATAGTGCACATGCCAAATAGGACAAAGGTGGTCTAGTTGTATCAGGACATTGCATTGTTCAGATATTTATGCGGCCGCAGATCCACTAGCACAGAGAATTCAGTAGTTCACAGTGAGGGTCAAAAAGAATGCCACTTTACAGCAATTTTGCATCTGGATAGCATGGTCAGGAGCATGAACATTTAGACTGGTATTTTTTGGAAATATAAAGGTGCCAGCATTAACTGAGCATTTAATTTTCCAAAATAACAACAGAAAAAGCTGGAAAAACTCAGCAGGCCAGGCAGCATCCGTGGAGAGAGAAACAGAGTTAACGTTTCAGGTCGAGGTCTCTCTCCACGGATGCTGCCTGGCCTGCTGAGTTTTTCCAGCGTTTTCTGTTGTTATTTCGGATTTCCAGCATCCGCAGTATTTTGCTACCATTTAATTTTCCAGTTAGAAATGTGTCAGAAGAAAAGTTATTTTTTTAATTTGGTATAGGACAAAGTTTCTAGTTGCCAAAAATATACAGATTTTTCAAACTTTGTCTAAAAATGTTCAAGAGTTAGCACTGCTATCAGATAGGACTTTCTGATGCCCTATTCTTTAATGTGAATTCATGCAACTCTGTATAGATGGACTGTACTTTTTGATTTAATAATTGCAAGATATATTTTGTGTTTATTCACAATAATGGAGCAGATGTGACATAATGGGCCAAAAATTGATGCCGCTACGCGAGAGTATGCACTGCGTACTCTCGCATATTCTCTCTCCAATTGCCGGTTTTTTGCATGCACTGCGCATGCGCTGAAAACCGGCACTTGGTCTTTGGAAAAGGGGGCGGTTCCTCGGTGCACCGCGTGCGCGCTACAGGCTGCGCGCACGCTGTGCACTTAGTGCTTTGGACGCGCAGGTAAGGACGGAAGATTTTAGAAATGAAAAAAGGAGGAGTAAGACCCACTTTTAACAAGGTAAGTAGTGAATTAAGTATTATTTTGAATTTTTTTTAACAGGTATATCTTTTTTAGAGACTTTAAAGACAGGTAAGTTTATTTTTATAACTTTTTAAAAGATTTAAAAAAATTTCAAAAATTTAATTTTTTATTTAAAATGGTTAATTTATTTAACTATACTTATTTTATTAATGTGATGGTTTTTTTTAAATTTAATTGAGGTTTTGCTGTTATTTTGGGGGTGTGTAAGATTCATAGCTTTCACAGCACGTATGTGAAACTTATGAATGGAAGATGGTGTGCTGCCATTGGCTCTAACTGAGTCACGTGATCCCACAGCTCGCACGAATTCACTACGCCGGTGGGATACGCAAGCACTGCCCAGCTGATGTCTAGAACATCAAGTTCGTGCGAGCTGGATCTGAAAAAGCCAACGCGGAGTGAGAGATCGCGCCTGCTCCTTACCCCCGCGGGAACAGAGCGAGATCAATTTCTGGGCCAATAACTAAAACCCATATTAAAACAGTATACAGCCAGATGAGTGACGGCAAAAAGATGAATCTGTTTTGTATCACACAGTTTTATAGTCTTCAACACTGTATGCCATGTATATATTATGGGGGTTAAGTTGGATAACCCCTGAAAACGGGTGTGAGGATTGTGGTACGTGATTAACCCGCACCTGTTGATTGTGTTGCAAGCAGCACGTCTGCTGCTTTACATGATTACTGCTTGCAGCCAGCACTACCCATGATGTTCATTGGCTGCGCGCATCAGCAAGGGGCCTATTATTGTGAGTGGCTTGCGCTACTTAAAGGCAGACTGCACCTTTTAAAGGGGAGGTATATTGTGGCTGCAGGAAGTGGTGGGAGTCCTTTGAAAAGTGAATTTGTGCTGTGATACTTTGAGGAATGTGTGAGAGAGCAAACACGAAGGTGCACTTGGAGGTCTTAGTGGTCTTACATGGAGAGAAGGAGAGATGCCCTGTATCCGCAGGGGGGCAGGACGCCCTCCAGACATATGCAGTGGGAAAAAGTAGCGGCGGAGGTCAATGCCAGGAGTGTAGCTCCAAAAGCATGGATATAGTGCAAGAAGAAGTTTAAAGATCTGACACGACTTGTCAAGGTGAGTGAGTTCAATCTTCAAATGGCATATCCTACCAACTGCACCACTAGCCTCATCCACTGCTCAATTCACTTCACCCACCCCTCCCCCCACCTACGAACAATCTCTATCAATTGGTATTCCACCCTTCAATTCATATGCTTTACCTCACCCTCACACACTTAGCACTGTTGCAAGCCTCGCTTCCACAAGTCACAGCTCTCACACACTGGCAGCTATTCCACCATGACTCACAAGCTGCAGATGGTGTAAGCATGCACTTCTTACTTTCTCCTCTCACCTCACCACAACCCAACCCTTGTCACTTTTTCATTTTAGAAACCCAAGAACTTCCCAGTCAGAGGAGGAATAGGAAGAAGGCAGCGAAGATGAAGAGACACCGTCACTCGATCTTACACTCACAACCACTAGCTCAGAAACTGCGCTTCTTTTCGAGTTTAGGAGGGATCTGCGCATGGTGAGACACCGGGCACACGTGCGCAGGAGCCAGGGTGGGGGAAAAGGATCGCGCAGGTGCCAGCTCGACGGAGGGCGAAGTCGCACACTTGTTCTGTTGCAGAAGAGTCAGATGAGGGCTTCGATGGGCCAGGCTACAGAAGAAGGCTGATGGGTGTACACAACCAAATGCTTGGTGCACTGGAACCCTGCCAAAAAACCTGCGCACAATATCAAGGAGCATGGAGGAGTCCAGCTCCAACTTGGCACAGGGATTTTGCACTGCATTTGAGAGCTTGGAGCCCATCCTTTCCAACATGGAATGGGTGGTCACCTCCATCAGCACGCCTGTGGAACCCAGCATGATGTAGCACCTGATGGCTGATGCCACAGCTTCCATTAAAGGTCTGAGTGCTGCAGTGGAACCTCTGACTGCTGCCATCAATGCTCTGGAAACCACTGTTCAAAGGGACTTCCAGGTCATCACAGCAGTAAATCAATCTGTTCTCCAACAGATCAGTTGAGGTGCTGCTCTGGGAGAGTGGCAGTGGCTCCATGGAACACAAACCTGCTATCCTTTCTCAGGATGATGGCATTCCTGCTCCCACCCTTGCCACTCTGCCAATGCCCTTGCTGTTGCCTGTCAGCCAGCCAGCCCATACTGCTGCAGCCCAGGCCAAGATGGTGCAGTCTGAAGTGGGCATTCTAGGCCCAGAGCTGCTCAATTGGAGGTCAGCAGTCTTCCACCAGCCATGCTGCAACCACTGGGGAAGCACCTTGTAGGAACAGTAAGAGAACCAAAGGCACATGGGAGACAAGCACTAAGGGACTGCACAAGGGTGATTAGTTTAATGTTGTATGTATTATGTAATGAGTGAATTTTTTAAATTGGATTGGAATGTGCATTTTCTGGTGGGTTTTACTTTCGTGTTGTAGGAAAGAGGACGATGTGATGGTCAGTGATATAGGAAAGGAAAGGAGTGTGAAAGTGTTGGTGAATAGGAAGGTGTGGTTGAGGTTATTGATATCGCCCATGAATAATCTGATCGCGTAGAGCCCGGGCAGAAAATATGTTGTGGCCTCCCTTCCTCTTCTTGTTCCTCCACTTCCTGTTGCACTTCCTACTCCCTCTCCTCCTCCTCCACTTCCTCCTCCTCCTCATGATCCTGCTCCTCAACTTTCTGCCTGATAGGTGGTGGCAAGAGCTGTTCCTTCATCGTGGCCAGGTTGTGCAGGATGCAGCATACTACAACAAATCTTGATACCTACTCAGCTGAGATTTCACTCATGACTTCTTTTGTGAAGTGAAGACGTCTCATGCATTGGTCCTCGCTGAAGTAAGAGAATTTCTCCCTGAAGATCCTCAGCGAATATGGCCTCCTGCTGATAGCTCTTCTCCCCCTCCTCCTCCTTCCTCTTCTAGCAGCTTGTCCTGCTCTCTGTGGCCTCTCTTCATTCTCCCAGTCATGTTCAATTCCCAGAGGAAGTCCCAGCAGGCTACCCATGTCTGGAAGCAACTTGTTTCTGCACAAGCTTTTAAATGAACAGAAAAGTATCCAACCTGACCATTCCCTGTTGACTATTCAAACTTTAGCCAAGTATAGGAGAGATCCAAAAACACATGCAATTGTACCAGCAGCCAGAAGAAATAATCCAGCAACTAACTCGTAAGTAGTTCATGATTCCTTTAAATAGTGCTGGTGGGGGCTCCTTCATGCCGTTTAACATCGTGCTCAGCTGTGCGAGGTTAAGACAGGGCATTGGTTGGTGTGTGCAGTTAGAAAATGGCAGCGCTGGCGTCAAATCAGCATTTGACAAGTGGCCTCAGCGTCCTCGGCAGTGGAGATCTGCCCGGGTGCCTGCTCCTGATTGTAATCAAGAGATGGCTGCTGGAATGTGCGTGTATCCGACCAACATTGGTTTCTGATGACATGCCCTATATGGTTGAATAGCCTGCTGGTGCTCACTGCCCGGGCTCGCACATGAAAAGTGGGCATTGGAAAAAGGTAGCACAGGGTTTCTGGTACCCATGGAACTGTATCCCTGTAGGCAGAGAAGGGAGCAAATTAGGGTCAACAATCATCTGGAATAGGCATCTCCCTCTGCAAAAAATAGATGATTAGAATCTTGAATATTGTCTGTGTTAAATCTGTTAAGCTGATCCAGTAATAGATTATTGACAAATAATGTTCCCTCAACAGTTCAGAAACTCTGTTAATGTTGATTTTTTTCATACACATCTTGTGTATTTTAGTGTGGCTTGTTTTTTAAGTATTTATTTTTGAACTGGAAATTTTAATTTGGATATGGATGTGACACTTTGTTCTCCCGTGAAAAGTGACGGGTCCCAGTATGCAAATGAACGTTGCCTTTACAGGAACAAGATGCATTCTCACTGCAGTTTCTTATTAGTCAACAGAAGCGCATTAAGGGGAGGGTATATTATAAAAGGCATCATATGCTGTAAGGTGTTCAGTCTTTTCTGGTGCACCAGCATAACATGCCATCTGTTACAGACTGACGTGAAGCAAAGTAGTACCACCACTCCAGTGTTCAGTCGGTTTTTTCCCCCTGCAGAGATTTGAACCTGTACACCGATGACTGTAATTAAAGAAGAAAAGTCTTTCAACATCCACTGCCTTCATAATTTTCTTTTAAACAGTGACAAGCTCTTGAAATCATCTTAGCTTTGACACTGTCAACCTTCTTTTTGGAGTCAAGAACATCTGCACAGAGTAGATGGTGAAGAAGCTGGAAATTCTCCAGTGCTCTTTCATCTTTCTTTCGTGTTTTTTTTTGCTCATTCGTATACAGTCAATGCTGGAGCCTCAACTGACACTATTGAGTAAAGAAAAATCATCAAAAAGAGCACTGCCTTTTATGTCTGCAGAACCATGAATTGCGAACAATTTGAAGTGTGTCTGAAGCATATTGCCATTTTCAGCACTGCACATTAAACCTGTGGGCTGTAACTTAAAGGCCACTTTTGTGACCAAGCTTTTGGACATCCCTCCTAAAAGCTCCTTTGTTGGTGTTCATTCATGTCTGATTACGCCCCTGTGAAGCACCTTGGGACATTTTTCTGTTAAAGGCACTGTATAAATGCAAGCTGTTGTTATATACAACTATTTGAATCTTAGCATTGCAGAGGCAGAGTACTGAATTGTAAACTAAAAGCTGGAAATGCATAGCAGATCAGTCAGCATTTGAAGAGAAAGCTGTGTTATATTTAATGGTAACCCTTTTTCAAACAGTTGCCCAACACACTAACCCATTTTTCTTTTCCAGATGCTGTACATTTCTAGCATTTTCTGATTTTATTTCAGATTTTCAGACTTCCTGTTTTCTTTTTAACCTGTGCAGAAATTTAGCTTTATAGAGGGAACCCTAATTGCAGGAACCTTAAAACTTCACTGACTGAGAAGATCAGTGGATTTATATGAGGATTCTTCACATAAATTCTGTGCCTGCTTGCCATAACATATGTGACTGTATCCTAGTGGTTATGGCTCTGGATGAGCAACCCAGAGGTGGGGAGTTCAAATCCCAGCACGGCTAATTGTGAAATTGAATTCAGTTAATCAGATTACTTGTGGGCTGGCAGCAGAAAATGACCATGAAATCTGCTGGATTGTTGTAAAAACCCAGCTGGTTCTCTAATGTCGTTCAGAGAAGGGAACCTACCACCCCTTCCCTGGTCTGGGACTACATGTAACTCTAGTTCCACCATAGACTGTTAATGCCCTCAGGGCAACTAGGTATGGGAAATTAATACTGTCTTGCCAATGTCAACCACATCCTAAGATCAGTGGAGAAAAAAATGATGGCAAACCCTCAAAAACTGGCTTCTGCATTTCTTTAAACTTTCCAGAGTTTTTCTAAGTTTATTTCAAAGAAATAAAATCGGTGAAATTCATGGGAAAATTAATGTTTACATTAGGATAAAAAAAATCTAATTAATTGGGTTTCTCCTTCCCTTTTAGTTAAGTAGATTCAAGAGAAATTGATTAATCTAAAAAATATACTTTGTTTTGGGATTAATAATTTAAGCATTTTATAAGGATTAATAATTTAAACACCATGAAAATTCTGCAAATACTGGAAATCTGAAATAAAAACAGGAAGTGCTTGAAATACACAGGTCAGTCAGCATCTGCAGAGAGAAAAGACAGGTTAACGTTTCAGAGACCTAGGGCTGGATTGGCCAAGCCCCGATGAGGCGGGCATGGAGGCGGGACAACCGGTAAACGCGGAGAAAGTGGGGGCGGATGGCAAAGCCGCCTCCGTGCCCTTTTGCCAGGAGGCGGGAAGATGTGCAGCTTCGGGTCCCGTCTCCTGGAGGCGGGAAAGGCATTTAATCCTTTTAACTGCCTGTTAACAGGTAGTTAACAGGCAGAAAAAAAGATTAGTGCCATTTTACCTTCACAGGTGAAGGCTTCCCGACCTCGGAGAACCCCGCCGGGTTGGAGGAGACATGGAGGAGGTCTGCAGCGGTCGGAGGCACCTGGAAGTAAGGTGTAGAGGTGAGTGATGGGTGCAAGTGTGGAGTGGTAAGTATGCAAGGTGAGTGATAAGTTTTAAAAAGTGTTCACTTACCTTGTTTTCTTCCTACAGCCTTTAGCCATGGTGGATCGGGAGAGCCGACATCCTCCTTGTCAATTTCACAGAATGGCTGTTGAAAATTTACAATTTTGAAAGGTTTGATGAGTCCTTGTATTTTTGGGACGTCCAGTGGTCGTGAAAGGTGCTGTATAAATGCAAGTCTTTTTCTTTTCTTTCTGGGCTGTGGGAAGATGGAGTTGTCGGTCTTCCCACTTCTGGGAGAACATAAGAATTAGGAGCAGGAGTAGGCCATACGGCCCCTCGAGCCTGCCCTGCCAATCAATTATATCATGGCTGATCTTCGAGCTCAACTCCACTGATCCCCATATCCCTTGATTCCTCTAGAGTCCAAAAATCTATCTATCTCAGCCTTGAATACACTCAACGACTGACCATCCATAGCTCTTTGGGGCAGAGAATTCCAAAGATTCACAACTCTCTGAGTGAAGAAATTCCTCCTCATTTCAGTCTTAAATGGCCGACCCCTTATTCTGAGACTGTGACCCCGAGTTCTTGACTTTCCAGCCAGGGGAAACCATCTCTCAGCATCTATCCTGTCAATTCCCCTCAGAATCTTGTATGTTTCAATGGGATCACCTCTCATTCTTCTAAACTCCAGAGAGTATAGGCCCATTCTACTCAATCTCTCTTCATAGGACAACCCTCTAATCCCAGGAATCAATCTAGTGAACCTTTGTTGCACCGCCTCCAAGGCAAGTATTTCCTTCCTTAGATAAGGAGACCAAAAATATGCACATTACTCCACGTGTGGTCTCACCAAGGCCCTGTACAATTGTAGCAAGACTTCCTTACTCTTGTACTCTAACCCCCTAGCAATAAAGGTCAACATGCCATTTGCCTTCCTAATTGCTTGCTGTGCCTGCATGCTAACTCTCTGGGCTGGATTTTGATACTGGGGCGGGTTGGGGTCGTGTCATCCGCATTTCGTGTTATCAACCCGACTGCAATTGGATGTGGGAGATTGATGCAATTTTCACCTAATTGGGCAATTGAGTTCCAGCATGTGGGAGCCCATGAACCAATTAGTGGTTTCAGTCTGAAAGTCACCTCTGATGATGTCATCATTGCTGCTGCATTGAAGGTCCTCAGAGACTGCCTGGCCTTTGCTGTGAGTGGACCTGGATGCAAAATGAGCAACAGCTCAGAGAGAGAGAGAATGAGAATTTTTTTTGCATCCAGGTCCTCTCACAGCAAAGGCCAGGCAGTCTCAGCATCAGAGGCGACTTTCAGACCTAATACTACTACTACCTTCATCACATCTCCGTTGTAATAGTGGACCTGCAGCTGATAGTGGAGGCGGAATGGAGGTGGGATCAGGTCCGCCCGCCACTTTTCGCAATTTTAACCCCCCACACGCCTCCAAACCCGCCTCCACGGCCCTATGAAAATCCAGCCCTCTGTGTTTCTTGTACTAGGACACCTAAATCTCTCTGAACACCAACATTTAAAAAATATTCTGTTTTTCTAGTCATTCTACCAAAGTGAATAACCTCACATTTCCCCACATTATATTCCATCTGCCACCTTATTGCCCACTCAGTTAACCTGTCTATATCCCTTTGCAGGTTCTTTGGGGGAGAAATTCGGTATAGCCCTGTTTGGGGTGCTAAAACTTTAAAAGTTGAAAAATAAGCGCCAGGTGCTAATCATTCTTGCCTCCTGCGAAATTCAGTTTTAGCCCTCCAAGAGGGAAGTAGAGCGTTAAGTCAAGTGCTAACCACTTCTCTTAGGGCGCTAAAGTGTGTGAGAGGGGCGGTAGTGGCAGAGCGCTGAAGAATGTGCAGTGCTACCGGCATCAGAGGCTTCTTCCCTCGCTTAAAGGGAAGGGCCAATGATGGTTTGCAACATTCTTCTTCTTAGTTCTGTGGAGCCAGGGGACCTGCGCAACTTCCATTACAGCCCCAATCACTCTCAGAGAGTGGAGGGCTTAGGCATCGCGCAGCAATGAGGCTTCAAAAAGTTTGCGCAGGCACCAGATTGGTGCGAAGAACAAATTTTGGCCTACCTGACTACCACTGCCTTTAATTAGCGCTCCCCAAGCGGCCAGCCGAGGTGACAACACCTCCTGTTGCTGCCGTTGTTGACGCCCGGCGATGCAGCAGGGGCGGGAGCGAATTTCACATCCGTGACGGTAACGGGCGCTGCACACTTGATAACGTCATGATCTACGGGGCACTAGAGACCGAGGCGGAAAGTGTCAGCTCCAGCGCAAAACTGCCAGGGAAGTTCGCGGGTGTCGCTGAATTCGGTGCACCCAGTCGGTAACCCCTTAGCGCCCCGTTACCACCCCCGCAGGCGCTAACAGGAGGCGCAAAGCAGCCAAATTTCTAGCTCTTTGTGTTCCCCTCATAGCTTACTTTCCCACCTAGCTTTGTCTGATCAGCAAACTTGGATACTTTGCACTCGGTCCCTTCATCTAATTTATTCATATAGGTTGTAAATAGCTGAGGCCCAAGCACTGATCCTTGTGGCACTCCACTAGTTACAGCCTGCCAATCTGAAAATGACCCGTTTATCCCTACTCTCTGTTTTCTGTCTGTTAACCAATCCTCTAGCCATGCTAATACATTACCCCCAACCCCATGTGCCCTTATACAAAAGCAAAATACTACGGATGCTGGAAATCTGAAATAAAAACCGAAAATGCTGGAAATACTCAGCAGGTCAGGCAGCATCTGTGGAGAGAGAAACAGAGTTAACGCTTCAGGTGCCCTTATCTTGTGTAACAACCTTTTATGTGGCACCTTATCGAATGCTTTTTCGAAATCCAAATATACTACACCCACTGGTTCCCCTTTATCTACCCTGCTAGTTACATCCTCATAAAACTCTAATAAATTTGTCAAACACGATTTCCCTTTCATAAAACCATGTTGACTCTGCCTAATCATATTATGATTTTCTAAGTGTCCTGTTACCACTTACTTAATAATGGATTCCAGCATTTTCCCAATGACCGACGTCAGGCTAACTGGCCTATAGTTCCCGTTTGGAAGATCACAACCAGTGCATCCGCTATCTCTGCAGCCACCTCTTTTAGAACCCTAGGATGTATGCCATCAGGTCCTGGGGATTTGTCAGCTTTTAGTTCTGTTAGTTTCTCAAGTCCTTTTTCTCTACTGATATTAATTACTTTAAGTTCCTCACTCTCATTAGCCCCTTGTTTCCCCATTATTTTTGATATACTTTTTGTGTCTTCTACTGTGAAGACTGATACAAAATATTTGTTTAACGTCTCTGCCATTTCCTTAATCCCCATTATAATTTCTTCTGTCTCAGCCTCTAAGGGACCAACACTTGCACTTGCTACCCTCTTCCTTTTTACATACTTGTAGAAGCTCTTACAATCTGTTTTTATATTTCTTGCTAATTTACTCTCATTCTGTTTTCTCCCTTTTTATGAGTTTTTTGGTCATCCTTTGCTGGTTTCTAAAGCTCTCCCAAACCTCAGGCTTACTACTTTTCTTTGCAACATTATAAGCCTCTTCTTTTAATCTAATACTATCCTTAACTTCTTTACTTAGCCATGGATGGATCACTTTTCCTGTGGAGTTTTTATTTCTCAATGGAATGTATATTCGTTGAGAATTTTGAAATATTTCTTTAAATGTTCACCACTGCTTATCAACCGTCATACCTTTTAATCTAATTTCCCAATCTACCTTATACAACTCGCCCCTCATACCTATGTAATTGGCTATTTTTAAGTTTAAGACTATAGTTTCGATTTAAGAATGTCACTCTCAAACTCAATGTGAAATTCTATCATATTATGCTCACTCTTCCCTAGAGGATCCTTTACTATAAGTTTACTAATTAACCCTGCCTCATTACACAAAACATGATCTAAAATAGCCTGTTCCCTGGTTGGTTCCATGGCGTATTGTTCTAGGAAACTGTCTCGAATGCATTCCATGAACTTATCCTCCAGACTACCCTTGCCAATTTGATTTGCCTAATCTATATGAAGATTGAAGTCCCCCACGATCATTGCATTATCTTTGTTACAAGCTCCTATTATTTCTTGATTAATACTCTGTCCAATGGTATAGCTACTGGTAGGGGGCCTATAAACTACTCCCACCATTGTGTTCTGCCCCTTGTTATTTCTTATCTCCACCCATACTGATTCTACTTCTTGATCTTCTGAGCCAAGATCCTTTCTCAATTGTTGTTAATTATTGTTACCAGTTATCACTAAATACCCCCTGTTCTATATACATAACCATGTTTGCTATTTTATCTGGAAGAAATTGAGGATCCTGCTATCTGGTACTTATTTGGGTCATCGCAAAATGACGGAAAGTTATGCAAAGTCTGCTCAAACAATTCTGCCAGCTACACGTAATCTGCTTTTGCAAATTCTAATCAGCAGTGTTTGGTGAGGTATATGCAGAAGAAATTGAGTTGTTTTTGTTTAAAGTACTTACCTCTGCTATTCCAAAAATGCATTGGTTGCAGCATTCGCAAAGGATGTGCAGCAGCCACAGTTAAAGCTGCAGCTGTAAACCTGCTGTCTTTTATTAGAATATACAGGGAATGAATTGTAAGTATTCAGCATAAACAAGCATTTGCTTTTCTATATAATATCCTCCAATGGCAGCTACTGTAATGCAAAATTGTATTTTTGAGAACCTGAAGTCCTATTCATTCAGCTTGTTGTGGATTTGCTAAAGTACAGTTCTCTGTTAATTTGTAGGAATTTTCCAGTTATATATGGGTTTCCAGGAGCTGCAGAATTATGTAAACAGTATCTAGTTATAGGGATTTTATTGAATACCACTATTTAGCATGCAAATGGTAGAACGCCCCCACAGATTAGTAGTCCTGTGCTTTTCACTAAACTTTACAAAGGATCAAATTACAAACCTTGTTATTTATCCATAAACACTACAAGCACTACTCTGTACTGCAGTTGAATTAAATTCTTGCATCATGGTTCCCCAATGCTCCCTTACCAAAAAGAGAAGGGATTTTACAAACTGTATCACCCCAACTGCCCTTGCTGAGCTCAAAAATGACAGAGGACACAGATTTAAAGGTAATTGGCAAAAGAACCAGAGGCAACACGAGGAAAAAAAAATTAAGCAGCGAGTTGTTATGGAATGCACTCCCCAAAAGGGTGGTGGAACCAGATTCAATAGTAACTTTCAAAAGGGGAAACATTTGCAGGGCTATGGGGAAAGAGCAGGGGAGTGGGACTCATTGAATAGCTCTTTCAAAGAGCCGGCACAGGTACGATGGGCTGAATGGTCTCCTTCTGTGCTGTATTATTCTATGATTCCCTGTCTTCAAGTTCTATTTTTTCCAACAATAGATAGCCAACTCATTCTGTGCTGAGGATTGAGTGTCAGCCTTAACTCTTGCCTCTGAGTCAGAAGGTTGTGGGTTCAAATCCTGCTCCAGAGACTTGAGCCCATAATCTAGGCTGACACTTCAGTGTAGGACTGAGAGAGTGCCGAACTATCGGAGGTACAGTCTTTTGAAGGAGACGTTAATCTGAGGCCCCATCTGCCCTCTGAGGTGCACATAAAACATCCAATGGCACTATTTTGAAGAGGAGCAGGGGAGTTCTCCCCGGTGTCCTGGCCAATATTTATCCCTCAAACAACACGAAACAAATTATCTGGTCATTAACACGTGGCTCTTTGTGGGATCATGCTGTGCGCAAATTGGCAAAATGGTTCCTACATTACAACAGTGACTACACTTCAAAAATAACATTGGCTGTAAAGCACTGCGATGTCCAGAGCTGGTGAAAGGTGCTATATGAATGTAAGCTTATCCTTCTACACTTCTTGTGTTATGTTTTTTCCATGCCCTTGTGATAAACTAGCTGGTTTGACATAATTAGAAAATGCTCCATGAGGTTTGAAGACAAATTTGATTGTATGGCTGAAGCCAACCTCATTATTCACAAGCAACTTCTATAGATCTTCTTCAGGAGTGGAATAAAAATCAGAATCTCACTGTGCAGTGCTCAGTTTTTAATCTGTTCCAAAACTGTCTTGTTTAGAATGCTTTCACACATATGTGGAATAAACTCCATACTCCATGGGGGAGAAATTCGTGTGGTTTGCGTCACGAGATGGCGCTAAAACGCCGTTGAGAGCTTTAACGCCACCTGATGCCGGTTCCAGCGCCGCACACCATATCGGTGTTGCCGGTAGCGCTGCCGCTGAACGCAATCGACAAGGACCTTGCCATCACAGAGGTCGTGACGTCAGTGAGTGTGCAACACTCACTTGGCGCCCGATCTCCCAACTTCATTACAGCCAATGAACTTACAGGCTGGAGAAAACAACGACAGCTTCAGGTGGCGTGCAGCAGCAGGAAGCCGGCTCCAGCGACGCTATTTAAAGGGACCATCACCAATCACTCGGACCTGACAGGTTTTTGAAGTTTGAGTGGCTGTGTGCTACTTCCTGCTACTGGAAGCATTTTCTTTATTCATTTCAAGGTTCTTTGGTATCAGGGAGTGTTCTGGCAAATACAAAATTCCATAATTATTTCTGAAAAGCTCCAACCTACAACACTTGCTAAAAGTCATGGGGGCTGTACTGGCAGTGGACCTCGCCCTCCAGGATCTACGGCAGAGGGAGCGGTGGCAGCGAGACAGTCGGCCTTCTGGACGGGCTTTCCGTGACCGGCTCATCAGACTCCGATTTGCATGAATGAAACCCCAGATCCCCGTAGCTCACCACATCCCCATCATACAATCCCTGTCTCATGCCATATCACAGCGTCCTCCTGGGCACAAAGGTGAAATGAGAGAGACCACAAAATATTCCAATCACAATTAATAACTTTATCTATAAACATATCACACATATCACATGAATTCTAATAACTAATGACCCTTGTGCCTGCCATAGTTGAATAGCTGTCATTGTGTGCCAGGTGTGAGATGTGGGTGTGAGTGTTGCTAGGTCGAGATTGTTGGTAGGTGAGTGCTGGGGGTGTGGTGCATTGAGCAGTGTGCGAAGCTTGTGGTACAGATGGTGGTATGTAACATTTGTTGAAGCCTTCACTCACCCTGACAACCTGTGTGAGCTCGTTAAACTTCTTCCTGCACTGGGTGTGGGTCCTGGGGACCACAGTGCTGCCCATGACATGGTGTGCCACCTCCCTCCACATAGTCTGGCAGACTTGTGACAAGGCTCTCCTGCCAGTTGGTGGGTACAGGACCGCCTGCCTTCTCTCCACCGCTAAAACCAATGCCTCCAAAGCTTCATCGGAAAACCTCTGGGCTCTCTCCCTGGGGCGGAGATCTGCAATCAGGATTTGTAAATAAGTGCTTCTTCTCCTTGTCCTCCTTCTTATGGTTGTTGCGGCAGCTGCACGCCCAACAATGCTGAGAATGAGGTGCTGCAGTATCAATAAACCTCCCTTTTAAGTAGTGAAAAAAGCCTGTGGCAATCATTACTTGCCATTGGTCCATCTTTTCCGTGTAACGCCAATGAGCTTGGGTTTTTAAACGAGAATCATGATTGCAATTATTATGAGAACTGAGGACGAATTTTACGTGCAGCCTAGATGATTTTCAACTGGTGCTAATTAACCATTTTTAGTCTAAACTGCCCATTTCTTGGCTATAATGGGCCAGAAATTCGGCTCCCTGGCTTCCCGGGGGTGCAAGGATCGCGCGGCACCTACCTACCGCGCCTGCCGTTGACCCCTGGGCCCACGGGGATTCCGGTCCTGGGCCAGTGCTTGCGTATCCCAGGGGTGTAGTTAGTGTGATGCGTCCCCTGGGATCATGTGGGCCATGGAGAGCCAATGGCAGCAGACCATCTTTCATTCATAGATTTGACAGGAAGACCTGTCAAATCTATGAATACAGATCGGCCCCAAAACATCCCTAAAACTACAAATATATATTTTTTTTAAATCACATTTTTAAAATAACTATAAATTACATTAATTAACTATTTTAAACAAAAATTAAAATTTTTGAAAAAATTAATTACACATTTTAACGGGGCTAAAACTAAACTTACCTTTCTTTAAAGTAATTAAAAAAGATAAATCTGTGAAAAAAATGTTTAAATTTGAATAAAATCAACACTTACCTTGTTAAAAGAAGGCCTTGCGCCTCCTTTTTCAATGTGCATCTTCTCCGTGCTTACCTTCACGGAGGAACCTGTAAAAAAAAAACGAAGTGCGAGGCGAACGCGCTGGCCCTCCGGCGTGCGCGTTCGACCTCTGAACCCCTTCCTTCAGGGGAACGGAAGTGCCAGTTTCCCGCGCATGCGCAATGCATGCAAGAAACCGGCACTTTCGTTGGGCCTACGGGTGAGTACACAGTGCGTACTCACCCGTAGAGACCCGAATTTCTGCCCCAATGATTTATTCAGCAAATGTATTGGCTGCATACTGTGTATTGGGATATTTTTGCTGTCAATTAGATTTTGCTACATTACTGAATTTAAACCCTGATCAGATTCATAACATGCAACAGGCAGTCTCCAACGCAACAATCAGTTTCTGATACCACTACTTATTATTGCCTGCGCATATTGAGCTTCTGTTAGCTATGCCTTCTTATGTAGTGCATTTTAAACCTCCTTTGTCTACTCTGCAATCTGATCTCCTGTGAGGTGGGAAACGCTATATATAGTACCTGTTTGTACGAACATACAAAAATGACGGGCAGGAAAAGACCAGCCTCCCCCACACTCATGATGGTTGTGGCATCCTGATTAGATACTTCCTCGTCTCCCCCACACCCACCCCGCCACCCCCAGCCCCACAGCCATGTGTACTTCTGGGAGAGGCCAAAAAAAGCCAGGGCCAATAAGGGAAAAAAACTCTGGAAAAACCTCTCCGACCCCCTTAGACGATCGATGCTACAGTTTACATGCTGAACCAAATGTGTCTCGGCAAAATTAGTTTTGCACAATATTGCTGCCAACCACAAGTTACGTGAAATAGCTTTTGTACTGATATTTACAACAGAAGTATGCTGGGTAAACATTTAAAGGAAGGCTCTATTTTTCAAAGCGTTAACTGATTTCATCCCATATTAAGGACTCCAGAGAGCCAATTTCAGGAAGGTTACATTGGCCTTGGAGGGGTTCCAGTGCAGATTCACCAGAATCATATCGGGGCTAAAAGGGTTAAATTATGAGGACAGTTTGCATAGACTAGGCTTGTATTCCTTTGAGTATAGAAGATTAAGGGGTGATCTAACTGAGGTGCTTGATAATTAAAGGATTTGATAAGATAGGTAGAGAGAAACTATTTCCTCTGATGAAGGAGTCCAGAACAAGGGGGCATAAACTTAAAATTAGAGCTAGTTCATTCAGGGGTGATGTCAGGAAGCACTTCTTTACACAAAGGGTAGTGCAAATCTGGAACTCTCCCCCCAAAAAGCTGATGATGCTGACTCAATTCAAGGTGCTAGATCAAGATGCTGGGAAAATTTCAAAACTGAGATAGATAGATTTTGTTAGGCAAGGTATTGAGGGATATGGAACCAGGGCAGGTAATGGAGTTAAGATACAGATCAGTCATGATCTAACTGAATGGCCCGAGAGGCTGAATGGCCTACTCCTGTTCCTATGTTGAAGTTTGCTGACATGGGATTGGGGCATTGAATACAAAACCAAGGAAGTGATGTTGAATTTTGATGAGACATTATTTAGGCGGCAGATAGCGTTCAGGACTCCCCGTTGTAGATTCACTAGAACTATACCATGAATAAGAGGAAACAGTTATGAAAAAAGGCCCTAAGAATTGTGACTTTTCAACTGAAACAGAGAAGATTAAGGGAGATCTACTAGAAATGTTTATGATTATGAAAGGTTTGAGAGGGTAAATTGTAAAAGATTGTTTCCGTAATCCAGAATAGAATAGTATATTTCTCCCAAAGCTTCAACTTCCAATATAATACCCGTCTACTTCAGTTGTTCTCACTGTAGAACTGGGAGAGATAAGAAAGAATTCTGACACTGATCTATTGGGGGAAAAATTCAGTTAGTTTGCGCCTCCCGTTAGCGCCTTAAGAGGGCGTTAATGGGACGCAAAGCAACTAGCGCCTGGGTGCGGCACTGCCCACGCCTCCCGCGAAATTCAGCGGGAAGTTAGCGGCGGTACTAACCGGTAGCACCCTGTGGTGATGCGCCACCGGCGATGACGTCATCACCGTGCACAGCACCCCGCTCGCGCTCCGGCCGCGATCTTCGGTAGTGCCCCTTGACTTACCGCCGGACGCTATGTCCGACGGGGTCAGGGGGGCCTACCTGCAGCCGGGGCGGCGCTAGTTAAAGGGGAGGTGGCGGGCGGCCATTTTTGTTGCTGGCCGCCTGCCAGCACCTGCCCCCGTTGCTGTCCCCAGCCCCCATGAAGCCCCCCCGCGAAGTGCCGGCTGCGCTCCAAGAGCCCGGCACTTCTCTTGAATGCCGGGCTCTTTTGCCGGCACTCCCGATCCCCGGGGGCCCAGCTTGGCCCTGGTTCACGCTGCGCAAGGCCCCTCCCCTTTAAGAAGGGGAGGAAGGCCTGCAATACCGCGGTGCGACATGCCGCAGCGCCGTAGCGCCACGATATTGACTCGCAGCGCCCCAAGAGGGATGCGGGCGCTTCCAATAGCGCCCCGCTTCCCTCTTGGGGCGTAACCACTCAATTTCCAGTGCGGGGGCGCTAATTTTTATGGGGCGCTAAAAGTAGTGCCCCGGCGAAGTTAGCGCCCCAAAGGGGGCGCGACTCAATTTTTCCCCCATTATATTTGGTGACCTGGTCCATGATCTCAAGATTCCATTTTAGTACTCACTGAGGCTCATACAATTAAATTGTAGTGCTCTGATGCTTGCTGCAAACTACCTGTTATTACTGGCACTCTGTATTGGTGTTTCACTTCCTTGTATAACAACACTGCAAATTTGCATTACTTCGGTCTAAATCCACAGTGCTATTTAGTTGACAAAAATGCAATTTATTGCTAAACAAGCTAGTGAGAGGCAGTATACCCTAAATGGTAAGATTCTTAGAGTGGGGGAACAGAGAGATCAAGGTGTGTAGATAAAACTTGTGAAGTGTAAAATGGGATTAAGGTGGAAAGAGCTGCTTCGTTAGTGTTTACTGCTAGATCCTGATTGATATTCACATGTCAAATCTGTTGTACAATCATATTGTTTGCCAGAGATGAATCCTTTCAGAACCTAAAACTGAAACCGGCAGATACCATCTCAGTATATTTACTAAGACGTTGGAAAAGGGCACTACAGGGGTTGTATTGTATTGTACGGAGTAACAGCTCGCAGTAGCAGCTGCTCAGAAAATATGAGGGGAATTGATGAACTAAAGGGCCATAAATGTCTTCTTAGAAAAAGATATGGACTGTCCGGCTGTGGTGGAACACTGCGTTCATCGGTGCTTAATTCAATAAATTGTTTAGCTGCAACAATTTGTAATGAGGCCTGTGTATGCTGACCACCTTCAACTGGGGATGGATTTCAGTAAAACCAGACCACGGCACACAATGGACTCTGAGATAGATGTGGCTTGATGTCAAATTATGTCTGATAACGCTCCTGTGAAGTGCCTTGGGATGTTTTACTATGTTAAAGGCGCTATATAAATGCAAGTTGTTGTAGTAGATGCGCTTTTGAACAACATAGCCTAACCCCTTCATTTTGAGTGTTTACATAAATCACTCGAGGCAGTTTTTCTAATAGGGGTTGGGGCGGGCAAATATGGAAGGTATCATGCCATAGATTGGAAAGCAACTCGGAGGAATTACAGAATGCAGAATTCAAAGATTTTTAACCAATATTTTAAATAAAAGGCGGAACTTTCAACTTTATCGGATGGGGGGCGTAAAACGGGCGATGGCCGATCGGCCGCCCATTAGATTTTCCTTTCCATTGACTTCAATGGGCGGGTTGAATAATGGGCGACCGATCCGATATCACCCGTTTTAGGCCCCTGCCAAAGTTGAAAGTTCATCAATTGTATTTAATATGCCCTTGTCTAATTTAACTATTTGTTAGCTTTGTTGTTCAGTACATGGGCCCTGATTTTTCATGAGGACAATAACTCTTAGAAATAAGACATGGGGCAACTCCAGGAAACTGTCAGTGACCTAGTTATGCCAGGTCTTCATTATTTCTTTGTTATTTCTGGGAGTTTCCTGAATGCCTTGTGTTGGCAAGAAACTTTCATTTGTCCTTTAAAAGACAAATGACGGGCGGGGGTGGTGTCAAAGGCAAACATTCTCTAAGCCGCAGATTACCCTCCTGATCCTCAGTTGGAACACCGCGTTGAAGCGGCAGCCATTACGCTGAGTGAGTGGAGGCACGCCAGCCCCATAAGGGTGTAACTAGGCCCCACTATTTGGGGTCCAGACCAGCTAAGTAGCCTGGATCCCTAAAGACCATCAAATTTAAAAAAAAAATGTTTTGAAATCAGCTCTCTTGCTCAGGGCAACTTCCTACCCCAGATCCCAGTCCCCTCCCCCTACCCCCTTCATACTCAGGCAGCCGCCAGGCAGGCAGGCAGGTGGGGGCAGGCGATGCACCCAAAGTGGCACTTGGCCCTGCCGGCCCCGTGCATATATGTAGTGTTAGTAATGGCGTTGCTACTTGCACTTGGTGAATAGGCAGTTGCAGGATTGAGAGATCATAGCTACATTATTCAGACATTGGTTCCTCATTGCTTCTGCAAATGTTCTCCCTTCCTTTTCCAAAGGTGCTAGCTTATACCGGAGACTCATTCTATGGGTATTGATCAATCTCCATATAGCTGTTCCTTATGCCCAACTCTGGATTGGTCCACCGTTGGATATTCCACCATTGAGCACATCATGATTAAAACTGATCTTATCCTCAGTTAATGTCCGCTCAAACTCAATTTCCAGCAGGTATCACTGGATAGTGATCAGGACCAGGAACTCCCAGCTGATTTCCCCCCTCATTAGTCCCCAGGCCCTGAGGACTACCACTGACAATGTGGCTGAGATCAGGTAGCTCTATGCTACCTGAATTTATATGGTGTGAGAAAAAAAGGAATTTTGTAACTGCTTAGTATACAGAGCAGTTCTGGGCAGTAAATTAACATTCGCGTCTATAAGTAAATGTTTAGATCTAGCTATGTTTTGACAATTGCTTGATGAGTTGTATTTGAATGAGCAGTTCCAAAAGCTACCCAGTTTACTTACAACAGAATTATTTAGAAGCATAATAGAAGATACTGCTACTAATTTGTCTTGATCAATGCCTCAAACCAGCTGGACCTTTTTTTTTAATCTACTTGCCAAGCTATGCTGTGTCAGCAAAATGCCCCCCACATGGGTCATTCTCCCAGCTGCTGAGCACTCAGTATTCGATTCAATATAATTGGTGGAGAAAGATTTGGTAAGCATTGAAGCAAGTTCATTCAACAGGAAACTCTCATAGACTAACGTGGCAACTACAATCACTGGTTTGATGCAATTGGTTCTTACCTAGAGGCTGAAATGAACTGGCTATACAATGCCTCACTCCTGTATATGTGTTTGTCTATAATAAAGACTGATAACATGAATAACATGTCTGCATGGGTCAAATTTAGTGAACTTTTCATTAACACAAATAAATGACTATATTCTATTCTCAGCTGTCTCTGGTAAATGTCAGTTCTGCTATCATCATGGTGTGTTCCTGAATCATGAATCTAATGGTCAGGCAAATTATAAGGTAGAGCAATATGAGATTATTGACTTAGCAACCAGGAATGACTTATTACATTACAGCAATAGGTATCATCAGCCTGTCAGATCTTCCCTCACCATTACATTAAAAGGGCATTAACTGTCGCACTGTTGATTTTGCAAAACATGCTGCCATTGTGCACAGTTCTGTCACAGCTAATCAAAATATTTGTTTCCATTAAGAGGGGAAACCGGGTCAAGATGATTAAGCCTTTTTATTGAGAGAACTTGCCATTCATTTAATCCGGTTTTCAAGTAGTTACAACATTAAAATAATGAAAACACTATCTATAATTTACAAACATCTGTAATTTGGTTCTTAATGGCCCAGGCATGTACTGTAATATGGTGCATTGTCATACTACAATGCAGTGTGGAATTAATTAAATATTCAGTGTATCCAGGGTCATTTTTTATAACTAATCTCCAATATGACATACAGCGAGATACAAAAGAATTTGGACAATATATTTTGGATCCGACGGCCTAGAAATTGCTTCTCCAGGAATCTAACGATTTTTTTTCTCAAATATTCTTTTCTTGCCGTTTCTACCATTGACATGCAGTTTCTTGTGAATCACTTGACCATACAGATACTATTCACGCAACCTTTGTTTCACTATTTGGTCATTGATGTCAACTATATCACTTTCCCATAACTGCTTGTCAAGCTGGCAGTGTTGCCCAATGTCTGTTCTCGACAATGGAATGTATCAATCAGTTGCTGGTAATAGAAGTCTTTGTGGGTCACCCAAGAAAATACTAACCTACATCATCTTCTTGTGCTCAATGAAGCAATTCACACTGGCCTTCAGGTCAAGTTGAGGAGCTCGTTATATACTGACACAGTCAAAAATTGAGCATTGCCACTACATTTTTATGCAGGATTGAACCATTTCCTTTATCTTCATGTCCAACTAACAGTGAAGCACACTTTGCTGAGAACATTTGTATCTAGTATTATAGAACATTCTATAAATGTTCAAATTGATTTATGACTGAGATCTTAATATGGTCATAATAATTTATACACCTCTAATGTTAATGGGGTCCCATTACTCTGTTTACGCTGTCACTATACAGCCAGTTCAGGAAGTATGGCTGGAGGCTCATATATTCCATTTTACATGGAACAATCAGACTTGATTTTACTTTGATCTTCATTTTCAGACGATTGTCTGTATGACTGACAGTGCAATGAAAATTCTGTATGATGTAAAGATAGACTCTGGCTTCAGTTAGAAAAATCACTGTGACTGTTAATACTAGTAATCAATGATGCACAACAGCTTCACAATAATAAAGACATAAAAAGTTAATAAAGCATTTTACTATTAAAATATTTTATTATTTAAAAATATAGTGCTTTGCAAATTGAGGGATGTCAATGTTGGGAATATATTCTTGTACCTAATGTCAGTAGCAGGCACTCTCAAATTAGTCAGGTACTGTACAAATAGATGCAGAGTGCCTTTACTCTTCCCCAGAAACTTGCCTCACACTCCATCTAAACCAATATGATTTTTTATTTTATTTTCTGGACCAGCTATCCTTCGTCTGCAGTATGAGTGGGAAGCCAAGTCCAAGCCTAGACAGTTGAGTGTCTGCTCCATCTTACAGATCAGTCAGCCCTTTTCAGTTGGTAGAGATGGAAAAGCAACTTGCTTTACTGCCAAAGTTGTTATTTTAATTTTAATTAAAAAGCAATAGAACTAATAGTGCAAAGCACAAATAATACAAGACCCACCTACCTCTCTTGTACTAGTGGCAGGCTGCACTGGAATATTTGTACTGCTTTGGCACCAGTGTGCTGATAATTTCAGTTTGACACCTGTAGATGTGGACTGAAGTGATAGCATGAACAAAACTGGCGGTTTGGTGTCAGATTAATAGCAGTTTGTGATGTGAACTCATGGTCAAAGAACTGGATTGAGAATGCCCAAACACAATTTGCTTAGAACTCTTACAGCTATCAGAGAGAATCGGGGATAGATTTAAGCATAAGCAATATTGTTCTAACTCATCTAGCTGCTTATTATTTAATCAAAACAATTAAGCATAAGTTCTTGATGGTTGCAAGTCAGTGAAATTACCAATACAATCTGTACATAACTGTCATTTTAAAATAATATCAACTAAAGCCTCATAATAGATGGTACAAAACATTCAAGGAATGGAAGGTGCCATTCAACAGTGTCTCTCTTGAGTAACTTGACACTCACCTTGCGCTAGTTAGGTGAAGCTATTTACTATTAGAGATATGATTCAGCCACATTCATGCCACCTGCTGATGACTAAGCTAGAACTCAAACTTCTTTCAGAGATAGCGTCATGTGGTTCCACTTGTTCCACTAGTTCTCCACAACCTTTGAGACAAATAGCTTTAGAAAGGCTGTTCTCCAATGAGAAAGCTGGGAGTATTGGCCACCTCTGCAGATAGACACAATTAGGGCCATTCTTCAGCATATCTTTGAAATCTTGAGAATCTGAATAGCCAGGTTCAAGATAAAGTGAGTGCAGTTCTTCAGTAAAATGGATTGATACCTATCCCTTGCTTCCAAATAGTTAAACTATGTAGTGCTTGGTTTCCTAGTTTTACATAGTAATGATGTTGAATTGTGTCTTGTGCCTTGAAATTGAGCTCTTTGAATATCAGCATACAAGAACTGAACATGTTATGGAATTCCCTTGTCTGCTATTTTAAGAGGTGTTAACCAATTTAATAAAAATGGGTTAGCGTCTCCATTTAAAATACGGACAAAAGTCTCTCTTGTCTGCTGGCTAGAAGAACATCAAATGAAATCAACTTAGGCTAATTTATAGTGGGCATGACTCCACAGCACAAAGTATAATTCAGCAATAATTTCTCAGCCTCACTTAGAGCCCTCAAGTATGGCTGGTAAAATGTCCCACTGGTACCATAAAAAGTAAAACATCCCAGTGGTGCATTAACCGAGATCTTCTATAGTTTAACACACATTATTGGGATAGCCTAGAGTGGAAGTTTACCCTGATTTAGCCTGTGCTATATCTGACCTAGGATTGTTCAATGTTGACATTGGTCAAAATTGGAAAAATGCTCCTTTCTGGAGCTTCGTATTATCTGTTTTATAACGAACAACTTTCAATTACATAGCATCTTTAACATAGAATAATGTCCCATGGAGTTTCACAGAGACGTAGGCCGCGAATTTAATAGCACTGAGGGGGCGGGGTTGGAGACGGGTCCACTGTCAAAATAGCAAAGATTGACAGTGGGTAGGAAACCCGCTGTCAACCCGCCTCCACGTGAGTCTCCCAGGTGTCGGGTCTTTCAGCGAAGAACTGACCCGACACCAAGCGGCAGAGGATACAATTCAGCTACTTAAATGGTTTGTGAAGAGCCAATTTAAAACTATTTTGAGGCTTACTTCTAATTTTACCTTCTCCCCCACGGGTTACCTGCTGTTCGGGGAACACGCCAGCTCAACCTGGTGTGTTTTGAGTCTGCTCTGAAGTTTGTGAAATGCTGACAGCTGCAGAAGTGGTGTAAAGGATGCCATGTTGCAGATGGTGAGTTTCAGAGCGCAGAAAATGTTGGTTACTGCATTTTTTATACATATAGAGACTTCTTTAGCTTACAAGTTTTACATCCAACTGTATGTCCAGTGCCACCTCATTGGGAGAACCTCTCTCACCATTGACAGATCGCTTCTGTCATCTCACCTGCAGCTGCCATCTATTGCAGCAACATCGGAGCCAATAAAACAACCAGACCTTGGTCCTCCGAATCCTTCCACGATCAGCCCCAACACCAACATCACCAGGCACACCAACATCACCAACCTTCTCCGCCATCACCTGATGCTGCACTGGACACAGGGCATCAGCCCCTGACAACATTGCTGGTCGAGAGGCCAGCGATGGCATCACCATGGCCAAATTTTCTTCACTTGACGCTGTAAACCCTGGCTGCCACATGATGCGCCAGGTTGACACCATCCCACACCAGCACTGTGAAGCATCCCTTTAATATCAAAGCCATTCCATGCACACTCATCACTATAGCAGGGGAGGGGAGGAAGTTATGACTGAGCAATCACTGGAACTCAGTAAGACACTTCTCAAGGTGCGCTCAGATCTGTCCAAGAAGGGGCACTTTTGGAAAAAGAGATTTCACTGTATGACAACACATTACCAGAAACTTCACATGGACATTAGCTAAACCTCTCAAGTGTGTTGTAAGTTGGTATGCTTGCAGTAGGATGAAGTTGAGTGTGAGGGGTGGCTAGTGAGATGGGGAAGTGATAAAGTAGATAGAGAGGGTTGGGTGGAGGTGCAAGGTAAGTTGGTGTCCTGGGGAGGTCTTTTCTGCCCTTGAAAGGGAAGAGAACCTCCCATAAGCATATGGAGGGAGTCATTGGAGAGTCTGGGTGAAAGTGTTCACCTTTGTGCAGTGATTGTCTGTGTTTGCAGCACCTCAATGCTGTCAAACACTGACAGAACAACTGTCAAACTCTATGTGGACGTGGTGCCTTTAAGGAAACTGGCTGATGACGCGTCATCAAATGATGTCATCAGACCCGCTTCCTGTTAATTGGCCGGGAAGCCCGCAGGGCGGGCTTAACAAGGCCAATCAAGGGAAAATCACGTCTGCAGAGCGGATGCAGCTGGGAGCGGGATCAGAACCCAGAAACCAGCTCTCCCGCCCCCATCCTGCCTCCTCCATTAAATTTGCGGCCATAATCAGACGAAAATAGATGCTGAGCCAAAGAAGAAGATATTAGGAGGGGTGACCTTGGTCAGAGAGATGATTTTTAAGGAGTGCCTTAAGGGAGGAGAGGAAGGTTGAGAGGTTTAGGGAGGGAATTCCAGAGTGGTGGACCTAAATGGTAGAAGGCACAGCTGCCAGTGGTGAGGCAAAAGGTAGAATGGAGGCACAAGTCGGAGGACTAGTTGGGGGATGAGAGGTTGTGGGACTGGATGAGGTTACAGAGAAAGGGAGGAGTGAGGCTATGCATGGATTTAAACACAAGGATATATTCACCATGAAATACATTTTTAAATGTGTTTACATGAGCTGTATGCCTTGTTATAAGAGTGTGCTGGTTTGCTGATTTTTCTCCCCTCAGTTGTTGCTCCACGCCCTACATCCCCTGCATCTGAGAAAACAGACAGCTGACTCTGAGGACAGTAGGCTGCTGTGTCCACCAGAAGGTGCACAAGAGAAATACGGTGGAGTCTCATAATCTAATCTTCCTTCATCCTGTGGAGGGAGACATCTGGCCTCTGCTTGGAGCCTTGCAGCAGTGGAGTGTGGGATTGAACGTGCATCCTACTCTTCTGGCACTATGTATTAGTACCCCGAACATCAAAACATTTTTTAAAAATGTATTCAAGACTGTGCTTAAAAGGAATTGACTTTATGGTTTGATTATGTGTGGAGTATCTATTTCAATGCACCTGTTACTTTAAAGCATTATCACTGATACATTCAGATACATGTGGTGCTAAGTTAATATTTCTACTTTTCATTTTAGCTACAAAAAAAAACGATTTTGCACTGTTATCCTGTAGTAGAATATTGCTGAAAATGTACATGCGTTCTAAACTGGTACGGATTGTGTCTTCAAATATGTATTTATGGGGACGAGGCTCGATGGTGCTTCTCAAATAGAATTCCACTTTCCACTGTTCGAATTGGAAACCAGCAGGGATGGAGGGGACTGCAGCAGTGTTTTAAGTTTATCCCATTTCTATGAGAGGAGATTAGTACAGTGCAATTCACATAGAAGCCGGATAATCTGCTTCAACTTTTAATGACGTGACTCATCTAATATTCATGAGAACCATTGTGGAGATGGGTGTGCGCATTTGATCTTCCAGTGATGAAAGGTGTCACGCCCTCCCTCTTTCCTATCAATAATTTACAGGGAGCTGGAAATCTTTATTGAAATGCTACACGGATGCTTTCCCTGAGCTGACGTGCGGGGAAATTGAGCACAGCTCTCTGTACTAGGGACAGTTACAAGTAACGCTGCGACTTCCGCGCCCTACACAGGCTGGTCGTTTCAGAATTGTGGCAGTGTGTGCAGTGAAATGAATGCACGATGAGTTGATTCCCCGAATGAAGACGTTTTCAAGAGCCTGTTTCCTCCCCAACTCTGTCTCATATTTCCGCGCTGGGAAATGTGTCGTCCCCATTTTAAGACGTGACACTGACTTAAGGAATATGCAGCGCTGAGATATTAGCAGGAAATAGACGCCAAAGCACACGCTGTGGTTGCAGCTCTGAAGATTGAAATATCTCTCCCTCTCCCCCCCCCCCCCCCCCCCCCATGAGGTTAGCAGAGGCTCAATAACTGTTTTGGAGGTTTAATTTCAGCAAACATCTTTAGTAATATTTGGATGAGGGACTGTGTTGAAAATATTTTTACAGAACTGTTCGACAGGCAATGGTTATCGAGAGCACCTCTCTTTAACCCGAATCAATCAGACAAATAGCAGGCGAGAGCGAGTGGCTTTTAAAATTCAGATTTGCTGCTGTGCTCCTTCCGTGGGTTTGATCAGCCCCTATTTATTCGGCCATGCTTGCTGAGTCCTCACTCGCTCAGTCAGTCGCAGCATTTCTGTGTCAACGAGATTACCAAATCAGTCGTAAGGAATAAAATGACTATAAAGGTAGAAGAAAGTTAGAGGATGTCTTGCTGTAGATGACAGGAATGGTATTCAGTGGTGCTAACAAGCTACAAGAACAGCTCATTAGTTTTCTGCACTTTGAGGTCTGGAACGGTACAATGGGAATCGGAGGTAAGTAATTGCGGTCTTGATCCTTGGCCTTTGTTCCGAACGATGTGGGTAAACCAGAGGACTGAAAGCCGCATTTTCATTTCAGTTAGAGAAGTAGGAACAAAATGCCATCTCCTTCCGGACTTTTGTTGGCTTCGTCAAATTCACTTTCACTGTAAAGCGCCTGATTGTGTTTCACAAAGTGGCGAGTTAGTCTGAAGAGAATGTGCATTAGAGATTTAAGCCAAGCTTTAGTGCTTGTAGATCTTAAATCTAGATTTAGAAATGAAGCGTAGCCTGTCAGTTGTAGTGTCACCAACTCTTGCACTGAAGCCGTCTGTAGCTATTGTAGGAGTTGCAAATTTCCTTTCCTGTTTTTTTTTGTGTCCTCTTTTAAGTTGACCGGGTGGGAGGATGGAGGCAATGTTACAGTTCTAATAATAGCGCCGGGCTGTTATATTGGATAGAGGTCCCATTTCCGCTAGGTGAGTTGACAAGTGTGCGCTGTTCTGTGGATAGCTGTCCTTATGAGGTGTTAGTAACAGTCGGCGCGTTGTGTTACATGGGACAGCTGGCAAAGCAAACCTTTTTTTCAGTATTTAAACTGCCACATTTCAAGCTGTTCTCCAATGAGACTGCCATAGATCGGGAGCTGGAGACATTTGATAGTCCTACAGGCGGACACACTGTCATGTTCAGGGGGTGTATTTGGTTATGCCTGTCTCATCTGACCGCCACAGGCGATTGTCATGACAGATTTCTGAAGGGATCAGTGAAACATCAGACCCGCTCGGCCGTTCGGCGTTAATCATTGCGAGCAGTCAGTCAGTCCCGGCACCCTGCCCAGCGCCTCGCGTTACTGCACCACAACTGGCGAGACCGGGATATTACAGCGCCTTGGAAACTTGCACCTTGTGATCAAAGTCTTACCAACACCGTGGACAGCAACCCGAGAGCTCCTGCTTTCAGCACCCTGGACAACAGCACCTTGGACAGCAACACAGCGGCGAACTCGCCTGCTTTCAGCACCCTGGACAACAACATAGCAGTGAACTCGCCTTTCAGCACCGTGGACAGCAACACCGCGGCAAACTCTCCTTCTTTCAGCACCGTGGACAGCAACACAGCGGCAAGAGCTCCTGTTTTCGGTTTCGTGAACAGTAACACAACAGGAGAGCTCATCACCGTGGACAGCAAGCAACACGCTTGCTGTGGTCAGCACCTTGGATGGTAATACATTTCGTGGATATTTGGACTGAGTCGTTATACAGCACAGGACTGGTTAAAGTTGGGGGCTGCAAATGGTACTAGACCTTCTAGATTAACGGCTGTGTTATCTTTGGTGAGCGTGGCTGTAACGAATGTTAGAAAGCAGTTGCATTCGGATCTGGGCACAGTCATCCACATATTTGACCAGTGGAGTTTGGGACTGAACGGTAATACTTTCTGGAGTAGTAGAGTTATTGAATTTAGCAGTGTAATCGGTAATGCATGTTAATAACCAGCGGAATCACTGAACTGCCGGCACTATGCATCTCATAGAGTAGCAGATCATTAATTTAACGCTGGAATTAGTTCCGTACGACCGTATCCACTAGATGCCACTTACTGAATTCAATACAGCGGACAGCATCACGCTTTGTAAAACGGCAGAGATTTAACTGAATTCAGGATTTCGATACTGTCTGTCCCACTGGAAAGGTTTAGGTAAAGCTAAAATCGCCGCCGTGCTCTTACAATATTGCACCAGTAAGGCTCGGATATAATCCGGTCCTTCTTCCATTAACCTGTCACTTTGGAAGATCTGATGCGGATAGTCAGATTGAATCAAACTGAAGTCCTGTTTTTCTCTCTTATTTCCCTTGCAGAGTTGAAGTGGTAATTGGATCATCATCATGCACAATAACGGCGATGGCCTGGCCTCTCCTCGGGAAAGCTGTACAAATGGCTGCGGCCGGCAAAGGCAGGACAGTGGCGCCGAGTACAATGCCGGGGAGGACCCCACGAAAATGGAACCGGCGCTGGTGGTGAAAAAGGCCAACCGAGAAATACTGGACCACGAACGGAAAAGAAGAGTCGAGCTGAAATGCATGGAGCTCCAAGAGATGATGGAGGAACAAGGGTAAGTAAGTGTGCTTGGGGTATTAATGCTGCATACAAGTCTGTAAGAAAGGGAATCCCGTTAAAGTTAAGTGTAGAAAATGTGTTCGGATGTTTAAAGGTAGGACGTTTTCATGACCCGTTTCCTGGGCAGCACTGATTTTTTTTTTTAAAAAAAGAAAGTTTGGGGCACAGTTTCCAAATAGCTGTCTGTGTGGAATAACTTCTGAATTAAACCCAACGGTAAATAACTCTGCCGGTAATCCACAGTAAATCCTCCAGATACAACATTTGCTTCGATTGGGTTGTTTGATAATAGATAACTTAAACTTGTTAAAACGTCTACCTGGGTTAAGATTGTTGCTGAGCAACCGAACTGTAATAACCACCAGCGAGGTGGGATTTGTAAATAAGAAAGCGTGTTCAGTTGGGACAGTTCGGCAATTTCCGGCATATTGTGACATTTAGCGACCTATTTTTTTCTGAAGCAGTTTATTACAGCCCGAACGTGTTTATCCGAGCATTGCACACTCTGTGATGCGTCATAGCCTTGAGGGAGAGAGAGGGGGGAAAAAATCAAAGACCGCATGTGATAAGAATAAACGCCGTGAAATGTGGATTCGTTCTTACAGTGTGTCCGGTTAAGAGTTTATCTGGATTGCCTGATTAGAAGTTCGAGGTGACTATCAAATGAGGCATTCAGCGAGTCGCCTGCTGAAGGCAATTCCAAGTGCACAGCCGCCAAGTGTATCGAAACTCAATGCTTTGCTTTAAGTTTGAAATGATAATCCTTCTCCCATCCTTTTTCATTAAAACATTAAGCAACTGCTTCGGATTTCATATCCAGTTTTAACAGTACGTGGGAGTTCGAACTGCATCACCTTTGAATTCTTTGATGATTGAAACATTTAAACTTCTAGGAAACATTTTTCTGCACCTATAGCCCGGCAGAAATGCAAATATATATTCATATAAAAATAAAATATCCAGTTTAAGTAATAGCTCATCATATTCTATTTCTTAAAGCACGTAATGTAAGCTCAGACAAAATGACGGGTGGTTATAATAAGCAGCATACTGTACCGCCGAGAATCCCCTGCTGGCCTTCCGCAGCATGTGATGGTTCCATTGTGGGTGCCACAGATTGCCAATTAAAGTTACAGCAATTAAAGAGCTATCCTAATTAACTCTTGATGCCCTGGCAACTTTGTGATTTATTGCATAATTAGAGAGCTGGCCCCATTGCATTAATCTCCTTTAGATCTGGGGTTTGGACGTCACCTCCAATTCCGCCTCAGATGTTTTTTGTTCTCCTTTGGGGGTCCCTTTCAGTGTGAGGTACAGTCACTTTCACTTATAAATTGATTGCAGAGTGAAAATCGAAGGGCTGAAGTAATTTGCTATCCACCCACAGCATTGGTTAATGCGTTAAACTGCTTAACGCTGTAAATGACCTTTTTTGAATACTTTTGCTCACACTGTATCCATTTCACAATGTTTAATTTAGACTGCAAAATCACATCCTGCTGGATCACTGTGATAAGTTATATCCAAATACACCACATTTTACATGGATCTAAATATATGTAAAAGTATTTAAATACTTTTTCAATAAAAAAGTAATGGAAATCTTTGTCTCAATATTATATTGTAAATAGATTATTCAATTGAACGCATAACTCTAGTGGAATATTACTTGAATATTATTTCATAATAAAATCCCTGAACAGACAGGTTTAAATTATAATGAATATATTGGAAGGTAAAGATCATATTTTCTAATATTATACATTGTATGACAACCCCAAGTTAATCACTTACAAGCTAAAAATTGTGACTTGGAGAGATACATACGCAATATACTTTGCTATGTATTTATCACAAAATAGCCTGAATTGACCATTTTTTCTGCATATTCAATACCCTAGACAGACAATGTTGTTTCTTATCAGTAGTTAACAGGGACTTATTGTGATATCGAGTGCATAAATTTGATTTTTTTATCAACTATTATTAGCACCATTCATTCTACATCTAGTACATCTACATTATAGTTTTAGCTTTAATTTGCTTTTAACTAGCTAAAATTACATGGCACAACAGCCTTGCTCATTTGCATTAATCCTCAGGGTTGGCCATCATGTGATTCTAGCATCTTAAATTTAGGTAGGAAGAACTTTGTTCAGTTGAAGTAAAAGCATTTAAACCCAGCAATTTTATGTTTTGAAATCTAATCGAAAGAGCAAGGGACCTGTGCAACTTGACAACGTTGTGTCATAAATGCAGCAATTGTTGCTCAGTGAGAAGTAGACCATTTGTTACTGCTACATGATCCACGATTTAATATAATCTACAGTATTGCAGGGATTAAATATGTAGATATTAATTCAATGCCACACCATCGTGAAAATTTGCACAGCCATTCTATGTATTACAATGCCTTTTTTGTTGGTAAGGGCTCCTGTGAACCAAGCAGAATTTGAACCTGTCTTGCAAAATGCAAGTGTTTATTTTCCACCCAAATGTCTCCCCTCCTACCCTTCTCCACAAGACATTGACTCCTTGGTGGGCACGGTTACACAGGCAGTCTGCGCCTCCAGTATTTCACCCGCGTGCCAGTCTATGCAACTGATGTGGGGTGCGGTAAGAGAGTGTGGCATATCATGGCCAATTCTGATGCTGTCTCAGTGCTCCATGTCACCAAGCTGCATCCCATTCAAAATGTGCGTAACTGTATACAAAGCCTCTGAGCATTTTTATTTCTCCAATATATCTCCTTTAGCTCAACACACAGCCCTCGAAATAGTAGGGTGTAGGTTTTCACCTGCAGTTCTCCAGAGGATGAGATATGGGTCTTAGTTGTTGTCACCAGTTAATGAGGGCATTTATTCAGGAAGGATTTTTTTCAGGCACCAATGAATTTCCATTGCATTAAAATCAGTACTAATGGATTTTGCTTCATGCAGATGGTTTGATAAACAGGATAATTTAAATCCCATCAGGTAGGACTCCTAGTTTAATTTTTAAAGCAGTAGTTGTTGACTCCTAAATGAGTTATTATTTAATTTCAGATCTCAGGCTGAATTTTTGGAAACCACCCACAAGAGTTGAGCCATATATTGGTGGCCGGTATGTGATGTGCTGTGCAGATTTGTGTGAAAACAGCGACATATGCGCCTCTGATTTTCATGTGAAAGTGTATCTGAGTTTCTAGCTCCACAAATAAGGTATTTCGCAATAGGAGAACACTATTGTAACAGTTTCAGATTTTGGAATGAAAGGGGGATTATTTTTAGATGACAAGAAGGATTGAAACCAACACAATGGCTAGATTCCTTTTTATTTTGGTTCTGACTTATGGAAATGCATCACTATATTGGAGTTCCTAAAGCAAGCTGCTGAGAAATCCACACAGGTAGAGTTTCTGTTTGTCCTGCATACAGTGCATGCATTTTCTCCGTAAGGACACACCTAAGGTTAGACTAATATCTGTCAGTGTCCCCTTTAAATAATATTTGCTGCAACCTAAATAGTTTTGACTGAAATCGTTGTACAAGGAGGGTCGCTAACCGGGGGACACAGATTTAAAATAATTTGCAAAATATCCAGAGGTGAGATGAGGAGAAATAGTTTTATGCATCGAATGTTATGATCTGGAACGCACTGCCTGAAAGGATGGTGGAAGCAGATTCAATAGTAACTTTCAAAACAGAATTGGATATATTATACTTGAAAAGGAGAACTTTTCAGGGCTGTGGGGAAAGAGGAGGGGCGTGGGACTAATTGGATAGCTCTTTCAAAGAGCCGGCACAGACACGATGGGCCGAATGGCCTTCTTCTGTGCTATAATCTCCTCCAGCCCACAACCCCCCGAGATATCTGCTCTCCTCTAATTCTGGCCTCTTGAGCATTGCTGATTTTAATCGCTCAACCATTGGCGGCCGTGCCTTCAGCTGCTTAGGCCCTAAGCTCTGGAATTCCCTGCCTAAACCTCTCCGCCTCTCTACCTCTCTTTCCTCCTTTAAGACGCTCCTTAAAACCTACCTCTTTGACCAATCTTTTGGTCATCAGCCCTAATTTCTTCTTATGTGGCTTAGCGTCAAATTTTGTTTGATAACGGTCCTGTGAAGCGTCTTGGACGTTTTACTACGTTAAAGGCTATATAAATACATGTTGGTGTTGTATGATTCTATGATGAGTACAATTTGTTAACTTTGTGTGATCCATTGTGCAATTTTAATATTTTTGTCCATTAAAGTTATTTAAAAAAAATATTTAGATATATATTCTTTGCGCGAGTAGTATGAATCTTTGATGGGGAACTTCTCTGTCACGTAAACCATTCCTGATAAGTAAGCGGCATTACATGCATTCATCCTGTTAATAATGTGCCATGTGAGTGCTCTATAATGAGTTATTAAACTATCTGTAACAGAAGGCTTGAATTAGGTGATATAAGGGGTGTAAACATCTCCTGTTGAGCTCCTCAGGACTGGGGCTAATTGCTGGCAGTAATGAGAGATGTTGCAGATTCGATTTAAATAATTAATTATAAGTAATTTTTAAAGATAATAATTAAAGGGCAAATCAGCACTCACTAAAAAGGGATACAAAGCTAACTACGTACAACAAGTAAAGCTTCTGACAATCACCTACCACCGTGGTTTAGTTGGTAAATGTGCTGTCCAGTTTGGAACTTACCTATACAAACAGACAGGTCACTTCGTCAAAAAGACATGATTGTGGTTATCAGAGGAAGGCTTCACTGTGATAGGCTGCAACGCACACTGTCAAGGCTTACACATGAGAATGGCTAGTTGGGCAAGGTGCCAGAGGATGACTGCAACAAAAGCTAAATACTGCGGATGCTGGCAATCTGAAATAAAAACAGAAAATGCTGAAAATACTCAGCAGGTCAGGCAGCATTTATGGAAAGAGAAACGGAGTTAACATTTCAGGTTGATGACCTTTCATCAGAACCAGGGGATGACTGGTGTCTGTGGAAGTGTATTCTGATAAGAAGTCAGTACCTTGAGGGGGGAATTAGAGTGGGAAATCACATGTGCAGCTTTGCCTAGTTCCCTCATTTCAAATATTTGCATCTGTGAATCCAGTAATGGGTCAGTTCCAGCATTGTTAGCAATTGTGTTTTTTGTGTTCTGTTATTCAATTGGTATCAATCTATTCTCTGTATTTATATTAAGATATAAATGTACTTATTAACGGGATTCCCATTAACTGGTGCACACTTCCGAGTTTCTTGGTAAGGCTGATTGGAGAATAGTTTAGATTTTGTTCATAGTTTTTTGCCCTCCATGATTAGAACAACATGTCATTACAAATAGATTTGTTGAAGACCTTGTAGAGAATGGGTGAAATTCATGCTGTTACTTCCTAAAAAGCTGTATCCCAGTCACTTAGAAAACATGTCTTATTTGAGATGGTTCAGTAACTAACATAATTGCTCACATTGATGTTATTTATCATGTGCCGTTTCTATCATTAGACCTGAAGAGTTTCAATAATATTTGATTTGCACAATTAATATGCATTTGTTCTGCCAATTTCAAGAAAATAAGTAGCAAAATTAATCCAACTTGTTATGTAGCACTTGGATCTTTGAGACCTAGTGATTTGTACAACATCTATTTAGTAAGGTCACTGAGCTTCGCTTCTGCTAACTCAACCCTACATCCTAAGGAGAAATTAAGCAGAAAAGTGTAGGTATCTAGTTCTGGAATAGTTCATCACTTTCCCCAGAACAACAACACTTCCAATATTCAGGCTTTTAAAACCTAAGCTTGGCCATTACTTGGCTAATCCCATCTTCTGTCTTGCTCTCTTCAACTTTGGTGGTGCCCTGTAAATGGGTCTTATCCCTGCACCTGTCTCTCAGTCATTGAAAGGGAATTAAGTAAATAGAAGAGTCCAGTTTATTTGATTCAAGGCATATTTTTGACTGCAATAAAACTGCACAACAAACACCAAATATCAGCTTAGCAAAGTTGATAGCACTCTCACCTCTGAGTCAGAAGGTTGTGGGATCAAGCTCCACCAAGGACTTGAGCAAGTAGTCTAGGTCGACACTTCAGTGCAGCACTGAGGGAGTGCTACATTTCAGAGGTATCATCTTTCAGATAAGACATTAAACTGAAGCTTTGTGTGTCAGCTCAGCAGGACGTTAAAGATTCCACAGTCCTATTTGAAGAAGAGCAGGAAGCTCTCCCAGTGTTCTCATCCTTTATTTGCTGTTTATGGAACATTTCTGTTTACAAGCTGACAGCCACGTTTGCCCACATAACAGTGACTGCACTTTAAAAGTAATCAATTGGCTGCAAAATGCTTCGGGATGTGCTGAGAATTATATGAGGTGCTTTATAAATCCTTCCGAATGATAACCTGAGTTATCTTGAGCAATCTCCCTAAACTGTTTAAAAATACAGTATTAATGGGATATGGAGATTAGGTGGGAAAGTGGAGTTGAGGTCGAAGATCAGCCATGATCTTAGTGAATGACAGAGCAGGCTCGAGGGGCCGTACGGCCTAGTTCAGCTCCTATCTCTTATGTTCTTAGAAATCTTGTATATGAAACAACATGATTTATAAATACAGCTGTAAATAGTTTTATTAAACACAATGCTGACTTAGTTAGTTCCAACAAGTGAATTTAAAGGTGCACTTTTATTTTTTTATTTTTTCATTCATTTTTATGGGATGTGGGCGTCGCTGGCAAGGCCAGCATTTATTGCCCATCCCTAGTTGCCCTTGAGAAGGTGGTGGTGAGCCACCTTCTTGAACCGCTGCAGTCCGTGTGGTGAAGGTACTCCCACAGTGCTGTTAGGGAGGGAGTTCCAGGATTTTAACCCAGCGACGATGAAGGATCGGCAAAATACTTCTAGATCAGGATGATGTGTGACTTGGAGGGGAACTTGGAGGTGGTGGTGTTTCCATGCGTCTGCTGCCCTTGTCCTTCTAGGTGGAAGAGGTCGCGGGTTTGGGAGGTGCTGCCGAAGAAGCCTTGGCGAGTTGCTGCAGTGCATCTTGTAGATGGTACACACTGCAGCCACGGTATGCCGGTGGTGGAGGGAGTGGATGTTTAAGGTGGTAGAGGAGGTGCCAATCAAGTGGGCTGCTTTGTCCTGGATGGTGTCGAGCTTCTTGAGTGTTGTTGGAGCTGCACTCATCCAGGCAAGTGGAGAGTATTCCATCACACTCCTTACTTGTGCCTTGTAGATGGTAGAAAGGCTTTGGGGAGTCAGGAGGTGAGACACTCACCGCAGAATACCTAGCCTCTGAACTGCGTTTGTTGCCACTGTATTTATATGGCTGGTCCAGTTAAGTTTCTGGTCAATGGTGACCCCCAGGATGTTGATGGTGGGGAATTCAGCGATGTTAATGTCATTGAATGTCAAGGGGTAGTGGTTAGACTCTCGCTTGTTGGAGATAGACATTGCCTGGCACTTCAGTGGCGCGAATATTACCTGCCACTTATCAGCCCAAGCCTGAACATCGTCCAGGTCTTGTTGCATGCGGGCATGGACTGCTTCATTTCTGAGGAGTTGCGAATGGCACTGAACACTGCGCAGTCATCAGCGAACATCCCCATTTCTGACCTTATGTTGGAGGGAAGGTCATTGATGAAGCAGCTGAAGATGGTTGGGCCTAGGACACTGCTCTGAGGAACTCCTGCAGCGATGTCCTGGGGCTGTGATGATTGACCTTCAATCACCACAACCATCTTCCTTTGTGCTAGGTATGACTCCAGCCAGTGGAGAGTTTTCCCCCCAATTCCCATTGACTTAAAGGTGCACTGTCACCAGTAATTCTGTTAGGGTTTTTGCATTTAGCAGCTTGGCTGGTATAAGCATTTATTTTTGGCCAGCAGTTTTGAAAGTTGTTGGACACCAACGTTTCTGCAGGTAATAATGGAGCTGATGCAAGGGCTGGAAAAGTATTAGTGCCAATGGAATGTCCACAGAATAACAAATACATTTACTTACATTTTGTAACATTTCAAAAATGTGCTTCAGATCACTCCTGGCAAACTGTTCAAAACGCTGTCATTGTGAAAATTGAGTGTGCTCTGCGACCTCACCTGGATTCCCTGAAATTGCTCCAAGTTTACTCACAGAAATCTTTGTTCAAAAGATGACAATATACCGTTCGTAGGCCAGTTACACAACACAATTTGCATTGATGCAGTTTCAGTTTCACAGGAAGGTAAACTGTATGGAGTGACTCAGGGCAAGGGCTCACAAAGCACCTGCCCCATCTCTTTAAGATCTCTCGGGTTGATGTTATCTGGGCCAGCACCAGCAGCCCAATCTATTTTAAGGTTTCTAATTCTATTCATCTATTTTAATATTTTGCTGTTAACTGTGGAACTTTCTGCTGTTAGTTGAGCATCATCTTCAGGATTAAAGACTGATAATGGATAGAAATACATAAGCTTCGATAAGTAGTACTCTACTATTAGAAATGTCTGAAAGAAGGGATAAAAAGATCTGTAAGTATTACACGCCGCACTAGAGTAGTAGGTGTAGTTAATATAAAGAGAGCAATTTGTATTTAAAGACAAAAGTCATCGTCAAAAGGCAATCATCCATTTTCTGAGTTGATGTAGGAAGAAGCACTAACAAGGAGTTGTTATTTTGCGGTGTAGTTCTCTGCATCACTTTATTACATTTGGTATGGTAATAGTGTCATGGTAAAAGGGCAATCGTCTATGCCCCTGACTCAGCATGGGCAGTAATCCATGTTTTGCTGAGTAGCTACCTGCTTTACTTTATTGTATTGATGTGCCACTACAAATTAAATCATTCTGATTAAAATAAAACTTCTCTGAAATAAATCTGCTTGCATAAGAAATCTCATGACTTTGTTGGACAAGGGTTTTTGTATCACATTTATGCTTGTGGCAGCAAGAAATCTCAGTGTAAAGCTGCTGAATTTAAAGTGACCCCAACTGTGTCAATCTCATGCAAACCCACCCTTCGTGGTTTTACTTTAAGCAGGAAGACTTAAAATAGTCCTGGGAAATACCACATAATCCTGTGTTGTCATGACCTCATGATTCAGTTGAAACTTGCTGATAAAAGGTCATCGATCTTCCCGGTATGTGACTGCGTTCGTTCTGGTATCTGAATGATACCGGGTCTTATATTATGAGGACAGGTTGCATAAACGGCTTGTATTCCCCTGAGTAGAATCATAGAATGGTTACAGCACGGAAGAAGGCCATTCGGCCCGTCGAGCCCGTGCCGACTCTCAGCTAGTCCCACTCCCCCGCCCTTTCCCCGTAGCCCTGCAATTTTTTTTCCTTCAGCTACTTATCCAACTCCCTTTTGAAAGATGAAATTGAGTCTGCCTCCACCACCCTTTCAGGCAGTGCATTCCAGATCTTAACCACTCGCTGTGTAAAAAGGTTTTTTCTTATGTCGCCTTTGGTTCTTTTGCCAATCACCTTAAATCTGTGTCCTCTGGTTCTCAACCCTTCTGCCAATGAGAATAGTTTCTGTCTATCTACTCTGTCCAGACTCCTCATGATTTGAACACCTCTATCAAATCTCCTCTCAGTCTTCTCTGCTCCAAGGAGAACAACCCCAGCTTCTCCATTCTATCAATGTAACTGAAGTCCCTCATTCCTGGAATCATTCTCGTAAATCTTTTCTGCACTCTCTCTAAGGCCTTCAAATCCTTCCTAACGTGTGGTGCCCAGAATTGGACACAGTACTCCAGTTGGGGCCAGACCAGTGTTTCATACAGGTTCATCATAATTTCCACACTTTTGTACTGTAAACCTCTATTTATGAAACCCAGGATCTGGTAAGTCTTTTTAACTGCTTTCTCAACTTGCCCTGTCACCTTCAATGATTTATGCCGGGTCTCTCTGTTCTTGCACCCCTTTTAGGATTGTACCATTTAGTTTATATGTCCTCTCCTCGTTCTTTCTACCAAAATGTATCACTTCACACTTTTCTGTGTTAAATTTCATCTGCCACATTTCACCAGCCTGTCTATGTCATCCTGAAGTCTATCACTCTCCTCCTCATTGTTCACTATACTTCCAAGTTTTGTGTCATCTGCAAATTTTGAAATTGTGCCCTCTACACCCACGTCCAAGTCATTAATATATATCAAGAAAAGCAGTGGTCCTAGAACCGACCCCTGGGGAACACCACTGTATACCTTCCTCCAGTCCGAAAAATAACCGTTCACCACTACTCTCTGTTTCCTGTCACTTAGCCAATTTCGTATCCATGCTGCCACTGTCCCTTTTATTCCATGGGCTTCAATTTTGCTGGCAAGCCTATTATGTGGCACTTTGTCGAACGCCTTTTGGAAATCCCCTACGTCAACTGCATTACCCTCATCAACCCTCTCTGTTACCTCATCAAAGAACTCGATCAAGTTGGTTAAACATGATTTGCCTTTAACAAATCCGTGCTGGCTTTTCTTAATTAATCCACCCCTATCCATGTGACTGTTGATTTTGTCCCTGATTACTGTTTCTAAAAGCTTCCCCACTACCGAGGTTAAACTGACTGGCCTGCAGTTGCTGGGTTTATCTTTACACCCTTTTTTGAACAATGGTGTAACATTTGCAATTCTCCAGTCCTTTGGCACCACCCCCCCTCTTTGCCCCTCTTATTTTCTTTTCATTTCTCCTCTGACCTTTCCATATATAGCCAGATTCTCAGACGTCTGTCATACACGCTCTTTTTCTGCTTCATCTTACTCTCTATCTCTTTCGACATCCAGGGAGCTCTGACTTTAGTTGCGCTACCTTTCTCCCTCGTGGGAATGTACCTCGACTGGACCCAAACTATTTCCTCTTTAAAGGCAACCCATTGTTCCACTACAGTTTTGCCTGCCAATCTTTGATTCCAGTTTACCTGGGCCAGATCCATTCTCATCCCACTGAAATTGGCCTTCTCCCAGTTAAACATTTTTACTCTAGATTGCTCCCTGTCCTTTTCCATAGCTAATCTAAACCTTATGATATTATGATCACTGTTCACTCAATGTTCACCTACTAACACTTGCTCCACTTGACCCTACCTCATTCCCCAGAACCAGATCCAGCAATGCCTCCTCCCTCGTCGGGCCGGAAACATACTGATCAAGAAAGTTCTCCTGAACACACTTCAGAAATTCTTCCCCTTCTCTGCCCTTAACACTATTACGATCCCAGTCTATATTAGGATAAATGTGAGAAGTCGCACAACACCAGATTGTAGTCCAACAGCTTTATTTGAAATAGTGATTTCAAATAAACCTGTTGGACTATAACCTGGTGTTGTGCGACTTCTCACATTTGTCCACCCCAGTCCAACACCGGCATCTCCACATCATGTATATTAGGATAGTTGAAGTCCCCCATTATTACTACTGTATAATTCTTGCACCTCTCTGTAATTTCTCTGCAAATTTGCTCCTCCATATCTTTCCCACTATTTGGTGGTCTATAGAATGCACCTAGTAGTGTAATGGCACCTCTATTATTTTTTAACTCTAGCCATATAGATTCTGTCCTTGACCCCTACAGGACATCCTCCCTCTCCAGCACTGTAACATTCTCCTTGACCAATACTACCACACCACCTCCTATCTTTCCTTCCCTATCTTTCCTGAACACCTTATCACCAGGAATATTTAATACCCAATCCTGCCCTTTGTTGAGCCAGGTCTCAGTTAATGTCACAGCATCATATTCCCATGTGGCTATTTGTGCCTGCAGCTCACTTACCTTGTTTACTACGCTTTGTGCGTTCACATACATACACCGTAAACCCATCTTAGACCATCCTGTATTCTCTCTTAGTTTGACCCCACCTAATGCCTTACTGTTTCTTACTTTAGTGCACTCTACCTCTCCCAATCCTTTGAGCACTTTATTTCCCCTTTCTAATGTTACATCCTGGTGCCCATCCACCTGCCAAATTAGATTAAACCCTCCCCAACAGCACTAGCAAACCTCCCCGCAAGGATATCGGTTCCGGCCCTGTTGAGGTGCAACTTGTCCGGCCTGTACAAGTCTCACCTCCCCCAGAACCGGTCCCAATGCCCCAGGAATCTGAAGCCCTCCCTCCTGCACTCACTCCAGCCACGCATTCATCTGCTCTATCCTCCTATTTCTATACTCACTTGTGCGCGAGTATAGAAGATTGAGGGGTGATCTGATCAAGGTGTTTAAAATATTAAAAGAATTTGATAGGTTGATATGGAGAAACCATTTCCTCTGGTGGGGAATCAAGAACGAGGGAATACAATAAAATTAGATCCAGGCAATTTAGGAGTAAAATCAGGAAGCGCTTTTCACACAAAAGGGTAGTCGAAATCTGGAACTCTCTCCATTGTGGATACTGGGATAATTGGAGCTTTCAAGACAGATAGATAGATTTTTGTTAGGTAAGGGTACCTAGAGATATGAAGCTAAGGCGGCTAAATCGAGTTGAGGTACAGATCAGCCATGATCTAATTGACTGGCGGAGCAGGCTCGAGAGGCTGAATGGCCTCCTCCTATTCCTATGTTCCTATGGTGTGAGATTGACACGAGATTGATACACAGTGTGCTGGCCAGGTTATGCTCAACACACACAATAGATGCTATAGCTTTCTCTAAAGCTCGGAGCACTCCATTGCAAGTATATACTATACAGCTGTACTTGCAGCTACTTCTAGGGAGTAGGGACGTGTGCGTATATTGTTTTTTGTCGACCCAATAACCTAATCAAAATTAATGGTGACTTTCCTTTATTAAAGGATCACCTATGTACTGTGTATTACAGACAGTCAATTCAACTAGTACGTATGTATTATATTCCAGTATATTTCAGCTTTAGCTTGTGGTCAGGAACTGGAGGGTAGAACTGACTTGGGGTCTGAATGCTGGAGGCACCGGAGACATCCCTTCCCTTTGCAGCTCGTCAACCTTCTGCTCTTTAATCTGGCTACTAAGCTTCTGGTGAGCACTGCTGTTAGAATCATAGAGCACAGAACAAGGTCATTCGGCCCATCGTGCCTGTGCCGGCTCCTTGAAAGAGCTATCCAATTAACCCCACTCCCCTGCTCTTTCCCCATAGCTCTGCAAATCTTTCCTTTTCAAGTATATATCCAATTCCATTTTTGAAAGTTCCTACTGAATCTGCTTCCACCACCCTTTCAGGCAGTGCATTTCTGATCATAACAACTCACTCCTTAAAATATTTCTCCTCATCTCACCTCTGGTTCTTTTGCCAATTATCTTAAATCTGTATCATCTGGTTACTGACCCTCCAGCCAGTTGAAACAGTTTCTCTTTATTTTCTCTATTAAAACCCTTCATAATTTTGAAAACTCTATTAAATCTCCCCTTAACCTTCTCTGCTCTAAGGAGAACAACACCAGCTTCTCCAGTCTCTCTCCGTAACTGAAGTCCCGCATCCCTGGTGCAATTCTAGTAAATCTCCTCTGCATCCTCTTTAAGACCTTGACATCCTTCCTAAAATGTGGTGCCCAGAATAGGACACAATACTCCAGCTGAGGCCTAACCAGTGTTTTATAAATGTTTAACATAACGTTCTTGCTTTTGTACTCTATACCTCTATTTATAAAGCCAAGTATGCCTTCTTAACAGCCTTCTCAACTTGTCCTGCCACCTTCTTGTGATTTGTTCTGCATCTTACGGGTAGTTCATTGGGCAGTGTTTCAAAAATTAAAATACATAAGCTCAGAAAAATAACAGCAACAAAAACTCTTAAGTTTACATGGAAATTTTCTTTTTGATCTTGCACAGTAACTACCGTGAGTTCTCACCAATACTAAGATAAGCAAACAAATTCAGATTTTCCAAGCGACCGGAGATTCACCTCGTACGGCACTGCAAGACCCTCTGCTAGCGCAGAAAATCTAATGCCAAGCTCTGCTGCTGACAACTCACTGAAGATGGAACTGCCCTTCCTATGTAAAATCAATGTTTACTGCTGTTATTTTTCTGAGGCTTTATTGTAATGATGCTGCGGAGAAATGACATCTATATTACTGAAGGACTTGGTGTGTAGAATCAGCTTTCTCATATCCCCCCAGACCAGTGGTGAGGCTGTGAGTCAGAACAAGTTTCACAAATTCCCTGAATAAATGCTACTTCATAAAAATAAGTATAAAATGAATAAAGTGTCCAGATATTTCACTTATCTTCAGTCCTCAGTCTAGAATAATAGCTCTTTTGCCGAATCCTTTCTGTGGAAAAGTGGTCAAAAAAATCCCGAAGCATGCCATGTCATTAAAAGGGAATGTCTGTCTGTTTTACTTGCAGAAAGAGATAGAGAAGTCTGAGCCCAACTTCTCAATGCTAGAAAGTATACGAGAGCCACAGAGAGAGAGGGATAGTGGAGACATTTAAAAGTTAGAGAGTGGGAATCAAGTAGAGGCATAAATACAGGAAGAGAGACTTTAAAAACCTTTTTCTGAGCAGTCCCACGTGAGATTGACTAATTACTTTTAATTTATTGTTTTATGAGAAACCTGTACGGACAACCAACCTATGTATTACGGCCAGTCCTGTGAATAACTATAACACAAGGTTAGTGTATCTACTTGTATATGTACAGCACTACTCAAATATTCTGAATGACTTTTCAAAGGGCAAGAGTTTGGAAGGGTTTTTACAGCAGCAGCTATAATAAGGGACACTGAAGTGACATTATTAAATGTGTCTCCCTTGCAGCAGCAGGTTAGATACAACAAGGGAATTATTAATGGTGGTGAATTAATACTTCAGTATTGTATAGGCCCTTCTTCCATCAAGGGCCCCTTTTCACTGATTTATCAATTTCAGTTTTACCACCAGGGGAGTTGCTGATGTAGGGAGGGATGGAGGAAAAACCATCAGAGGAGCTCTTCTTTCCCCTCTTCCACCCCACCCTCTCTGACTGATATATCAAGAGCAGTAGCAGAGGTTTAGACCATGGCCCGGATTTTGCTGTAATAACAACGGCGAGGCTATCAACGCTCGCTAGTTTTACAGGGTAAATCTGACAGCAACTTCTGCGTCCGCATTTAAATACGGAAGTCCAGAGGTTGCTGTCAGAAATACCCTGCTCCTCCACAGGGTGCGCTGTTGCAGTCTTCGCCGATAGACTCGGCATTGAAATCACTGTATTGGCGTGAACTTGGGGTACTTCCCCACCAGTTCTGTACTAAAAACGGCTGAAAAAGTTAGGGCAGATACATTAAGGAGTAAGTGAGTTTTTAACGGCGTAATAAGTGATAATTACCGCTGAAAAACCTCTCTGGCCCTGAAAATTAATTTTACGAGTATGGAGTCTCATTCCCTCAGAAGAAAATTAATGTTGCAGATTTTTTTTTAAATTACGTTTTTCTGTCCGTCTCTTTTATCCCTTTCCCTTAATCCCATCTGTATTTCCCAATCTTTGAGGGGAATTTTGCCAGCCCTGGGGAGGCGGGTTTGGAGGCGGGACTGCCGGGAAAATGGCAGAAACTGGGAGCGGATATCGAACCCGCTCCTAACCCCGCCTCCGTGCCATCTTCCTGGGAGGCAGGTCCCTCGAGGCGGGAAGGGGATTACAGCCACTTAACTGCCTGCTAGCAGGTAGTTAACAGGCAGTTAAGAGGCTTATCCCCATTTTACCAACACAAGTGCGGGCTTCCCGATGTCGGGAAACCCCGCCAGGGTCACCGAGGCGAGCAGTAGGTCTGCGGGGGTGAGAGGGGTCGAAAAGTCCGCTGTGGAGGTGAGTGATTTGTGCAAGTGTGGAGAGGTAAGTATGGGAGGTGAGTGAAAAGCGTGAGAAAAAGTTGACTTGCCTTTGTCTCTTCCTGCAGGCTTCAACCCTTGGGGATCCGGAGACTCCTCATCTCCATGGCAGAGATGACAGAATGGCTGCTGCATTCTCTGATGCAACAGCCATCTGATTTCTGCTCAGGAAAGAGGTTTGGTGAGTCTTGAGTTCAAGGATTCACCAAAGAACACAGATTGTCAGTGTTTGACAGCTTCTCAAAGCTGTCAAACGATGACAATTCATCTGTCAAAAATTTTTTTGACAGATGAAACGTCATACGCTGACGTTCTCTGTCACTGGCTTTCCCTTAATTGGCCTGCTAAGCCCGCAGGGCGGGCTTAACAAGGTCAATCAAGGGAAAATAGCGTGGGTTGGCCGGACGTCATTGGGGGTGGGACTGAAACCCGACAACCAGCAGTCCCACCCTCAACGCGCCCCCATTGAGAAAAGTCCCCCCTTTATTTCAGTTCCTGTACATGATTTAAATGTAATTTATATTTCCTGTATTTTACTTAACGGGTTTGGATTCTGCGTGTCTCAGTGAGGATTGTTCAATCTGATTGGTTGAAGAGCCTCGCTGTTTCTTGTCCTGTTCACAGACGCTACAGATCCCCTGTAGAGGGTACTGCACTGAAACAGACAACGGATTAGTGGAAATCTCCACTGACAAGCCTGCAAAAAGTCCGTGGGCCGTTGTCAGTGAGGTGAATCGTGAAAGTCGTTCCTTCGCCGCTAAGAGCAAAATCTGGGCCACTATTTAGGTGGTTTGGAAAATATAAATATTGGACCGAAAGAGAGAGGAATCTTTCAAATTTACAATGAAAAATAAGTCGGTGCATAAAAATACAGACACCATGGGCTTGATTTTCCAATCCCCAAGGAGGCGGGCATGGAGGCGGGACAGCTGGTAAACTCGGAGAAAGTGGGGGCGGATGGCAAACCTGCCCCCATCCCGCCTCTGTGCCCTTTTGCCAGGAGGCGGGAAGATGTGCAGCTTCGGGTCCCGTCTCCTGGAAGCGGGAGATGCATTTAATCCTTTTAACTGCCTGTTAACAGGTAGTTAACAGGCAGAAAAAAGGATTAGTGCCATTTTACCTTCACAGGTGAAGGCTTCCCGACCTCGGAGAACCCCGTCGGGTTGGAGGAGACGTGGAGGAGGTCTGCGGTGGTCGGAGGCACCTGGAAGTAAGGTGTAGAGGTGAGTGATGGGTGCAACTGTGGAATGGTAAGTATGTAAGGCGAGTGATAAGTTTAAAAAAGTGTGCACTTACCTTGTTTTCTTTCTACAGCCTTTAGGGGAGATGGGGAGAGCTGATATTCTCCTTGACAATTTCACATAATGGCTGTTGGATCCTCCGATCTTACAGACATATGAAATTTACAAAGTTGAAAGGTTTGATGAGTCCTCACCACAAAGCCTGATCAAACTAAAGAGAATGCCATGGGGGTGATTTTTGCCAATGGGGAGCTTTTGGAGGCGGGGCTACCACTTGTCGGGTTTCAGTCCCACCTCCATCCACTTCTGGCCAACCCACGCTATTTTCCCTTGATTGACCTTGTTAAGCCCACCCAGCGGGCATAGCAGGCCAATTAAGTGAAAGCTGGTTGCAGAGAACGTCAACGTATGATGTTTCAGCTGTCAAAATAGTGACATTCTCTGTAGTTTGATGAGGTCTTGAATTCAAGACCTTATCAAACCTCTTTCTTTTGCAGAAATGAGATGGTTGTTGCATTGGAAAATGCAACGGCCATCTGTCATCTCTACCGTGGAGGTGCGAGACTCTCCGCATACCCACCGACTGAAGCCTGCAGGAAGAAACAAAGGTAAGTAAACTTTTTCTAACACTTTCCACTTACCTCAGATACTCACCTCTCCACACTTGCACCCATCACTTACCTTCACAGCGCACTTTTGCACCTCTCCGACCCCCGCAGACCCACTGCTCGCCTCGGTGACCCTGGCGGGGTTCGGAGCCATCGGGAAGCCCGCACTTGTGTGGGCAAAATGGTGATAAGCCTATTTTCTGCCTGTTAACTACCTGTTAACAGGCAGTTAAGTGGCTGCAATCCCTTCCCGCCTCCAAGGAGACGGGATCCGGCGCGGGACGGCTACCCGCCTCCTGGCAAGATGACACGGAGGCGGGTGGGGGGCGGGTTGGGCACCCGCCACCAAATTCTGACATTTTCCCGGCAGTCTCGCCTGCATACCCGCCTCCCCAGGGATGGCAAGATCGCGCCCCTTGGTTTTCGGAAGCTGGTTACTTGCCTGGTTTTTATGTTGCCAAATCTGAACAGTAACTCAACAGGTTTAGTTAGTGATTGAGATTCTGCAGCTTGATGAGAAAGCCCAAAGAGAGAACTGACATCACACTGAAATAACGGAGTGATTTTTTTTAATATCATTCCCCCGCCCTGTGGTTTCACACTTTCCAGATCTTCCCAACCCTGTGGTTTTGCAATTTCAGAAGTCAATTGCATCAACATATCATCCATCAATACATTGGCACACAAAGGAAGAGACTTAACCATTTCCCAATTGAATTTATAATTTGTTGCACCAGAATATGTGAGAATAAAATGAAGAAAGGACCTTTAATGCTGTGAAACCCTAATTTTATTTAAACCTAATAAAATAATGGAAATTGAGTTCTGCCTGCAGATAATGGAAACCACTTTTTTTCTACTTTGATACACTGGTTTGCACCATATTGCATACTGAACAGAATGACATGGTACAGCATGAAATAGTAGCCTGTCAGCTGCCATTTGCCAACCAAATTGCAGGCTGCTACTTCCAGATTAAATTGTGAATGTTCAGAAATGACTGCCTTAATTATGAGTTTCTATTAATAAATAACCAGTATTTCCCAGTCATATTTGAAGTATGGTGATTTTCACACCCAGTACAAATGATTTTTTTTTTGAAGCACACCCCTTAGGGCAGCATCTCAAAAATGACAGGTTGAAAAAACAGTGACATCTAAAACATACATTTTTTCAGCATCACTTGCTAACTCATTCTCCAGGCGACAGTGGCGAATGACAGGAGCTCATAGCACGTATGTTACTGTAACAGAAGGGCGTAATAAAACAAAGGCAGGAATCATTCACCCTCCCAGCCTTGCAGTCGGCTGCGAATTTAATGGAGGAGGCGGGAGAGCTGGTTTCCTGGTTTCGGTCCCACTCCCAGCTGCAGCCGCTCTGTAGACATGATCTTCCCTTGATTGGCCTTGTTAAGCCCGCCCTGCGGGCTTCCCGGTCAATTAACAGGAAGCGGGTCTGATGACATCATTTGATGACGCATCATCAGCCGGTTTCCTTAAAGGGACCACGTCCACATGGAGTTTGACAGTTGTTCTGTCAGTGTTTGACAGCATTGAGGTGCTGCAAACACTGATAAACACTGCACAAAGGTGAACGCTTGCACCCAGGCTCTCCAGTGACTCCCTTCATATGCTTATGGAGGGAGTTACAGCACGCAGGGAGGTTCTCTTTCCTTCCAAGGGTGGAAGAGACCTCCCCAGGACACCAACGCATCCTGGTTGCACATTGCACAGGACGGCAAAAGCAGGGATGTCTTCAGGGGTCCCTGGCTGCAGTGGCGCCAACCTTTCAATGATCTCAGTGGATCACAAAACGTTACTGCAAAGTCACACTCAAACTCACCCTGCTGTGCCACTCAACACATCCCCATCACTCTGCCTTCCATATCCCTCTCCTGCACATCCTTACTCACACCAACTTACCTTACAACTCCACTCAACCCTCTCTATCTACTTTATCACTTCCCCATCTCACTAGCCACCCCTCACACTCACCCTCATCCTACTGCAAGCATACCAACTAACAACACACAAGGGTAGGCACTTGAGAGGTTTAGCCTATGTCCATGTGAAGTTTCTGGTAATGTGTTGTCATACAGTGAAATCCATTTTTCCAACACTACCCCTTATTGGACAGATCTGAGCGCACCTTGAGAAGTGTCTTACTGAGTTCCAGTGATTGCTCAGATATAACTTTACCCCCCCCCCCTCCCTGTTATAGTGATGTGTGTGCATGGAATGGCTTGGACATTAAAGGGATGCTTCACGGTGCTGGTGTGGGATGGTGTCAACCTGGCGCATCATGTGGCAGCCAGGGTTTACAGCGTCAAGTGAAGAAAATCTGGCCAAGGTGATGCCATCACTGGCCTCCCGGGAAGCAATGTTGTCAGGGGCTGATGCACTGTGTCCAGTGCAGCATCAGGTGATGGCGGAGAAGGTTGGTGATGTTGTTGGTGATGTTGGTGTGCCTGGTGATGTTGGTGTTGGGGCTGATCATGGAAGGATTCGGAGGACCAAGGTGTGATTGTTTCAATGACTCCGATGTTGCTGCAATAGATGGCAGCTGCAGGTGAGATGACAGAAGCGATCTGTCAATGGTGAGAGAGGTTCTCCCAATGAGGTGGCACTGGACATACAGTTGGATCTAAAAACTTGTAAGCTTAAGAAATCTCTATATGTATAAAAAATGCAGTAACCAACATTTTCTTTGCTCTGAAACGCACCATCTGCAACATGATATCCTTGACACCACTTCTGCTGCTGTCAGCTTTTCACAAACTTCAGAGCAGACTCAAAACGCGCCAGGTTGAGCTGGCGTGTTCCCCGAACAGCAGGTAACCCGTGGGGGAGAAGGTAAAATTAGAAGTAAGCCTCAAAATAGTTTTAAATTGGCTCTTCACAAACCATTTAAGTAGCTGAATTGTATCCCCTGCCGCTTGGTGTCGGGTCAGTTCTTCGCTGAAAGACCCGACACCTGGGAGACTCGCGTGGAGGCGGGTTGACAGCGGGTTTCCTACCCGCTGTCAATCTTTGCTATTTTGACAGCGGACCCGGCTCCAAACCTGCCCCCCTGAGCACTATTAAATTTGTGCCCATCATCTTCCCTGGTACTATCTGCAGTAACCAGTACCACTAAAACAGATTATCTGGTCATTTATCTCATTGCTATTTGTGGGAGCTTGCTGTGCGCAAATTGGCTGCTGTGTTTCCTACATTACAACAGTGACTACACTTCAAAAGTACTTCATTGGCTGAAAAGTGATTTGAGATGTCCTGAAGTCATGAAAGGTGCTACATAAATGAAAGTCTATCTTTTCCAGTAAATTATATGGAGAAAAGAATAGAAGGATATGCTGATAGAGTGAGATGAGTTAGGGTGGGAGGAGGCTTGTGTGGAACATGAAGACCGGAAAAACCTGTTGGGCCGAATGTCCTATTTCTGTGCTGCAATTCTATGTAAAAAGTTGCTGAGAGTGATTGCAAGAAAATAATCTTATTGAACAGTGATGTCAGCTGTTCCTTTTTTCCTCTCTCGTTTTCTCTTCTCTCCAGAAGGTGCTAACGTCCTGGACATGGTTCCACAGGTGACACCCTTCGACACCTCTCCCAAGTAGCCAGTAAGTACTGGCAGGCTATTAGTCCGTGATGGGCCAAATCCTGTCCTGTCCTCACACACATGCACGTTCCACCTGGAGTCACTGAAATAGTGATCAGGACCAGGAAGCCAGGCTGAATTTCTCCCTAGCTCAGGGGAGCTCGGGCCAATTGTAGCGGACAACTGCTGTCTCGGCTGAGACCAGAGCATTCAACGGACAGCAGAATGAACCTGGGACCTTCCTGCAGTAACCTCATTTTGAGGACACGTGACTAAGTTCCACTGACTAACTCATTGTAGCCATTTATAATTGAAGGGATTGAGTTGGGTGGTTTTTTTTTGGCAGCAGCTGTTATAATGGCCATGAAGATTCATTCATTTGATGAATGACGCTGCTCTCACTGAAGCAGTAGATTATTAAACACTACAAGACTACCAGAATTTAACATGAAGTGGATTACTGGGAAACAACATTGCTCTGTTCGATATTATAGAAAACAACAGGGGGTTAATGATATATATCCACCCAACTGTAGGGGAGCCTTGCCACCAGCTGCAGAAATTGGAAAATCATGGGTGCACTGCCAATAACTTTCCATCCATTAATTTTGGAAGTAACATCGTTGGCAGTATGCCCATGATATGTACGACCAGCGAGCGAGCTCCCTGCCAAGAGTGCATCTTCGTAAAATTGGCCCTCGGATATTTTTGAAGTTATGCGATACCTGTCCTGGCAAATGCTTGATGTGGACACTGGGTGCGCAAAGCAAAAAGTGTAACTGTCTCCCCAAACCTCTCATTACTACAGCATTGTAAGGCTGTAACATTGAAGGGGTTTGGATGGTGTCACAGACTGCAAGAACAAAATCGACATGATTTATAAATGCTGTCCAACCCATGGGAATGGGATGGCGCATGCCCATATTTACCTTTTCCTTTAAATTAAGTAAAGTGAGTTTCAGCCACAGAAGCTGGACCTTGCTTATACAATGCCCTCACTAAAGGGAACAAAATGCTTTGTTCTTGATCAGCATCATTGGCAGAAGCCCAAGAACAGGTAATCTTGTCACCTTCTTGGCTCAGTGTGGGCCTCAGTATGGGCCAGCAAAAATGCAGACCCCACAACAGGTTAGGGACAATGTGGGCCCTAGGACAACCTAAATAGACATTCAGAAATGGGTTGTATGAAATATAAAACAATGCATTCCATTTAAGGAACACTGAATGGTGAAATGGGTCGGTTCATGTGGGCCGAATCCAGTGCATCAATTAAATTAAAGCCTCCTTTCTCTGAAGACTGTGAGAGTACTAACTCGGGATAAAATATTAGGAATTTTATTACAATACCTTGTCTGACTGTCACTCACTAAGCAACATTATACGTCTCATTATAATTATCCTGACATAACTTCCTTTCTTCTCCCTCACCTCTTCCCCACACATGATTAGCTAAAAGAAATCTTTGGGGAAGACATTTAATTTTTTTGAATTCACTTATCATGCGAAATGAAATGAATTTGAGCAAGCTCAATTCAATCTCTAGTGGATACAAGTCCATAGCGCAAAACTAGCTATATTTCTGCACTAATTGGCACTAAATTGGCAGTCTTACTCAGAGAAGCCATAAGATAACTGGTGTGGGAGATGTAACTGGATCACAGTATTTGGAAATACAATGCTCGAATTGCAGATATCCACATGTGACTCTCAAACGTACGACTGTTTATGAACTCATCACCTTCTGCAGTGTTTCGGGGGCTGTGCAGAGCTCCCCACTCCTGTTTTAAGCCTGGCAGCAAATTTTTAAATCTGCAAAACAGAAAAGCCAGCTTGTGTGAAGTGGGAGATGGAACTTTAATTCATTGAAGTGGACTCCACTTGTACTAAACCAGGGACATGGGAATGGCCTTGTCCTCAGATCAAACTATCCAGCATCAGTTCCCCAACAGAGTACGGGGGAGGCTCTCGTTATTTTATTGATATTTTCTCATTAATTGATACCTATCAGCCCTCGTTACACTCTGGTTCTGGTATTTTACTGATGGTAGTGCTCAGATCGGTGTCTATCTGAGTAGAGTTAAGGAACAAGGGTAAAAAATTCGGTATCGACCATTTTGGGGCGCTTACTTTAGCGCCCGCCGGACTGCGAAATTCAGTTTTAGCTAAATCAAGCACTCCAGTTCCTTGTTAGAGTGCTAACCAGGAATATCGGAGCGGTGCGTTCTGCAGCGCTACGCACTGGGCCACGTAGTACTGCCGCATGGAAGGGCTCTTCCCCTCATTAAAGGGGAGGACCCAAACCCACAACTCTGCGGGGCCCTACCTGGACCACCGGGGAGCGGGGAGCCGTGCCAGCAGCCCAGCACACACGAGGAGTGCCGGGCTGCCAGATCGCAGCACGGACCCCGTGTTCAAAGACGCAACGGGCCGCGACAAGTAAGTCGACCGATTTTATTTTCCCCGCCCACCACCTCCCCTAATTAGCGCCCCGCGAGCCTCCTGCCGCGCCATTCCCACCCCCTGAATCAGTCGCTATCATCGCCCGGCACAGATTCAGGGGTTGCAGGCCAATTTTGCAGGCGGGGTGAAAACAGGGCGCTGTGCACGGTGATGACGTTGTCATCGCCTACGCAGCAGAGCGGGGCGCTACCGGTTACCGCCGCCGCTAAACTCTGCTGAATTTAGCGGGAGTCGTTAGCAGCGCCGTGCCTCGGCGAAAAGTCGTTTGCCCCCCGGGAGTGCTAACAAGAGGTGCAAATGCACTGAATTTCTAACCCAAGAGATTTGGCACCAAATTGGAAGCACATTTTTGACGACTGATAACTGGGATAAAGAATGAGATTTGTTGCTGAATTGAAAGACATTTGCAGTAGTAATAGAGCTGTGTTACTGGGAACTTTAGCAATCCTAAGGTAATCTGGGGTAAGAGAAATGTTTATGGTCAAAATGGGAAGGGGTTTCTAGAATGAATACAGGACTGTTTCCTTAATCAGCATGTCGCATGCCCAACAAGGAAAGATGTAGTGCTAGATCTGATTCTGGGTAACAGGACAGGGCAGGTAAATGACCTGAAGGAAGGAGAACACTTGGAAATTAGTGACCAAATCCTACTCAGGTTCATATTCCTAGACTAGGAAAGGTTTTGAGAGGGTAACTCATGAAAAAATTGTCCCTACAGGTGCCAGAATTGTCCTCAGACTAGGGCAGGAGAAAAAGAACAGCCAGGGCTCCCACTTCTGATCTGTGACCCTCTACTGAAAGTTTGCAATCCTCAATGTCCGTTCAGGACTGGATCAGGCTGGGTTATCCAGGTTGAATAGCCTGCAGACACTCACTGTCTAGGGTCCCACCTGAAGAATTGCCACGTAGGTGAGGCACTGGAGGGCTGGTGTCCTTAGAGCTGTAACCCAACAAGAGACAGTGGGTCAGAAACTGCTGGAAAATTAATAAATGAAGCTCGCAATTATTATTTTGTAAAAAAATCCAGCAATTTACAGCGAAGAAGTGAAACCCCACGAATTCCGATTCTCCACAAATCGCTGGACGATTTGCCATTAGCCTCGACAAAACCGAAAAATTGCAACCTCGCTGTGAGACTCCCCATTGAAGTTCATCGCACATCATGAAATTGCAGGATTTACGCCGTTAGTACAAATTAATCTTGCCGCAGCCATTTAGAGCTGGTAATTTATGTCGTAAGGACCCTATTAATGACACGATTTATGGTCCTGACATGCTCAATCTTGGAGGCTCAGAAAGGGAAAAGTGAAGCTGTGGAGTCTCACTCTTGTAGATAGTAAGTTGTTCCTAGAGTTTAAAAAAAAAACTTTTTATCTGTCGTGGGAGTATTTTTGTGCCAGTTTTGCCATCCACACTCCTGCTAGTGTCGGAAGGCAATAATTTTTTACGATGCCATGCTGTTTCGACACAGATGCAAATTACATAGATTTATTTCAGAAAATAACATTTTGGGATACAGTACATGAATAATTTGAGACATGACATAGTAAGTGCAGCATGCTTGGGAGGAACAGGTGACTCTGGACCAATGGTTGCCAAAGCTCTCCACCACTGGGGTTTTCCTCGTGTCATGTCTGGGTCTGTTGTAGACTCATTGATTGATTGCTGTGATTAGTCAACAACTCCATTATCGTTGTATCATGTGACTACCAGGATGGTAGAAGGCAAACTGATGGATCTTGGTCTTTCTTCGTTGAGCAATGCCTATGTTCTTATGAAAGCAGTTCCAGTACTTCGGATCATGCTGGTTCAATATTTCATGGCTTAAGAATTTGTTCATTTCTCATACCTACCCTGTCATTCGCTCAATAACTTCGCAAGGACCAATACAACAATTCCCAAACACAACTGGGTTACAATGTCTTCTGCTTGTTCTTGTTAATTTTTTTCTTACAAACATACGAAATTGACGAACTGGTCCATCAAACCTGTCCCACACCATGGTGACCAGAGCATCATGACTAGACACTTTCTCCCTCTCCCCCTCCATTCCCCCCCCCGCGCCCCCCTTTCCACCCGCAGCCATGTAATCTCCTGGGAGAGGCAAAAAAAAGAGAAAAAAAACCAGGGCCAATAAAGGAAAAAAATACACTGGAAAATCCCTCTCCGACCCCCTTTGGTAATCGAAACCAGTCCAGGAGATCACACGGACCAAGTATTATCTATAAAGACACTTACCTTCTATATGATGCGATCTCTGCCCCAATCAAGAACTCGACCCTCTTGAAGGCAAACAGAGAGTCAGCACCCAGCACACCAGCCGGCAACGTATTCCAGAGGATCACAATTCTCTTGGAAAAGAAGAACCGCCTAACATCCAGTCTATTCCTACTCTCACAGTTTAAACCTGTCTCCCCAGGTCCTCCACAATCTGTTAAACTGGAATAATCTATCAATATTCAAGCTATCCAGCACTTTAATTAATTTGAAGACCTCTGTCAGGTCACCTCTAAGTCTACGCTGCACTAAAGTAAATAGACCAAGGTCCTCGAGCCTATCTGAGTAGCTGAGGTTCTTTAAGCTAGGAATCATTCTTTTAGCTCTCCTCTGGACCTTTTTCAATGCCACAATATTACCCACCCTTGTGCAACACTTTCCATAAACCATCACAGATGTATTTTGCAATCAATTATACCAATAATATTTTTATCAACATATCTGCATTAGACACAAAATTCATTATTGGGGGAGCGTCACTTTCCAAGTATACACTGATGGCTCAGTCGCTTTTGAAGTATTGGCACTGAAGGTAATGATGTGCGGTAACCTCACAGGAAGCCCAGAGGGTCTCCTGCTGAATAGGAACAGAGTTTTAGGAAACATGTTCTGCAGCTTTCACGGTCTTCATTTCAGCTCCAGGCAAACGCAGCGTGATTATCATGTTTACAAAAATAAATTGCCCCAATATATGAAAGTATGCTAACAAGTGACGCTGATTTAATATTAACGCATTAATAATTGAACATGGATTACAGCTAATTGATATTAAATCTGTACAACCAGTGTTCATTTAAGAAACATCAGTTTCCAAAACAATCTTTTGTGATATAAAATATTTACAGTGTCACATTTGATCTGTACTGTAACTGCACTTAAAAAGTGCATTAATTATTTAGTATTAAAGTTATTTTTAAAAATGCCTGAATGCAATGTGTATTCCTAAGCATTGACCTCCCTTCATGATATACTGACGCATATTGGAGTTTGATGAGCAAAGCATTGTTTCTGTATTTCTCAAAGTGCTGTGCTAAAAACCAATATTTGCCACCGGTTGCTATCATCAAGATATGCTGTAGCTTAGTTTCTGTGAAGTATACACTATCTAGAATATTTTCTCCACAAAAGTGTTTCAAAGCTTTCTGCGTGCCTATGTTACAGCAGCAGAGTCAGTTCCTGAATGGTTAACGGAGAGCAATGATGCAGCTGAGAGTGAGCAGAGTGTGGACTAATTAGGCCACGAGAGAGCCAGCCAGGTCCAGAGTACTCCCCCTACATACAAATGAGCAAATTCAAAATCAAAGGGTAAGTTGGAATTTATAAGGCAGGATGTGTTGTGATAACATACTCTACAATTGGCCGTCAATGTTGTTCAGACTGAAACTCATCGAGATACCTTGTGAAATTCTGGTCTGGTTAGTTTTGATTTTCACCCCATTATATTGAAACTAAACCGTGGAGAAATACTGGCACTCTGCATCTTATTGGGAGAAGTGTGAGACGCGATAAATTGGTGTTGCTGGGCCCCAAACATTTCACAGAGAGTAGAGTCGGAATTTTGCCGGCGATCAGAGGGCAGGATTGGAGGAGGGTCAGAAGTTAAATTCGCAATGATTGACGGCGGGTTCCGAGCCCGCCGTGATCCCGCCTCCACGCCTCTTTCCCGAGTGTCGGGTCTCCGATTTGCAAACGGACCCGACACCAAGTGGCGGGAAAGGGATTAAAGGCACTTAACTGCCTTTAAAGCTATTTTTACAGGGCTTTTAGATTTTGCAGCTTCTGGGTCGGGTTTCACGACGTTCCGACAACACGCCAGGTAAGTGTGGCGTGAACACCAGCAAGCTGGAGACTTCACAGCTGCAACTGCAGTGTAAAAGCTGCACTCTCAAATCTTGTCATTTAGAAATCTGTGAGGTTGGTGATTGAATAATTTGGGGGGCATATTCTGTGTTTAGGCTGCAAGTATGTGTTGTGCACAATAGATTCACTGTAACCTGTATTGCTCGATTTTAAAGGCACACTTACCCTAAACTGTGCCACCTCAAATTGTCAGCACACATATGGCAACGATGCCAAACCTTCGTTCTACATCAATTTATTACAATATTGGCAAAGAGCAGAAACTTTACAAATAAATCTATCATAACACCCAAGTGAGAACTCTTGTGATTATTAACGTGACATCTTCCTCTTACGCATGCTTCTACGTTGTGAGACCCCTGTGGCTTCAGCATATGTGGAGGCAGCCTGCTCACTTCCCTGCTGCTCCTGCTTAGATGCCTTTGGCGGCCGTCCTCTGGTTTTGGGAGCCTTGGAGGGCCCCGCCAAAGTCTGCTCTTCCTGCGGCTGTGCAGGGGCAGACTTGGCCATCTCTGTTGGCTCAGGCAGATGGGGCTCTGACCGAGGGCTCGGCAGTGGCAAGGGAGTGTGAGCACTTGGAGAGGAGCCCCTACTTCTTTGTGCTCGAACACCACCGTCCCTCTCATGGGTCGCCCGCACTTCACTGCTAGCAAGTTGCTGGAGAGCATCTTGCTGCACATCGGTGGGGCCAGGTGGACCCGTCTCTGTACTGACAGTCCTCATAACCGGGACGTCCATGTACCTCTGGTTCCTCTCCACGATAGATGGCTTTCTATCCTCCATAGCTGCCCATCTATCTAGAAGAGCCACCATGTTGGCTTGTGTCTGGCGAGTTAGGTCCTCCATGGAGTTTGCCATCCTTTCCATGGCAGCACCTAGATTGTCCATAGCGTTCACCACGGCATTGCTAATGTTTAAGATGGACTCCTCCATTCTCTGCACACTCGCAGTTACCGTAGAAGCAAACCACTCAGAGCCTCCTGCACTTGTTCCTGAAGCTTCAGCACCGCTCTCTTTTTAGATGGCCCCAGAGGCTCAGCGTTTACATGCAGCTGAGCAGAGCTAGGATCGTCCTGCATCCTCTGACGAGGACTCTTCACTGCTGTACCTGCCTCCAACATCTGCTCCTGCTCACTTGTGAGCTGTGATACACCAGGTGACAACACTACTCTAACTCGCAAAAAACCCACCGAGGTGTGCATCTCTGCACTGGTGCTGGGTGCGCTGAATGCTGGTGACGCTGCTCCCTCAGAGGCTGGTGGCTCCTCTGAGGAGTGCTCCTGCTCTTCCTCCTGGACAGTGGGGAGTGGGGCTTTCGATGGTCCTGTGGGGGAGTAAATGCATCAGTTATACAAGTGAAATGTATGTTGCAGACACATCCCATTGTGCAGATGCTTAGCATTCAATCTCTATGAACATCATATTCCATATTAGTCACTCATGAATGCTAAATCAGAGGGTTGGAAATCAATTCTGTCACCCGCTTGCTCTTCTACGCCCGTCTCTCCATCCCCCACTTCCAGCTCCTCAGCATCTCCGACGAGCTCCAGGGCTGCCACCTCAGCGCTCATTAGGTGTACCAGGGATAAGAACATAAGAAATAGGAGCAGGAGTAGGCCATTCGGTCCTTCAAGCCTGCTCCGCCATTCAATGAGATCATGGCTGATCTGCCTCAATTCCATTCACCGGCCTTATCGCCATATCCATTGATGTCCTTACGAGTCAGAAATCTATCGACTTCTGTTTTGAATATACCCAATGACTGAGCCTCCACAGCCCTCTGGGGTAGAGAATTCCAAAGATTCACCACCCTCTGTGTGAAGAAATTTCTTTTCATCTCAGTCCTGAATGGCCTACCCTTTATCCTGAGGCTGTGGCCCCTGGTTCTAGACTCCCCAGCCAAGGGAAACATTCTCCCAGCATCTACCCTATCAAGCCCTGTAATAATTTTGTATGCTTCAATGAGATCCCCTCTCATTCTTCTGAATTCAAGAGAATACAGGCCTAGTTTACTCAATCTCTTCTCATACGACAGTCCTGCCATCCCAGGAATCAATCTCGTGAACCTTCGTTGCACTCCCTCTATGGCAAGTATATCCTTCCTTAGGTAAGGAGACCAAAATTGTACACAGTACTCCAGGTGTGGTCTCACCAAGGCCCTATATAATTGGAGTAAGACTTCTTTACTCCTGTACTCAAATCCTCTTGTAATGAAGGCCAGCATACCATTTGCCTTCCTAATGGCTTGCTGCACCTGCACATTCACTTTCAGTGACTCGTGTACAAGGACACCCAGGACCCTTTGAGCATCTGCATTCCCCAATCTTTCACCATTTAGGAAATACTCTGCCTTTCTGTTTTTTCTACCAAAGTGGATAACTTCACATTTATCCACATTATAATCCATCTGCCATGTTCTCGCCCACTCACTGAGCCTGTCAAGATCCCCTTGAAGCCTCTTCACATCCTCTTCGCAACTGACACTGCTACCTAGCTTTGTGTCATCAGCAAATTTGGAAATGTTACATTTAGTCCCCTCATCCAAATCATTGATATAGATTGTGAATAGCTGGGGCTCAAGCACCGATCCTTGCGGTACCCCACTAGTCACAGCCTGCCATCCTGAAAAAGACCCGTTTATCCCTACTCTTTGTTTTCTGTCTGTTAACCAATTCTCAATCCATGCTAGTATATTACCCCCAATTCCATGTGCCCTAATTTTGTTCACCAACCTCGTGTGGGACCTTATCAAAGGCCTTCTGAAAATCCAAATACACCACATCTACCGGTTCCCCTTTGTCTACTCCACTAGTTACATCCTCAAAGAACTCCAATAGGTTTGTCAAACAGGACTTCCCTTTCATAAATCCATGTTGACTCTGCCCAATCTTACTATTAGTTTCTAAGTGCCCAGTTATTGCATCCTTTATAATAGATTCCAGCATTTTCCCAACTACTGATGTGAGGCTAACAGGTCTGTAGTTCCCTGTTTTCTCTCTCCCTCCTTTCTTCAATAGCGGGGTTACATTTGCTATCCTCCAATCTGCAGGAATCGTTCCAGAATCTATAGAATTTTGGAAGATGACAACCAATGTGTCCACTATCCCAATGGCCACATCTTTCAAAACCCTAGGATGTAGGTTATCCGGTCCTTGGGATTTATCGACTTTTAGTCCCATTAATTTTGCTAGTACTGTTTTTTTACTAATAATAATTTCTTTAAGCTCCTCATTCTCGCCACACCCTTGGTTTTCTCGTATTTCTGGGAGGTTTTTTGTGTCTTCCTCCGTGAAGACAGAAACAAAGTATTTATTTAATTTCTCTGCCATTTCCTCATTCCCCATTATAAATTCTCCCATCTCTGACTGTAAAGGACCTACATTTACCTTTGCCAGTCTTTTCCTTTTCACATACCTATAGAAGCTTTTACAATCCGTTTTTATATTTTTCGCTAGTTTGTGCTCATATTCCATTTTCCCTTTCTTTATCAATTTCTTGGTCCCCCTTTGCTGGTTTCTAAAAAGATCCCAATCCTTAGGCTGACCGCTTTTTCTGGCAACTTTATAAGCTTCCTCCTTTGACTTAATACTAGCTGTAATTTCTTTTGTTAGCCATGGTTGGATCACTTTTCCTTTTGGGTTTTTATGCCCTTGAGGAATATATGTTTGTTGCAAATTATGCATTATTTCCTTGAATGTTAGCCATTGTATGTCCACCTTCATACTTTTTAGTGTAGTCTCCCAATCTACCATGGCCAACTTGTCCCTCATACCCTTGTAGTTCCCTCTGTTTAGATTGAAGACCTTAGTTTCAGATTGGACTACATCACTCTCAAACTTAATATGAAATTGAATCATATTATGGTCACTTGTCCCTAAAGGCCCCTTTACCACAAGATTATTGATTAGCCCTTTCTCATTACACAGTACCAGATCCAGAATACCCTGTTCCTCCACATACTGATCCAGGAAACCATCTTGCGTGCATTCCAAGAATTCGTCCTCCACACCATTAGTGGTAATTTGATTTGCCCAGTCAATATGTAGATTAAAGTCCCCCATGATTACCGTATTGCCCTTTTACATGCACTTCTAATCTCTTGATTGATACTGTGCCCTACATTACCACTACTGTTTGGTGGCCTATACACAACTCCCACCAATGTTTTCCGCCCTTTGCTGTTTCTTAGCTCCACCCAAACTGATTCCAGTTCTACATCACGATCTGCCAAGCCAATATCTTTTATCTCTACCGTACCTATCTCATCCCTTATTAACAGCGCTACGCCACCTCCTTTTCCTTTTTGTCTGTCCTTCATAAATGTTGAGCACCCTGGAACATTCAGTTCCCAGCTTTGGTTACCCTGCAACCATGTCTCTGTAATGGCAATTACATCATACCCATTTACTTCTATTAGTGCCATTAATTCATCTACCTTGTTGTGAATGCTACATGCATTTAGATAAAGTGCCTTCAACTTTGCCTGTTTAATATTTTTCTGCACTTTGACCCTCTTTACTGTTGGCCTTTGTTTCTGCTCCCTAGTTTTGCTGACTACTTTTCTAACTTGCACTTCCAGCTTTGTTTCTCTCTGTTGTGGGCCCACACTTAGGTTCCCAGCCCCCTGACAAACTAGTTGGTGGGCCTCCTCCTGTCCTCCCCCTCTCCCTTTTATTGTGGGCTCTCTTCTCCTGTAATGAGGGACACAAGTGGAGTTTGAGAGAGATTGATGGAGTGAGTGTAAAGAATGGATGACATAGATGTTTAGAGGGAGACTATGAAGGAGTTAGGTGCACAAACCAAGTTCCCTCCCTGTGCGTTGTTAGTTGTTGGCATTGCATAAGAGTGTGAGTGGTGCGTAGTAAGATGGTGACGTGATTCTGTACAGAGAAAGAGTAGGATGGGTAAGGGTGGAAGGGATGTTAGAGTGAGTTGGGATGTGCAGGGGAAGGTTGCCAATGCAGAGTGATGGGGATGAGAAGAGATGGGAGGCAGATGGAAGGTAAGTATGATGATATACTCACTTATGCTGATCACAACAGATCATTAAATCTCTTGCGACACTGCACCCAGGTGCATATGCAGACCGACCTCGAACTGACCTCCTCAGCAATTTGCAGCCAAGTTGCATTGGTATGTTGAGGAGGCCTCCTCCTTCCGTCTTCATTGAAGAGGAGCTCCTTACGTCCTCTTACTCCCTCCACAAGAGCATGGAGGGAGTCCTCATCGAAGCGGGGAGCAGCCTTAAGTTTTTGCGCTGCCATACCTACAGCAGCCAGCACTTCAGGGAACAAAATGGACATGGCCCCTTTAAATAATCAGTCCAACATCGCTTCATCAGACGCGAGCAGCTGACCCGCACCCAGCAATTGCCTTGGAGAACCCGCACGTCGGCCTTAATGAGGCCACTCAACGTAAAATCTCAACTGCAGGGCGGCAGGAACCGGGAGCAGGTCTAAAACCCGCCGAACAGCGGACCTGCCACCATCCCGCCTTCAGGCGCAAAATCGTGGCCTATGTTTGTTTTGAAATTGCCCATAGTTGTTGCTGCCACCTCAAAGGATTTTACAGCCTAGCAATTGACTGAAAATTGGGGAACTAGCTTCTGATGTGATGATCCGAAGCTGTTGGTAGTTTTCAGTTTTGAAAGACCAGGGGCTCGATTTTGCCAGGCCCGAGGAGGCGGGATTAGAGGCGTGTGAGTTGTTATAATCGCCAAAAATGGCGAGCGGGCCCGATCCCACCTCCATCCCACCTCCGAGCAATTTTCCCAAAAGCGTGTTTTCTGACCCCCTTTCCATCCCGCCTCCAAGAGGCGGGATAGGCCCTTAAGGCCCTTAACAACCACTTAATAGCCTCTATAATCCCATTCTGAGAGGCCTTTCCAATTTTTAGTCATTCCCCCCATCCCTCACGCCTCCTCTGGAACACGCCAGGTAATGCTGGCGGCCTCACAAGTGGATTGCTTACGAACAGCTGCAGCTCCACCAATTCAAAGGAGTTTTCACCAATGATCATTTGCAGGTGGCAGAACTTTGTTGTTTCAGGTCTGGGGGAACTTTTAGCAGGCATACTCAGTGTTGTGGAAGTTTGGAGCCTGACACCCATCTCCAGTGTGACCTCCTGGGAAACCCCTCTCCCCACCTTGACTAAGCGCTTCCTCAACTGAGGCATATACCAGAAGCATGGCGACCATTTAATTCCTTTCCACCTGGACATCAGATTTGGATGAAGACCAGCCGCGGCAGCAGCAGAACCATGAACAACAGCAGCACCAACAGCAGGAGCATCAACAGGAGCGCCAAGCTGCTAGTCACCCACCTGAAGATGCACAGGCCAGAAGTCGCCAGAGCGCGACCATATTGCTGCCCGGGATGTAAGGGACGCACTCATGTTGGTCACATTCGCTAAGCCTGTACAATCAAACACTTTTGCCTCACACATTCTTACCAGAGCATCGACAATGGACAAGAACCTGTGGATTCCTATCACTCTGACCACCATACTGACAATTGCAAGTCGCTCTAAGCCCTCAATGTGGAAGTCCCATTTGTGAAATGACACAGGCCACAACTTCAACAGTTTGCCATCAGAATTTTTTATCACAACAAGCAACTGGTGGCATTTCAAAAATAAACACAACATAACACCCAAGTGACTACCCTTGTGACTACTTGTGCATTATCTTCCTCTTACGCGTGCTCCTACGTGGTGCTTCCCCGTGGCTTCAGCAGATGTGGAGGCCCCTTGCTCACTTTCTTGCTGCTCCTGTCTCGACACCTTTGGCGGCCGTCCTCTGGGGTTGCGAACCTGTGAGGGCTCGGCAACAGTCTGCTGCTCCTGCGGCTGTGCAGGGGATGAGACGCCCATCTCAGTTGCGTGAGAACTCTGGTGGGGCTCTGACCGAGGGCTTTGCAGTGGCATGGTCGTTTGAGCACTTGGAGAGGAGCCCCCACTTCCTTGTTGTCTGCCACCAACATCCCTCTCATGGGTCAGCCCCACTTCAGAGCTAGCAAGTGGCTTGACAGCACCTTGCTGCACTTCAGGGGGGCCATGAGGACCCGTTTCTGCACTGGAAGTCCTACTCCAGAGGACTTCCATGAAGGTCTGGTTTCTATGCTCAGTAGCTGACCATCGGTCCTCAAGAGATGCCAGTCTATTCTGAACAATGACCATGTTTTCTACACTCTGGCGACTTAGCTCCTCCATGGCCGTAGCCATCCTCTCCTCTACTGTAGCCGTCCTTTCCACGGAGGTTGCCATCCTTTCCGTGGTGATGCGTTCATGCGCCAATGGCTCCACAAAGGCTTTGCTCATGTTCGCGATGGACTCCTCCATTCGCTCGACACTCACAGCGACCCTGGAGACAAAACCTGCCAGAGACTCCTGCACCTGTTCCTGGAGTTCCAGCACCGCTCTCGTTCTGGATGGACCTGGAGGCACAGGGTCGACATGCAGCTGAGCCGAGCTGGAAGAGTCCTGTGCCCTCCGACGAGGACTCTCCACTGCTGTCCCTGTCTCCACCATCTGCTGATGCTCACTTGTGAGCTGTGATACACCAGGTGCCAACACTACTCTATCTTGCGAAGGTCCCACCGAGGTGTGAGTGTATGCGCTGGTGCTGGGTGCGCTGAATTCTGCTGAGGCTGCGCCCTCAGAGGTTGCAGCTTCCTCTGAGGAGTCTGGAAGCTCAGGCTGTTCCTCCTGGACAGTGGGGACGGGGGCTTTCGATGGTCCTGTGGGGGAGTAAAGGAAAGAGTTAGAGATGTGAGGTCAAGGTTGCATGAACATTGAATAGTGCAGATGATCATAAGTTAATCTGTTAGAGCATCAAATTCATTATCAGTGACTCATGCAATGTCAATGAGAGAGATGCCAAACTATTCTGTCACCAGCTTGCTGCGATGTGCCCATCTGTCCGTTCCCCACTTGGGAATCCTCCTCGATCCCAGCAATTTCCAGGGCCGCCTCCTCCCAGGTGGTGAGCTGGGCTACTGAGGGTGGCCCTCCTCCTGTCATGGCTCTTTCTCTTTTATTGTGGGCTCTCTTTTCCTGCAATGAGGGACACAAGTGGAGTTTGAGTGAGAATGAAGGAGTGAGTGTAGATAATCCATAGCATAGATGCTTAGAAGGAGACAAAGGACCATCCCTGTGTGTTGAAAGTTGTTGTTGTCATGGCATCACAGTGATAGGGAGTGTGAGGGCTGCATGGTTGATTAGTTAAGTGAATGTGACCATCGAGAGAGAGGGAATGGGTAAGGGTGCAGGCATGTAAGTGTCAAGTGGCATGTGGAGGAAGTGGTTGGCAAAGCAGAGTGCTGGTGAGGAGAGGCGATGGGGATCAGATTGAGGGTGATGGGAAAGTCATACTCACTTTTCCTGTGCGGAGAAGATCATGAAACCTCTTCCTGCATTGCAGCCAGGTTCTGCGGCTCAGCGAAATGGAGTTGACCTCCTGGGCCACTTGCAGCCACACAGCTTTTGTCTGCTGGGGTGGCTTTTTTCCCTCTGAGGAAGGGAACAGCACCTCCTTATTACATCTGGCTCCGTGCACCAGAGCTTGGAGGGAGGGCTCATCAAACCGAGGTGCACAGTTTTGCTTGATCGTGGACATTGTCGGGAAATCAACACCTTCATACAATTTGCAGAGCCTTTGCAGACTCCAGAGAAAGCAAGGCTGCTTGCAGGTCTTAAATCCAGCAGCATTGATGACGTCGTCGGAGGCGACTTTCTGTATGAAAAGACTCATTGAGACAGGGGTTCCCACACGCAGGAAATCAATTGCCCAATTAGGGGAAAATCCCACTTTTTCAGCACTTCACTTAGGAGTCGGGGTCCTGACACGATTTCCACCTGACACGCCCCAGCCCGCCCACACTGACAAAATCCAGCCTCAGTTGTCTTATGTAAGAATTTTGAGCCCACGGCATTAATTTTCTTAACTTTATAAAGAGATTTTTTTCCTTTATTTAAACTATTATAGAGTTTCTGTTTCTAATTCAGTTTAATTGGTTTGGTGATACACAGTTCACTGAACAAATGGACTGGTAGAATCTTTTGATAGAGTACAAAATGGACCTCAAATTTCAACACTAATTTACCCCAGTTTTCCTTGGAGAGGCAATAAGGATAGGGTGGGAAAAATGGAAGAGTAAGACTGTTTTAGTGAGGAATAAAAAACAGCAAATGTTGGAAAATACTCAGCAGGTCAGGCTGTGGGGAGAGAAACAGTTAACATTTCAGGTCGATGACCTTTCGTCAGAACTGAGTTCTCTTTTTATTTCAGATTTCCATCATCCACAGTATTTTGCTTCTGTTTCAGTGAGGAGAATATCCGATAGAGATTTGGTAGAGTTTTGCACACTCAACAATTCCCCGTTGCTATGCACTCTTCAGACCACAAAGCCTCACTGTGTTTATACTGTTCTGTTATTGTCTCTCTCTAGCACTGCATTGTAAGAAAAGATTAAAAACACTTTGTATGAATATTGCAGGATACTTGCATATGTCACAAGAAACAGCTCAGAGGATTGTTTATTAAATTCAGCAAGTGGGAAGGTTGATCTGTGGAAAATTGCCACCTGCAGCATGTGAATGGTAATGATAAGTGTTTGAAATCTTTTAAACTCAGCTGTCATCTGCTATTTAAAGCCATATCATCATTTGTGCAATTTGGATAGTACCCTCATGTTTTAATTGCCCATTTCCAGTGAGGCTATAATAACCTTCTTTATAATTGAAAAACCCTTAGTTGAAGGGCCAATAGTACAAAAGCTCACCTAGATTGAAAAGTGCAAAAGAGGAGGAATGCTTAGGTGATGCCAAGTTTGAATTTAAAAAGCTCGCAGAATACAGGAGGAAGGGAAGACTGGTGGTAAGGAGTTATGCAGTTGTTAGATCCAGGGAAAGAGTGGGAGAGGCTGATTTCAAAACGGGGAGGAGGACGAAGTGTGTTTAAAAAAAAAGACTTGCATTTATATAGCGCCTGTCATGACCTCAGGATGTCCCAAAGCGCTTTACAGCCAATGAACTACTTTTTTTGGAGTGTAGTCGCTGTTGTAATGTAGGAAACACGGCAGCCAGTTTGTGCACAGCAAGCTCCCACAAACAGCAATGTGATAATGACCAGATAATCTGGTTTTTTTAGTGATGTTGATTGAGGGATTAATATTGGCCAGGACACCGGGGATAACTCCCCTGCTGTTCTTTGAAATAGTGCCATGAGATCTTTTATGTCCACCTGAGAGAGCAGACAGGGCCTCGGTTTAACGTTTCATCCGAAAGACGGCACCTCCGACAGTGCAGCATTGCCTCAGTACTGCACTGGAATGTCAGCCTAGATTTTTGTGCTCAAGTCTCTGGAGTGGGACTTGAACCCACAGCCTTCTGACTCGAGGCAAGAATGCTACGACCTGAGCTACGAACCTGCAGGATGGAGTACTTGTAGCTTAAGAGCAGTGCAGGAGAATATCCACAAGAGCACTGACTACAGTTTTCATTAAATATGGAGAGAGAGGTTGGAGGTGAGAGAGGCATTGTTCATCAGACAATATGCTTTTTCTTGCATACTGTCCAGGGTATATGAGAGAGGTGTCGGAGTGCATTTATATAGTGCATTTAACGTAGTAAAACATACGCTTTGCAGGAGTGTAATCAGACAAAAATTGATACCAAGCCAAAGAAGGAGACATTAGAACAGGTAACCAAAAGCTCGTCCAAAGAGGTAGGTTTTAAGGAGAGTCTTAAAGGAGGTGAGGTGATTAATGCTGCAAGCTTAGTGTCAGTAAGTACAAGTGATTTTGGCTTTGTGCTGATGCTAAACTGGCAATGTAAATCTGCAGCTGGAGCCTGATATGACTCTGTTCGTGAATCAGAGTGAGACTCCCTGGATAGAGGATAGCATCTCACTGCTTTGGTATGACCCTACATGGAGTGTCAATCTAGTGCCATGTCAAACCTGGTTTACAAAGTGCTCAGTGACTCCCTGTGCACTTTACAAGCCTACCTAACCTCAGTTGAAATGTTTAGAGAGTGGGAAATCTCTCCTCCCCAATTTTGATACTTTAAAGTTTCCAGGCATGCGCAGAGCTTTCTCCTGGGCTGGAGCAGTTCTACAGTGCTCGGTGGCGGGATCCAAACTTCAAAGACCAGTCTCAGCCCAGAGCTGGAGTGTGAATGCCCCCTCCTAGATATGGCAACAAGCCTTTGATGGAGAGTTAAGAGCTGTCGAGCAGAAAAAAAGTGTTTGACGCTTTCATTGCTAATCATGTAGCCCTGTCTGTCTACAGCAAATCTGATTATAAAAACAGTCTGGGCATTCCAGTTCAGAGCTAAGCCGCCTCTAAAATGCTGGCTTTGTAATCTGATGTCATGTGACAGATTCATTCCGTACTGGCTGTTTTTACCCTATCCTTGTCATTTACCGTGATCCAGACAGGTTAATGGTAGCTCTAATCATACTCCACATATCCTTGCGCCCACTTTACTATGACATTCTCATGTAGCAATGCACGCATTGAACTGAATATCTTGGTTTAGCCTAGAATGAAAGTTTAATTTCTGTTTAACGTTAAAAACAATTCACATTATATAATCTTTAGATCACTAACTGTCTTTATTCTGCATAAATAAGAAAGATGCCAACTCGAAAACATAGACCTATGACACAGAGTTACACTGAAGGTGCAGTGGAGTATGGGCAGCAATATCCAACATTCCATCATTTACATAGTGGAAGATTATGGCAATTTTTGTGGGAGTTTCCCCAAATTTCTTATGCCCATTTTCTTAACACTCCGAACTTTGGCGCACTTCCAGCGTTACTCTGGATAGCGGTCATCAGCAGAACCATGATCGATAGCCCCTTCCATTACCCAGGACCGCTGAAGCAATCTGTAGTGGTACTAGTGCCATGTCAACTGAGATTAGCCAACTCAACTCGGATCAGGGATTGAAACAGACTGCTACAGCAGAGCTCTGGTGATTCTCTGGAGACGCAGGTAGCTGTCAGACTGCACACCCTGCCTTTGTTACATTTGTTGTCTTTTCAGCTTTTCCTTTCCTCAAATTCGGAGCAGAATCTCATTCCAAATTCATCATTTAACTGTAATCTATCAGGTTGTATGCTCCCAGCCCCTTGCCTTTCTCAATTGAAAAGAGCAACTGGGACTGAAAGGCAACACCCCACAGCCCATGTGCTTTTTAAATGCACTTGTCATTAACGCAGACGTAAACACATAATCACGATGGATTGGTGAGCTTGGGAATTGAATGCATTGAATTGAGTGGTGCAGATACCTACTGCTCTGTAGACCATGAGCTTGGTGCCGGGTTTGAGGTCCTGGTCTTCAAACACTCTCTTCCTCAGGCGACCGAAGGCTGCACTGGCACACTGAAGGCGGTGTTGGACTTCGTCATCGATGTCTGCCCTTGTTGACAGTAGGCTCCCGAGGTATGGAAAGTGGTCCACGTTGTCCAAGGCCTTGTCATGGATTTTGATAATCGGGGGGCAGTACTGTGTGCCTCAGAGACATGGACCATGTACAGCAGGCACCTCAAAGCACTGGAGAGGTACCACCAACGCTGCCTCTGCAAGATCCTGCAAATCCATTGGCAGGATAGGCGCACCAACGTCAGTGTTCTCACTCAGCCCAACATCCCCAGCATCGAAGCTTTGACCACGCTCGATCAGCTCTGATGGACGGGTCCATCGTCCGCATGCCCAATACGAGACTCCCAAAACAAGCGCTCTACTCGGAGCTCCGACACGGCAAGAGAGCCCCAGGTGGGCAGAGGAAACGCTTCAAGGACACCCTCAAAGCCTCCTTGAAAAAGTGCAACATCCCCACCGACACCTGGGAATCCCTGGCCCAAGACCGTACAAAGTGGAGGAGAAGCATCCGGGAAGGCGCCGAATACCTCGAGTCTCTTCACCGGGAGCAAGCAGAAGCCAAGCACAAGGAGCTCACGTCAACCCAAGCGGTATCTAACATCACCCTTAGATTACATAGAACCAATTCATTCAGCGGTGTTCAGGCTCCTGGTGCTTTGGTCTCCCTCCCACCCCTCACCCCATGCTTAAACTTTGCAACAAGTTTCAGAATACCAGAGGCAACAAATAAACGTTGTGGTGATGGCTTTTATCTTCTGGCTGAAGACCTTCCTCGGTGTTGGGAAGGACCACATGGGCCAGCGATCGATGGGGTGAATAGTCAGCCTCTGTGGCCAGTAGGAATGGCAGTCGCAACCCTGTAATGTAAATGGGGCAGAAGATGGAGTAACGCCAAGAGACTCGGAATATTTTTTGAATAGCGTTTAGATTTTTGGGGCACTGTAAACGAGAATTATTATTATGTGTGTGTTTATCCTTTTTGAACGAAAAGGGTTTTGTAATTAGGGTGTGAATGCCTGCCAGCTGTCTATAGTTTTGAACCTAGCGTTAGAAGGCCTGCTTTTAATAATCTCACTGCTTGTTGCTAGCTAACTATTGTGTTGCTGTTCATTATCTTATTACTGGAGCTAAAAACTTAAAGCACAAAATGCAAGACTGCCTAGTAACATGGTTATGACCTATCACTGATCTTCCTAAAAATGTAACCTATTAGATATAGAGAATAGCTATTTGGTTCTTAAAGTAAATTACCATCATAATGTGTTTCCAGTTTCTGGAGGGCCTTATTTACTGGAAAGTTTTTGTAAAATGTCTAGTTTCCTATTACCCTGACAGATGCGAAGGCCTTAATAATTTAAGGAGCTGTCAAATGTTCGACCGTGGAGCTTTGTTTCTGCCTTGCTCTGCAGCATTCAATGATTGACAAGGTACAATGTCTGGGACTCTGATTACCTGATGCTTCCTTGATTTCCCTCATGCTGAAGCCCACTGAGACCAAATTCTGGAATAGACATGATGATAATGCACAAACGTAGTTTGTTACGAGGAAGTGACAGGGATCTCAATACGTGTGCGTATAAAACCTCCATGTTGCTATTTTTTCCCCCCCTAAAAACCACACGTAGAAAAGGTTTGGGCCCATGGGGATTTGAAGGTAAAATTGAGAGAAAATTGGTGAGATAACAAAAACAGGGTGAGGCGAAAACTGATATATTTTTAATGATGGGTTACGGCTGCTAATGAAGTCCCTCAGGAATCCACCCTTGGACCTTAGATCATCTGCCTTCTTCATTAGCAACCAGAATGAGATGGACATCAGCAGACTTTCTGAGTTTGCTGCTGGTAGAGAATCATGTGGGATGGCAAGTTGTCTGAGGAAGGGAAAGGTTATCCAAAAGGATTTGCAGAGGCTTAGCACCTGGGCTCATGAGTGATAAATGGAACTCAGTGCAGACAAATGGAAAGCAATGTGTACTGGTGACAACAACATTAATTAGAACTCACAGTTAGGAGCATAACCTTGAAAGTAGGACAGGAAAAGGAAGGCAGAGTTTGGGGCATTAATTAAGACTGTCTTCACAGTTTCAGATACTGTAGCAGTTACTAAATATTAAGGCACAGAGCCAGGTTAGTGTTAACCCTATAAGGCAATAGTCAGAATGCACCTATAACACTGTTCCTTGTTCTGATCCCCATATTTCCAGAAGGCAATTTTTCATTTTGCAGAGATCAGTGACCAGGATATGACCTGGATGTAGATCATTGTATTTTCTTGCGCATCACCCCTCCCTTTGACCTACCATTGGCAATCATACCTTCAACTGCCTAGACCCCAAGGTCTGGAATTCTCTCCCAAAACCTTTCCACCTCCCTCTCCTCCTTAAAACCCACCTACTATAGGAAGATAGGAACATAGTAGGCTATTCAACCCCTTGATCATGTTCCACCATTCAATTAGATCATGGCTGATCTGTACCTCCACTCCATTTATCCACCTATACTCTGTATCCCTTGATACCCTTACCCTTCCCCGATTTCAGTTGAGAGAAAGTGAGGTCAGAGATGGGGTCATAGTTGAAGAGGATGGTGCGGCTCAGGTTGAGCTTCTTAAGGAGGGGAGTTTGATGACAGAAGTTCTGTAAGGTGATGACAACAATGCCAGGAGAGGTAGCAGGTGACGATGTTAGTGACCATGGGGCTGAGGAGAGGTAGTTAATTAATTAGAAGCTGGGGAGAGGATGAGGGAGTCAAAACACAGGACCAGGAATAGGCCATTCAGCCCCTCAAGCCTGTTTCACCATTCAGTTCGATCATAACTGATCTGTACTTCAACATTTACCTGCCTATTCTCCGTATCAACTGATACCCTTACGTAAAAAATATCTATCAATCTCAGTCTTGAAAATTTCAATTGTGTCAGCATCCACAGTGTTTTAGGGGAGAGTTTTATATAATTTAACTACCTTTTATATGAAAAAGTGCTTTCTGATTTCACTCCTAAATGCCCCAGCTTTAATTCTAAAATCAGGCCCCCTTGTTCTGGATTCTCGCATCAGAAGAATTAGTTTCTCTGTATCTACCCTATCGAATCCCTTTATCATTTTAAAGACCTTGATTAGATCACCCCTCAACCTTCTAAAGTCAAGGGAATACAAACCAAGTTTATGCAACCTGTCCTCATAATTTAACCCTTTAAGCCCTGGTAACATTCAGGTGAATCTATGCTGTATCCTTCAGGGCCAGTATATCCTTCCTGAGATTCGGTGCCCAAGACTGGGTGCACATGGGGTCTGACCAAGGCTGTATATAACTGAAGCATAACTTCATCCTCTTTTGTATTCTGGCCCCCTTGAGATAGAGGCCAGCATTCCATTAGCTCTTTTGATCACTTTTTTGTACCTGTGCACTAGCTTTTAGTGATTTGTGTCCATGGACACACAAATCTCTTTGCTTCTCCACAGCTCCTAGTCTCTCACCAGTAAGAAAATATTCTGATCTGTCTTTCTCGGATTTGAAGTGGATGACCTCACACTTGCCCATATTGAACCCCATCTGCCATCGTTTTGCCTGCTGACTTCATCTGTCTGTGCCACTTTGCAACTTCCTGCTCTCAGTTACACAACTTACTATATCTCCGAGCATAATGTCATCTACAAACTTGGATATACAACTCTCTATACAAATCACCTCACTTAATCTCTCTTTCTATGGCTCAGCACCCTTAAACCTCTGCGAAGCTCTTTGAGGCACTTTTCTATGTTATAGGCACAATTTAAGTGGAAGTTGATGCTGCGGTGGTGCAAAAAGACTGAAGGGAACCCGGGACGAACGCATAATGGAGCCAGATGTGCTGAGTGATACGGGGTAATTTTGACTTTCATCCCTAGTTTAAAATGCGCAATATCAGCTCGGCCACCTGTTAGACACCTCTCCCGATTTTCATTTCTATTGACTTCAGTGGAAACAAAAATCAGGTGTTTAACAGGTGACTGAACTGATATCGTGCATTTCACACTAGCGTCCAAAGTAAAAATTACCCCCATAGCCTGTGGATCTTTGCCTGTGATTTGACACAGACTGCACAATGTCATACAAAAGCAAAATACTGCGGATGCTGGAAATCTGAACTAAAAACAGAAAATGCTGGAAATACTCAGCAAGTCAGGCAGCATCTGTGGAGAGAGAAACAGAGTTAACGAAGGGTCATCGACCTGAAACGTTAACTCTGTTTCTCTCTCCACAGATGCTGCCTGACCTGCTGAGTATTTCCAGCATTTTCTGTTTTTACTGCACAATGTCATGATGGAAAGATGCTCAGCAAAGTCCAAATACTTCCCTGATGGAAAGGATGGAAAACATAATGGCCTGTGAGGAAGTTGCCTGATTTCTCCCCCACATCATCACCACCACCCCCCTGCCCCCGCCCCCAACCATGGTGAGGCAATACTTATAAGAGAAGGAACAAAACATTAAGGAGAAAGGAGTCAACTGGAGCTCTAATTCTTTGAAAAATGGCAAATGAAGGGGAGACATGATTTGAATATACTGAGTATTATAATGGGGCAGTGTGTCTTCAAATAAGGCAATAGATAAAAAGATATCAGAAGATTCTATCCTACTAAATTCAGACATAGAAGTTGGGGGCATTGTCTTCAAGTTAGCAAACAAATAGCTAAAAAAATATAATATTTTCCATCAGAGGATTGATAACTTGTGCAATAAATTCTATGCCTTGTACAATGAAGGTGAAATCCATACTTAAATAAAATACAATAGAGACGGCAGGGCAGGTGATGTGTTGCAGCTGTAGCATGTGGTGGACCCCAGTGTGATCCACGGCGACCACGTCTGCAGTAAGTGTTGGCAGCTCGAGGAACTTTGGCTCAGAGTTGATGAGCTGGAGTCCGAGCTTCGGACTCTGCGGGCTGGATTTTCGCAGCCCCGAGGAGGCAGTTATGGAGGTGGTACTGCCGGGAAAGTTGCAGGAGGCGGGAAGCCGTCCCGCCCCGGGTCCTGTCTCCATTATCCCCATTTTTCGTCCTGAAGTGCAGGCTTCCCGACCTGGGGGAACCCCGCCGGGGTGTAGGAGGTGAGTAGGGGGTCGGAGGGGTCTGAAAGTGCGATGTAGAGGTAAGTGATGGGTGCAAGTGTGGAGTGGTAAGTATGTGAGGTGAGTGTAAAGTGTTAGAAAATGTTAACTTACCTTTGTTTCTACCTACAGCTTTCAGCCGCTGTGGAGCCAGAGTCCCCGACATCTCCATTGTAGAGATCACAGACTGGCTGTTGCATCCTCTGATCCAACAGCAGCTGATTTCTGCAAAGTAGAAAGGTTTGATGAGTCCTGAACACAAGGTCTCATCAAACTATACAGAATGTCAGTGTTTGACAGCTTCACAGAGCTGTCAAATGATGAAATTTCTTCTTTCAAAAGTTCTTGACAGATGACACGTCATACGTTGACATGCTCTGTCACTGACTTCCCCCTAATTGGCCTGCTGAGCCCGCCGGGCGGGCTTAACAAGGTCAATCAGGGGAAATCCCGCTGGTTGGCCAGAAGCTGATGGAGGCGGGACTGAAACCCGACAAGTTGGAGTCCCGCCTCCAAAAGCTTCCCATTCAGAAAATCCAGCCCTGCGATACATCAGGGAGGGGGAGAGTTACCTGGACACTGTGTTCCAGGAGGCAGTCACACCCCTTAGGTTAATTACTTCAAATTTGGTCCGTTGTCAGGGACAGGAGGGTGTGACTACGAGTGAGGCAGGTATGGGGATCCAGAAGGTATTATTGGAGGAGCCTCAGCCCTTGCACTTGTCCAACAGGTACGAGGTTCTTGCTCCCTATGTGGACGAGAGCAGGGACTGCAGGGAGGATGAGCAAACTGACCACAGCACCGTGGTACAGGGGGCCATTCAAGCTGGGGGAGTAAAAAGAATCATAGTAGACGTAGGGGACAGTATAGTTAGGGGGATAGATACTGTTCTCTGCAGTCAAGAGCGTGAGTCCCAAAGGCTGTGTTGCCTGCCCGGTGTCAGGGTTAAGGACATCTCCTCTGGGCTGAAGAGGAACTTGGAGTGGGAGGGGAAAAGATCCAGTTGTCGTGGTCCATGTAGGTAACAATGACATAGGTAAGACAAAGAAAGAGGTTCTGCTGAGGGAGTATGAGCAGCTAGGGGTTAAATTAAAAAGCAGAACCACAAAGGTAATAATCTCTGGATTACTACCTGAGCCACAAGCAAATTGGCATAGGGTAAATAAGATCAGAGAGATGAATGCGTGGCTCAAAGATTGGTGTTGGAGAAATGGGTTTCGATTCATGGGGCATTGGCACCAGTACTGGGGAAAGAGGGAGCTGTTCCATTGGGACGGGCTTCACTTGAACTATGCTGGGACCAGTGTCCTGGTGAATCAAATAACTAGGGCTGTAGATAGGGCTTAAATCTAAATAGTGGGGGGGAGGGTTCAGGTGAGGGGAAATTAAAAAGTCAAGAGAAAGGAGAAGGCAATAGTGCAGGGTAGCGATAGGGGTAATGATAACCAGTGTGACAGGAAGGGACAGAGCGTATAAATATAAGAGTGCACCAGAAAGTAGAGTCAGAGTAGGGAAAAATGGTATAAAGACAAAATTAAAAGCTCTTTATCTGAATGCATGCAGCATTCGTAACAAGATAGATGAGTTGACGGCACAAATAGAAATAAATGGGTATGATCTGATAGCCATTACAGAGATGTGGTTGCAAGGTGACCAAGGCTGGGAACTAAATATTCAGGGGTATTTGACATTTCGGAAGGATAGGTTGAAAGGAAAGGAGGTGGGGTAGCTCTGTTAATAAAGGATGAGGTCAGTGCAGTGGTGAGAAATGATATTGGCTCAGAAGATCAAAATGTAGAATCAGTTTGGGTGGAGATAAGAAATAGTAATGGAAAGAAGTCACTGGTGGGAGTCGTCTATAGGCCCCCTAACAGTAGCAACACTGTAGGACAGAGTATAAATCAAGAAATAATGGAGGCTTCTAAGAAAGGTACAGCAATAATCATGGGCAATTTTAATCTTCATATAGTTTGGACAAATCAAATTGGCAAAGGTAGCCTTGAGGACGAGTTCATAGAGTGTATTTGGGATGTTTTCTTAGAACAATACATTGTGGATCAGGCTATTTTAGATCTGGTAATGTGAAATGAGACAGGATTAATAATTGATCTCATTGTAAAGGATCCTCTAGGGAAGAGTGATCATAGCATGTTAGAATTTCAAATTCAGTTTGAGGGTAAGAAACTTGGGTCTCAAACTAGTGTGCTGGACTGAAATAAAGGCAATTACAAAGGTATGAAGACAGAGTTGGCTGAAGTGGACTGGGAAAACAGATTAAAGGGTAAGACGGTAGATAAGCAGTGGCAGACATATAAGGAGATATTTCATAACTCTCAGCAAAGATATATCCCAGTGAGAAAGAAAGAATCTAAGAGAAGGATGAACCATCCGTGGCTAACTAAGGAAGTTAAGGATGGTATCAAATTGAAAACAAAGGCATACAATGTTGCGAAGATTAGTGGTAGGCCAGAGGATTGGGAAATTTGCAGAAACCAGCAAAGGATGACTAAAAAAGTAATAAAGAGGGAGAAGATAGATTATGAGAGTAAACTAGCAAGAAATATAAAAACAGACAGTAAGAGCTTCTACAGGTATATAAAAAGGAAGAGAGTAGCTAAAGTAAATGTTGGTCCCTTAGAGGATGAGACTGGGGAATTAATAATGGGAAACAGGGAAATGGCAGAGACTTTGAACAAATATTTTGTATCGGTCTTCACGGTAGAAGACACTAAAAGCATCCCAATAATAATAGATAATCAAGGGGCTATAGGGAGGGAGGAAATTAAAACAATCACTATCACTAGAGAAAAAGTACGAGGCAAACTAATGGGACTAAAGGTGGACAAGTCCCCTGGACATGATGGCCTGCATCCTAGGGTCTTAAAAGAAGTACCTGCAGAGGTAGTGGATGTATTGGTTGTAATCTACCAAAATTCCCTGGATTCTGGAGAGGTCCCAGCGGATTGCAAAACTGAGGGAGACAGAAAGCAGGAAACTATAGACCAGTTAGCCTAACATCTGTGATTGGGAAAATGCTGGAGTCCATTATTAAGGAAGTAGTAGCAGGACATTTAGAAAATCATAATACAATTAAGCAGAGTCAGCATGGTTTTATGAAAGGAAAATCATGTTTGACAAATTTGCTAGAGTTCTTGAGGAGGTAACGAGCAGGGTGGATAAAGGGGAACCAGTAGATGTAGTGTATATGGATTTCCAGAAGGCATTCGATAAGGTGCCACATAAAAGGTTACTGCACAAGATAAGAGCGCACAGGGTTGGGGGTAATATATTAGCATGGATAGAGGATTGGCTAACTAACAGAAGAGAGTCAGAATAAATGGGACATTTTCAGGTTGGCAAACAGTAACTAGTGGGGTGTCACAGGGATCAGTGCTGGGGCCTCAACTATTTACAATCTACATTAATGACTTGGATGAAGGGACCAAGTGTAATGTAGCCAAAGTTGCTGATGATACAAAGATAGGTGGGAAAGCAAGTTGTGAGGAAGACACAAAGAATCTGCAAAGTGATATAGATAGGTTAAGTGAGTGGGCAAAAATTTGGCAGATGGAGTATATTATGGGGAAATGTGAGGTTATCCACTTTGGTAAGAAGAATAAAAAGCAAATTTTTATTTAAATGGAGAGAGACTACAAAATGCTGCGGAACAGAGGGATCTGGGGGTCCTTGTACATGAAACACAAAAAGTTAGCATGCAGGTACAGCAAGTAATTAGGAAGGCAAATGGAATGTTGGCCTTTATTGCAAGGGGGATGGAATATAAAAGTAGGGAAGTCTTGCTACAACTGTACAGGGCATTGGTGAGACCACACCTGGAGTACTGCGTACAGTTTTGGTCTCCTTATTTAAGGATCGATATACTTCCATTGGAGGCAGTTCAGAGAAGGTTCACTCGGTTGATTCCTGAAATGAGGGGGTTGTCTTATGAAGAAAGGTTGAGCAGGTTGGGCCTATACTCATTGGATTTTAGAAGAATGAGAGGTGATCTTATTGAAACATATAATATTCTGAGGGGGCTTGACAGGGTAGATGCAGAGAGGATGTTTCCCCTCATGGGGAATCTAGAACTAGGGGGCATAGTTTCAGAATAAGGGGTTGCCCATTTAAAACGGAGATGAGGAGGAATTTCTTCTCTCAGAGGGTCGTGAATCTTTGAAATTCTCTTCCCTAGAGAGCTGTGGAGGCTGAGTCATTGAATATATTTAAGGTCGCGATAGACAGATATTTGAACTATAGGGGAGTCAAGGGTTATGGGGAGCGGGCAGGGAAGTGAAGTTGAGGCCAAGATCAGATCAGCCATGATCTTATTGAATGGCGGAGGAGGCTTGAGGGGCCAAATGACCTACTCCTGCTCCTATTTCTTATGTTCCTATGTTCTTATTAGTTTTCTATAATATACAGTTACTGTAGATTGTTACTCGGTTGTGCACAGTCTTTTATCAAAGATGTCAATACATACTAATTGCAAAGTGCATCCTGACCTGTCCACTGCTACCTGAAAAAAAGAGGGGAACAAGTTAAACCCGTGAACAACTCCACAGCATATATATATATATATAATTAAAAGCTAGTTGATCTCCTATATCATTGGTTACAAAGTATAAAATTTAAAAGAAATGCAATATAGACATTAGCAAACACCATGCCACAATGTATAATAAACCCCTGTATTTTACCAATTACCAGAATTTGACATTGCTCATTCTCCTGCTCTAGTTGTATCTAAAAACAACTGTGGCTGAATTTTCTCAGCTCTGAGGAGGCGGGTATGGAGGCGGGCCTGCAGGGGAAGTGGCAGAATTTGGGGGCGGGTGGCAGACCCACCCCCAACCCGCCTCCGTGCCCTCTTGCCAGGAGGTGGGAAGCCGTCCCGCCCCGGGTCCCGTCTCCTTGGAGGCGGGAAGGGATTAAAGCCTATTAACTGCCTGTTAACAGTGCGGGCTTCCCGACCTGGGAGAACCCCGCCGGGGTGTAGGAGGTGAGTAGGAGGTCTGCAGGGGTCGGAGGGGTCTGAAAGTGCGATGTAGAGGTGAGTGATGGGTGCAAGTGTGGAGTGGTAAGTATGTGAGGTGAGTGTAAAGTGTTAGAAAATGTTAACTTACCTTTGTTTCTACCTACAGCCTTCAGCCGCTGTGGAGCCGGAGTCCCGACATCTCCATTGTAGAGATCACAGACTGGCTGTTGCATCCTCCGATCCAACAGCCAGCTAATTTCTGCAAAGTAGAAAGGTTTGATGAGTCCTGAACATAAGGTCTCATCAAACTACACAGAATGTCAGTGTTTGACAGCTTCACAGAGCTGTCAAACGATGACATTCCTTCTTTCAAAAGTTCTTGACAATGACACGTCATATGTTGACGTGCTCTGTCACTGACTTCCCCCTAATTGGTCTGCTGAGCCCGCCGGGCGGGCTTAACAAGGTCAATCAGGGGAAAATCCCGCTGGTTGGCCAGAAGCTGATGGAGGCGGGACTGAAACCCGGCAAGCTGCAGTCCCGCCTCCAACACGTCTCCATTCATAAAATCCAGCCCCTGAAGTTTAAACAAATATCCAGCATTTGGAAAATTCCCCTCCTTTTTACCACGAAATGTAAAAAAAATATATCAGGCAATCTGAAACATTAAAGTTTTACTGAGGTTGGAGTTTCCACTTCATCACGCCCATCCAACTAACCGTACACTCTCTTTGCCCCATAAGTGAGCACTTAATGGGGAAGAAAGCTCAGTGGGAATATCTGTGGCCTAAAAACAAAGGGGTAGAGTTTCCGCTTCCTTTTGCAATTCACCCGTAATCAGCGTAGCCCGTGCAAAAGATCATGGGTTTTTTAAGCGTCAATTACGTTTGGTGCAAATCGAGTTTCCGCGATTTTTTTGCGCTAGTTTAAGAAGCATCGCACTAGAACCCGCCCCCGCCCACACAACTGGCCACGCCCCCCAGAATGAAGTAATCACCATTGGGAGTTTGCGCTAATTGCGCTCGTTTGCAGGCCTTCGAGGAGGCTCTAAATATTACGCTGGATCTTTTGGGCGTACGATCACTAATAGGAACGTTTTAAAAGTTTTTGGATGTAATTTTTTTTTAATTTACTAAGAAACTGACTACTGTATCCCATTTTAACTAGCAAATGGTTCTGTATATTTCTTAGTCATTTTTAGTTATTTTAAATCGGGTTACTCACAGGTGGTGGATTGACACAGATTAAAAATGATTATTTGCAATATACCCATTTTCAGCTGTATTAATCAAATATAGCAAGGAATATTTTATAAAGCAACATTTTTTTTTAGAAAAAATGTAAGTTTTAAAACCCTGCCCGATTGCGCTGGTTCATGGCAGATTTTGCGTTCGGCGATATGTAAATGAGTTTGAGCGGAAACTCGAGGGGAAAAAAAGTCTCAACGGGCGCCATTTTGGGCGCAATTTGGGCGCCATTTTGGATGCCTTTTTGGGTGCAATTTACGCCCGAATCGCCGATTGCACCCAAAGCTCTACCCCAATATGCCACTTTTTTTGAAGAACACACGATGTTATTGTTGCCATGGAACTCCCGTAAGCAAGTTATTTTCTTCTATAAAAAGTGGAAGTGCTTTAAATGAAAACTGTTCACTCTGGACTTTCCTTCACATTTAACTTTGTTTATTTGTTAAGAACTTGGCCTTGAATTATCATTAAAAAAGGGTCATTATCTCGTGAACTCTTTCTGACTAGAGCATTTACATTGGGTCAGCACTGTTTGATGAGGGTCGGGAACTCATTCTGATACCTTTGATCAAGTATGGTTTAAAAAATTAACCCTATAGCATCAGGTTAGAGTCAATAATTTACCAACAACCCTTTTGGGCAGTGGATAAGGGAGGAGCTGTATAAATAGTGGGGACTGTGAGAATTGGCTTGCCTGGACATTTGGGTCCTGAAATTCTGGGTTGCGGGGACGGCGGGGGTTTCTCCCAGTCTCCTGCCGGAGCTAAGGGTGAAGACTTGTCAAAACTTTCGCCTGCCCCGTGTAAACAGCCAATTGTGCCTTTCTCCGAGGCTCCCCCCACCCCCCAAAAAAAATTACAATGGGAGATTGGGACAACCCCTACAGAAATTTAGAGCCTTTATGTAGATATGTGATATATATCTTGCTGCTAAACATTGAAAATTCTGAATGAAGCCAAGTTCCTTTCCTTTCTGCCACTGAATAGATACAAAAAGCCTGTCATTATTTTGTCAGCAGTTTTCACCAGCAGTAATTTTACATGAATTCTCCTTAAATGCTTATTGAGTGGGTTGTTTCGCTTAAGAAAAGATGAACCTTACATCCCATTATGGATGTATTGTAGGAGCAATGCGAAATATTGATTAAAAGTGAGGGGGAGGGAGTGAGGAAGAGAATTCATGGTCTTCTGGTGCAGGGCAATATATTAATAGTAACATTACTGCCTGAGCACAGTCGAAGTTTAGTCACAGCACTTTAACAGCAAGGGGAGTTGTCACCTTGCACAACCTTGGGCAAACATAAATTATCGCTTAATTACCGGAATGCGCTTTACATTTCTCTGTCGAAAAAAAAGTAACTGCAGATTAATTGCTGGGAGCCTTGACCTCTGCAAGTTGTACTCCAGCCCGTGGTGTTAAATGAAATGGAAATTATTATTAAGAGTATTTAATGATTAGGAAGAAATTCCTGCAGTAACTCTTCCTGCTGGCCAGTTTCTGGATTTTTATTCATTTGTATTTAAAGCAGAAACGACTTCGCATTCCCCTTTTCCTCACAGACATCGACTTTTTTTTGCATTTTAAAAAAAAAGATATCAAAATATCAGTAATTAGTTTGTCAACTCAGGCATTTTAAAATCTAATCATTTTTGGCAGCTGATTTATTTTTCATTAATTATCCATTGTTCCCCAGGGATGTGGGCAGATAGCAGCGATAACACTTGCATCAATCAGTATGTACAGCCATCGTCTTCCCTTCACACACTAATGGAAGAAATCTTAAAGAAATTTCAATCATAATAATGAGAGGTTTCAATAGAGTAGAAAGGAATAAACTGTTTCCACTGGCAGGATGGTCGGTAACCAGAAGACACAGAGTTAAGATAATTAGCAAAAGAACTAGAGTGGAGATGAAGTTAAAAATATTTCCGCAGCGAGTTGTTATGATCTGGAACGCACTGCCTAAAAGGGTAGTGGAAGCAGATTCAATAGTAACTTTCAAAAGGGAATTGGATAAATACTTGAAGGGGAAAAAATTACAGGGCCATGGGGAAGGAGCAGGGGAGTGGGACTAATTGGATAACTCCTTCAAAGACCCAGTACAGGCACAATGGGCCGAATGGCCTCCTTCTGAGCTGTGTGATTCTATGTTTCTATATCTAATGGCCGATTTTCCTCTCAGACCCCACTATGGGCACTGGACACATGCAGCGTATTGTAGGGCCTCCTGGCGCAGGCCTGTGCCCTGAAACTAGGAACTCAGGGCAGCAGCAGGAGGACAGCTGCCAGCCTCTGGGGCCCGCAGCTATACTCCTGGCCGCTTCCCTGCAGCTTACTTGTATTTCGGGGTGCTTCCAAGACTTCTGCCGACCCTCCAATCTGTAGAGGGTCCCAGCACCAACCCTGCCGCCAGCTTTCTGGGTGGGCGCAAAAGCAAGTAAGGCAGCAGGGCAAGGAAGACCCTTTAGATGCTGGCTCAAAGCCTGCACATACTGCAGGCACAAGCCCAGTATCACCTGTTTTGGAAACCCTCAGAAATCCCAAGGCAATGAGGTGGGACAGAGATGTAACTGAAACTAAGTGATAAATATTGGTCTAGTATCCTGGTCACTATTCATCCTTGATACAACAGCTAAAAAAACAGATGATCTGGTCATTTATTTTCAGTGCTGCGCAAATTGGCTGCTGCGTTTCCTACATTACAACACTGACTACACAAAAGTACTTCATCGGCTGTGAAGCACTTTGGGACGTTCTGAGACCGTGAAAGGCGCTATATTCTCAATGCATGGCGAAGAACCTCTTCTCTATTGTTTTAGGAATTTATGGGAACTCTTGGCCCTCTAAACTGTTGAATACTGACCTCTACGGGGGAAAAATTGTTCTGCTCACTGTGTGTATTGATGTCACAAATGGATTTAAGAGGAACATTTTCATCGTGTTGCTACACATAGCATCCAGTGATTGCTCTCTCTAATGCTCAGTAGGAAATAAACACTAGTGTGCTGGTTAGCAATCAGATAATCAACTCGCACTCAGCTTTCCCACAGACAGTACATTGCAGCCAATTTTCTTCAGGTTCTGGAGCTGAGTCAGTTACTTACATTGGGATGAGGGCAAATGTTTGTAATTGGCATGTCCCTGTATTGAGTCCTGAGACCAGGATGGGATTGGGGATCTAGTGTACTGCAATAGATATATTTCCACAGTAACAGGGCATGAACTGCAGGTGAAAGGGAAAGGTGAGCATTTTGGAATGGGAACCATCACCACAGTTCACATTCTGTGGAAGGTTTCTCTTGCAGATACTGACTGACCTACCGTGCATTTCCAGTATTCGGTTTTATTTCAGACTTCCGGGGCTGGATTTTGTCAGCCCCGAGGAGGCGAGTATGGAGGTGGGACTGCCAGTAAAGTTGCAGGATTTGGGGGCGGCTGGCAAACCCGCCCCCAACCCGCCTCCGTGCCCTTTTGCCAGGAGGTGGGAAGCCTTCCTGCCCCGGGTCCCGTCTCCACGAGGCGGGAAAGGGATTAATTCCTATTACCTGCCTGTTAACAGGTAGTTAACAGGCAGAAAAAAGGATTCGTCCCATTTTACCTTTCCAAGTGCAGGCTTCCCGATCTCGGGGAACCCCGCAAGGGTGGAGGAGACGAGAAGGAGGTCTGCAGGGGTCGGAGGGGTCTGAAAGTGAGATGTAGAGGTGAGTGATGGGTGCAAGTGTGGAGTGGTAAGTATGTAAGGTGAGTGTTAAGTGTTATAAAATGTTCACTTACCTCTGTTTCTGCCTACAGCCTTCAGCCGCTATGGATCCGGAGTCCCGACATCTTCATTGTAGATTTCACAGACTGGTTGTTGGATCCTCCGAACCAACAGCCAGGTGATTTCTGCAAAGTTGAAAGATTTGATGAGTCCTGAACACAAGAACACATCAAACTACACAGAATGTCAGTGTTTAACAGCTTCATAGAGCTGTCAAATGCTGACATTTCTTATTTCAAGAAATCATGACAGATGGCAAGTCAGACATTGGCGTGCTCTGTCAGTGACTTCCCCCCAATTGGCCTGCTGAGCCCGCTGGGCAGTCTTAACAAGGTCAATCAGGGGAAAATCCCCCTGGTTGGCCGGAAGCTGATGGAGGCGGGATTGAAAGCCGGCAAGCAGCAGTCCCGCCTCCAAAAGCTTCCCATTGACAAAATCCAGCCCCTGGCATTTCATGTCTATGTCATTTTTAAAAAATGGCAAGAAAGTGTTTTTTTCATATCTGATAGTTTTAAGCCCTTTAATGCATTAACTATACACTAATGTAAATTACATAAGTGTAACGTGCTTAAGAAAGCATTCATACTCGGTGCAAAATGATTTTGCTTAGCATTGATGCAGGTTATAAACCGTGAATTAGCAGTAGAAAAGATTTTAGTGACGAGTGCAATTATGCCTGTGGTGCTGGGGGGGGAGAGGCATGCTGATTTTTACAATACAGGCCCTGCTCCCTATTTTGATTGAGATTACAGGTACAGGAAATGTTTGCCGCCAGAGCTTAGCCTGTGGCACACTTGGCTGAGGAGCACACAATTCAGCAAGGAAGCAGTTCTTAAAGTGCTGCAGTTCAGCATAAAAGGGAAAGTTGCGGTTGTCGCATCCTGGTCAACCTCACCTGCACCCTCTCAAAGGCCTTCCCAAAGTGTGGTGCCCAGAATTGTACACGGTATTCCAGCTTAGGCCCAACCAGCGATTTGTAAAGGATTAGCATAACTTCCTTGTTTTTTGTATTCAATGCCCCTTTTTACCAAGCTAAGGGGCCGATTTTGTGACTGGGGGCACGTTGGAGGCGGGACTGCTCCATCGATTTGTGGCCAACCCACGCTATTTTCCCTTGATTGACCTTCTTAAGCCCGCCCAGCGGGCTTAGCAGGCCAATCAGGGGAAAGCCGGTTGCAGAGCACATCAATGTATGACGTTTCATCTGTCAAAAATTTTTGACAGATAAATTGTCATCGTTTAACAGCTCTGTGAAGCTGTCAAACAGTGACATTCTCTGCAGTTTGATGAGGTCTTGCATACAAGACCCCATCAAACTTCTTTCTTTAACAGAATTGAGATGGTTGTTGCATCTGTGAATGCAACGGCCACCTGTCAATCCCAACGCGGAGGTCCGAGACTCTCCGCATACAAACCGACTGAAGCCTGCAGGAAGAAACAAAGGAAAGTACACTTTTAAAAACACTTAGCACTTACCTCAGACACTCACCTCTACACTCTTGCACCCATCACTTACCTTCACACCACACTTTTGCCCCGACCCCCACAGACCCAGTACTCGCCTCGCTGGACTGGCGTATTTTGGAACCTTCGGGAAGCCCGCACTTGTGAGGGCAAAAATGGGATAATCCTATTTTCTGCCTGTTAACTACCAGTTAACAGGCAGTTAATAGGCTTTAATCCCTTCCCGTCTCCAAGGAGTCAGGACCCGGCGTGGGATGGCGACCCGCCTCCTGGGAAGATGGCATGGAGGCGGTTTGGGGCGGGTTTGCCACCCACCCCCAAATTCTGCCATTTTCCCGGCAGTCCTGCCTCCATACCCACCTCCCCAGGGCTGGCAAAATCGCCCCTAAGTATCCCATACACTTTCTTAACCGCTTTATCAACTTGTCTTGCCACCTTCAAAGATTTGAGAATATGAACCCCCAGGTCCCTCTGCTCTTGTACTCCCCTTAAAATAGTACCATTTAGATTATTCTGCCTTTCCATGTTGTTCCTCTCAAAATGCATCACCTCACGCTTATCCACATTAAATTGCATCTGCTGTGTGCCTGTCCATTTCACCAGCCTGTCTATGTCCTCCTGAAGTCTGCTACTATCCTGCTCACTATTTACTATGTTGCCAAGTTTTGTATCTTCTGCAAACTTCGAAATTGTACTCCCTATACCCAAGTTCAGGTTACTTGCATATAACAAGAAAAGCAATGGTCCTAATACCATCTCCTGGGGGACCCCACTGCACACTCCTCTTCAGTCAGAAAAACATCTGTTCACCAATACTTTCTGCCCCTGATCCCTTAGCTAATTACATATCCAAGTTAGCACCGTCCCTTAATACCATTTGCTTCTATTTTCCGAATAAGTCTGTAATGTGACACTTTATCAAATGCTTTTTGAAAATCCATATATACAACATCTACTGCACTACCTTCAGCAATCCTCTCTGTTACTTCATTCAAAGAACTCAATCAGGTTAGTCAGACACAATTTGCCTTTAACAAATCTGTACTGGCTGTCCCTTATTAGCCTACGTTTCTCCAAGTGAGAATTCATTTTGTCCTTGACAATGGTCTCTAGTAGTTTTCCAACCAATAAATTAGACTGATTAGCCTGTAGTTACCAGGTTTATCCCTCTCCACTTTTTTGAACAGGGCCGTAACATTTCCAATCCTCCAGTCCTCTGGCACCACTTCCATATCCAAGGAGGATTGAAAGATTGTGGTCAACTTTAGATTTCACTGTGGAAATATCACACTGGTGTCGAATGTTCTTATAGAATTACTGCTATCATAAACCCTAATTAAAAATCTGTGCTTAATTTTCCCATCACTTCCTCATACTAATCTTGGTGAAATGTGACCTGCATTGCAAAACAGCATTCATTCCCATTTTAAAACCTGTGTAGCTTTTGAGAATATTGGAAAACAGGTTCTCATTATCAAACCTAAATGTTCCTTATGTCAATCATTCATGCTGAAACAGTCCCGTTGACACACTGTTAAAACTCAGTTGCTTCTGTGATCAAACACAGGAACTTTGTACCATATTTTGCACCTCACTAATTCTGAAGAAAAGATTGATGTGTGTAAAACTCAGGAGAAAGTGCTAGCAGGCCATTTGTTCATGTTTAGCCCTACTCTGATATTCCTTGACTCGCTAAGAATAGAGTAAAAAAGGTTAGCGAAGAGGAAGGAACGGGTAAGGTCATTAATGAGAAACATGTGCAGCATTCTGCAGTTGCAATGAAATTTTTAAAATAATTATTTTACTCCTTTTTCAATACCCGGGGTTAGTGAGTTTAAAGATGGAGAAGATTGCTAGTTATCAGCTCAGCTGTGAAAGAAATTAAAGCAGAGAGGAGTTTTCTACTCAAGTGCATAACTATGGAGGCCAATGGTAATGGTGGGTATGTCTCAGTAGAGCAGGAGAAGGAGGAGATGGCAGCCTGGGGGCGCAGAGGATATAGGAACACAACAGGTACTTCTTCAGACAGTTATCGGCAACACCTAGATATAATGGAGAAGCAGCTCATGTGGAGACACAGATTCATCACAGGTTCCTTGACTGATGTGTGCCACTTGAGCCATGAAGACCTTAAGGGGATAGATAGTCAACTATCTGTTAGCTAGTACCAAGGTGTCAACTTAATTCAGTTGGTAGCTCCCTCATCTCCTGGTCAGACGATGAGTCTACAAGCCCCATTACAGATGTGAGCACATAATCTAGGCTGACACTTCACTATGGTATTGAGGGAGTGTTAACAGCTCGCTCTGTTCAGGTACTGTCCCCCTCTCCTTCACAACTGCCGTCATCACCCCTCTCAAAAAAACAACCCATGACCTTTCCGTCCTTGCAAACTACCGCCCCATCTCCAACCTCCCTTTCCTCTCCAAAGTCCTTGAACGTGTTGTCGTCTCCTAAATCCATGTACATCTTTCCCGGAACTCCATTTTTGAATCCCTCCAATCCGGTTTCCACCCCTGCCACAGTACCGAAACGGCTCTCATCAAAGTCACAAATGACATCCTTTGTGACTGTGACAAAGGTAAACTATCCCTCCTCATCCTTCTCAACCTGTCTGCAACCTTTGACACGGTTGACCATTCCATCCTCCTCCAACGCCTCTACACCATCGTCCAGCTGGGTGGGACTGCACTCGCCTGGTTCCATTCTTATCTATCTAATCGTAGCCAGAAAATCACTTGCAATGGCTTCTCTTCCCACTCCCGCATCGTTACCTCGGGGGTCCCCCAAGGATCTGTCCTTGGCCCCCTCCTATTTCTCATCTATATGCTGCCCCTTGGCGACATCATCCGAAAACACAGCGTCTGTTTCCACATGTATGCTGACGACACCCAGCTCTACCTCACCACCATTTCTCTCGACCCGTCTACGGTCTCTAAATTGGCACACTGCTGTCCAACATCCAGTACTGGATGAGCAGAAATTTTCTCCAATTAAATGTTGGGAAGACCGAAGCCATTGTCTTCGGGCTCTGCTACAAACTCTGTTCCCTAGCCACCGACTCCATTCCTCTCCCTAGCATCTGCCTGAGGCTGAACCAGACTGTTCGCAACCTTGGTGTTATATTTGACCCTGAAATGAGCTTCGGACCACATATCTGCACCATAACTAAGACCGCCTATTTCCACCTCCGTAACATTGCCTGTCTCCGCCCCTGCCTGAGCTCATCCGCTGCTGAAACCCTCATCCATGCCTTTGTTACCTCCAGACTTGACTATTCCAAAGCACTGCTGGCTGGCCTCCCACATTCTACCCTACGTAAACTTGGGGTCATCCAAAACTCGGCTGCCTGTGTCCTAACTCGCACCAAGTCCCGTTCACCCATCACCCCTGTGCTCGCTGACCTACAGTGGGTCCTGGTTAAGCAGCGCCTCGATTTCAAAATTCTCATGCTTGTTTTCAAATCCCTCCATGACCTCACCCCTTCCTATCTCTGTAATCTCCTTCGCCCCAAAACCCTCCGAGATATCTGCGCCCCTCAAATTCTGCCCTCTTCAGCATCCCTGATTATAATCGCTCAACCATCGGTGGCCGTGCCTTCTGCTGACTGAGCCCTAAGTTCTGGAACTCCCTCCCTAAACCTCTCCGCCTCTCTACCTCTCTTTCCTCCTTTAAGACGCTCTTTAAAACCTACCTCTTTGGCCAAGCTTTTGGTCACCTGCCCTAATTTCTTATGTACTCGGTATCAATTTTTTGTCTTATAATACTCCTGTGAAGCACCTTGGGACGTTTTACTATGTTAAAGGCACTATATAAATACAAGTTGTTGTTGTTGAGTGCTGAACTGTCGGAGGTTCTGTGTTTTGGATGAGACATTAAACTAAGGCCCAGTCTGCCAAGTGAGGTGAATGTAAAAGATCCCATGACTTTATTTGAAGAAGATCAGGGGAGTTCTCCCAGTGTCGTGGCCAACGTACCTTCCTCAACCAGCGCACCCAGAAATAGATTATCTGGTCATTCATCTCATTGCTGTTTGTACAACCTGAGAACATCAGATGCAGGGAAATTCACCACTGTTCTCAATTTGTCATGTTAGATCTTTCAGAAACTGGCGGGGGCCATCACAGAAGCTAGTCAATTTGCCTTTTCATATTTTGGATGGTTTCTGCCCAGTGAAATGACAGATTCAGGATATATTAAAATTGAATGATGAATTGTTTTTTTCAGTGTTTGTGGTATACACGTTTATTGCGTTTTGCTCAAACATTTGCTCCTTGTATTGTGAACTTCCAAGGTGCCATCTTTCTGATGAGATGTTAAACAGAGACCCTGTCATTGCTGCTTGTGCATGTGCACTAATACTGAACGAGCCTCTTAATTCTGGGAATAACCCTGTTGGGTGCCTCCATAGCCAACTGGTGATATAAGTGCCAACCATCTGCTCCTGTGCTACTCCACATATGCCACATACTCCTGATGCCCATTGCTCTGTGTGAGCACAGGACTGGGGGTATCCATGTGATTTGGAATCCCTCGCTCATGGCATCCTGTAACTTTACCCCGTGAACTGAAACTGGTCATGACTGCACGTTGGAATTTTTACGCCAAAGCCTCCAAAACAACCTTGAGACAGTTTTGCCAATGGCCCATGAAAATAAAATCGCCAGTACAAATGGCAGTGGTGTTGCTAATATGCTCAATAGTAGGCTAGTGTGGGCAATTGCTTGTTCAACCAAGCCATGCCACTCTCAAATGTCTGTTGTCAAGTGACTACCCAACATGGGCCTGAGGCCACACCAGCCAACACGTGAAGGTAGGCCTAATAGCATCCCCATTGCAACTCAATAAAGATATTGTAGATGCTGGGAGCCTTAGCAATTCTCATGACTGCTACACTTTCAACACCAAAGCTTGTGCATGGAAAGTCCTTCCAGCAGTCCCTTCTCTTTACCATGCTGGCATGTATTATGTAACTTGTCTCACCGTGATATTCTCATCTCTTCTACCTTGCGACATCCTTGTTAACATTTCTAAACTGTGTCAATGCAGCAGTGTTAATATATATCATTTTAATAACTTCCCATAAATGTCCTGACCTACTTTACGGTAACATTCGTGCTTTACCTTTGTGCTCTTTAATGGCATGCAACTCGTCCTGGACCTCCTGTAAAGTCCTCTGAGTTATCGCCACGTTCACGCATCCAGTGACAAATTGCCATGCTTGTTGCTACCTTAGGATATTTGAGGCCATCCTATTTCACCATGAATCTGATTGGTTCACTCCATCAGTGTGCCCAGGGCCTGATTACTAAATTGCACATTTTCTTCGATCTTTTTTGAACCATTTTCCACTAATCTCATGCATCACAGCTTCAGTGATGATGTTTTTGGCATTTATGTCAATTAAATGATGCGCCAGCCCCTTGAGAAGCATTAAAGGACCAGTATTATGGGTGTGTTGAGATTGGCTGTTTTTTGGAACCACTAAATAACTCATATTCTCGTGCAGATTTTGTTAGCAAGTATGAATAAAGGGCATTTAAAGCTTTTTTCAAACAAAAGAGGAAAATATAGCTCTGTAAATGCAGCAGTTCACTTTCCATATTCCAGCATGGTGGCCTTGGCAGTGTTTAAAATCTTTAAATGTCAGTGTCAAATTCACAGCCCCCCGGCACATAGATTGAATTCAGAAGCTGCTCTGTTATATTTTACTGTCAGAAATTTTCTATTTTCCGCAACTGAAACCAAGCCTGACCATGAGCCACCTTTAAACACAGGTTTTCAAACTGGAATCTGCCAGGTGATCCCAGGAGGTCTGCAGCGGCCCTACAGAGAAATGTTTGAAAACGTTGCTTTAAAGAGCAGTATGATTCCCTGCGGTATATTTTATTGACACTGTTGCTTGCTGGAATAAGTTTCCTGATGATGGTCAATCAGTCTCTGGTCCCCTTACAAGTAAATAGAAGTGAGAAGTCGCACAACACCAGGTTATAGTCCAACAGTTTTATTTGAAATCACAAGCTTTCGGAGTGCTGCTCCTTCATCAGGTACAGTGAGGGAATACAAATCGACAAAGCATATATAGATAGAGAACAATGCATGTGTAGCGTACAATGGCAGACGACTACATTTAATCCTCCTGACTGCCTTTTGTCACACCTCGGCAGATAAACAATCAGGTCAGCCAGGAAGGCACCACATCAAAGACATAGCAAGATACAACTGAGACAATGAGGTGGGGTTACAGGGGGTCTAATGTGTCAAAAGCTGCAGTCTGTATGGAAAACGATAAACTTTAAAATTTTTACTTTTTTTTTACTGGAAATCACATCTGTGAACAAGCCAACGACGACTTGAGTCTGGATGACTCTACGTCATGTATCGTGACATGAACCCAAGATCCCGGTTGAGGCCGTCCTCATGAGTGCGGAACTTGGCTATCAGTTTCTGCTCGATGATTTTGCGTTGTCGTGTGTCTCTAAGGCCGCCTTGGAGAACGCTTACCCGCAGATCCGAGGCTGAATGTCCTTGACTGCTGAAGTGTTCCCCGACTGGGAGGGAACACTCCTGCCTGGCGATTGTTGCGCGGTGTCCGTTCATACGTTGTCTCAGTGTCTGCATGGTCTCGCCGATGTACCATGCTCTGGGACATCCTTTCCTGCAATGTATCAGGTAGACAACGTTGGCCGAGTCACATGAGTATGTACCATGTACCTGGTGGGTAGTGTCCTCACATGTGATGATGGTATCTGTGTTGATGATCTGGCATGTCTTGCAGAGGTTGCTGTGGCAGGGTTGTGTGGTGTCGTGGTCGCTGTTATCCTGAAAGCTGGGTAATTTGCTGCGAACTATGGTACTTCTGAGGTTAGGTGGCTGTTTGAAGGCAAGTAGTGGAGGCGTGGGGATGGCCTTAGCGAGGTGTTCGTCGTCATCGATGACATGTTGAAGGCATAGTTTCTCCGCCATGTTCTTCGCAGTTGAGCGGAGAAACTACGCCATGTTCTTCGCAGCCTTCAACATGTCATCGATGACGATGAACACCTCGCTAAGGCCATCCCCACGCCTCCACTACTTGCCTTCAAACAGCCGCCTAGCCTCAGAAGTACCATAGTTCGCAGCAAATTACCCAGCTTTCAGGATAACAGCGACCACGACACCACACAACCCTGCCACGGCAACCTCTGAAAGACATGCCAGATCATCAACACAGATACCATCATCACACGTGAGGACACTACCCACCAGGTACATGGTACATACTCATGTGACTCGGCCAACGTTGTCTACCTGATACGTTGCAGGAAAGGATGTCCCAGAGCATGGTACATCAGCGAGACCATGCAGACACTGAGACAACGTATGAACGGACACCGCGCAACAATCACCAGGCAGGAGTGTTCCCTCCCAGTCGGGGAACACTTCAGCAGTCAAGGACATTCAGCCTCGGATCTGCGGGTAAGCATTCTCCAAGGCGGCCTTAGAGACACACGACAACGCAAAATCATCGAGCAGAAACTGATAGCCAAGTTCCGCACTCATGAGGACGGCCTCAACCGGGATCTTGGGTTCATGTCACGATACATGACGTAGAGTCATCCAGACTCAAGTCGTCATTGGCTTGTTCACAGATGTGATTTCCAGTAAAAAAAAAGTAAAAATTTTAAAGTTTATCGTTTTCCATACAGACTGCAGCTTTTGACACATTAGACCCCCTGTAACCCCACCTCATTGTCTCAGTTGTATCTTGCTATGTCTTTGATGTGGTGCCTTCCTGGCTGACCTGATTGCTTTATCTGCCGAGGTGTGACAAAAGCAGTCAGGAGGATTAAATGTAGTCGTCTACCATTGTACGCTACACATGCATTGTTCTCTATCTATATATGCTTTGTCGATTTGTATTCCTTTACTTCACCTGACGAAGGAGCAGCGCTCCGAAAGCTTGTGATTTCAAATAAAACTGTTGGACTATAACCTGGTGTTGTGCGACTTCTCACTTTTGTCCACCCCAGTCCAACACCGGCATCTCCGCATCAAGTAAATAGAAAGTCAGTTTTGGATGGTGCTTTTTTTGCTAATTAAAATGTCTGCATCAGCCTCATTCACCCATCACCCCTGTGCTCGTTGACCTACACATGCTCTCGGTCCCATCAGGCCTCAATTTTAAAATCCTCATCCTTGTTTTCAAATCCTCCATGGCCTCGCCCCTCCCTATCTCTGTAACCTGCTCCAGCCCCACAAGCCTCTGTGATTTCTGCCCTCCTCCAATTCTGGCCTCTTGCGCATCCCTGATTATAATCGTTCCACCATTGGCGGCTGTGCTGTCAGCTGCCGAGACCCTACGCTCTGGAATTCCCTCCCTAAACCTCTCTTTCTCTCTCTACCTCTCTTTCCTCCTTTAAGATGCTCCTTAAAACCTACCTCTTTGACCAAGCTTTTGGTCATCTGTCTTGATATCTCCTTTTGTGGCTCGGTGTCTAAAATGTTTTTATTGATGTCACTTTTGTTAAGCGCCTTGGGACGTTTTGCTACGTTAAATGCGCTGTATAAATGTAAATTGTTGTTGTTCAAGATTGCTCTTCACTGAGCATTTACATGCGAACATGAAAAGGGCAGACAAGACGTTTAGTCAGGTAGTTTGATGGCACAGTGCATTGGAAGCGTCTGCCTACTATTCCAGTGGTATAACTCTGATCAACATCACACTCGTCACTGTTGTAATGTAGGGAAATGCGGCAGCAAATTTGCGCACAGCAAGCTCCCACAAACAGCAATGAGATGATGACCAGATAATCTGTTTTAGTGATACTGGTTAAGAGATATATATTGGCCAGGACACTGGGGGGACCTAATTTGCTCTTCTTCAAATAGTGCCATGGGATCTTTTCCATCCACCTGAGAGGGCAGATGGGCCTCGGTCTAAAGTCTCATCTGAAAGACGGCACCTCTGACAGTGCTGCACTCACTCAGCACTGCACTGAAGTGTCAGGCTGCATTATGTGCTCAAGTCTCTGAAGTGGGACTTGAGCCGACAACCTTCTAATTCAGGCGGGAGTGCTACCCACTGCGCCACGGCTGACAGCTCCTGACTAAACCAGGACATCAGTGCAGTTTGTCTCACACTGGTTTGTCAAGTAGAGTCAACCTTTTGCTGTTGCTTATTTAAAGCAATCATTCCATCAGAGCACCTTGAAATTGAAACAGTTGCAAAAGTATGCAAGTAACCAACTATGTCTGCTACTTATTATTAAACAGTGAATGGTGATAATGTAATTGGAGAAACTGACTTGGGAAAGTTACTGATCCTAAAGGCGGCGGAATGAATTTAACATACCTGAAATTACAAGGTTACTGAAGTACTAATGAATGCCCATATTGATTCACAGTAAATCAATAACTCGCAGTGTTAGATTCAGTGACTCCTCTGCCAGATTCCTCAACATTGTTTCATTTGTAAATATTTATTGAAGCATTGAGAGGTGGAGGGGAAGGAAATTATTGATACAACTGTTATTTTTGCATTCATTTTTTAAAATACTGCATCTTAACTGTTGAAAACTAGAATATTTTGGTTGATTCAGTAAACCCATTGAAGATACTTGCTTCCCAACATCAGGTTTGGGGACTGACATTGTGTTTGACACATCTGCTCTGCATCTGCTCTGATGATGCCACCTTCCATACCAGTGCTTCCGACATGTCTTCCTTTTTCCTCAACCGAGGATTCCCCTCTACCGTGGTCGACACGGCCCTCGACCGTGTCCGTTCTATCTCCCGCACTTCTGCCCTCACCCCTGCCCCTCCCTCCCGGAACCACGATAGAGTTCCCCTTGTCCTCACCTTTCACCCCACCAGCCTCCACATTCAACGGATCATCCTCCGCCATTTCCGCCACCTCCAGCGTGATCCCACCACCAAACGCATCTTCCCCTCACCTCCCCTTTCAGCATTCCGCAGGGACCGCTCCCTCCGCGACACCCTAGTCCACTCCTCTACCACCCCCAGCACCCCTTCCCCTTCGCCCGGCACCTTCCCGTGCAAGCGCAGGAGATGCAACACATGCCCTTATACATCCCCCCTTCCCACTCTCCAGGGCCCCAAACACCCCTTCCAGGTGAAACAGCGATTTACTTGTACTTCCTGCAATTTAGTATACTGTATTCGCTGCTCACGATGTGGTCTCCTCTACATTGGGGAGACCAAATGCAGATTGGGTGACCGCTTTGCGGAACACCTCCGTTCAGTCCGTAAGGGGGACCCCGAGCTCCCGGTCGCCTGTCACTTTAATTCACCGCTTCACTCCCACTCTGACCTCACCGTCCTCGGCCTATTACACTGTTCCACCGAAGCGCAGCGTAAGCTCGAGGAACAGCACCTCATCTTTCATTTAGGCACGCTACAGCCCTCTGGACTCAATATCGAGTTCAACAATTTTAGATCATAACCTTAGCCCCTATCACATTTATATTTTATTTTTTCATCCACCCTTTTATTTGGCCCTCCCCCTTTTTTCCCTCCTAGAAGCTGGCAGCTGTCCTTCATTCTGCCAGTGGATTTCACACTTCTTTCAGCCTTATCCTGTCACATTAACACCACCTCTTGCCTTGAATATTTCTTAATGTCTCTTAATCTCTCCTTTTGTTCTTTCATCCCCTCCCCCTTTTCCCAGCTTTATCCTTGCCTTAAATCTATTTGATTTCCGGCTGTTTCCAGTTCTGATGAAAGGTCATCGACCTGAAACGTTAACTCTGTTTCTCTCTCCACGGATGCTGCCTCGCCTGCTGAGTTTTTCCAGCATTTTCTGTTGTTATTTCGGATTTCCAGCATCTGCAGTATTTTGCTATCGTATTGTGTTTGACATACCTGACTCAGAGCCACCCACCGCATTGGGAATGAGTGTCATCAGATGCCAGCCGGGGCATCTCACCTCAACAAGAAAGGAAGATTTGCATCAACATAACGTCTTAGCATGACTCTGAAATGCCCCGTAGCCCTTCACATACAGTGACCGTTGTAAGGAAGGCAAATGAGCCAGTCATTTTGAAAGCAGCAAGCAGCCAGTCTATTGTTGGTGGTGTTAATTCGGTGGAGGAATGTTGACCAGACTAACAGGCCACTGGGCACCACTGCCGTCAAGGACAGAGCTCACCTTACCCAAGAGCTCCCAGCTGAAAGACTGATGTTGAGCGACCCTGAAAGCGAGAAGGTTGGTTGATGCAGAATCTCGAACTTTAAAAAAAAAATGGTACACTCGGCATAATTTGTGCATGTACTGCTGCCAAATTGATAGGTTGGAAAACTGGAAGATAGATAATCCATAGGCTGTTGTTACTGTTTACTCAAATAAAGACAATTATATTTGGAGCCCACTCCAGTCACACTGCTTTCTTTGCTCAGAAGGGGGGAATGGTCCACCTCACCGACATCTCCACAGACACATCATCACTTTCCTTAGTCAATCCATCAGAAGATAAGCTTGAGCCCACTGGCCAGTTTTGTTTTTTCCTAGATAAAACTGCTGAGGCCAACTATTCTTACCCTGTACAAGGTGTATGAATGACACTTGGCTTTAACTCAAGGGTTCAATACTGCAGCCAAATCCTGCACCTACTAGACAGGCCTGTTTTTATATAAGCTTTTTTCACGTAGCTCTCCTGCATTCCTCCAATGATTGAATCCAGTATGGCATTGTGCCACCTTGGAAAATATTCTCAAATGAACTAAGCTGGCTGACTGGTCTCCTCAAATTTCAAGAGAGGCATTATTGACTATTTGAATCTTTGGAATGCAGTCACCCTTTCAGTTGGCAAAACAAAACAAACATTACTGGTTGGAAAAGCAGATTATTGAGGCCTTGTATCCGTATCATCTCAACGCAGTGCCACAGATGGTTGAGCATTGCATGCTTTGTAAGCATTATAGGCCTTTAGGAGTTGCTGCTGATGCTACGGAACACATCCTTGGATAGTGATGAGCCTTCCAGTGATGTTTAAAAGGTAATAACGTTAATGGCTGCTAGCGTGGATGTTCAACCCTGAATCCAAATTACTGTCTAAAAGATGTTCAATTATTTAATGTGACTTATTGTGCCAATGGTTACATCTTGATTCAATAAGATTTGTGGCATTGTTCCAGGCTACCAGGCTATTTGGATCACACTGTTCCCATAGTATGTTCAACAAAATATTAATTTCTAATTACTTTTGGGGCTGGGTGGATAATTGGTTCATACTTTTTGATAGTAATCACTGTATCCCAAAGAGGAGAGGAGTGTGCGACAGACATCAGGGCGCAAATTTCTCAGCGGAGGCGGGATGGTGGCAGGAGAACTGGTTTTTGGGCTCCAGTCAAGATCCTGGCTGCAGCAGCTCTGTCAAAGGGATTTTCCCTTGATTGGCCTTGTTAAGCCCACCCAGCGGGCTTCCCAGCCAATTAACAGGAAGCGGGTCTGATGACGTCATTTGATGACACGTCATCAGCCGGTTTCCTTAAAGGGACCACGTCCACATGGAGTTTGACAGTTGTTCTGTCAGTGTTTGACAGCATTGAGGTGCTGCAAACACTGACAAGCACTGCACAAAGATGGACGCTTGCACCCAGGCTCTCGAGTGGCTCCCTCCATATGCTTATGGAGGGAGTCACAGCACGCAGGGAGGTTCTCTTCCCTTCCAAGGGCGGAAGAGACCTCCCCAGGACAACAACGCAGCCTGGTTGCACATTGCACAGGAGGGCAAAAGCAAGGATGTCGTCAGGGGTCCCTGGATGCAGTGGCGCAAACCTTTCAATGATCTCAGTGGATCACGTAATGTTACTGCAAAGCCACACTCAAACTCACCCTGCTGTGGCACTCAACACACCCTCATCACTCTGCCTTCCATACCCTTCTCCTACATATCCTTATTCACACCAACTTACCTTGCAACTCCACCCAACCCTCTCTATCTACATTATCACTTCTCCATCTCACTAGCCACCCCTCACACTCATCCTCATTCTACTGCAAGCATACCAACTAACAACACACAAGGGTAGGCACTTGAGAGGATTAGCCAATGTCCATGTGAGGTTTCTGGTAATGTGTTGTCATACATGAAATCTATTTTTCCAACGCTGGCCCTTATTGGACAGATCTGAGCGCACCTTGAGAAGTGTCTTACTGAGTTCCACTGAATGCTGAGACATAACTTCCCCTCCCCCCCCCCCCCCCCCCCCCCCCCCCGCTATAGTGATGGGTGTGCATGGAATGGCTTGGACATTAAAGGGATGCTTCACGGTGTTGGTGTGGGATGGTGTCAACCTGGCGCATCAAGTGGCAGCCATGGTTTGCAGCATCAAGTGAAATAAATCTGGCCATGGTGATGCCATCGCTGGCCTCCCGGGCAGCAATGTTGTTAGAGGCTGATGCCCTGTGTACTGTGCAGCATCAGGTGATTGCGGAGAAGGTTGGCGATGTTGTTGGTGTGCCTGGTGTTGTTGGTGATGTTGGTGTGCCTGGTGATGTTGGTGTTGGGGCTGATCATGGAAGGATTCAGAGGACCAAGGTGTGATTTTTTTCAAGGGCACCGATGTTGCTGCAATAGATGGCAGCTGCAGGTGAGATTGCAGAAGCGATCTGTCATTGGTGAGAGAGGTTGTTCCAATGAGGTGGCACTGGACATACAGTTGCCTCTAAACACTTGCAAGCTAAAGAAATCTCTATATATATTACAAATGCAGTAACCAACAGTTTCTGCGCTCTGAAACCGACCATCTGCAACATGGCATCCTTTACACCACTTCTGCAGCTGTCAGCTTATCAGAAACATCAGAGCAGACTCAACTCACACCAGGTTGCACTGGCATGTTCCCTGAGCAGCGGGTAACCCGTGGGGAGAAAGTAAAATTGGAAGGAAGCCTCAAAATAGCATTAAATTGGCTCTTAACAAGCCATTTAATGAGATCAATTGTATCCCCCGCTGCTTGGTGTCGGGTCAGTTCTCCACTGACAGACCCGACACCTGGGAGACTCACGTGGAGGCGGGTTGACAGCGGGTTTCCTACTTGCTGTCAATCATAACAACTTGAACCTCTGATCTGCCTCCAAACCCACCCTCTGAGCGCCAGCAAATTCGCGGCCCAAGAGTCATTTTCCTGGGTTTCGCACCTAAATAGTGCCTGATAAATGGACATTAATTCATTTCCCCCAGTTTTGCTTCTGAATAACACTGCAGCTGAATTTCCTGTATGACTTTTCAGGTGGTTACACCTGCATGCACTTGAAGAGGATGAACCAAGGTAACTTGCAGGCAAGCAAGTGAGTGCCAGAGACCTGTGCAGTCAGATTTCCTGCTCTAGAACTGGGTCAAGTTCAGTGGAAAACGGTTCCCAAAATAACCTAGCTCCTACAGCTTCCAGAGCTGACATTGACGTGCTGCCCGTCTCAAAGAATCAGGCTGTTCCTGTCACAAAGATCTTTATTTCTTTTCTTTTGTATAAAAAGTTAAGTTCCAAAGAAAGAACTTGCACTTATATAGTGTCTTGACGTCCCAAGGCGCTTTACAGACAACAAAGTATTTTTCAAGTGTAGTAACTGTTGTAATGTAGTAAACGCGGCAGCCAATTTACGCACAGCAAGCTCCCACAAACACAATGTGATAATGACCATCTGTTCTAGTGATGTTGATTGAGGGATAAATATTGGCCAGGACACAAGGTGAACTCCCCTGTTCTTCTATAAAATAGTGCCATGGGATCTTACATCCAACTGAGAGGGCAGACAGGGCCTCATTTTAAGGTCATATCCGAAAGACGGCACCTCCAACAGTGCAGCGCTCCCTCAGTACTGCACTGAAGTGTCAGACTAGATTATATGCTCAAGTCCCTGGACTGGGACATGAACCCAAAACCTTCTGAATCACAGAAACATAGAAGATAGGAGCAGGAGTAGGCCATTCGGCCCCTCGAGCCTGCTCCGCCATTTAATGAGATCATGGCTGATCATCCAAATTCAGTACCCTGTCCCTGCTTTATAGAAACATAGAGCCGAGAGTGCTACAAACTAAACCACAATTGCAGCTTCAGAAATCGTTGCAGAATCCTGTAACTCTTTCGCGCACTGATCCTTCTAAATGAACTCCCACTGACAGGAGACTGGGAGAGGTGGCTAAACAGAGTATCTAGAACATGGTGCTAGGAATGCAGTGTAATCTGCTTAAGCACAGAACCCAGATGGTCCCACTACATGCTACGAACTCTTTGTAAATGTGGAGATAGCCATACTAGCTGCCATTTATTGGAAATTTCTGGGCAACTCCCTCAATGACCCCAAAAACCAGTTGCACTCGGAAAATATTCTCTTAAAACCTGCGCCACAAAGATCTGGTTCCCTGACCTCAATATGCTGGAGAGAGAGGTGACCTCATCCCTCTGGTGAGGGGATCCCTGCTCTTTCTGCTCCACCTGCTCCTGCTTACCCATGCTCAATGACTCCCCACTTGTACTGCCCTCCTGCTGTCGATCTAATCCTTCCAGGGATGTGCCTAAGCTGGTGAATGGGCAGGGGAAGTGCTAGGTCTATTGCTACTTCTCCAGGGGCTGGTGTGAGGTGATTCCCAGGAGGCATCAGCTGTGGAAGCCTGAGGGAATTCTTCAAAGACACAGACAGGATAGGGTGACTACCTAGATGCTAAGAATGGTCATACCAATGTGGTATAGGCTAACATTGTACTTGTTTCTGGTATTCCTGCAACAATTGTGTCAGGCCTTCTGATAGGATATTATACTGCAGCGTTTTGAAAGGAGCCTTGGGATGCAAACCTCTTTCTGGGACTAGCACTTCTCCATCTCCATATCCCACAATGTCCAGGATTTGATGTCTTTGAATGAAGCTGGCCCACTCCTCGAAGGGGGTGAGGACCATTATGGAGGTCAACCTCCTCCCCTTGCCAGGCGCTGCCTTCCGTTGATAGCCTCCCTTCTCCTGTGAGAAATCAAAAAAGAGATGAGGGTTATAACTTACTGAGAATTGACAATGAAGAAGGAAGGGCTGGTAAGAGAGAAAGGTGTTCCGTGCAGATGAGGAGGCATTGTTCAGTGAGAATCAGTCGTGGTGAAAGAAAATTTAGTGACTTTCAGAACCTGTGCAGAGGAGAGGTTGAGAGGGGTAGAATGTATAGTGGTGTGAAAACAAGAACTTTTTCCTTGTTGAGAAGGATAGCCTGCCAATGCCCAATCTGCTCCTGCTGACAAAGTCAGTGAACTTCCCTTGGCACCGCATCCATGTGCGTTGGATAGGACAGCGGGCGTTTATTGTGTCCAGCCCCCTGAGGCAGGGTACAGCACTGCCCTCTGCCTCTCTGCAACCTACAACAGCACTTCCATACTCACTTCATCAAACTACAGAGCCCTTTGCCTCCCTCCTGTTGTTGCTGCCATCCTAACCTGCCAAAGAAGCAGGATTGAACTTGAGAAACAGGAAGAGCAGAAATATTCCAGGCAGACTTCAGTAACTTATACCTTGAAAGTATTTTATAATAAACGTTCAGCCAGCTGCAGTTTTATGCATAAGAACATAAGGAACAGGAATAAGCCATTCACACTCGAGCCTGTTCCACCATTCAATTAGATCATAGCTGATCTATACCGCAACTCCATTTACCTGCCTTTGCTCCATATCCCTTGATACCCTTCCATAACAAAAATCTATCGATCTTGAAAGTTCCAATTGTCTCAGTGTCCACAACCTTTTAGTGGAGAGAATTACAGATTGCTGTACCCTTCTGCTTCCTGATTTACCTCCCAAATGGTCTGGCTCTAATTTTCAGATTGTGTCCCCCTCGTTCTTGATTTCCCCCACCAGCGGGAATAGTTTCCCTGTATCTACCCTATGGAACCCTTTTAACATTTTAAACACCTCGATCAGATCGTCCCTCAACCTTCTCTACGCACGGGAATACAAGCCGAAACAGTCACTTACTTTCTGCACAAACTTCAGGGTCACTCAATAACAGTCGTTCTGCAGCACTTCCTTGCCGCTGCCTCCTCTTGCTCCACGTCCAAAGATCACATATCACAGAGGTTTTTATATATTTTTTGTCCTGATGAACTGACAAGTATAAGTCAAAGGCTCACAAGTATGATGTTTGTAAGTCTCCCGTGGGCTCTCCTGTACAGGCATTCAGATTCAAAATTGATTTTTTTAATATATTGCAATGATTTTTTTTTAAAGGTTTCGAGCGTTTTCTTTTTTCATATTTTAAGTGTTGGCTGTTTTGTTCATTTCAAGAGCTGTAGCTGGCAATCAATAAATTAGGATATTTCTCTCAATTCTTATTTTCAGGCCCCCCAATCCATTAAAATGTAATGGATTCCACGGTTTTCAAGGACAGGTTGAGTTGCAGACAAACACTTAGTAAAATTGGTTTACAAGAGACTTTCAAAGGTAGCTTGACATCAGATAATGTGCAACAGGCTTTATCGATTTGGGGAAATCACTTCATCACTGGAATGGGATCAGCTTGATGAGATACTCAAAACCCACCCTAATCTAATACCTCAGACCTGCATGCTATTTTCAGCATTGGAGCAATTTTGTGTTGGTTGTGTCATTTTAAAGTGCTGCAGACTCCAAATTGCCTCATGACTAAAAGGGCAGTCCTTTAATCATCATGCGGCACTTTATCCCTAAGTCCATTGCTGTGTCTTCCTGCATGTGAAGAGCGCCCTAGAAATGCGAGTTGCCGTTTTCGGCCAATCTTGATGGTGCAGAACTAGGCCTTAGCCGGGGGAGGTGGGGATCATGGTTTTCATTTTTATGTTTGCTTGTTAATGATGAAAACTCACTGAGAACTTTACTTGCTTCATTAATTAATGTCTCCACAACATGAGACACAGATTTAAGTGGAAAAATTGGACTTTTATTTCTAGACAGCCAATCAAAACCAGACTGTGCGGCCAAAATCGGGCAGGTGACAATCCTATAAACTGATTGTAAATTTTACTGGACCAATTGAAGTGGTCGTTTGGACTCTCCCAGTGACTGGCATGCGGTGCTCTCTAGGAATTTAATCTGCTGCAGAAAATTGATAAATAACTGTCATTGGGCCTACCATAGGGCAATAGGGCCTGGATTTTCCCCCTCGGTCTCAGCACTGACAGGTCACATATTAAAACACTACAAATGTTCCAATGTTCAATGTCATATGTGAGCACACTAACAGGTCTGTCACGTGTCAGTGCACTAATAGTGTCACGTGTGGGCACAGAAACACTGGGCCCCGATTTTAACTCCAGGTGGATTCCCCGCTCAGGCCTTAGTTAAAATTACAGTCGGGTCTCAATGATGTCATCGGGCCACAATATGCATAGGTAAAGAAGGACCCTGTTGGCTCTGGGCATGTGTCCTTGCTGCCTGCTCAGGAGAGCAGGTTGAAATTGCAGATGTTGCGATCGTGGTGGCTTTCGGACAGGCAAGAGCCAGGGCGATTTTAACTGCCCACCCGCCAGGTTTCTGCTGAGTGATTGGGGTTAAAATCTCCCCCTTTCAATGTCAGCATATAGACACTCTGGGCTGGATTTTGTCTTGGGTCGTGTCATCCGCATTTCGTGTTCCCCCCCGACTCCAGTTGAATGTGGAAGAATGATGCAATTTCCACTTAATTGGTCAATTGAGTTCCAGCATGTGGGAACCCATGAACTAATTAGTGGTTTCAGTCTGATGACTGCCTAGTCTGAGAGACTGTTGGTAAGAGAGGACCTGCCTGCCTTGCTTTTGATGTGAGTGGACCTGGATGCAAGATGGGGGAGGGGAGAGAGAGTGAGAGAGAGAGTGAGAGTGAGAGTGAGAGTGAGAGTGAGAGTGAGAGTGAGAGTGAGATTGAGATTGAGAGTTCATCACATCTCTGTTGTAATAGTGGACCTGCAGCCGATAGTCAGCTATCCACTTGTGCTCCCGCCAGGTTTCACTGGCGTGTTTCACATCAGGCGTGCTTCACGTCAGAAAAGGGTTAAACTAGCTAAAGTGTTTCAAAATGGCATTACAGAGCCAATTTAGAGCTTGTTAAGGGCTTTAATGGCCTCTCCCACCTCTTGGAGACGGGACAGAGTCGGCAACCCCGCGACTGATTTTGTCAAAATTGTGTGGAGGCGGGATGGGGTCGGGACCCCCGACCCCGCAAATTTAACCCCCCACACGCCTCCAAACCCGACTCCACGGGTCATTCAAAATCCAGCCCTCTGACGCTCAGTGTCCTGTTGGTGCACTAATATCGAGTGCCAATGACTGATGATATCTCTAAACTATTTTCAGGCATTTTCCACCAAATTTACCTCATAGTTTAATAGAAGAATATTGAGAATCAGACACTGTCTTATCTGTTTCTCCATGCGTTTCCTTTTCTATTTTGAACCTACCTCCTACTACCCCCAAATTAATTTTGGATTGTGGCCTGCTTATGATAACCACATTGAGGTGCAGTACAGGACTAATCTATTCGTGGTCCTGCATTTTTTTGTTTGCATTTCAGTAATGACAGTCTAAGCCCTGCTCTTCCTGCCAGGCAGCCTCTGCGATAAAAGCACACGTCTGGTAACAGATGAAGGCATCCTATTATTGAATCAGTTTAGATTGGCAGATGAATGGAGCACTTATTTTGCATTTGGCATGAGCTTCGGTTCTATCTTCATTTTCATTCAAGGAAATAACAGAACTGCCAAGCCTCGCTCAATCTGGTCATCACCGATATTGGTGCATTTAGCGTTCTTCAAAATAAACGCCGAATCAGTCTCCCTCTTTTCAGTCATAAATCTCACTCCTAACATTTCGCTAATGTTGACGGTTGCAGCATAAATGAACATGGATTTTTTTTAATCCATAGCGATTACCTGTACTGGTAAATTATTCAAGCGACTATGCTGATATTCATTTTAGCCATTACTGCGAAGCAGCATCTCCTGTACATATTCCTCATCAGGAATATTGTGCAGAACCACATACCTATTTTTAAAAATTAAGGGGGAAAAATAGAGTCGCGCCCCCTCTAGGGTGCTAACTTCGCCGGGGCACTACTTTTAGTGCCCAGAAAAAATTAGCGCCCCCGCGGCCGAAATTCATCGGTAGCTCCCCAAGAAGGAAGTGGGGCGCGACTAGAAGCGCCCCGCCTCCCTCTTGGGGTGCTGCGAGGGAATATCGCAGTGCGACGTGCCGTAGCACCACGCGCTGCGGCACGTCGCGATGCGGTACTGCAGGCCTTCCTCTCCTTAAAGGGGAGGGGCCTTGCGCAGCGCAACCCAGGGCCCAGCTGGGCCACCAGGGATCAGAGTGCCAGCAGAAGAGCCCGGCACTCAAGAGAAGTGCCGGGCTCACGGAGCACAGCCGGCACCCCGCGGGGGGGTTGCAGAAGAGGCCGGGGATGGCAATGGGGGCAGGTGCTGGCAGGCGGCCAGCAACAAAAATGGCCGCCCGGCACCTCGCCTTTAATTAGCGCTGCCCCAGCCGCAGGTAGGCCCCCCTGACCCCGTCGGACATAGCGGGGCGCGAGCGGGGCGCTGCGCACGGCGATGACGTCATCGCCGGCGGCGCAGCGCCACCGCTAACCTCCCGCTGAATTTCGTGGGAGGCGTTGGCGGCGCCGCGCCCGGGCGCTAGTTGCTTTGCGCCCCGTTAAACGGGAGGCACAAAGCAACCGAATTTTCCCCCTAATGATTTATTTGATCCATATCGCTAGCAGTGGTTGTGAAATGAACTTTATCACAAGATATACCTCACATCACATGGTGTATGCCATTCATACGAAAATGACCGGCAGGAAAAGACCAGCTGGTCCATCTAGCCTGCCCCTCACTTATGATGGCTGGAGCATCTTGACTGGACACATCTTAACCCCCACAGCCATATAATCTCCTGGGAGAGGCAGAAAAACAGAGATAAACCCTGGGCCAATAAGGGAAATAATACTCTGGAAAAAATCCTCTCTGACCCCTTCAGGCAATCGAAACCAGTCTAGGAGATCACATGGACCAAGTGTTATCTATAAAGACACTTACCTTCTCTATGATGCAACTTCTGCCCCAATCAAGAATTGGTCCAGCTCCCCCTTGAAGGCTTAAAAACTACATTTAAAGTCTGCATATTATTGATGGAAAATGTATGAAATATTCCAGTAGGACTATCAACATCCAGAAGAGGAAAGAGGTTATCGTTTTGGATGTAGTCTATTTGTCAGAAGGGATGGAGGGGCTCCACCAGAATCATTTCCTTGCCTCATCAGACGAGGAGCATATCGGGCAGCTGATGTGATTCCGCCTGATTTTCACTCCCACCCAAGACGTATTTCTACCCCAAACAGTTTGTGCGTTACACACTGTGAAACTGATGCATCCACAACACATACCCACACGTGGGGCGCGATTTTCCCATTGGAGGCGGGTTTCGGTTTGGGTGGGTTTCAAACCCACCTCCACTGTCAGGTGGGAAAAATTTGCAATTTTCCCCTAATTGGCCGGTTGATTTCAGAGGTGTGGGTTCCCCTGGGCCGATTAGTCTTTTGGGACTGAAACTCGCCTCTGCTGACATCACTTATCCAGCTTCATTTAAGGGCTGCTTGCTGCCTTGGCTCATTCCACTGGTTTTTGGTCGATGGTGCACCACCTCCAAACTTTTATCTCCTTGAAGAATGGTCCGCTCCAAGGCAAGGGCCTCCCCGAAGTTCTCGGATGAGGTGCTGGGTATGCTGGTTGAGGGGGCGAGAGCCAGCAGGGAGGTGCTCTTCCCCTCATCTGGGAGGAAGAGGCCTCCCAAAGAAACCAAGGCTATGTGGATCCAGCTGGCAAGGGATACAACCTCCAGATCTGTGTGCAGATTGGGTGGTTGTTTCAGTTTATTGATGAAATGCCATCCCTGTGTGAATGTATTAAAATTAGGTGATGGCAAACTGTTGGCATGATGGCATATGTTATTTCGGCTTAGGCAGCTCCACATTGCGGGCTCCGCGACACTTGCGTGGTCAGGTTGATGGTCAGAGTGAAAGGAGGCCAGAGAATCATGTCCATTGTCTATCATGTGTTAAGAAGGAGCCAAGCACATGTGCCACAATGGGCAACCTATGCAAATCTGGCAAGGATGAGTCATGCGCTTGTGTACTGCCGCTGCTGCTGGTCGATACGCCGCCGCTCGGTCCTCCGACTCCTCCGACTCCGACTCCTCATCTGAGGAGGCTATGAACTGAGCCACTTGCTCATCAGGGAGCTACAAGCCACGACGCTGTGCCATGTTGTGCAGTGCACAGCAGACCACGACCATTCTGGAGACCCTGGCTGCTCAATACTGCAGGGCTCCACCTGATCTGTCAAGGCATCGGAATCGCATCTTCAGCAAGCCAATGGTTTGTTCGATGATGGACCTGGTCGAAATGTGGCTGGCGTTGTAGCGCTCCTCAGCCTCGTTAGCTGGCCTCCTAATCGGCGTCATTAGCCATTTCTTCAGGGGGTAGCCCTTGTCACCAAGGAGCCATCTGTTAAGTTGGTTTGGCGGATTGAAGAGCGGAGGAGCACTAGAGTTCCGCAGGATGAAAGAGTCATGGAAACTACCACAGAACTTGGCGCAAACATGCAAAATCTCCTTCTTGTTGTTACACACCAGCTGTACGCTGAGGAAGTGAAAGCCCTTGCGGTTGACAAAGATAGCTGGGTTTTGATGGGGTGCCCTAAGGGCCACATGTGTGCAGACTGTGACACCCTGTATCATTAGCAGGCCTGCCATATTTGCAAAGCCAACTGAATGCACGGTTACACTTGCTGATCCCTTGAGAAGTGGACGTAATTGTGCGCCTTTGCGAAAAGGGCATCGGTAACCTGCGTGATGCAACTGTGGGCAGCCGACTGGGAGATGCCGCTGATATCTGCTGATGATCCCTGGAAGGAGCCTGAGGCAAAAAAGTTGAGTGCGGTGGTACAGCCACTGGTAAGGGGTGTCCACCCGCTCCTCTGGGCTCCGGGTCTTGGTTCAGTAGTGCGCAGATGTCTCCGACAAACTCTTGCAAAAGTCTCAGCCTCCTTTGGCACTGCTGCTCAGTCATGTTGAGGTAGCTCATCCTCTGTCTGTAAACCCGGAGAGGCGGGTATCTCCTGCGGCGACATGCTTCTATGCGCTGGTGCCTTCTGCCCTGTGCAGCATCAGGTGGCTGAGCAGGAGGTTGGCGCTCCTGCTGCTGTTGCTGCTGAGCTGCCTGGTTCTGCTGCTGCCGTGGCTGTTCCTCATCCGAATCTGAGGTCCATGGTGAAAGGAAATAAATGGTTCCCATGCTGCTGGCAGATACCTCCGTTGGAGAAGCGCTCAGTCCAAGCGGGGAGAGGGTCTTCCAAGGAGGTCCCACAGTTGAGAGATAGAAGCTGCAGCACCTCCGACTTCGGTAGGCCTGCTAAAAGTGCTGAAAGACCTGTGGAACAAAAGGTCTGCCACCTGCAACTGCTCCCTGATGAAAGCTCCGTTTTAAAGGTAGCGCTGCAGCTGTGAGGAGGCCACCCACTTGTCAACCCGCCAGGATTAGCTGGCGTGGTTTAGGAGGGCCATGCAACATGCACAAAATGTGGCAAAATAACAAAGGCCTGTCGAAATAGGATTATAGAGGCCCTTAGCTACTAATTAAGGGTCTTAACTACCTCTCCCGACTGTTGGAGGCGGGACTGAATCGCACCCATCAAACCCGCCTCCAGCAAAATTGCGTGGAGGCGGATGGAGGCGCGTTCCGAACCCGCCCTCACTTTTTGCGATTTTGCCACCTGTCCCGCCTCCAAACCCACCTCCTCGGGGCTGGGAAAATCGCCCCCAAAGTATTAAATAACATTCTGACATTGGCGGAGCAGATTGTGGGTAAGGGACATCATGGGGGTCATTTTAGCCAAATTCGCTGGGCGGGAAACCCACTGGATTGGGTGCAATGCCGGTTTTACCTGGGCTAGGTTGGCAGTGGGGGCATTGCCTACCTGGGCTAGGTTGGCAGTGGGGGCATTGCCTACCTGGGCTAGGTTGGCAGTGGGGGCATTGCCTACCTGGGCTAGGTTGGCAGTGGGGGCATTGCCTACCTGGGCTAGGTTGGCAGTGGGGGCATCGCCTACCTGGGCTAGGTTGGCAGTGGGGGCATCGCCTACCTGGGCTAGGTTGGCAGTGGGGGCATTGCCTACCTGGGCTAAGGAAGGGAAAGAGAAATTAGCCAGATCTTTCATTTCTGATTGCTGTTCCTTTATTTCTGCTGGCAAGTGCGTGTGTGGATGTTGGTTGAAAGTAAGATGGAGCTGGGATGTGATCACTCTTTCTCCTCCCACCTCCCATCGACCACGCTGATTGTGTGTGTACTTTTTAAAAAAAGATTATAAAACAATTTAAAAGGCATTTAAGCAGCATTCTCTGCACAAGTTTAATTTATTTTTCTGGGAGAATCAATTTTCCCCTGGAGAAGCTGGGATGAGCTGGTGGCAGTCCTCTCCCTCAGAATTTATCATGTCTCGATGCTTCTCCTAAACCCTCCTGGGACCCCCCTGTTCTGTCTCTGTGAACATGGAGCTGTGCTTTTGTATCATCTCTGCATTGTCATAGTTTGGCAGATTGCTTTCCCAATTGGGGCAGGTCCAAGTATTAGAATTGTCCTCATCGAATTGCATGAGCTTAGAGACAACAGCAAGCTGGCCTGTGCGTCCAAATCTCCTTCACTTTCTTAATGCATTTCTGGGAAAGATAATTCTGCGGTTTTTAAACAAGTTTAAATAGATCTTTACTGATCCTCAATTCTGAATCTGTTGTGTCTATGTGCAACATTTCTCCGTAGTGATATAGATTTCTTCCTTTCTTGTTAAAATAACATTGTCGCTGAACCGAGGAAGTTTCAAGCAGGTTAGCTACCAATAATGGGCAGGGATAGCACAATATAGTTGACACTCTGACAGTTTAGTTGCCAGGGAAGTCTCATGCCCCAGTAGAGACCGGGACGCAGTCGAAGGTTTTAGAATTCATTTTTATTTTCTTTTGAATTGTATTTTTGTGGAGGGGGGTGGTGGGGGAGAGATGCAATTTTGTTCTCATTAGAAGTGGAGTAATCAAACATTTTGCCGCTTCTTGCTCAATGTCAACATTACTGATCCCCAGTTACAGCATAGGGTAGGCACAAGATAAAGCTTCCTGAACTCTGCCTCAACAATGTGCTGCGACCTTGGCCTCAGAAGATTACTGCTGGCTACTTTCACTTTCCTTAGTAGGACATTTTCATTTACGAGGCCAACCATCTGTGTGGGCTCACAAATGCTGTCTTTCCACTGGCTGCCCATTACTTAGAATAGAGATAGCTAGATTACCACTCCAGTCCACTAATTGGAAAGGTGCTCATTGACTTGAATCTAATCAGTTTCTGTTTCTCACACCAGCCATCCTTGTGGCTTTTCTGTTGTAGTGCTAGATTTTAATGAATCATAGACAGTCTTGTGGAATGGACTTCATAGAATCTAACAGCACAGAAGGAGGCCATTCTGCCCATCGTGTTTGTGCCGGCCCTTTGAAGTGGTATGTCACTACATCGCTGCTTCTGCAGAGAGAAAGTGGTAAAGATAATAGCACGCGAGGAATATCGCCACTTTCCTTACCTTGCACCTCAAGGATGCAGAACCTCGCACTGGCAGTTTCTTTGACCAAACAATTTCTCTTGTCTATTAGTAGTAGTGGCCCCTATACCACTCACCCGGGCAGTCTAGAAGTAGTTATCTCTCTACCTCTAAACATTTGGGTAAAGTTATGTCTTTACTATTGATGAAAACTGGATCAGATGGAATTATGAGCTGCCTTTTTGTTTGGTTTATCAGCAACCGTGCGGCACTCACCGAGAACAAAAATTCAGCACGGATCACTGAAAAAGATCAGAGAAAATTGGCCTAAAAAAGAGTGCTTCATGCTAGGAGAGTACTTAATGATCTCTCATGTTTCTGCTGAAGTAACAGAGAGCCCACATCCTCAGTAATATGGTTAGAAAATAGCTTAACTGTGCATGGTTAGTCCTTTGCTTGCTTTCATGAGGCTCAGTGATTTTGAAGATAAAAACTAATTTTGTTCATGTTTACCCTGGTTTTTTCTGAGGGCTCTAATTTTAATAGCGCCTGGCGCTAACTTTCCAAACATTTTTCACTTAGCGCCCCAAATGACCCTCGAGGGGAATTTCTCCCCCTAAAGGTCTTATGTACTTTCTTGCACGGCGTATGTCAGGAGTGATCAGAAAACTGAGAAACTACTTCTCAAAGTTTGCTGATAGCTTTCAGAAATCAGTATAAGTGACAGCGAGGGGTCATTTCTACTCAGCTAGTGATTGATTTTAATGCCAAGAAAGATGCCCATTAAGTTCCAACCCACATTTGAACGCCAGTCAGCTGCCACTACATTGAAGTGAATGAATGCAGATTAGATATAAAATCCTAGCCCTGTATGGTCCTACTATCATCAAGACTACATATTTAGCCTCGTGCCGCTTGGACCTGCATATCCCAGAGTCTGGTACAGAGCACTCCTCCAGTGCTAATGTAGTTCTGTGCAATCTGCGCACCTCCTGCACGACTGTTAGGGATTGAGGATTTTAATATGGTGCTATTAGGTGTTGAGCCATTGTGCAAGTCTCGTAAGATATGAAAGATTCGGCAGGCCTTCTCATGCCAGCTATCGTGCAGAACAGCGCTATAGCTGAATCCCATTGGCAGTAATTTACCTCACCCGAGTTTCCCCACCATCGACCTCAATGGAAAGTAAAATCGTGTGTAGTATATATTGGGCGGACAATTTGATATCGCCAGTTTTACACCATCGCACAAAGTATTATCCCCATTAAGTGTACAATCCATTAATACTCTCATTCCCTCAGGTAAAAATCATACACGGGTGCGCACATACATGTGCAAGTACAAACCCACACACAGACAATGCTACAATGAGGAAGATAAACTGGTAAAAGGAGCATTGATATATCATAAAATATCTCACAATATTTCATCATGTTTGTGATATATCTGTTCCCACAATTCGATTTGAGTGGCAAACAGTAAGTTTTGGGAAGCCTGGTGGGCTACAATTTATAAAGAATGTACAGACCTGGAAACGACCATCATGGTCCATCTGGCTGGTTCCATTGAAAACTTTCACCTCAAGATTTACAGCCCACACTGACACTGTTTCCACTCTGCTGTTACTGAAGATCCTAATCAAAATCAGCTTGGCAAAGGTCAAAACCAGGGATGAGGGACTTCAGTTATGTGGAGAGACGAGGGAAGCTGGGATTGCTCTCCTTAGCGTAGAATATAAAACACTAGTTAGGCCACAGCTAGAGTACTGTTTTACAGTTCTGGTCACCACATTACAGGAAAGATGTGATTGCACTAGAGAGGGTACAGAGGAGATTTACGAGGATGTTGCCAGGACTGGAGAATTTTAGCCATGAGGAAAGATTGGATAGGCTGGGGTTATTTTCTTTGGAACAGAGGAGGCTGAGGGGAGACTTGATTGAGGTGTATAAAATTATGAGGGGCCTAGATAGAGTGGTCAGGATGGGAAGGACTATTTCCCCTAGCAGAGAGGTCAATAACCAGGGGCATAGATTTAAAGTAATTGGTAGAAGGATTAGAGGGGAGTTGAGGAGACCTTTTTTCACCCAGAGGGTGGTGGGGGTCTGGGACTCACTGCCTGAAAGGGTGGGTGAGGCAGAAACGCTCATCACATTTAAAAAGTACTTGGATGTGCACTTGAAGTGCTGTAACCTACAGGGCTACAGACCAAGAGCTGGGAAGTGGGATTAGGCTGGAGAGCTCTTTTTTGGTCGGCACAGACACGATGGGTTGAATGGCCTCCTTCTGTGCCGTAAATTTCTATGCTTCCTTACAGCAGAGAAGGTTAAGGGGAGATTTCATAGAGGTCTTCAAAATGTTGCGAGGTATTGATAGAGTAAATCAGGAAAAACTGTTTCCACCGGCAAGAGGGTCAGTAACCAGAGGACACAGATTTAAGGTAATTAGCAAAAGAACCAGAGGGGAAATGAGGAGAATCTTTTTTACGCAATGAATTGTTGTGATCCGGAATGCGCTGCCTAAAAGGGTGGTGGAAGTAGATTCAGTAGTAACTTTCAAATGGGCATTGGATAAATACTTGAAAAGGAAAACTTTGCAGGGCTATGGGGAAAGAGCGGAGTAGTGGGACTAATTGGAGAGCCCTTTCAAAGAACTGGCGCAGGCACGATGGGTCGAATGGCCTTTTTGTGCTGTAATATTCTATGATTCTATGAATTTGTGGGCATGTTCTTTGGGGAAGGGAACCTGTAACTCCTACCTGGACTGGTTAACATCCCCTTGATAAAAGGGTACAGCATTTCACATTAAATGGTGGCTTCTCTCCTCTGCCAAAGAAGCAGACTTTCCACTGGCTCAGTGTGGGACTTTACATGCACTCAGTACATGCACTCCCTGCTGTACATTCACTCCCTGTCTGCAAGAAGAAGGAAGAGATGGAAAGACGGGAAAACTGGCACGGTTTACCTCATGCCACGGTCCTGGAGAGTAGAGGGATAGAAATACAAGGTTGAGTAAGAGCAACAGCTGGGCGAGAACGAAAACGACAGGAATTTGCAGCCTGAGAACAATAACTAACTAACAGCTTGAAAACTGTGGAGCAAGAGGAGGAGGTGGTGCTGATCAATCAGATGGCTTCATTGCCACTGGAGCGGCTCTGTGAACGCGTTCTTTAGACGATGGATGTGAATGTGAAATATTTGTGCAGAGCTCTAGTTTTACTGTGTCCTCATACCCGGTACCCTCCCAGTGAATCTGTGCTGTACCCTCTCTCGTGCCACAACATCCTTCCCATAGTGTGGAGCCCAAAACTGCGCATAGTAAAACTTTAACAAAGACATGAAGCAATTATAAAAAATCGGATAACAAAAGGAGGGTAAAAGAAGCACTTTATTTGTACAGCAGGGGACCTGATAGAAAACAACAGGGGGTACTTTTCTGAGCAGAGTCTGCCCTCCACCAGCGCACACTACGGGGCACTGCCTGCGATTTGCCAGGCTGTGGGCGAGGCTCCCTGTTGCCAACACGTACTCCGAGAAATGACCCTCAAGTTCATGGAGAGAACATTTCTAGATGGCACTTCATCAGATGGGTTTCTACAGCAACATTAAACGACTGTACTCACCCTCCCACCCCGGCAGGTTAGGCCTGTGAGCTGACATGCAATACCTTTCCATACGTACACTGTCCCCGGGCTTTACAAATCACTCAGAAAAATCCATTGTCTTAAGTCGCGAAATGACGAAGATGGCCGCCTTTTGGCAGTCACTAGCGAGAATTTGCGTGGCTATATCATGTCAGATTTTAAATTCACTGGAATCGTACAACCTTTCTGGCTTTTTTCCCCTAAGAAGGATAGAATGCTGCTATTAGAATCACAGAATGATACAGCAGGAGGCCATTCAGCCCATCGTGCCTGTGCCAGCTCTTTGACAATGTCTCCTTTTATTTATTTTAAGTATTTATCCAATTGCCTTTTGCAAGTTCCCATGGAATCTGCTTCCACTACCCTTTCAGGCAATGCTTTCCAGATCATAACTGGTTACTGACCCTCCAGCCAGTGGAAACGGTTTCGCCCCATCTACTCTATCAAAACTCCTGATAATTTTGAACACCTCGATCAATTCCACACCTTAACTTTCTCTGTTCTAAGGAGAACAATCCCAGCTTCTATAATCTCTCCACATAACTGAAATTCCTCATCCCTGGTACCATTCTGGTAAATCTCCTCTGCACCCTGTCCAAGGCCTTGACATCCTTCCTAAAGTGTGGGGCCCAGAATTGGCCACAATACTCTATGAGGCCGAACCAGTGATTTATAAAGGTTTAGCATAAATTCTTTGCTTTTGAACTCTATGGGCTGGATTTTGTCTTGGGGTCGGGTTGGTGTCGTGTTACCCGCATTTCGTGTTGCCCCCCCCGACTCCAGATTAATGTGGCTGAATGATGCAATTTTCACTTAATTGGGCAATTGAGTTCCAGCATGTGGGAACCCATGAACCAATTAGTGGTTTCAGTCTGAAAGTCGCCTCTGATGATGTCATCATTGCAGGTCAGAGACTGACTGCCTGGTTTCAGAGACTGCCTGGCTTTTGCTGTGAGTGGACCTGCCTGGCTTTTGCTGTGAGTGGACCTGGATGCAAAATGAGCAGCAGCTCAGAGAGAGAGAGAGAGAGAATGAGAATTTGTTTTGCAACCAAGTCCTCCCAGGCAGTCTCTGAAGACATTCAATGCAGCAGCATCAGAGGTGACTTTCAGAACTAATACTACTACCTTCATCACAATACTACTACAACCTTCATCACATCTCTGTTGTAATAGTGGACCTACAGCTGATAGTCAGCTATCCACTTGTGCTCCCGCCAGGTTTCACTGACGTGTTTCACATCAGGCGTACTTCACGTCGGAAAAGGGTTAAACTAGCTAAAACGTTTCAAAATGGCATTAAAGAGCCAATTTAGGGCTTGTTAAGGGCTTTAATGGCCTCTCCCGCCTCTTGGAGGTAGGACGGAGTCGGGAACCCCGCGACCCTGCAACTTTAACCCCCCACACGCCTCCAAACCCGACACCATGGGTCATTGAAAATCCAGCCCTATGCCTCTATTTATAATGCCTCTATCACACCTCGGCAGATAGTCAGGATGATTTAATTTAGTGGTCTGCAATTGTAAAGTACACATGCTTTGTTTTCTATCTATATATGCTTTGACGATTCTGTATCTAATTTACTTCACCTGAGGAAGGAGCAATCGATAGCTCCGAAAGCTTGTGATTTCAAATAAAACTGTTGGACTATAACCTGGTGTTGTGCGACCTCTCTATTTATAAAGCCAAGGATCCGGTCTGCTTTTTAACAGCCTTCTCAACTTGTCCTGCCACCTTCAAAGATTTGTGTATCTGTCCTGCACCCCCTTTAAAATTGTACCATTTAGTTTTTATTGCCTCTCCTAATTTTTCTTTCCAAAATGCATGGCTTTAAACTTCTCTGCGTTAAATTTCATCTGCCATGTGTCTGCCCATTTCACCAGTCTGTCTACGTCCTCCTGAATTCTGCTACTATCCTCCTCACTGTTTGCTACATTTCCAAGCTTTGTGTCATCTGCAAACTTTGAAAGTCAAGGTCATTGATGCCATGCTTTAGTATTCTGGGGTGATATGGCAAAGCTTGGATAAGCAGCCCAACGCGGTGCATAATTCTTTGAGCCCCCACTACCACTCTTCCATCCAATCAAAAAACAAATCCACACAATTTGAACAGACATCAGTTTTTCTGTCACACTGTGTTTAACGGCCCTGTTTCTTCGCCCTCACCTCCTCACAGTGAGTACAAATATAGAACGATATCACATCTCAGAATGTCGTGCACAGGTGTGTTGCTAAAGTGACGACTGATGGCCTTGATTTTCAGACTCATATCTCAATCAGCCGGTCTGTCAGTTTACAATACAATCCTCCCACGTGCACATCCATCATTGCTTTTAAAGTACAGCTCTTCTCATGATCTGAATCATCCAACCATCGAGGCACGAGATGTCAAGGAGAAAAATACCCGTTGCAGTTGGGATATTTTTGATGGCGTCCTGCCATCCGTCTTCAGGCAGTACTGGCGTGTGCCCATCTGTGACCTCATCATAGAGTAATGATCCCACTCAAAACAAAACAATTAAAAACAAACCTCTTAAAATCCACAAACAGTTACTGCAAAAGATCACACACCACGGAGCATCTCATACCTATCAGTCACTTACTGCCTATAATCTAGATAGGGAGAATTACAGATATTTGGGGACAATCAGAGGAAGGTGGTCAGATTAACTGGTTGCGATTGTGTCATAAATCCGGAGGGCGAAACTCGAACAGTTCACAAGATAATTCTGGATGAGGGAGGCATTTTGGTCCATTGTAGTTCATCCATCCAGACATGCCCCCACAGTGTCAGCCTAGGCTCAGTGGGTAGCACTCTCGCCTCTGAGTCAGAAGAGGTTCAAGTCGCATTCCAGAGATTTGAACTCATAATCCAGGCTGACACTGAGGAGTGTAATACTGAGGGAGTGCGGCACTATCGGAGGTGCCGTCTTTTGGATGAGACGTTAGTTCCTGTCTGCCAATATATAGCCCCTCTCAGATGGACATAAAAGATCCCACCGCACTGTTCGAAGAAGAGCAGGTGTCTCCCGATGTCCTGGCCAAAATTTATCCCTCAATCAACATCACTAAAAAAAAAACAGGGTCTGGTCATTATCTCGTTGCTGTTTGTGGGAACTTGCTGTGTGCAATTGGCTGCTGCGTTTCCTACGTTACAACAGTGACGACACTTCAAAAGTTCTTCATTGGCTGTAAAACGCTTTGGGACGTCCTGAGTTTGTGAAAGGTGCTATATAAATGCAAGTTCTTTCATTCATTCAAAGTCTCCTTATTGAAGCATTAAATGATTCTTGGGTTTTTGCTCCTCTGTCTAGGAGCCTGCACGTGCATTGAGAAGAAATTCTTTCTACTCAGTCCTAAATTTGCCTGTTGCTAGTTCAAACCTGTGACCCCTTGATCCACTCTCACAGTTTAATTTAAAGTAATTTTCTGAATTTACCTTTTCCATACCGTTTAGAATCTTGTCTACATCTAAGGTCACCTCTGAATGTCTCCGAAAATCCCAAGGGGGCAAAATTGGGTCGCGCCCCCTTCGGGGCGCTAACTTCGCCGGGGCGCTACTTTTAGCGCCTCAAAAAAATTGGCGCCCCCGCACCCGAAATTCACTGGTAGCGCCCCGTATCTTAGTTTCCCTGAACACTTCCATTTCATGATAGCCTTGTCCTTGGTTGTACCATTCTACACCGCCAATCCCCTATTATTCCCTCTTGCCATCTGATGCTTCCCCAACCATTTCACTGACCTGTGCTGACACACTTATCGAGCCTTGGACTATCCACTTGCCTTTGATAATACCCTCACTATTGTCTGCTCTTGTCAATTCCTGTACCTTCCTCTCTCAAGCCGCAGCCCTTTTTTTTGATCAGCAATTTTTACATTTCTTCACCCTTCTGTTGTACCCAGCTTTCTCCTTCGTAAACATCCCACTGCAAACGCACCTCACAGCCTCCATCTTAAATTGTACTTCGATAAGTTTATACTTTTCAGCTGTCTTTGTGTGTGCACATCTGTTCCCTCACTATTGCCGACATCAGGCCTGATGGTGAATCCAGACTAACATGGCTCCTGCAGTCGGTATGAAGGGATGTCAGCACAGAACGATTACTGATTGTGAAGCAACTATTGTGTGTTTATCAACAGATTATCCACAACTGATTCCTGAGACAGTACAGTGTACATTCTAACAATGTTGTGGTAGTTCACAGAAAGTGTAAACCCATAATTAGAAACTTTTTAAAGATTCTTCCTTACAGTGTTGATCAATAAAGTTGTGTTTATATGCTTGGAAACTGTAGTATTCAGAGTTGATGTGGAGGATCACACAATAGCATAACCGCACGGGGGGGGAGGTAGTAAATTTGGTGTATTTTTCAGATGAAAGGGATGGCAGAAAATGGATTGTCAAAATGGTTAGGGGAAAAAATTTAATGGAAGTAGCAAAGCTCTCAATCACAGAATGAAAAAGAAAGAAAGACTTGCATTTATATCCACAACCTCAAGACGTCCCAAAGCGCTTTACAGCCAATTAAGTCCTTATTAAAGTTTAGTCACTGTTGTAATGGAGGAAACGTTGCAGCCAATTTGCAAACAGCAAAGAGATAATGACCAGATAATCTGTTTCCAGTGTTAGTTGTGAGATAAATATTGGCCAGGACTCTGGGAGAACTCTACTGCTCTTCTTCGAATAGTGCCAGGGGATCTTTTGCATCCACCTGAGATGGCAGACTGGGCCTTGGTTTAATGTCTCATCTGAAAGACGGCACCTTCAACAGTGCTGCCCTAGAGTATCAGCCTAGATCTTGTGCTCAAGTCTCTAGAGTAGGACTTCAACAACAACAAATTACATTTATATTGCCACGTTAACTATCAAACACTGAGCCGCATAAGCGGCTATTAGGACAGATGACCAAAAACCCCACAATCTTCTGACTCAGAGGTGAGAGTGCTACCACTGAACCGGCCAAATTTCATGGCTAATACATAGAAAGAAAGACTTGCATTTCTATAGCGCCTTTCACAACTCCACTTTTGAAGTGGAGCCACTGTTGTAATGTGGGAAACATGGCAATTTGCACACAGCAAGGTCCCACAAACAGCAATGTGATAATGACCAGATAATCTGTTTTTGTTATGTTGGTTGAGGGATAAATATTGGCCAGGACACCAGGAGGGATAACTCCCCTGCTCCTCTTCGAAATAGTGCCATGGGAACTTTTACATCCACCTGAGAGAGCAGACAGGGCCTCGGTTTAACATCTCATCCGAAAGACGGCACCTCCGACAATGTAGCACTGACCCTGGAGTGTCAGCTTAGCTTAATGTGCTCAAGTCCCTGGAGTGGGACTTGAACCCACAACCTTCTGACTCAGAGGTGAGTGTGCTACCCACTGAGCCACAGCTGACACCTGATAAATGGGCAGGAAAGGCGCATAAATGAATGACAAGCATGACCTGCATTGCAGAGGTTTCTCCTAATGGATTTTACACGTTCAAGGTCTTGTGTTTCAAAAGACAGAAAGAAAGAAATACTTGCATCTACATAGCGCTTTTCACAATCTTTGGATGTCCCAAGGTGCTTTACAGTCAATTAAGTGCTTTTTTGAAGTGTAGTCACAGTTGTAATATAGGAATCCTGCTCATTCGTAAACTCCACAATAGTAAGTTTTTTCCTAGCCAGCAACTGGCCCCAGAACTTCTTATCTGAAGATTTATTATGCATTGGTTGCAGTCTCACAATGGGTGAAAACTTCTAATACTTTGTAAAACTGCAAATGTGGCCCAGGAAAACCTGTGAGATGACGCCATCTTGTGGTGAGTATAGGAAACTGCAATGGAAAGAATTGTATTGGAAGTGCTTTTAGCAGCAGTCTTCCTAAAGGGAATAGGACCTCTGGCAAGTTTAATGGGAAATGGCTCCTAAGTTTACTGATTCAAACTGTGAAATTGCTTCGCAAATGTAGGACTGCAGATTTGGGTCTCTCGGAGAGAGATGAAGTATTTCTGATGATTGATTCATGTACAAAAAAAAAGCCATTGCATTAGTTCATGCAGAAAACTCACAATTTATTCCGCTGCTTGTCATGCCTTGTGTAGTCATCGGGAATACAGCAGGTCGTCTCACAGACTGATGAGAATGGTCAACCATTACAATACACCCAGGTGCTGGAATATGTACCACCTATAACAACTGATTCCCCAATTATTATTTTATAATACCTACTTATGAACCATAATAATTACAACAGATCAACCAAACATTATTACCAAGATCATAACTATGAATAGATTGACATCCTACAATAATAGAATATTAAGTATCCTTTTTGGAAGATTTATTTTATTTATCATTTTATATATTAATAAAATAAACTTTAAATAATTAGTTTTTAGAAGACAGATATAGTTACTGAATCAAAAAATAATAATTTTATGTGTATTTCCCCACATGACAGTCCCTGTACTCCAAAAGCAATTTGTTGTGTGAAGGACTTGGAGATATTTTTCACAATGTGATGAGGTGCGATATAATTGCGTTTCATTTCTCACTACAGGTTCCAAATATAGCTTTAGTTGTCTGAACCACTGAAACGTCTACAATTCTTGTAGACGGAGGCTGATGGGATGAATAGCTCCTCTGTCTGCTGGCTCTAAGGGGCTCATGTCAAACGAGTTTGCCAGTTTCAATCCAGCTCCTAATAGGACTGGGCCCAAAGCACAAAACTAGCCCTAATGTGTCACTAGTTGGCAATGTCATTCAGATACTCCTAAGGATGGTAGATGGGAAAGTGCCACATTCATGTAGGGGAGGGTGCACTTCAGAGGTCTGGATTGAGGCACATTATTAAGGAAACTTTACTCTGCATTTAGCTATGCTACATTTCACCGAGAAGTAGGTGATAATATCACTGAGTATCTGGAATGGACAACGGTTCATTCCCCAGCACTCATGCCTCAGCCACCTAGCTGCGCACAAAAAACATTGGTGGGGAAAATCTACCTGTGAGACAATCCATCAAGTGTAGCTGTCATCAGGCTACTGGAGGGAGCTGTGCCATTTCGGCCGTGGTTAGATGTGCAACAGACACACACACAAGTCAGTCTTGGCCTTTCTCTCACTATTGGGTACCAATGCCAGAGCTCAGGAGCAGTTTCAAAACTCAGTACCTGACAGAAATACAGACAACTGTACAAACTCATGATTGCTCCTCAAATCGATGAGCGTAAAGGACTTTTCTTTTTCCTGAAGAAAGACTTGTATTTATATAGCGCCTTTCATGACCTTGGGACGTCCCAAAACGATTTACGGTCAACGAAGTACTTTTACTGTTGTAATGTAGGAAACGCAGCAGCCAATTTGCACACAGCAAGATCCCACGAACAGCAATGTTAAAAGATCAGCTGTTTTGGGATGTTGATTGAGGGATGAATATTGGCCAGGACACTGGAAGAACTCCCCAGCTCTATCTTTGTAAAGTGCTACGGTATCTCTTACATCCACCTGAGATGGTTTAACGTCTCATCTGCAGGACAACACCTCCGACAGTGCAGGGCACTCCCTCAGTACTACACTGAAGTGTAAGCCTAGATTTTGTGCTGAAGTTTCTGGAGTGGGTCTTGAACCCACACCTTCTGATTCAGTGATACCCACTGAGCCACAGCTGACCACAGTGCCATGTTAACTAATCACAGCATCAAGATCGATTCCACACTGATCCAATCGTACCATCTGAAACTCAGATCACCGCATTCTGGATGATGCAAATGGCTGTTCCCCACGCTTCGCCTCTGTCATCTGATTATTCAAACAGAGTAATCGCTGCACAGTCCCATCTGTTCGAGCGTTGGGAAGTGACAAACTGTTGGCAGAAACCTTGAAAGAGCAGAGCTGTCACTGGCAACCCCCTCCTGACAGGAAGACACTGAGTGTACAACTGCCAGCCCCAATCTCCCGTAATTCCACTCAGAGCCATGGAATGATCTTATACTGACACAGTGAGATTGATTCTGCAGCGATTGAGATGTAGTTTACAAGACCATTGCAAAAACATTTCAGAAAAGCAATTCACAGCTATCCATCTAAAATGGTTTCCCTCATTAAAGTCTCTTGTTAAAGTGGAGTGTATTGCCATCGGGTAATTTAAACATTGCAAAGAACAATAATTGACTTTAACCTTTTTCTAATTTTGTTGATTTTTTTGCTTAGTGATTGCTGATTGCATTGGGGGAAGCTGGCTAGGAACAGTTATTAATTCGGGGAGTGTGAGGGAATTGAGCTGATAGCAGATATGGTCTGCTGCACAGTTTGCCCACTCAGATCAGCGTGAGCCGCCACCCTTGAGGGACCTCATGACTTCAGAGCGTTTGATATTCTCCTCGGGTAACCTGCCACTTTTGCATCGATGCGCATCCACAACCCCCTTGCATTGACGCGATCGGGCCTGTTAACTCCATCCCTTCACACTGGCTGTCGTCACTGACTGCTCACAGCCAGGCCTGCCGAAAATGTCATGAGCACTCACTGAGCAAGCCAAGGTTTTTAATCCTCGGGGGAAAAAAAGCAAGAAATGGTGATAAATGATAGAAAAAATCTTTTTAACCATTTAAAAAAAATAAAGGAGTAATAATCGACTTCTTTGGTATATATGCGCGTGCAATAATGAGCCCTATCATTTCCATCCCTACATAAGTTACTCTTGCTGAATAAGCCACAGATTATTGATTTACTTGTGTGCTACTACTTTAAATAGATATCCCATCCAGAAACACATATCAACAACTCGGCCAATAAATTTGGTAGTTTAGCTCCCAGCATGGCGTTTCCTATTGGCTGACCGTGGAGATGTTGCTATGTGGATCACTGCAATCTTCCTAATAAGGGTGGAAGGGTCTCAGGAGGGTCAATGTGACATAAGGGAGCTTTTCATACAGCGAATCCTGTGTGATTTTGAAGCTTTCCCGTCTTTACTTTTGAAGTAGGTGTGGTATAAATGCATGTGCTTTTCTTTCTTTAGTCCCTGACCTGATTAGATAATTAAAGATCATGGGGGAGAAATTGGGCTGCTTTGCGCCTCTCGTTAGCGCCCCCCTAACGGGGCGCAAATGCCCTAGCGCCCGGGCGCGGCGCCGCTAACGCCTCCCGCGAAATTCAGCGGGAGGTTAGCAGCGGCGGTAGCCGGTAGCACCCCGCTCCGCTGCACCGGTGATGATGACGTCACTGCCATGCGCAGCGCCGTTTGATCCTGGCCGCAAACTTCCCTTGTGCTCCCTGAACTATCGCCGGGCGATGGGACCAACAGGATCAGGGGGCGGTTTTGCAGCGGCAGTAGCGTGCAGTGGCGCTACTTAAAGGGCAGGTGTCGGGCGGCCATTTTTATTTTGGCCGACTGCCAGCACCTGCCCACCTTCAACATTTGTATGCGGGGTGCCGGCCGTGATCGCTCAGCCCGGCACTCCTCTTGAGTGCCGGGCTGTTTCCATGGCACCCCGTTCCCCGGTGGTCCGGCAGGGCCCCGGTGCGCGTAGCGCTAGGCCCCTCCCCTTTAATCAGGGGAGGAGACCTGCAATGACGTGGCGCTACATAGCGCCGCGACATTGAGTAGTAGCGCCCCAAGAAGCAGGTGGAGTGCTTCCAGTCGCACTCCACCTCCTTCTTGGGGCGCTACTACGGAATTTACGGGGGAGGGGTGCTAACTTTTTCAGGGCGCTAAAATAAGCGCCCAGCGACGTTTTCCCCCTTTGCCTTTTGAAGTTTTATTCATAATGTGGAATAAACTCCTTGCTAGATTAGAGGAGGCAAAAATCTTGGAATCATTTAAGGAACAATTGGATGCTGCAGTGGCAAGACCTTAGGATCTCTGGATGGGTGAATTAAGATGGGCCGAATGGCCCGCCTCATCTGTAATGATCTTGTGATATATTCCAACAAAACCCATAGGGTGCTTGTTTTAAAATTCATGACTTGTCCCACCCCTCACATAGTTGACCCAGACATGGCATCTATATTCTGGGGCTATGTAGATCAAAACAAGATAGCCATTTTCTGTGAGTCAACCTGGTTTTTAACTCAGTATGTAGCATGCCAGAAATAAGCCAATACCGTGATTCCTTTTTGTCATAAACATTTCTGTGAGACTGTTATCTTTCAGTATCAGTAAGGCTTGTAATATCTTTAACCTCATATCAATCATGATCCATTGCTTCAATATGATTCCAGTGATGGGAGAATGACTGTCACATTAGTTGGGTAAGAATTAATATGTTCACAGAGCTTGCAGATAAAAGAGTAGGTTAGAAATAAGGCAACAGTTTGAAAACATAGAGGTGTTGAGGGTCGGCCTTTTAAGAAGGTGGGCTGGTGAAGGTAGTTTTAAATGAGGTGGAAACACTGGGCTGGATTTTCATTGACCCGTGGAGGTGGGTTTGGAGGCGTGTGGGGGGTTAAAATTGCGAAAACTGGCGGGCGGGCACAAGCCCGCCTCCATCCCACCTCCATGCAATTTTCATTAAATCGTGTCTGCTGGTCCCGACTGCGTCCCGCCTCTAAGAGGTGGGATAGGCTGTTAAGGCCCTTAACAAGCACTAAATTGCCTCTATTATGCCATTTTGAGAGGCCTTTGTGATTTTAACCCTTTTTCTACGTGAAGCACGCCTGATCTGAACCACGAATGTGAAACCTGGCGGGAGCACATTTGGATGGCTGGATGGATGGATGGATGACATATCTGGGAGTGGTGGTGGTGGATGGGAGATATATCTGGGAGTGGTGGTGCAAAAATATCTGGGAGCAGACTTAGGGCTGCTGCTGCTCATTTTGCATCCAGGTCCTCTCACAGCAAAGGCCAGGCAGTCTCTGACCTTCAATGCAGGCGACATTCAGACTGAAAACACTAATTGGGTCATGGGTTCCCACATGCTGGAACTCAATTGCCCAATTAGGTGAAAATCGTATCAATCTCCCACATCCAATTGCAGTCGGGTGGATAACACGAAAAGTGGATGATACGACCCCAACCCGCCCCAGTATCAAAATCCAGCTCACTGTCTGAGGATCAGGAGAAGTTCATGATGTCAACAGGTGTGGGGCCAAATCAGGAGAAAGGGATAGTGATGGGCTTCATGGAGGGTTGAGAGAGAGAGATGAAGAAGAAGCTGAAGAGTGTCCTGGAGGGGGTAAGGATCTAGGAGGAGTAAGGGGGAAGGGTGCCTTAACTACCTATAGATTTTGAGAATACCTGATCCATAAAAGTAACGTATTATAAAACATCCGCTTGCCGTTAACTTTCAGTGAGGATATCCTAGTGGGAAATCACTGAAGTCTTGTCCAGATTGTACAGCAGCAGTGCTATTGAATTGTGTCTAATGGGTTCAAATGTGAATTTGTTTCATGATATTGTAGCTAAAGAGTATGGGGGAAAAATTCAGTTGGATTGCGCCTCCCGTTAGCGCCTTAAGAGGGCGCTAATGGGGCGCAAAGCAACTAGCGCCCGTGCGCGGTGATCTTTGTGCCACTCACGAAATTAACTAGACATTTTGCGGCGGCGCTAAACACTACCTCCACGATCTCCTGTGCCGGCCGATCGTGACGTCAGTCGAGTGCGCAAAGCCCCGGTAGCGCCCCGGACCGGATATTGAGTGGCGCCCCCTGTCTTACTGCCTGCCGCTAGCAACGACAGGTTGAGGGGAGCGTTTTGCAGTCAGGAAGGGACTGGGGGAGCGCTATTTAAAGGCGACCGCTTCCTGCCTTTTTTTGTCAGCGAAATTTTTGCACCACGCATTCTAAGTGAGAGAGAGAGACTGCAGGAGATATTCAAAGCTGTGTTGAGGAGTTTTGGGTACTGAGCAGCACTTTGCAGGTTCTTTCTGGTTTGATCTTCCTTGCATCGATTTAGAAGAGAATATGGGGGCTGCAGTCTGAGCTCTTTCCCTGGGCCTCTCCATTGTTCTTTCCAACAGATTTGATGTACAGGTCTCTCCAGGCCGAGATTCAAGGCTGCAATGAGCAGGGTGTGGATGGAGAGCAAGATCAACCCTCCCCTTTAAGAACTGGCCGGCGCCAGTGTGTCTGTGTTCCATTGCTGACTGACATCACATGAGCTTCGCCAGCGCTCTGAGGTAGCGCCTCGCTCCTCGGTCTTTGCGCCTTCAGACAGGTGTGCAGCACCTGATTTAGCTCTCCAATCACCTCCAGGGGCGATAAAAGTCAAGTTTGCAGTCGGAGGCGATAATTAGCGCCAGGCGCTAAACTTTGCGCCCGGCCGATAATGGCGCCCCAAACGGGGCGATACTGAATTTTTCCCCCTTGCCATTTTTAGTGAAGTGGAGCTTAGTTTACAGCAGGGGACAGGACTTTACTCTTGTGTCTAGCTTTTCACTGGAATTAACAAACGGAGGAAGATAAACTTCAGATCTATGTACCATTCCTTTCTGAGCGCTGTACCCAAATCATGTAGCATCTTACTTAATTCAAATTGTTGTTAGCCTCTTGAGAGGACTGACGCTGATCCTGAAATTGCTCTAGAAAAGTGAGAAGCTGTAAAAATATATTTAAAATAAGTAAAAGCCTTCTTGATATAATAGCCCAAATCTTGCTGGAGCGGGGCATCTCGCATGTGTCCCGTTGGTTAGACTTCTTCCTCCACCCTTCAGCTCATCATTTTTTTTGCCCTGTAACTTGCTGGAAGTGCGAGCTGATAACAGTGAGGCAGAGCAACGGGACATCTGGGACCTTAGTGAACGATGGGACCAACAGTCTGTCTCCTTAACCAATGAGATTTAAGGATTGAGAAAAAACTGAGCGAATCCAAGAAAGATTGGATTAAGAGAGAGAAAAAAAGAGACAGAAAGGAAAAATAAGAATTGCATTAACGATTATCACGTCGTTAAAAGGGTACTTACGTTAGTACGCTCCCTAACTTTCTACGGCGAGTTTAATTTGAATTTAATGTGAAAATCCTGCAAGTTCTTAAAAGTAACGGGGAGATTGAGGGCGAGCTGCTGTTTGTGCGAGGCAAGCGACGGAGTGGCGCAAACTGACCAACAAGTTCTGGAGATTCGCAACTCATGGCGTATCTCTCCTTTGCCTGAACTTGCTGGCCGATTTGCACATTAATAACTGCGTGTGTCGTGATCTCGCCATTATTTTTCCAGAAAGATTTGGGCCAAGAAAACAACTCAGTCCGACAGGAGAGTGCTGAGAATTCTCGGAGGAATTGAAATTCCAACCTCGAGCTTAACCGACACAGAAACCTGCCTGGTCTATGGGGTGAATGTTTCCAATTCTTGGTCAGTTTGCTAATCACAGTAGGTAGCCCAAGACACACAGTTTTGAGGCGCAGGAAACTCTGACAGAGACCTTACTGGCCTGGGTATGAGCACAGACATCTTTGTCACAGGCAGTCCATTCTGCTGTCCCAGGTGAAATAGTGGCATGGGGAAGATGTCAAGAAGCCAGGGAACGAGTTAGCTGTAAAGGAGAGGTATTCATTAGTTACTGATGTCAATGTAGAATCGCTATTGATAATATATTATATTTATTTGTAATATATAATATAGTATAATATAATATGCAATTTTCAATCTGGGTAGGGTATACAGATTGCACTTGTATATCCCCCTGTCTGACCTCTTGGCCTTGGCTGACCTCTTGTCCTCGGCTGACCTCTTGCCCCAGGTTGACCTCTTGTCCTCGGCTGACCTCTTGTCCCAGGTTGACCTCTTGTCCTCGGCTGACCTCTTGGGCAATAAATTACATCTGCCACTAAAACTGAAGTGGAGGAAGGTGCGAGCTAAGCTAAAGTACCCTAGAGGATGTGATAACAGAACTAGCCTGCCTCTGAGAGATCATGGTGCAAATACACTCATTCAAAAAATATATAGATTGTTTTCTTCCTGTTTAAAAAAGAGCTAATTTTCCACCTTTCATTTGATTTTAAAAGCTATTTATACTGAGGCGGAATATGACACATCCTGCTTGAACTATGCCTCCTGTTGCCTGTCAGCACAGTATTGATGGTAGCAGTGGGGGATTGTGCATCCCACAGTATCCTACCTCCTGAATTATGGGAATTGCAAGGATGAGTGATAGCTCATTGGCAGGGGATGTGGGGTTGTAAAGTGGCAACAGGGAGAGAAAAAAAATCTATATTAAATCTACAGCAAAAATTGGTGCGTGAATGGGAATAGAAATTGGATGTAATAGGGATAGGCAAATAATTTCGATTTTCAATTTCAATTTCTCATTTGCTCATTTGAAGTAAATTGACTGTCGCTCAGATGAGACCAAGAGAACAATTAAGCTGCCAACTGTCCACAAGTGCCGACTGCAGAACGGACCCTCAATAACAACTTTATTAGATCAGAGTCATGTGAACACAAGAAGGTTTTAGAATGTGCTGTATCAATTTAAGAATATTAACTGTTTGCTCTGGTAAGTAAGCAGCCATGAGTGTAGGGGATCTAATTTAGTGTTGAAAGTGGACGTGCTTTTCAGTGAAGAGTATGAAGAGAATTCTTACTTGATAAAGCACCTTTCTGTCATGTTTTAGATCAACAACCTTTTGTACTGCACCTCCAATGCTAATGCCTTCACAGCAGCCGGTGTGATATTCTCCTTAACTCATTTAATATTATAATTGGACAGTGGTCCAGGAACACTATACTGCGGCACCACTACTCCAATGCTGAGATAGTGCAATATTAAACATCAAAGCCATCCTACAAATGTCAGAGAAGTTGACTAACTTTTAAAAAAAACAGACAAATCAAATGCAATATACAACTAACAAACAGCCTGGAATATAGGCTTATGACAAAGGATCCTGCATTCCTTTCATTACATTGACTTCGGATTTTTATTAGAATTTTGTTCCTGTGAAACCTGAAACCCTTAAATGATGTGTCATTGGCTAACAGGAGTCTCAAAGCTGAAGACAGAACAAAAAGCCTATGACATGGATGCTTCTCCATTGAGCAGAAAGAAACTATTAACCGCCGCTCATCGTCACCCTGCAGAGCAGCAACTGAAGATCATCCAGATGTAGCACGGCTGGACAGAATGTGCTGCATCCATAGCACTTACTGTGTGATACACGTCACAGTAACATCCTTATCCCAAGTAACCAAACTTGGACAGCACTCACCATGAAGTCAATTTGCACATATGTTTAAGCTCTACACACTTATATCACCACCAATGCAACATAATCTACTGCAGTAGAGAGGCTCCTTTGTAACTTGTATACCTGTTCCATAAAGGGACATCTTACAACTAAGGACCCAAAATTCACAGACCCTTGTAAGGGGACGGAAGTGCATTGGAGTGGGACGTGGACTTTTAGCTAGCTGTTGATCCCTTGCCAAATCGTTGGCATGTGATTTACACACACAGGGTGGGTGGCCCGCGCCTGTAAAGGTATAAAAGAGTCACCCATCCCGATTAGATGGCAGAACTCAAAGGAGCATCTTCCTGCTCCAAGGGGGTGAGCCCGAGACCCTCATCGGCCCGAAGATTCAATCCCTCTGGAATTTCTTTTAACATTGAGGTCTTCAGGAGATACAATATCCCGTACCTGCTCTCCACTGGGTCTATCGGAGAGTGACCTGGACAGAATTCTCAAGGTAGCCTGGGAACGACCCCAGACACCTACCTCCCTTCAAAATGCTCCAATGATGTAATAGAGCCAAGCCTAAGAGGCCTGGCCTCCCCCAGAGCGGAATTTCCAGCAAGTATTATGTGAAATAAAAACCCTGCAGATCTGGGTTCCGCCCCTAGCTGCAGCCTCTCCAGCGGGAACACACCACATTCCCGCCCTCCCCGAGATTTCGGCTCCTCCATCTGTACACGTGGTATGAATAGTCAACTCACACTGAGGCTTTAGATATCACCAATAACCTACTGAAGAAATATACAACCTGGCCATGCACTACTCAAACTAAACTATGCACAGAGATCATTGCAGCTCCACCTTTAGCAAAGGTTTTTTTTCAATTTCATGTAAAGATCCACTCAATGGATCTACTGATTCTGGAGGGACCTGAAGTCTCACACCAAGGATGTCTTTCTGAACACAGGAAGAACGTTCCACCTCTTTCAGTCTACACCTCCTGCGTAGATTCTTCAAAATAAAATGTTTCTCCCTCCCCGCCCCCTCGCGCTTTTTTTTCAGACATGTACTAATCCTAAATGCTTGGCTGCTCTTCATCTGAACTTCCAATTGGCCACTGGGTCTCCCAGCTCGTCCCCCTCACGCTCAGTCTCAATCTCTCATAGAATCATAGAAAGTTACAGCACGGAAGGAGGCCATTTCGGCCCATCGTGCCCGCGCCGGCCAACAAAGAGCGATCCAGCCTAATCCCACTTCCCAGCTCTTGGTCCGTAGCCCTGCAGGTTACAGCATCCCAAGTGCACATCCAAGTACTTTTTAAATGTGGTTAGGGTTTCTACCTCTACCACCCTTTCAGGCAGTGAGTTTCAGAACCCTACAACCCTCTGGGTGAAGAAATTTCCCCTCAAATCCCCTCTAAACCTTCCACCAATTACTTTAAATCAGTGCCCCCTGGTTTTTGACCCCTCTGCTAAGGAAATAGGTCCTTTCTATCCACTTTATCTAGGCCCCTCATAATTTTATACACCTCAATAAGGTCTCCCCTCAGCCTCCTCTGTTCCAAGGAAAACAAACCCAGCCTATCCAGTCTTTCCTCATAGCTAAGATCTCTCTTCAGCTTTCCGTGCCAGACCAAAAGATGTCAGTTTTGAAGGGCAAACAACAGTACTTCAGCCACTCCAAACCGGCTGTTTTCCAAGCCTTGGCACGAAGAGGGGGTGGAAAAGCTGACATCTGATCAAAAAGCAAATACAGGAAACTCTTTCATATCCGGCACCAACGGGACCGGGATGGTGCCGGTTGATTAAAAATTCCGGATAACGGAGAGGTATATCTACCGAGGCTATTTTTAACAAACAAAAATTAAAAAATCAAGAAATGTGCAGTATAATTGGGTACTCCCCTACAGAATGTTGTGTTAAATGGATGGTGGAAGATGCTTGATTAAGTACAGTAATGCCAGTTGAGGGTAATCCATAACTCTTTAATTACTTAACAGTAAAACAAAACTTATAAACGACTGTATATTGTATTTTCGGAGTATGAATTCTGCCGGTTATTAGAGAATTCCGGATATTTAGGTGCCGTTTAAACGAGAGTTTCCTATAGTTGGAAATTAGGAACTGTTTTCAGTATTTACCTCCGAATTGCCTCATTAAAAGTGACTCCCAACTAGTACAGCTGAAAAATCAGACTGTTGACCAGAATGGGCGCCTACACTGCCAGGATTGCATCATAGACACACGGGGGAATTTTCACATGAAAAAACGGGTGGTTTTGAGGCAGGGGGGATGTTAAAGTTTTAAAAATCTAAAACCCGACCTCAACCTGCCTCCAACCTGCCCACTTTCACCTTTCACTCAGGTGGGACGAGGGGATGGGGAGCCAACCCGCTGCCAGGAGGTGGGCTGGCATTTTAAATATGATAATGAGGCCTGAAGCCTCTGCTTTAACCTGCTGTGCAGGTTTTACTGCACGCGGCCGGGGATCCAGGGGCTCGGGATTCCGGAAGCTGCAGCGAGGCGAGCTCAGCCTTGGGCAGCAATCCTTGTGGGCCGGGAAGAGCAGGAGTGCTTCCTCCCAGCCCCCCAAGCTCACGTACCTGCAGCCCGCCGCCCCCCGGGGTCGGGGTCGGACCCCCGGGATCGCAACTTCCCCCCGGGGTCGAGGATCTGACCCCCCCCCCACCCCCCGGGGATCAACCATCCCCAGGCTTGGAACCCTTACCCCAACCCCGCATCTACCTGGTCCTGCGGCGTCCCTGGCCAGTGTTCCCCGCCCGACTGGAGCCAGCCTGTCAATGAGAACATGTCCATTAGGTCGCACGCACGCTCTGGAGTTAAAGCTCCATATCGTGCGGGGAAACTCGGAACGCCAGGTTTCCCGCGGTCTACCAGCCCCGCCCCCACTCCAGGCGGGTGGGAAATGACAAAATCCAGCCCACAGAGCGTCTCCTGCTGTTGGATAGTACCTTATGTAGACAACTAGTTCCTGGGCTAAACAGAATGCGAACAAAATATCATTCAGATACAATGAACTAGAAGTTATGCTTACACCTGGTTTCTGGACCTTTCATGTGTGAGGCTGACAGTTACTGCGCTCTCTGAATTTACAACTCCTGTGTATTCTTGGTTACATCCTTGATGCAGTAAACAATTCACTCTTTCACCAATAGAGTCAATGCAATGTGTGTGAATTCCACCGTGTGTTAGTACTTCTAGGCAGGACTCCATGACCTCCTCCGACTGATTTTGCCCTGATTCTGGCGGGATTCCCTGGTGAAGGCCGGGGAGCACACCTCCTGCATGTAAATTACTCTGGGGCAAGGAAAAATGTCAGAAAAAGGGTCAGAATGCATCTCTGGGGTGGGTAGATGTCCTACCCTGCTGGAGATGTCCCTCAATTGGAAACATATAATTTTATGTTCATCATTGACGAGTAGGTAATGAAATTTTCCGTCCATCAGGTCATAATATGACTATATACCCACAGGTAACACTCGCGCCACAGAAGTGCCAGGCAATGACTATCTCCAGGAAGCGAGAGTTTAACCACCGCCCCTTGACATTCAATGGCATTACCATCGCCGAATCCCCCACCATCAACATCCTGGGGGTCACCATTGACCAGAAACTTAACTGGACCAGCCACATAAATACTGTGGCAACAAGAGCAGGTCAGAGGCTGGGTATTCTGTGGCGAGTGTCTCACCTCCTAACTCCCCAAAGCCTTTCTACCATCTACAAGGCACAAGTAAGGAGTGTGATGGAATACTCTCCACTTGCCTGGATGAGTGCAGCTTCAACAACACTCAAGAAGCTCGACACCATACAGGACAAAGCAGCCTGCTTGATTGGCACCCCATCGACCACCTTAAACATTCACTCCCTCCACCACCGGCGTACCGTGGCTGCAGTGTGTACCATCTACAAGATGCACTGCAGCAACTCGCCAAGGCTTCTTCGGCAGCACCTCCCAAACCCGCGACCTCTTCCACCTAGAAGGACAAGGGCAGCAGGCACATGGGAACACCACCACCTCCAAGTTCCCCTCCAAGTCATACACCATCCTGACTTAGAAGTATATCGCCGATCCTTCATCGTCGCTGGGTCAAAATCCTGGAACTCCCTACCTAACAGCACTATGGAAGTACCTTCACCACACGGACTGCAGCGGTTCAAGAAGGCGGCTCACCACCACCTTCTCAAGGGCAATTAGGGATGGGCAATAAATGCTGGCCTTGTCAGCGACACCCACATCCCATAAATGAATTTTTAAAAATGTTGTATTATAATCAATTGATGAGTGATGCCTTTGAATGATGAGTGTGGCATTACTTTCAATTGTATGTTGCATCATGAAGTAACTGAAGAATGGGTATGTATAAGATGCAATAAAAAAACTGTAAGGTTGTCTGAAGGCTTGGCATTGGCAGCAAACAAATGTGGAACAACTTGATAGGTGACACTTTATGACACAGAGTCTTAAACTGTCTAGCCTATAGATGGTACAGTTAGGTAGTCTTACTTTACTGGGTTCCTTAAAGTGTGCCATCTTATGTTCCCAAGTACAGGGCATTGAGCCGTTCATCACCTGATGCCAGAAATGGTTTGCTGTTCGCCTCTGGAGAGGGTGCCTGAGGTAGCTTGCACCCTTGTCCATTTTGCCAGCCATCAAACAGGATGCTGTATTGCTCCATTGCCCACAGAATGGGCTGGAGTTTCCCAGCAGAGGCGGGTTCGTGGCGGGAAAGCTGGTTGGCGGGTTCCGATCCCGCTCCCGGCTGCAGCCGCTCTGTCAAAAGGATTTTCCGTTAATAGGGCTTGTTAAGCTCGCCCTGCAGGGTTGCCGGCCAATTAAAAGGAAGCGGGTCTGATGATGTCATTTGATGATGCATCATCAGCCGGTTTCCTTAAAGGGACCACGGCCACACTCATTTTGACATTTGAGCTGTCAGTGTTCTGCAGCAATGAGGTGCTGCAAACACTGACAAGCACTGCACAAAGGTGCACGGCTGCACCCAGGCTCTCCCATGACTCCCTCCATATGCTTATGGAGGGAGTCACAGCATGCAGGGAGATTCTCTTCCCTTCCAATGGGCGGAAGAGACCTCCCCAGGAGACCAATGCACAGGAGGGCACATTGCACAGGAGGGCACAAGCAGGGATGTCGTTAGGGGGACCAGGCTGCACTGGCACAAACCTTTCAATGATCTCAGTAGATCACAAAATGTTACTGCCAAGCCACACTCAACCTCATCCTACTGTGCCACTCATCACATCCCCCCATCACTGTGCCTTCCCTACCCTACTCCTGCACATCCTTACTCACACCAACTTACCTTGCACCTCCACCCATCCCTCTCTATCTGCATTGTCACTTCCCCATCTCACTAGCCACCCCTCACACTCACCCTCATCCTACTGCAAGCATACTAACTAAGAACACACAAGGGTAAGGCACTTGTGTGGTTTATCCAATGGTCATGTGAAGTTTCTGATAATGTGCTGTCAAACATTGAAATCTTTATTTTAAACATTTTGCGTTCTTGGACAGATTTGTGTGCACCTTTGGAAGTGGCTTAGTGAGTTGCAGTGAATGATAAGACATAACGTTTCCCCCCCTCCCCCCCCTCAGTGGCGATGAGTGTGAAAGGAATGGCTTGGACATTATAGGGATGCTTTATGGTGCTGGTGTGGGGTGGTGCCAACCTGGTGCATCCTGTGGCAGTCAGGGTGTACAGTGTTAAGTGAAGCAAATCTGGACATGGTGATGCCATCGCTGGCCTCCCGGGCTGCCATGTGCGCAGGTGATGATGCCCTGTGTCCAGTGCAGCATCAGTTGATTGCGGAGAAGGTTGGTGTGGATGTTGGTGCTGCTGGTGTGCCTGGTGATGTTGGTGTGCCCGGTGATGTTGGTGTTGGGGCTGATTGTGTTGGGATTCAGAGGACCAAGGTGAGATTTTTTCAAGGGCGCCGATGTTGCTGGAATAGATGGCAGCTGAAGTTGAGATGACAGAAGCGATCTGTCAATGGTGAGAGAGCTTGCTCCAATGAGGTGCCAGTGGATAGAAAGTTTACTCCAAACACTTCCAAACTGCATACAGCTCAAAAGTTTCTTCCAAGTCATGAAGGCTCAAGCTTCTGACATTGGAAAGTGACCAGCTGTGAAATGGAAGCTTTCATACCACTTTTACAGCTGTCACCTATTCACAGCAATGGGAGACATAGAGAACCCGACCTACTTATCTGACGTGATCTCCGAACGACGTGAACCCTGTTAAAAATGTGGTAAAATAGAAAAAGGCTGGCAAAATAGTAGTAAACAAGCACTTAACAAGCAGTTAAGTATCTTAAATGCCTCCCCCGCCACTTGGCGTCGAGTCTGTTCTGAAATCGCAGACCCGACACTCTGGAAACTTACATGGAGGCGGGTTCGCAGCGGGTTCCCAATCCGCTGTCAATCATTTCGATTTTGACAGCGGACCCGCCTCCAAACCCGCAGTCTGAGCTCCGGCAAAATTCTACCCAGCGTGTTTGATGCCTCTGCGTTGGGTTGACTTTCACTTTGTTTTTGCCTGGCACTAACCCCCTCCCCTCTTGGCAAAGGCTGGCCAATATGCAAAATTCATCCTGAAGCTTTATGGAGGCTGAAACCAGATGTGTCCCCCATATGCAACCCTCGCCTCCAAGTGAAGCCTTTCCCTTTAATTTTGAGATGCTGGTCAGATTTTTGCACATCTCCCATATCGGCTGGCTTCCTGCAGGAGGACAGAGCTACACAGGCAGCTGTGAATAATTATTTAAATGACTTGACCTTGCGCAAGTGTAGGCAATCAGTTTGCTGCATTGTTGGCGCGCTTCGGCCCAGCAGCTTGACAGAAAAAGCTAAAATTAGCATGAAATGGAAAAGTGTAGCTGTCCAAATACCTAGAGATCAGGCCGGTCTTCATTTGTGAGTGAAATGTGACATCCACATAGAAGTTGAGATGCAGCAAGGTGTTCACTCACAGAATATAGAGCAGCATCTGGCTCATGGGATCCAATGCATTATCTAGCTTGAAGAGCAGGCTGGCTCCTCACTTATGGAATATGATACTCTTAACAGTTCACAGCGACAGGCTGGCTGTAGACTCATTAGATGAGCACATCACCTAACCATGGTCCTTCACTCAGAGTACCATCCAACTCATAGAGCCAAGGCTGGGTCACCCTGAAATGCAGCAACACTCTTTTGGATAGTGTTACTTCGACAAGAATAACCAAGAAGGAAAGCTTTCTCTCTCTCTCTCTCACCTGTTAAATAAACTTCCATATAAAAATGTGCTAGCACGGTAGAAGAAAAAAAAGAAAGAACTTGCATTTATATAGCGCCTCTCACCACATCAGGACGTCCCAAAGGGTTTTACAGCCATTTAAGTCACTGTTGTAATGTAACCGCTAGCGTAATCCCTGAGTGTTTCTTATGGGCCCTTACTAAAAGTAAACTGTGAATGGAACATTTTCACGAAGTCTGACCATTCCACTATTGGTTTTTAAATGGATATTGAATTGAGAGGGATAAAATGTTGCTATCACGCTGCAATAAAAAGTGGCCATTTACCATCTCCTGGGATTAGTTGCACAATGTATTGTTATACTTTGAAAGCTTCATGCGGCATTGATCCAACAGAAGTTATAGCTACACGATTCCCGAGCTGGAGCTAAGGCGGGTAAATCGCCCGCGATCTAACAGAATGGGGAATAGGCTCGAGGGCTGAATGGCCTACTCCACTTGCTAAATTCGTATCCTATACTTATCCCCCCCTCCCCCCAGATCTTTCTAGATCTAACCTCTGAGTCAGAAGGTTGTGGGTTCAGTCCCACTCCAGGGACTTGAGCACAAATCCAATGCTGACACTCCAGTGCAGTACTGAGGGAGTGCTGTACTGTCGGAGGTGCCAACTTTCGGATGAGACGTTAAACCGAGGCCCCATCTCCCATCTCAAGTGGATGTAAAAGATTCCATGGCACTATTCGGAGAAGAGCAGGGGAGTTCTCCCCAATGTCCTGGCCAATATTTATCCCTCAACCCACATCACTGAAAAAGAAACAGATTATCTGGTTATTATCACATTGCTGTTTGTGGGACCCTGCTGTGTGAAAATTGGCTGTCGCGTTTCCTACATTAAAACAGTGACTACACTTCAAAAATATTTTATTGGCTGTAAAGTGCTTTGGGACGTCCTGAGGTTGTGAAAGGCGCTATATAAATGCCCATCTTTCTTTACAATGCTGTATGGACTTTCATCTCTCTTTAGTAGAATCACACACAGCTACTATTTCTATTCTCAAATTCAATTGCTATAAATCTTGCAATTTTTATCAAAGCACATTCTTCTATATTTTTAGCATTATAATACAATTTTAATATTCATATTGATGTTTAATAATACATCGTAACAGAAAAATAAGCCATAGTCATCCACTAATTTATTTGGAATAATCTCCTTACAATCAGTCGCTATAGAAACTGCCCACTATAGTTTAACGACTTGCACTGGTTTTATCTCTGTCTGCCCTCTCACTTGACATAGTTTATCACATGTACATCACGCACAGAAATAATAAAAAAGAAATCTGTCCATTTTTCTTTAAATTATTCTCTCCCCCACCCCCACAAGACACATTCCACATTACATCACTGCATAATCAGACCAGTGAACAAGAAGGAGGTCTGTACAAATTGCCACTATATTTTCATTGGCACAGTTATATTTTGTGAACACATTGCAACATAATGCTATGCAGTACTGAAAGACTGCAATCCGGCACAAATGGTTTTACTGCAATCTGTTAAAAATAATAATGAACTGCTGGCATGAACTAAATCGTGGCGTTTCCATGAAATACTCGATGTTTATACATTTCCTTATTAGATTTGAAAATCTAGCCAGTGAAGCCACCCGTGTACATTAAATGATGAATCCACTGGCCTTTGTTAAGAGTTGAAGAATCCTTCCTGTGTAGTGACATACTTTAACCTTTCCGTGATCATTTAATCTTTAGCAAAGTCAGATGACAGCCCCATGAGGCTCAGTGGGATTTATAAAGCTTTGTCTCAATAGATACATAGCCTGCCATAAAAAGAATGAATGGCAAACATATTGGAAGACTGACAATGTGATAATGACAGAGAAAGCAACTGCTGTGCTGAACACCATAGAATCCAAAGGAAGATGGAGTCTGGCTTGAAACCAACTTGCTACATTAGCACAGAGGCTAATTTGGTAAATGAATTTGACGTAAAGAAAAGACAGCAAAATCTTACTCTGGCAATATGAGGTGCCACATCAAAAGAACAGATTGTGTGGTTTTAACCACTTCAGTTGCTTTCCCCCAGTCACAGTGAAACCCAGTGACAGTTTTTGCTGTGCATTGCAGTGACACTACTTGGACACTACTTTAATATATGGGGCCCAGCTGCCGATGAAATTATATTTTCCAATAGATTATAATTTTATCATGAAGAAAAATTGGATACAATCATGTCTCTGTATCGTATTCCACAGATTGCTCTTTGCTCTGTGTATCAATACATCACAGATAATGAGCGTTTCAGTGAGAATGAACTATTGACCCGTGACGGATAATTTGTGCCACAGCAGCTTCGGGGGGGGAGGGGAAGGGCGGCCGCCATCCCATATTGTAATGGTTACCTCGACGACTGTCGCACAGTTCTTTCCGTTGCTTTAACTTCTGGGAACTTCTGCGAGGAGATTTTTTTTCTGTGGAATGATCAGACCTTGCGTGTTTGGGAGGGAAAAAAAGACTCCAAAAGTGTATTATAACAAAAAAACAAATCAGCAAAGAGATGGCAAATAGGTAAAACCAGATAAAGAAAAATATTGAGTTATAAATTGGGGAGTGAAGAGGAGCCATCAGCTTGCTTGATGGGCTTAATCTTAATGGTGAGGGGCTAAATGAATGGCAAAACCAAGCTCAGCAACTGGTCAGGGAGCCACTTAAACCAATGTCCCAGGGCCGAGAGAGAGAGCGGCACCTTGAAGGAAACACGGTTGCAGGGATTAACACCAGTGTTGAGTCGACAGCTACATTTGAACTGTGATGCCCTGAGGTTGAATGACCATGTTTGAGGTGTGATGCCCTATGGGTGTGTGTTATACCCAAGACTAGTGCCATTCTCACCGTTAGTCTGAAATACATTGCAGCCCAAGAACAGTGGTTTCTCCATCACTATAATACAACAACTTTACTGAGCAACCTGACTGACACAGTAACAATATTCTGTCGCTCACTAACGAGATAGACCTCACAGATATCATTTACATTGTTAGTCACCTACCATCTTAATTCATTTATTTTTTCCCTCCCCGAAACCCCTTATCCTCAGTTATTTACATCACAAAGTATTCTTTATTCTTTTGCGCCTCTCATTGTGGATTTGCTGTATTCTCTATGAATTCATTTATTTGCTTGTCTTTCCCTCCTCCCTCCTTTTTCCTGGTTATTGACTTGATTATAAAAGAGAGTTTATTCTCCCACATGGTTTGTAGTTCTTGCTGCTGCTGTAGTTGGTGCCGCAGGAGGGAGGTTCCATGAATTCTCCAGTGACCAATACCTTGAATGGCCGGTCATTCGTCATGTGTTGTTTTATTATTCATTCTCGGGATGTGGGCGTCGCTGGCATGGGCATGTCGTTTATTGCCCAGCCGTTGTTGCCCTGAGGTTTGCCACTTCAGAGGGCAGTTAAGAATCAACCCGACAATCCGACAGCTTCATGATCACTTTTACTGATACCGGCTTCTTATTTCCAGATTTTTCAACTGAATTCAAATTCTCAAACTGCCATGGTCAAATTTGAACTCATATTCTCTGGATTATTAGTCCAGTGACATAACCACTGCACGACCGTGTTCTAGGCCTGACTGCCTAAATCAGACACAGTGTCCAAGCTTAGCATTAAAGTGCTCGATAAACATCTTGTTCCAGCTCAGGCGTAAATAATCAGTCCCCCAAAATTACATTTAGAAATTCATCCCAAACAACAAAGATTAGCTCCAGATTTTTATTTGCTTGTTCAATCTGTATAAAATGCTGAAAAATGTATTTAAATGTTTTTTTTCCTGTTGCTTATGCCTCACTGTTGTGAGTTGTTAATTTTCTTCCCGGTTGTTATCATGGTAACATTCTGGGTGTTGTCGTTCCATAAGGACAGGGTAAAGTTACAAGTCCCATGATGTATCTCCTGCCCACACACAGAATTTGTGAACTGGGGTTAGAAATCCCTGGCCCATGATGCAGAAACCTGTGTTGAAAATGACTTGCACACATAAAGCCTGCATCAGACGCAGCTCATAATCTTTTATTAGTGCAAATATATTACTGTATACCGTATTTATTGTTATTTATGCAAGGTATATCCTAGTTAAGCGTGAAAGCTCGTTTTCAATTTGTACTGCCCAAGAGGCCAGTTTTAGCACCATACAGAAAACAAAACAAATACAGCGCCAATTAACATATCATATTAGTACCAGGAATTCAGTCCAAAAAAGCAACTTTTATTAATGGCAAGGGAATAGTATCTTACTTTTAAAATAAAGTAAGTAAACTACTGAAATTATTTCTAGCGCAGTTCTTTATTTCTTTGGTGTGTCATACAAGCAGCTAAATTGAGAAACTCTTTTCATAAGGTCACAAGATGGTTTCGACAGAGTAAGGCAACCTGGCCCATTTTAGCTCATCCATCCAGAAATTAATGACCCTAAAGTTCCCCACATTGCAGCATCCTATTGGTTCTTAAATGATTCTAGGTTTTTTGCCTCCATGCTCTATTTCAGAGCCCATTCCATGTGTTGATCACTCCCGGCGTGAACAAGAACTTCCTAATATCAGTCCTACATTTTATTGCTTTGAACCTGTGTACCTTTCTCCTTCTCTTATTGTGAAGTAATCTTCTAGATTTCCCTTTTCCATGCTGTTTACTATCTTGTATACTCATTAGATCTCCTATTGCTGTTTCAGGTATACTCAGGAAGAAATTCGCCAGAAAGTTGGGACCTTTCGGCAAATGCTGATGGAAAAGGAAGGCGTATTGACCAAGGAGGATCCGCATGGACGTCACGCGTGAGTACACGCTGCTTTGTTAAATTGACCAGTGACTGGAATGTACCCTCATTGATTGCGAGTAGGTTTGTATTCCCTTGAGTATTGAAGATTAAGGGGTGATCTCATTGAGCTATTTATGATGATTAAAGGAGTTGATAGGGTCGATACAGAGAAACTATTTCTTCTGGTGGGGGAGTCCAGAATAAGCAGGCATAATAAAATTAGAGCTAGGCCATTCAGGGGTGAAGCACTTCTTCACACAAAGGGCATTGGAAATCTGGAACTCTCTCTCACAAAAAGCTGTTGAGGCTAGGTCAATTGAAAAATTAAGAAGTGAGCTTGATAGATTTTTCTTAGGCAAGGGTATTATGGTTTATGGAATCAAGGCGGGTAAAGTTAAGACACAGATCAGCCATGATCTAATTGAGTGGCGGGACAGGCTCAAGGGGCTGAATGGCCTCCTCCTGTTCCTCTGAGTGAAGGGAAACTTTCAAGCCTTTTATGCCATAATTTTCAACGCACATATTTCTCACTGAGAACTAGTAAGAAACTACTGAGCACTCCGAAGTTTACAGCTCTGGTTATTCCCGACAGTACAAGCTGCCATTTATTTCCAGTAACGCTGGGAGATTATTCTTGCACACTTTACTGGGGCAGGTTTCAGCAATGATAAGCAGAACCTCTTCAACCACAATCCTCCTTTCTCAATTACACTTCTCCTTTCACGTCAAATACTAAAGATATATTGAGGATTTATTTCCTCTTGCTTGCATTGTGCAGTGGTGGTGATTGAAAGGTTAATTAAGAGGCCTTTCATGCTTTTAATTGCATTTAACAAGTTGATTTATGAATACTTGATGTACATTTACTTATTAATGAGATTATTTGTATATTTGGAGTTTCTTGTATTGAATGGCGGTGCAATTATATAACGTGAAATACAGTACGCAATTTATGTATATAACCAATATATAAATCTTCTACGTCTAATGATTAAATCCAGGTTTATATTCATGTAATTAGAGAATCATAATGCAGTACTTAAAAGGTAAAGCTAACATAAAAGGTAATCCAAAAGTCTTCTATAGGCATATAAATAGTAAACGGGTAGTAAGAGGAGGAGTGGGGCTGATTAGGGACCAAAAAGGAGACCTACGCATGGAGGCAGAGGGTATGGCTGAGGTGCTAAATGAGTACTTTGCATCTGTCTTCACCAAGGAAGAAGATGCTGCCATAGACATAAATGAGAAGTCGTACAACACCAGGTTATAGTCGAACAGTTTTATTTGAAATTACGAGCTTTCGGAGCGCTGCTCCTTCGTCAGGTACAGTGAGGGAATACAAATCGGTTACAAAGCATATATAGACAGAGAACAATGTGTCTGCAGAGATACAATCCGTCAGGGAGGCATTACATCAAAGACACAGCAGAGTACAGCTAAGACAATGAGGTGGGGTCACAGGGGGTCCAGCGTGTCAAATGCTGCAGTCTGCAGTTAAGCTTTTTACTTTTTTTTAAAAACTGGTTCACAGATGTGATTTCCAGTTTTAAAAAAAAAGTAAAAAGCTTAACTGCAGACTGCAGCATTTGACACGTTGGACCCCCTGTGACCCCACCTCATTGTCTTAGCTGTACTCTGCTGTGTCTTTGATGTAATGCCTCCCTGACGGATTGTATCTCTGCAGACACATTGTTCTCTGTCTATATATACTTTGTAACCGATTTGTATTCCCTCACTGTACCTGACGAAGGAGCAGCGCTCCGAAAGCTCGTAATTTCAAATAAAACTGTTGGACTATGACCTGGTGTTGTGCGACTTCTCATTTTTGTCCACCCCAGTCCAACACCGGCATCTCCGCATCATGGCCATAGACATAGTGAAGGAGGAGATACTGGATGGGATAAAAATTGATAAAGATCAGGTACTAGAAAGGCTGGCTGTACTTAAAGTAGATAAGTCACCAGGACCAGATGAGATGCATCCTAGGATGGGAGGAAGGGAAATGAAGGAAGAAATCGCAGAGTTACTGGCCATAATCTTCCGATCCTCCTTAGAAACGGGGGTGGTGCCAGAGGACTGGAGAATTGGAAATGTTACATCCTTGTTCAAAAAAAGGTGTAAAGATAAACCCAGCAACTATAGGCCAGTCAGTTTAACCTCGGTAGTGGGGAAGCTTTTAGAAACAATAATCAGGGACAAAATTAACAGTGACTTGGACAAGTGTGGATTAATTAAGGAAAGCCAGCATGGATTTGTTAAAGGCAAATTGTATTTAACCAACTTGATCGAGTTTTTTGATGAGGTAACGGAGAGGGTTGATGAGGGCAAAGCGGTTGACATAGTGTACATGGATTTCCAAAAGGCATTCGACAAAGTGCCACATAATAGACGCCAGCAAAGTTGAAGCCCATGGAATATAAGGGACAGTGGCAGCATGGTTATGAAATTGGCTAAGTGACAGGAAACAGAGAGTAGTGGTGAATGGTTGTTTTTCGGACTGGAGGAAGGTATACAGTAGTGTTCCCCAGGGGTTGGTTCTGGGACCACTGCTTTTCTTGATATATATTAATGACTTGGATGTGGGTGTACAGGGCATAATTTCAAAATTTGCAAATGACACAAAACTTGGAAGTATAGTGAACAGTGAGGAGGATAGTGATAGACTTCAAGAGGACATAGACAGGCTGGTGGAATGGGCGGACACGTGGCAGATGAAATTTAACACAGAAAAGTGCGAAGTGATACATTTTGGTAGAAAGAAAGAAGAGAGGAAATCTAAACTAAAGGGTACTACCCTGAAGGGGGTGCATAAATAGATAGACCTAGGGTTATATGTGCACAAATCGCTGAAGGTGGCAGGGCAGGTTGAGAAAGCAGTTTAAAAACGCTTACAGGATCTTGGGCTTCATGAATAGAGGTATAGAGTACAAAAGCGTGGAAATTATGATGAACCTTTATAAAACACTGGTTCAGCCTCAACTGGAGTATTGTGTCCAATTCTAGGCACCGTACTTTAGGAAGGATGTGAAGGCCTTAGAGAGGGTGCAGAAAATATTTATGAGAATGATTCCAGGGATGAGGGACTTCAGTTACTTGGATAGACTGGAGAAGCTGGGGTTGTCCTTAGAGCAGAGGAGATTGAGAGGAGATTTGATACAGATGTTCAAAATCATGAGCGGTCTGGACAGAGTAGATAGAGAGAAACTGTTCCCATTGGCAGAAGGGTCGAGAACTAGAGGACACAGATTTAAGGTGATTGGCAAAAGAACCAAAGGCAACATGAGGAAAAACTTTTTTACGCAGCGAGTGGTTATGATCTGGAATGCACTTCCTGAAAGGGTGGTGGAGGCGGACGCAATCGTGGCTTTCAAAAGGGAGTTGGGTAAGTACCTGAAGGAAAAAAATTTGCAGGGCTACGAGGAAAGGGCGGGGGAGTGGGACTAGCTAAAGTGCTCTTGCAGCAAGTGCAACTTAAGCATCAGATTTTTGATGGCTTGATGGAGACGCAGCAAGATTTAAATATCTTTTACCTCCATTATATTAGAATTTTTCAACTGAATCTATACCACTACTGACATGAAAATCTCAAGACAGTATAACAAGGACTCAAATTGTCCACAAGGATGGCTGGTAGAGGTTATGAAAGTATCAGACTAGTGCAGTAGAGAGTGCTGTTTTGAGATTGGGATTAAGGCATATTGTTGGATCAATGTGGAAGGAGCTCTACCCAGCACCTAACGTGGGCTACATCTGCACAAAAGCAAAATACTGCGGATGCTGGAAATCTGAACTAAAAATAGAAAATGCTGGAAATACTCAGCAGGTCTGGCAGCATTCGGAGAGAGAAACAAAGTTAACATTTCAGGTCGATAACCTTTCATTAGAACATCTGACCTAGGAATGCTTGATTATACAGGATTAAATGGGATATATGGCACAGAAATAGGCCATTCGGCCCAACCAGTCCATGCCGGTGTTTATGCTCCACTCGAGCCTCCTCCCGTCTTTCCTCATCTAAATCTATCAGCATAACCCTCTATTCCCTTCTCCCTCGTATGCTTGTCTAGCATTCCCTTAAATGCATCTATACTATTCACTTCAAACACTCCCTGTGGTAGCGAGTTCCACATTCTCACCACTCTTTAGGTAAAGAAGTTTCTTCTGAATTCCCTATTGGATTTCTTGGTGACTATCTTATATTGATGGCCTCTAGTTATGCTCTTCCCCACAAGTGGAAACATTCTCTCTGTATCCACTCTATCAAAACCTTTCATAATTTTAAAGACGTCTATTAGGTCACCCCTCAGCCTTCTTTTTTCAAGAGAAAAGAGACCCAGCCTGTTCATCCTTTCCTTGCATTTCTGGTATCATCCTTGTAAATCTTCTCTGCACCCTCTCCAGTGCCTCTATATCCTTTTTATAATATAGCGACCAGAACTGTACGCAATACTCTAAGTGTGGTCTAACCAAGGTTCAATACAGGTTTAGCATAACTTCCCTACTTTTCAATTCTATACCTCTAGAAATAAACCCAAGTGCTTGGTTTGCATTTTTTATGGCCTTACTAACCTGTGTCGCAACTTTTAATGATTTGTGTATTTGTACTCCGAGATCGCACCCTCCAAGTAATAAGTGACCTCCCTATTCTTCCTACCAAAATGTAATACCTTACATTTATCTGTGCTGAACTTCATTTACCAATTATATGCCCTTTCTGCAAGTTTATTAATGTCCTCCTGTAACTTGTTGCAGTCCTCCTCAATATTGACTATCCCCCCCAATTTGGTGTCATCCACAAATTTAGAAATTGTGTTTTTGATTCCAAACTCTAAATCATTAATCTAAATTGTGAACAACAGTGGTCCCAGCACTGATCCTTGTGGAACACCACTACCCACCTTCTGCCACTGTGAATAGCTACCCTTTAGCCCTACTCTCTGCTTTCTGTCTTGAAGCCAGCCAGCAATCCATTCTGCTACTTGTCCCCTGACTCCGCATTCTCTGACATTGATGCTGATACTGGATGCCAAAAGTAGGGAATCTTCCATGCCCCCAAAATCAACAGCTGTTACCTTAAGGAACACAAACAAAAAGATTTTAGATAAGTTTTCCCTTCCACCACATCTTAAAATCCAATTCAGTCCAAGATCTTGGGGGAGAAATTCAGTATCGCCCCATTTGGGGCGCAATTATCGGCCGGGCGCAAAGATTAGCACCTGGCACTAATTATCGCCACCGACTGCAAACTTGACTTTTATTGCCCCTGGAGGTGACTGGAGTGCTAAATCAGGCACTTCACACCTGTCTTAAGGCGCAAAGGCCGAGGAGCGAGGCGCTACCTCAGAGCGCTGGCGAAGCTCATGTGATGTCAGTCAGCAATGGAACACACATACAATGGCGCGGGCCAGTTCTTAAAGGGGAGGGTTGATCTTGCTTTCCATCCACATCCTGCTCATTGCAGCCTTGAATCTCGGCCTGGAGAGACCTGCACATCAAATCTGCTGCAAAGAACAATGGAGAGTACCAGGGAAAGAGCTCAGAGTGCAGCCCCCAAAGTCTCTTCTAAATCGATACAAGGAAGGGCAAATCAAAATGAACCTGCAAAGTGCTGCTCAGTACCCAAAACTCCTTCACACAGCGTTGAATCTCTCCAGAAGTCTCTCTCTCTCTCTCAGAAAGCGTGGTTCAAAAATGTCACCAACAATAAAAGGCAGGAAGCGGTCGCCTTTAAATAGCGCTCCCTCAGTCCCTTCCTGACTGCAAAACACTCCCCTCAACCTGTCGTTGCTAGCGGCAGGCGGTAAGGCATGGGGCGCCACTCAATATCCGCTCCGGGGTGATACCGGGGCATTGCGCACTCGACTGACGTCACGATCTGCCGGCGCAGGAGATCGTGGCGGTAGTGTTTAGCGCCGCCGCAAAATGTCTAGTTAATTTTGCGAGCGGCGCAAACATCGCCGCGCCTGGGCGCTAGATGCTTTGCGCCCCATTAGCGCCCTCTTAAGGCGCTAACGGGAGGCGCAACCAACTGAATTTTTCCCCCCTAGTCTTTTGTGGCAATTCAGGAAAATTATTTTTTTTGCCTTTGTTCATTTATTAGTACGTTAAGTAAACTACAGCAATAAATCTATACGTAGGTGGCAGAACATAAAGTGGGAAGTAATTGATCTATTTTTGAAAGAAAAAGAATTCTCCAGGTACAAAGCTGATTTATGACGACTTCACAGACTTGCCTGTACCCATGCTGCACTGCAGCAGTTCCAGACATCTGCTTCAGTTGCAGTAGTGTTTCTGCACGACGATTCAATACCATTTATAAGCATAAGTGACAGGAAGATTACAGGCCCCACGTGCAGTTCCAGAATAAACTGATTTACTTTATTCACTGAAACAGTGCAGATGAGGTTTCACTGCGATCACAAGCCGTACTTGGTGCATTTCCAGGGGCTTGTTTTTTTCCATGTGGCATAAGCCCAGCTTGAATGAGTATTTCCTTTGAGTGATACGTATGCAATAAAGTGGAATGTTCCCTATTAAACAGAGTAACGTTATCTTTTAATTACTCGTATTTGAGTATCTGCCAATTAATTACATGTTGTTCATTGTTTTATCGTAACTTACGATATTCCCAGTTCTAGGAAGAAGATTTGCTCTGGTTATTATGTTATAACATTATTATTATCTATTGTACACAGGCTTGAGGGTAGGTATCTTAAACCACAATAGAGAAACTCAAATCAAATAAAAAGAGCTTATTATTTTTCAGGAACAGGAAAGACTATTGGATTATACAAGCCTATCCCATCTGAAGCCGAGATGTATTGCATGCTTAAAAAATAGTCCAGCCTAGTCTACATGATAGATAGAATTAGTGCTTGTAGTGATTACTACTCTTGGTCTCCACGTCTCTCTACAATCTACAAGCTTTCAAGATCAAGCTTGACATCATCTAACCAGTACTTGACTTATCTTATCTTCTTTCCTATTATTTTCAGGGTTGGTGGGGTTTTTTTTATTCACGGGATGTGGGCGTCGCTGGCAAGGCCAACATTTATTGCCCATCCCTAATTGCCCTTGAGAAGGTGGTGGTGAGCCACCTTCTTGAACCACTGCAGTCCAGTCTGTTGAAGGTACTCCCACAGTGCTGTTAGGGAGGAAGTTCCAGGATTTTGACCCAGCGACGATGAAGGAACGGCAATATATTTCCAAGTCGGGATGGTGTGTGACTTGGAGGGGAACGGAGGTGGTGGTGCTCCCATGCACCTGCTGCCCTTGTCCTTCTAGGTGGTAGAGGTTGCAGGTTTGGGAGGTGATGTCGAAGAAGCCTTGGCGAGTTGCTGCAGTGCATCTTGTAGACGGTACACACTGCAGCCACGGTACGCCGGTGGTGGAGGGAGTGAATGTTTAAGGTGGTGGATGGGGTGCCGATCAAGCGGGCTTCTTTGTCCTGGTGTGCAGTACAATGAGTCTTGGCTCTTTAACTAAGGTCTCTCTTGTCTGGTTTTCAAGTGTTTTCCCTCTTTTGCTGCCAGACATCATACTCTCCAGACATAATAGCCCTTTAAAATCCAGATCATGTGATTCTATCATGTGAATAGAAACTGCGGTGATATGGAGATCAATTTCACTGCAAGTTTCAGGGATCTGGCTCAGTGGTAGCACTCTCGCCTGTGAATCATGGGTTCAAGCCCCACTTCAGATACTTGAGCACATAATCTAGGCTGAGACTGCAGTGCAGTGCTGAGGTAGTGCTGTACTGTCAGAGGAGCCGTCTTTCAGATGAGATATTAAACTGATGCCCGCCTGCCCTCTCAGGTGGATGTAAAAGATCCCATGGCACTATTTGAAGAAGAGCAGGGGAGTTTTCCCCAGTGTCCTGGCCAATATTTATCCTTCAACCAACATCACTAAAACAGATTATCTGGTCATTATATAATTGCGGTTTGTGGGACCTTGCTTTGCCCAAATTGGCTGCCGCGTTTTCTGCATTACAACAGTGACTACACTTCAGAAGTACTTCGTTGGCTGTAAAGGGCTTTGGGTAATGTTCCCGCTAAGTTGCACGGCTGTGCGGTCTGGAGGTCCCACGCAGGCCGTTCACCAGCATTTACATAGAAGAAACTGCGCATGCGCGAAAATTTGAATGGGCTGCGCAGCCAGTTAAAGGGACCGTGCACAAAAAAAACAAGAGGGAACATTGGCTTTGGGATGTCCTGAGGTCATGAAAGGTTCTATATAAATGTAAGTTCTTTCTTTCAATACACATTCTAAATGTGGCAGCAAAGTCTAAGCAATTTGTGAACAGCCCATGATCCGGAAGATTAAATTCCCAGCCTCAAGGCTCATTATTTTTATGAACCTGAAATGAAAACTCTTTATCAGTGTCGCTGGGGTCCAGATGCCAGAAGTCGTAACTACACTGTGAGGGTTATTAGTTACCTAGTTAATGAAGAATAATCAGGGGGATGTGATTGACACAGCGTATTTTTTGCAATTAAGCATCTTGATTTTAATATATTATACATAGGTTTGCACTGAACTCGAACTTAATCAGTGATGGGTATTTTTTTTAATTAAGAAAATTAGGTGAAAGCACTGGGCCTTTAAGTACAGGACACTGCCAAGGTTGAAGGGGGTAGGAGAAAAGACATGGTAAATCAAGATACAGTGATTAAGTGGTTGGGTTATTAAGCAATATGATAAATTAGATCAGGCTTGATTCTTTTGGGTGTATTTTTATAACACTTCATAGTGACCTTATCTCAGGGCTTTATCACTTTGTACTCTAACTTCAAGCTACCATAAAAGCCTGGCCAATGAACCTGAATGTCAAGAGAAGCAACCTTCTTGGCATTTAATGCTTGACTATAAGTCGATGCATGGGCACTGGAGAAATTATTTTCTATTTTCCAATGTACTTGAAAGAAATGGACTTTTCCCAACTGTTTAAAAATGGAGTTATTACAATGTACGACTCTGGCAGAGTCATTTATTATAGGCACTGTAGGAATTGGCTAGTTGGTGGGTGAAGTCCATTGACAAAGATTTTTGTGGCAAGCTTGTGTGTACTAATGCAGTTGATAATGATGAAATAGGCTGATAGTTTTATCTTGAGTGCTTTTATTATTATATTCGGTGCAGTTTTCATAGTGCAGTGTTTATTGAATCCATGAATCTTTTGGAGGTGGTGAGAATTCGCTACATTAGACAAATATATATATATATATAGCTACTACTGTTCATATTTTCTCACGATGCATTATTGAACCTTTATTCGGGTCCAATTCTTCTCCTCTATGGAGAATGATGACAGCATCAATTGTAAATCAAAATGTCCTGTGGTAATTACATTTCAGTAACCCCAAAAGAAAACTTTGTGAACACATTCTAATCTACCTGTCTTCAGTGCACTCCTTGAGAAAAAAACACCTCTCAATAAAAGTTAGGCATTGGAGAAAGAACAAATGGACGAGTTGTCTGTGTTTAGCAGTGATCTGAGCATTCATACGTAGAATCATAGAATCATACAGCACAGAAGGAGGCCATTCAGGCCCATCGTACTTGTGCTGGCTCTTTGAAAGAGCTATCCAATTAGTCCCACTACTCCTGATCTTTCTCCATAGACCTGCAATTTTTTCCTTTTCAAGTATTTATCCAATTCCATTTTGAAAGTTCCTATTGAATCTGCTTCCACCTCCCTTTCAGGCAGTGCATTCCAGATCATAACAACTCGCTGCATTAAAAAAAAGTAAAATCACGAGTAAAAAGTGAGGACAAAGTCTGCTTTTTGTTTGTTAAGCCTCGTTCAAGGTCATTCGTGATGAACTTGTGCGGTATGTCCTAGTTGCAGACTCCCAAGTCCAGACCAAGTTAAATGACTTTAATGAAGAGAAAGATTTCAATGTATCACCACAGCAGAGAGAGAGGGGAATAGTACAGAGGAGATTGCTGCCCAAGAGGGTGAATGTGGAGGCCACTGATGGGTATATCACAGTGCAACAGGAAGAAGAGGCACTAATAACAGTGCCTATCAATATAGAGCAGTGAGCAGCTGAGGTTTCAGAATCCTCCATCATGGTTGCCTCTAACCATTCTCACAAGCAAGTCCAAGCCTCCCATGACTGCATTTTGGAATTTGTATCCAGAGCCTCCATAGCAATGGTGGGAGCATTCATGAGATTTGGTCCTGATGTGCCTATGGCCTGCTGAACTGAGGTCTTCATTATAAACACTGATGTCACCACATGCTCAATGACTGGCAGCTGAAGCTTTTGTCAGGAATGTTCTCCCTGATGTGGTCCAGCTGTTAGATCCAAAATCCAAAAGATGCCAACTTCAGTGTATTTGGTGATATAGTCCAGAGAATCATCGATGTGGGATTCAGTGATGTTGTAGCAGTCCAACAGTCTGGTTGATCAGATCAGTGGTCTGCTGAAAACCTAGTTCCCTACAAGGGCATGGGAATGAACAGGCAGGTGGCTGGAGCCCAGATAGGACATGCTATCTCTTGTTAGCCGTGGCTCAGTGGAAGCACTCTCACCTCTGAGTCAGAAGGTTGCAGGTTCAAATCCCACTGTAGAGACTTGAGTACACAATCTAGGCTAAAACTTCAGTGCAGTACTGAGGGAGTGCTGCACTGTCAGATGAGATGTTAAACCCAGGCTCCATCTGCCCTCTCAGATTGATGTAAAAGATCCCATGGCACTATTTAAAGAAGAGCAGGGGAGTTCTCCCCGGTGCCCTGACCAATATTTATCCCTCAACCAACATCACGAAAACAGATTATCTGGTTACTATCACGTTGCTGTTTGTGGGACCTTGCTGTGTGCAAATTGGCTGCCGTATTTCCCTACATTTCTACACTTCAAAAGTACTTAATTGGCTGTAAAGCACTTTGGGACATCCCAAGGTCATGAAAGGCGCTATATAAATGCAAGTCTTACTCTTCTTTCTTTACACGGGCAGGCCCATTGGTGTCTGCATTATTCTGAGGTAGGTAGCCAACTAAATCCTAAGCACGTCCTCTGAGGATCACTATACACTAATTGTTCAAGTAGTATGTCATGTAGAAGTACATAGCGAGACCCTGGTGCACTGGCATACATGCCACAAGGGAAAAGCACAGTGGCCAATCATATTAAACACTCTTACACATATGCTATTATTTTCAATAAAGACACAGTGCAGTACTTAAACTTTAATCATTTTTTTAGTAATCTATTTTTGTCCAAATAAACAGCAGTAATAATCAGAAGTTAGTTATAAAAAAAACCCAGAAAGGAACATGTCAATGGAAATTAAAGGTAGGTCTCAGGAAATCAACTCCAGTTGTAGACTGGTGAACCAATGCTGCTTCCTGCAGTGATTGCTCTGCTTCTGCTAGCCCCTTGTTATCCACCTTCTCCCAATTTTTTTACTGTGGCTTGTTGCTGGTCCCTATCCACAGGTTTCCATGTCAACACACCAATACCATTGTGCTAACTCTGCTTTAACTGCTCCTTTCAAAGCTGCTGCATTAGCATGGTTTGGACTAGAAGGACCAGTGCGCACATTCACCTTTAATTGCTGCTTAACAAGCCCTTGAAGAAGCAATAAAAAACATTAATGCTGGGACTGTGCTTTCATGTGCGTTAATCCAGATTAGTCCCCGCAGGAATTTCAGGAGCATGTCTAGCATTTTCGAACCATTATTTGTATAGCCTGGAATATATGTTATTGACATCAGGACAGATTCTGCTTATGAAGAGTTAACTTCCAGAGGACACAAGCCATTTAGAATGTTGACTCCTTAAACTGTAAACTTGCGTGGGGGCTGGTTTGGGATTCAATATAAGGAAGTTTGTTCTCTGTCACTACTGAACCTCACTGTGCGGGATTAGTCCGCTGGGCCAACCCAAGCCAAGCACTCGAATATAACAGGAATGATTTGTATGGATTCTTACAGTGCAACTGGCCCCCTATGGTAACAGGTAACCCACTGTTCAAGGTTGTAATGACGCTTCTACCCTTGTGAGGTGATATCAGTTCATTATGCATGAAAAATAATCAAACGTTTTTGAATACTCAAATATGCATAGCCTTCTCTTTATGAGTCAACCTCGCTACAAACTTGAATGTAATCTAAATAAATCAAGTAGATGATGATAGTGCTCCGAATATCTCTTCAGGCTTCCAATTTGATTTCTGTTGCGCACTGCCCCCTACAACTTGGAGTGATTGATTAAACCAATACCCCAGCAATTGGTGGCACCATGTGTTGGCATTCCTTCACCGTGCCACAGAGGAATTGCCGATCAAGGTTATGTCGGAACATCCAGTGCCATGTAATGGCGCCCCAGCACTGTGCCACCCTTTCCCTATGTTTTCACCATCATCAGTATAAAAGATTCCAGTGGGATGATTCCCTCTTCTCTGATCGCAGCTTTGAAGAGGTCATTAGAAAGCTTTTAAATGCAAAGCTCTACTCATGAAGGCTATTAAAGGGGCAGAATACCTTCAAAGCAATGTACCTCTTCTATGTGATATAAATGATCAACATCTCCTACCTGTTGGAAATCATTGCTAACCATGGCAGCTGAGTAGGCTTAACATTTCAGGTCAGGTACAGGCCCCAATTTGCTTTCAGTTGATATCGGCCAGGAGCACAGTCACGGACATGCAGCAGATTGCTGTTCATTTTATTCTTGGTTACCTATCAGAAGCTGTCAATCATTCTCAATTCAGTATGGTCAAGTGCTCCATAGTGGCTGGTTTCAGCTCGCCATGAATTAGAACCTCCAGCAACCAACCTGAAATATCAGATGTCTTCTGGGGGGGCTCCAATACAGTGCTGTTGGTACTGTTTCCTACTAGCGGATAGGAGAATACATCAAATACTATTACTGTTGGAGAGGGTGGTTATATTCTGTCAAAAGAATAATAAAATTTAGGGGTAAAAATTCAGTTGGTTGCGCCTCCCGTTAGCGCCTTAAATGGGCGCTAATGGGGCGTTAAGGCGCTAACGCCCGGGCGCAGCGATGTTTGCGCCGCTCGAGAACTTAACTTGAGATTGTGCGGCGGCGCTAAAACTTACCGCTGCGACCACCTGCGCGCGCAGATTGTGACGTCATTCCATGGTGCAACGCCCTTGTGGCGCCCCGTAGCGGAAATTGAGTGGCGCCCCCTGCCTTACCGCCTGGCGCTTCCAACGACCAGAAGACTGGAACGCTATCAATCGCTGTGGGGCTGGGGGGGGCGCTATTTAAAGGGGGCCTCTTCCTGTCTTTTATTGTTGGTGGCATTTTTGAACTACGCATTCTGAGAGAGAGAGGGAGAGACTTCTGGAGAGATTCAACGTTGTGTGAAGGGGTTTGGGGTACTGAGCAGCACTTTGCAGGTTCATTTTGATTTGCCATTCCTTGTATCGATTTAGCAGAGACTGTGGGAGCTGCACTCTGAGCTCTTTGCCTGGTACGCTCCATTGTTCTTTCCAGCACATTTGATGTGCAAGTCTCTCCAGGCCGAGATTCAAGGCAGCAATGAACAGGATGTGGATGGAAAGCAAGATTAACCATCCCCTTTAAGAACTGGCCCGTGCCATTGTGTGTGTGTTCCATTGCTGACTGACATTACATGAGCTTCGCCAGCGCTCCGAGTTAGCGCCTCACTGCTCGGCCTTTGCGCCTTAAGAGAGGTGTGCAGCGCCTGCTTTAGCGCTCCACTCACCTCCCGGGGCGGTAAAAGTGAAGTTTCCCGTAAGTGCTGATAATTAGCGCCAGGCGCTAATATTTGCGTCCGGACGATATTTGCGCCCCAAATGGGGCGCGACCTAATTTCTACCCCTTAGTGTCTAAGTGACAGCATTCTGTCAGCTTTTAACAGACCAGGAACCTGGAGTCATGATTGGTATGAAGCGCACATGCATGTCCATGCCTGGTTTAACAGAGTCCCATAAAGGATTCAGAGCTGCAAACGATGTCTATATCCTAGGGGTGAGATTCTCAGTCCTTAGCTTCTTAACAGAGAGATTTCATTCCTGCTGTGGATGTGGGAACAACTCTGTTTTCTTAGCATCCTCTTATTATACCAGAGGAACATCAGGGAGTACTATGTCAGCGTGGCTCAGTAGTAGCATCCTCGGCTCTGAGTCAGGTCATGGATTCAATTAATCCAGGACTTGAGCACATAATCCAGGCAGACTCTCCCAGTGCAGTGCTGAGGGAGTGCTGCATTGTCGGAGGTGCCGTGCCATCTTTCAGATGAGATGTTAAACTGAGGCCCCGTCTGCCCCCTCAGATGGACGTAAAAGATCCCACGTCGTTATTCGATGAAGAGCAGGGGAGTTCTCCCAGTGTCCTGGCCAATATTTATCCCTCACTAACACCTATTTCATTGCTGTTTGTTGCTCTGAGCAATTTGCCTGCCATGTTTCCCTACAATATAACAGTGACTACACTTTATCGACTGTAAAGTGCTTTGGGACGCTCTGAAGATGTGAAAGGTGCTATATAAATGCAAGTTCATTTGTTCTTTCTTACTGGCACAGTCCATAAGGCAGGAGACCACAATTCCCTGCATAAGACTCCTGACACATACAGAAGCGTTAACAAGCCTGCACAGTATCTTTCCCATTTAATGTAAATTGCTCAGATGCTCTTCTAGTGTTTCGATTTAAATAAAAACATAACAAAAAAACTGCAGATGAAAAACCCTTCCTGTGTTGCTATGCGGTGTCCCGCAGGTACCAGTCTGCAGCAAACAATCTGATGCCATCTGGTGCCAAGTGCCTGGTAACAGCGTCTCCAGAGAACCCAGAAGGCTGCGCCTAGGTAAGTGGGAAACATCCAGTTTGACAGTAAGGAAATAGGCCAGGCACTAGATGGTGGGGGAGGGTTCTGTGTGTTATTAATACAAGTTGTTGTTGAGGTTATACGGCAGGTGTAAATTCACACTGGTACCTGCTCTGTGTACTGTCAGTGGGCTGTGCCCAATGACACTGCCCCACTGCCACTGTGCTCTAGTCAGAGGAGAGCAAGCTCCGCACAGCTATAGGAACATTCAGCCTCTTGAGCCTGCTCCGCCATTCAATTAAATCATGGTTGATCTACGCCTCAGCTCCATTTACCTGCCTTTGCTCCACAAACACTCTGTACTTAAACACTCTGGCCTAGTAAGGGAGGAAGTGAAGGGTGATAAGTTGGTCATGATTCCCACTGCGTCGCCAATTAGTGACGCTCCCCCCTTGTGGCGGGTGTACGCATCCGGCCATTGGGTGTGGACAAGGTCAGGCTCGGCTATGGTGCTGCACCCCATGGTTAAATAGTCTGTCCCCTCTGGCTGCCTAAGCCTGCACATAAAAATGCTGGTTGAGGTGAGTTGGTGAAGGGCTTCTGCCACCTCTGGAACCGTTCCCCAGTCAGACTCGGGCCCTTCAGCAAGAGAGGAGAACATTGGAAAGCAAAACGTGAGACATTGGGGCACGTGAACTGAATTTAAAAAGAGACTGCGAGGTCCTGTGGCAAACACGGGCAGATTCTGTTCACGTTATTCTGACTGCATTGTTAGGAAGTGCTGCACTCCCAGGTCAAGGTAACAAATGTACTATGTTTCGGATCCAAATACAATTATTTCAGTGTCTATAGAAAATTCCGAACAATTCCACCAGCAAAGGCAAGTCATTTTTCATCTTCTAATTATCAACAGTTTTCTATCCAACCTTCCATTCAGAATTCCAGTTCTAGTGCCAGCCTTGTTTCATTGCCTGTGCTCAGAACGCCATCATGTGGTGAATGGTCTTCTTTAACATCGAACGTCTTTATATGTACAAGTACTTCATAATATAGCAAAACCGCTGGTGATAAAATGCTGATAAAGTACCTGCATAAAACATTTCCTCTGTGCTATAACCCACTTTGTAAGCAGTATTGTATTTGGACTTAATTATCTTTCATTATTATAAGCAATTGTATTTCACTAAAGCAGGTAAAACTGCTCCACGTCAGGAGTACATATATAAATTATTTGTGATCTGACATTCCTAAGACATTGGGACACGTGGGGGATTGGAGGGCAGCTTAGTTACTATTCGCAACGCGTCATAGGTAACCATGGCCTCCTGCAGCTTTGGCATTGCCTTCGGGATACGGGACTTGGCTGAAATTCGCCACAGGTTTTTTATTGCCTTCCCCTGGGGTGATCAGGGAAGGTGACGTATTAGGTCGCAGTGTGTAATGGATAGAGTGAGCATCGATGAACCGGATGGCCTTTTCTCACTCTTCCATCTGTTTGTATTGTGTGTGTGTGTATTTAATCGTCAATGGTGCACCTTCAACAGTGACGGTTCTAGCCAGAGGGCACAGGTAGACAATGGGACGTCGTTACGGGACAGAACCCTGCTCTCTTGCTGCTGCTGCTGGTGTCGGCTGCACTCCTCTGTTGCTGCTTGCATTTCGCACGCCGCGTTCTGCATTCTTTCCTCCACTACTGCTGTTTACAGAGAGCAGCAGCTCCCGTGCGTCGAGCATGGGTCCTGCAGCAAATACCTCCAAAAACATTGCCCCCCCAATACTGCAGGGAACAGATCAGCAGCAGCCAGCCCACTCGGAGTCTGAATTGGCAACCGGAAATGATAGAAGCGCACAGCAGGTCGCTCTGTATCTAAAAGAACCACCGCTTAATGTCAGACTCTTCACCAGATCTCACTGAGCGTTTTGACGAAAAGTCCCATCCAAAATGTTAACCTGTTTCACAAGGTGATCTACTGTATTTAAGCTCTCGGTGCTTGTCAGCTGCTTTGAGAAAGCTCCGCCTTTCTTAACATACAAATATAATATACAGCACGCACCGGATTAATAAGCCTCAGTTTATCCTCTTGGCCTTGTATAAGGGTCAGAGTGATTATGTGTCTATATAGAGAAGATATACAAGTCTGTCTTTGGCAGGCACATAAAAATGAAATAGAGCAAGGTGCATGTCAGAACGTTTGTTTGAGGGGATTTTTTTATTGTTGATGGAACTGTAATCAAAATGTGTTCCAGCAGAAATTGTGGCACATCAGAGAGAGTGTTCATCTCAGAGGCCACTGTAGGGAAGCATTTTGATTCAGCACCTTTGATAGAAAGTGCCACATAATAAGACTTTATTTATTCAGCGCAACTAATATATATTATTTGGAGCACAATAACCAACAATTGCTCAGCATCCACACCGTTTAAACTCGAGCATTGTTGCTACCAAAGCAGTTCTCTGAAGCTGTGTTTACCATGTTATCCTATTTACATGAGTGCTGCAATTTAAAGCTCTGTCATATTTACCTAAAAAAGGCAAGAGTAACCAACAAAATAATTAACCAAACAAAAACTGCGAGTAAATACAAAATACTTCAGAAGATGGAAATCTGAAACAAAAACATAAGATGCAGGAAATACTCAGCCGGTCAGGCAGCATCTGTGGAGAGATCAGATAAGTTAATTTTTTGACTGTGCTAACTCTCCATCAAAATACAGATGAACAGCATTTAAAAAGGAACAGGACAAGGGGGGAGGAGGAAAAACACAGACATACAGGATAAGGAATAGAATGGTCTGTAAAGTAATGATCCTGCAAACATAGATGTGATAAGTACTCCCTGCGATCTGCAGCTGCTTTATGTATGTATACACACATGTGTATATGTGTATTTATATATGTATGTTTATGTAGCTATGTGTGTTGCATGGATGTGTGTATATGTGTATGTGTGTATATGTTGCATTGCATGCAGGGAGTTCAGACTAAGTGCAGTCTTCCGGTAAAGTGGGGTTAGAGGATGGAGGATAATTGGAATGGGTGAGGGAGCGATGAAGGAGTGAGGAGGCATTTGGGATGGGGAGGGGAAATCAGAAATGGTGGAAGGGATGGGGAAAGGAAAACGGATTCCAGGAAACTCCCTTACCCCAAGCAGGCCCTGGATCTTTGTCTCAGTGAGGTTGGGGTTGTGATGGGGCCTACCCTTCCCTCCCCAGGCCTTGGATTTTCATTTGTGTGGGGGCAGGGTGTGGCAGTGCATTGTCCTTCATTCTCAAGACCTTGATTTTCATTGATGTGAGTGTTGGAGGATTCAAGTTTACTCCTTTACTATCTACACATCTTAAAAGTTCTCAGTGGGGAATGTCACCTCTGCTATCCTGCCCTAACTAAAGAGCTGGATGTGAAGGGAGGAATAGAAGTAGGAATGGGAGTACTGCATGTCAGATGACTCATAGAGCACAAGTACAAACTCCCAGATACTGAATTCACAGTGGAAATTATACTTAAAAAAAATGTTACTCTTGGGTTATTTTGGGTCAATGGTTTCTATGTTCTACACAATACTTAACCTTTGTCCACATATCACAATCCTGTGAGACGTGCTCACATGTTTCTGTGCTGCCACCCAATGTTTTGTACTGGAATTGCGTGCGGACTGACAGGCCAAAACACAGCATCAGTGATGGGCTTTATGTCTAACGTTACCGTGACAGGCATTTAACTGTGTAACTGGAAGTCATACTATCACATATATGTGCAGCTGATACTGCATTTAATGCTGATGCTTTTAAAATGGATTTTTCCATAGACAGAGCCTGACATACGGATTTTCAAGCCATTTTGGAACAGAATATTGCAACCTACTCATTATTTGTAGCATAAACAGTCACATCACCATTCAGGTGCACTCTCCATGGTGCTGAATAGGAATATAATTCCTCCTGTTTATTTAAATATCTAGCTATTGTATTTATGCAGAAGCCTTATTTGTTTTTAATTACTTCTTCCTCCGCACCTAATTAGTTGCTCAGTTCCTTCCCCTCTTAAGGTTCCTTCCATACTCCGCCCCCCATCTTCAGATGGAATCTATATTCCTTAATTGGGAGAATAGGTGGGAAGCTCAGCACAGACCAGGGATCAAACCAGGCCTCTTCCTGGTTTGTGTGGCTCAGTTACTCCCTGGATCAAATTGCTATAGTATTTATTTTGAAATACAATGAGGACAAGGTCATTAGCCATTCATGGAACTGGCAAACTAGTTTGAAGTAGTTACTGAGCCTGACTATGCAGGAGAACGGCATTAACATCAGTCGATCATTAACCTAGATTGCTTTGGGAGTTATATCCACTGTGTGTATGTTAATTGTGCTCCCTCATACCATCTGGGCTCAGCATCTTCTCTCCAAGTTACTTCAACCCAACTGTGTCATCAGCACTCATTGCTTAGACAGCATAAGTTCCATAAAGTCAACACAGAGTAAAATACAGTTCTGATGATGAATTTGCCTTTTCAAATCGGAGAGGTTTGAATTTTAAGCAGGCTTTCCCCACTGACTCTCTTACATTCATAGCCTGTAAACACTCTATCTGCTGTCACCACTTTTTGTTCATGGACAGATCATCCCGAGATGGCCCCCCAATTGAAAATGTTGCCTCAGAACATTCCTCACTTTTTTAAAGAATGCACATTATTTTCAGAGAACAGTTTACAGAATAAAAACCCACATTTATAAACGACCCAACAAATGAGACACTGAAACTTTCCAGCAGACAGTTTTTCGTGCGTGTCAAGGTAAGGAATGTTACTGGTTGAAAATGGGGCATTTTGCTATGTTAAGTGAAGCCACTGCTATTTTACCCCATCAACATACCTTACCTTAACAATCTCAGAAGATTATCCCAGGATGCACCAGTGTGACACATTTCTCACACCAACCATCCTTCCTGACTCACTGAGTGAAATTGCCTCTTTAGTGCCAGATTGCCAGCAGCTTTGGGCGTTGGCCGACACTCATTGAGAACCAGGTTGAAACCTATCAAACCCACTTCACGTAGAGCTCTCAATTTTAGCAGAGGGAGGAGAGTTCCTCCCATAAGCACAGGCTGGATTCAAATCCAGATCCCAGAGACATACGCACCAAACTAGAAAACTCGTAAAAGCTGATAGACACCTTCAAAAAAACTGACAGGGACCCCTAAAAGCTGATCTCAAAAACAACACTGTGTATAAGCCTATGTATGACATTTGAAAACAAGCATTTACACAGAAAATGCAGTGGGACACTGTTTGTCACTTAAGCTGTAATTATGCATAACATTGCTTCATTCACATTAGAGGGAATAAAACCATAAGTACATGAAAGCCTGAAGAGAGATACAAGTGGTGAAGGCACATTTATTTTCTAGTGGGTCTGGGGGTATATTTTTCCAGTATTTTAGAATCTCCTATGGGCATTTCATTTTTCCATCTAAAACTTACAAGGAAAATAATGAATCCCCAAATGACAGTTAGAGTATAGTTTTCAAACTGAAAACTACTCTCAGTTTGTCATTTAGGAATTAATTATGTTTCTTCATATTTTAAAACATAGCAGCAGATAATCTATTCCAGGGAGAGAAAAGTTTTAATGAATCTTTTTCTTTTCAAATTGCCAAATAACAAACAAGGGATTTGAACCCAGTCTTAGTTGACCTTAGGATCATTCCATCAGGGCTGGAGGGCAGCCAGGTTAGCTCCCCTTCCAAATGGACTCTTTCTCCCTTGTGTAAAATGATGGTGCAGTTGAATATTTTGCATTAAAATTATGTATTCTGTTCATTTTAAACATAATTGATAGATTCTTAATCTAAAAAGTAGGACACATAAAGTGACATTTGGGTCTTTGTGTGACCAATCAGTCCCCAATATCTGGGTCTGGGGTCCGTTGAAAATCCAGTTCATCATCCTCTTCGCACAGCCAATATTCTGCATTTCCCATGCAGTTTAGACTTTGAACCTGACACTCCTCCCCTTCCCGCAGTTCAACCTGGCACTCTTCCTCTTCCCCATTAGTTACCGCTGGCATCCTCTCCACTCCCCCTCCCCCCACCCACATTTAATGCTGGCCCTCTTAGGGGTTATGGGGAGCGGGCAGGAAATTGGACATGAGGCTGAGTTCGGATTGGTCAAGGCCCTGTGGGTGGCGGAGCGGGCCCAGGGGCTGAGTGGCCGGATCTTGCTCCTACTTCTTGTGTTCTTTAGATTTGAGGTTAGGATCAGATCAGCCATGATCTTATGGAATGGCGGAGCAGGCTCGAGGGGCCGATTGGCCTACTCCTGCTCCTAGTTCTTATGTTCTTTCTACACCATCCCACAATTAACTCTTGACCTTGCCTTCTCTTCTGCTCGAGTTCATGCTGGGACTATCCTCCAACTCCCCTCCCCGGACCCCCACTGAAGCACTACTCCCAAAGCAATGCTCCTCCCTCCCCAAAGCGTTGCACTCAGGCTGCTATCTCCTCTTGTCATTACTGTGGTAAGTGACTGAACAGCAGCTGCACTCTGTGGACAAGAGTTCCTGACCTCACACGAATTCCCACCCACAATGTGCAGTGCCACAGTCACATACAGCAGTAACAAGAGGTAGGAGTCCAATCCACACTGATTTTCATCCATGGACAGACATGCAGAAGTTATCCATGTCAAACATGGTTGGCATTTATGCAGAGATGAAAGGAGTGTTCTGATCCACGGTGCCCTCCAGTCTCCTTTTGTTCTTAAATGCCAATTTTTCATGGATTTTAGTATTATTGTCGCAATGAAAAATACTGTGTCAGTGACTTATAAGTTGTAATTTCAACTTGAGGCTTATATGGCTTGTAAATCTCTCGAGCTTTCCTCTCATAATCCGGACATTTGTATTTAATGTGAGGTTTCCTTCTTTTTCTGAAAAGGTATTTAATTTCTTTCTCCTTTTTCTGGTTTCTCCCCACTTTCACACACCACCTCTGACCAAGATGTTAGGTGATCTACTCCCAGATCCCAGTCATGAATGTTCTGAAGCCAGCCACTAGGAGATGCGCAACTCAGGGTGGTATTCTCACCCATCGCCTCACACTGTCCCCATGTAGGGCATACCAATTCACAAAAAAGGACATAAAAAGACCAACTGGTCCATCCAGCCTGCCCCATCCAAACCTGGTGCAATCTACATGCACCATCTCACCACCACCCCACCCCCCCCCACCCCCCACCCCACCCACCAAGCAATCTCCTGGGACAGGGAATAAAACAGCACTTAACCCCCTTCCTCAATTTCTCTCCACACCAAAGCTGAATGTGATATTACTTTATATCTCCTTAATCTTGGGTCTTGAAAACCTTCTTGCCCTTTGCACATACACACAAACATAATAGCTTTCAGGAACTGTACAAGGTCGTTTGGCCCATTCCTTTTTGGCAAATCACAAGCCCACCTATCCACCTTCTCAACATATTCTTCAATCTCAATTGTCTCCAGAAATATATAAAATTGCCTCATGAACCTGTTCATTTGAATGGTCTTTCCTGCTCTCTTGTGTTCTCCTGCAACAACAATGTTATTTTTTTTAATAAATAGAACAATGTCTTATGTTTTGATGAGATACAGTGCAATGGTAATGACTGCCCCCAATATAATTTCAGTGCCAAAATCCATAAATATAGCAGAAGTTGATATTAATGCCTTCTCACATTCACCTTGGGCTGATAATTATCTTTTCAGTGAAGGAGAAGAAAAATATGAAAGTTGCAGATTTGACGCAAGTTATAAATTAGCTTTTTTAAAAGCAATCTCGGTCAAGTGATATATTTTTTACGGAAGACCGGTTGACTAATAAATCCTTCTTAGTAGTTCATAATCAAGCTCTATGCTTTGCAAAATTGAAAATGCGTAGCAGCAAATGGTGTGTAAGTGCAACTCATTTTACTTGATCAGCACAGAAGAAAAGTAAATGGTTGGTCACTCCAGTATAATTCAACAGGAAAAATCGATGTATGAAGTTGAACAATAGTCCAAGATGTGCTAATTGATTCATTTCTTCCGCTGAGGGTTGCTGCAATGCAATAACTAGTCGAGAGGAACTAGTCTTGATTAACACGAAACGGGCAATGAAATATATTAGATTTATTTTCCTCCCTGAGCTTTCAAAAATGTTAAGTATTATCTCCCTGGATTTGAATGCAAAAATAACTTGCATTCATATAGCGTGTTTACTTCTCATATGAAGTACTTTACCCTTGTGTGAAATCTGCTACTTTTTTTACCCATATGCATATTTTGCCTAAGTCACTCTGTAACATCGCCTTTGATTCCATTGCCCCTCTACTTAGGTATCATAGGCAATTTGACTAACTTGTAGTGAGTTTATGAATCTAAGCTATGGATGTAAATTGTAGAAACAGTAGTGGTCCCAACACTGAGCCCTAGGGCACCCCACTCAGTACCTCCCTCCACCCTCACATACCTCCTGTAACGTACCTGTTGTTTGCCACCCTTCAGCCAATTACTTACCCCAATCCAAGAATGACCCTGAATCTCCACAGCCTTGAGCCTAACTGATATCACTGTCGGAGGTGCCGTCTTTTGGATGAACTGTTAAACCAAGGCCCTCATCTGCCCTCTCAAGAGGACCTAAAAGATCCCAAGGCACTATTTCGAAGAAGAGCAGGGGAGTTCTCAGTGGTGTCCTGGCCAGTATTTATCCCTCAATCAGCATCACTAAAAAAGATTATCTGGTCAGCTATCTCATTGCTGTTTGTGGGACCTTGCTGTGCACAATTTGACTGTCACATTTCCTACATTGCAACAGTACTTCAAAAATACTTCTTGGCTGTAAAGTGCTTTGGGACATCCTGAGGTTGTGAAAGGTGCTGTATAAATGCAGTTTCTTTCTTAACTTTATCAGCTGCCTTTTGATGGTCCAGGTACACCACGTTGTAGAATTTCCCACAATCCACTTAGGTTGTTACCTCAGAGAGTCGAGGAGGTTGGTCAGGCAAGATCTTTGTCATCTGACTGCTATTAACTCAGTTATTATACAGATAATCCTCAAGTTTATTATTGATCAATTCCATTATTTTACACAGAATGGAAGTGAGACTAATTGGTCTGTAGTTGTCTGTGTCTATTTTGTCACCTTTTTGAATATCGGTAACACATTATCCTGTTTCCCATCTACTCATACTTCCACTAGTGATAGTCATCATGCGGGAGTCATTGGTGTCCAGCGATTCCCTGATAATGATTGTGTGCTTCCCCACATTACAACAGTGACTACATTTCAAAGCACTTCATTGGCTGTGAAATACCTTGGGGCGTCACAAGGTCATTGAAGGTGCTATAAAATGCAAATTATTTCCTCCTGCTCATCCTCAGTTTCAAGCTCCTTTCCCTCTATTGTAGTTTTCACCTCTTCTCTGACTACTGGTGAGGAAGAATTTTTTAGTGTTATTTATGCATTTTTCTAGGTCCCTTAGATCACACTTTTCACTTGTTTCTGCATGTTTCGATATTCATCCCAGTTAAGCCCTTCGCCTTCCCCTGTGCAGGATTTATAGAAGTCAGTTTTCCCCTTTATTTCACTTTTACATCGACCTGAACAAGTAGACAGGGCATCTTATCCGAAAGACAGCATCTCCGACAGTGCAGCACTCCCTCAGTACTGCACTGAAGTGTCAGCCTCGATTTTGGGCTCAGGTGCTGGGGTTGGAATTGAACTCAACACCTCCTGACTCAGAAGTGAGAGTGCTATCAATTGAGCCAAGTTGACAGCATAGATAAAAATCAGACCATTTCCAAGCGATGGGAGGTTTGCCAGTACGGACGTATACACAGTTTTCTAATGCTTGTCCATGTACCCACACAGATTGCTGGGATAGCAAAGAGCATTATACAGGGCCAGAGAACAAATGGGGCTGGCAATGTGAATTTTTAGACCAACTATTTTGGCTGTGCCTGATTTTCAAGGGCTGTGTCCCTGATTATCTCTCTGGTTCAGAGGATGAGGTTAGAGTAGGATGGAGAATTAGAACAGATGCCTGGGCGGGGGGGGTGGGGGGGGGAGGTCATAGGCAGCTGAGGTGACAGCTTTAATAGGTAAGGTTATATATACATTTTAGGGTAACTGTAGAACTCCTGGGATAGGGAGGAGAGGGCAGAAGCAAGGCAAATCTACCTGGGGAAAAATTCAGCCCAGCAAATACATAACTAAATGTGTAAATTGTACTGAAACACAACAGGATGTGTAGATAGTGCTGACGTGTATGCTTATGTCATTTGCATATTGACACCACAGCATAGAAATGATGTATGGAGTTTGTGGCTCTTCCCTCTCCTCAAATGAGAAACAGTGTTGTAGAGTATAGCTAGCAATTTCAAAATTGTGCACACACCAGTGGACCCCGACCCCGACCACCATCCCTAGGATTCAAGCGCAGACAATAAACTGGTAATCGTTGCTGTAAGTGCTACTTCCTATATAAAAAGATAAAAGAACAAAATAGTGCCAACAGACATGAGAAGAAGTAACATACCGCCACTACAAAATAAATCTGTACGCAATTATATACAGCTCAGAACCTTCCTATTTCGAAGCAATCTTTGCTCCACATCTTTTCATGAAGGAAATGTCATCATTTTTTCCTTTCATTTAACAACTAAATTTCTTTACAAACTTCATTTTTAGTTCATGTCAGATATGATTTTAAAAATCCAGAAACCTGTAATACAAATCCTTGTAAAGAACTTGCTACTAACCACAAAATAATTATGTACAGCTGCCTTTCTGGAGGGCCCAGCTAATTAACTTCATTAAGTGGTTATTACTCTTTGACTTATCCAGTTAGTTTTGAAAGGAAGACAAATCATTTTGATCTAAGGTTACCAATGGCGACTTTTCTGGCAGTACAGTAACTTGTACCCACCAGACTCAAGTGCTATCCTATCTATACTTTGGGGGGAAAAATTGAGTTGCTTTGCGCCTCCCGCTAGCGCCCCAAAGCACCTAGCGCCCGGCCGCAGCGCCGCTAACGCCTCCCGCGAAATTCAGTGGGAGGTTAGCAGCGGCAGTAGCGGTAGCGGCCCGCAGTACTGCGCCTCTGGCGATGACGTCTATCACCATGCGCAGCGCCTCAGCCGCAAACTTCGCTCGTGCCCCCTGACTTACCACCGGACGCTATGTCCGACAGGGTCAGGGTGCTGTGTTTGCGGCCGCAACGGCGCTAATTAAAGGGCAGGTGCCGAGCAGACATTTTTCTGCGGGCCGACTGCCAGCCCCTGCCCCCTTTCGCTTCCTCCTGCAGGGTACCCATCGTGATCGGTCAGCCCGACACTCCTCTTGAGGGCCGGGCTCTTTTGCCGGCACCCCGCTCCCTGCTGGTCCAGCAGAGCCCAGGTGCCCGCAGCGCTAGGCCCCTCCCCTTTAATCGGCACTGGAGGCCATTATTACCGCGGCGCTACATGCCGACGCTCGTGGCGCTGTTGCACGTAGCACCGCGACATTAAATGGTAGCGCCCCAAGAGGGAAGGGGAGCGCTTCCAGTAGCGCCCCGCTTCCTGCTTGGGGCGCTTCCATTCAAATTCCAGCGTGGGGGCGGACTTTTTCAGGGCGCTAAAAGTAGCGCCTCGGTGAAGTTAGCGCCCCAAAGGGGGTGCACACCAATTTTTTCCCCTTTGTTTTTAAATTAAATTTGTCTGCCGCTCTCGCTCTCAGTTAGCATTTCAAACCAGTCATCAACGCACTGCTACACATCACCAAACCTGGCATCAACACACTGCTACACATCACCAAACTTGGCATCAACACACTGCTACACATCACCAAACCTGGCATCAACACACTGCTACACATCACCAAACCTGGCACCAACACCCTGCTACACATCACCAAACCTGGCATCAACACCCTGCTACACACCAAACCTGGCATCAACACCCTGCTACACATCACCAAACCTGGCACCAACACCCTGCTACACATCACCAAACCTGGCACCAACACCCTGCTACACATCACCAAACCTGGCACCAACACCCTGCTACACATCACCAAACCTGGCATCAACGCTCTGCTACACATCACCAAACCTGGCATCAACGCTCTGCTACACATCACCAAACCTGGCATCAACGCTCTGCTACACATCACCAAACCTGGCATCAACGCTCTGCTACACATCACCAAACCTGGCATCAACGCTCTGCTACACATCACCTAACCTGGCATCAACGCTCTGCTACACATCACCAAACCTGGCATCAACACCCTGCTACACATCACCAAACCTAGCATCAACACCCTGCTACACATCACCAAACCTGGCATCAACACACTGCTACACATCACCAAACCTGGCTTCAACGCTCTGCTACACATCACCAAAGCTGGCATCAACGCTCTGCTACACATCACCAAACCTGGCATCAATGCACTGGTACACAACCCCAAACCTGGCATCAACGCTCTGCTACACATCCCCAAACCTGGCATCAAAGCTCTGCTACATATCACCAAAGCTGGCATCAACGCTCTGCTACACATCCCCAAACCTGGCATCAATGCTCTGCTACACATCAGCAAACCTGGCATCAACACTCTGCTACACATCACCAAACCTGGCATCAACACACTGCTACTCATCACCAAACCTGGCATCAACACTCTGCTACACATCTCCAAAATTGGCATCAACACACTGCTACACATCACCAAACCGGGCATCAACACCCTGCTAACATCACCAAACCTGGCACCAACACCCTGCTACATATCTCCAAAACTGGCATCAACGCTCTGCTACACATCACCAAAACTGGTATCAACGCTCTGCTACACATCACCAAACCTGGCATCAACGCTCTGCTACACATCACCAAACCTGGCATCAACGCTCTGCTACACATCACCAAACCTGGCATCAACGCTCTGCTACACATCACCAAACCTGGCATCAACGCTCTGCTACACATCACCAAACCCGGCATCAACACACTGCTACACATCCCCAAACCTGGCATCAACGCTCTGCTATACATCCCCAAACCTGGCATCAACGCTCTGCTACACATCCCCAAAACTGGCATCAACGCTCTGCTATACATCCCCAAACCTGGCATCAATGCTTTGCTACACATCACCAAACCTGGCATCAACACACTGCCGCACATCACCAAACTTGGCATCAATGCACTGCCACACCTCCCCAAAACTGGCATCAATGCACTGCCACACATCACCAAACCTGGCATCAACGCTCTGCTACACATCACCAAAGCTGGCACCAACGCTCTGCTACACATCACCAAACCTGGCATCAACGCTCTGCTACACATCACCAAACCTGGCATCAACACTCTGCTACACATCACCAAACCTGGCATCAACGCTCTGCTACACATCACCAAACCTGGCATCAATGCTCTGCTATATATCCCCAAACCTGGCATCAACGCACTGCTATACATCCCCAAACCTGGCATCAACGCTCTGCTACACATCACCAAACCTGGCATCAACGCTCTGCTACACATCACCAAACCTGGCATCAACACACTGCCGCACATCACCAAACTTGGCATCAATGCACTGCCGCACATCCCCAAAACTGGCATCAACGCTCTGCTACACATCACCAAACCGGGCATCAACACCCTGCTAACATCACCAAACCTGGCACCAACACCCTGCTACACATCTCCAAAACTGGCATCAACACTCTGCTACACATCACCAAACCTGGCATCAATGCTCTGCTACACATCACCAAACCTGGCATCAACGCTCTGCTACACATCCCCAAACCTGGCATCAACACCCTGCTACACAACCCCAAACCTGGCATCAACGCCCTGCTACACATCCCCAAACCTGGCATCAACGCTCTGCTACACATCACCAAACTTGGCATCAATGCACTGCTACACATCACCAAACCTGGCATCAACACTCTGCTACACATCACCAAACCTGGCATCAACGCTCTGCTACACATCACCAAACCTGGCATCAATGCTCTGCTACACATCACCAAACCTGGCATCAACACTCTGCTACACATCACCAAAGCTGGCATCAACACTCTGCTACACATCACCAAACCTGGCATCAACGCTCTGCTACACATCACCAAACCTGGCATCAACGCTCTACTACACATCACCAAACCTGGCATCAACACCCTGCTACACATCACCAAACCTGGCATCAACGCTCTGCTACAAATCCCCAAAACTGGCATCAACGCTCTGCTACACATCCCCAAACCTGGCATCAACGCACTGCTATACATCCCCAAACCTGGCATCAATGTACTGCCACACATCCCCAAAACTGGCACCAACGCTCTGCTACACATCAACACACTGCTACACATCACCAAACTTGGCATCAACGCACTGCCACACATCCCCAAAGCTGGCATCAACGCTCTGCTACACATCACCAAACCTGGCATCAACACCCTGCTACACATCACCAAACCTGGCATCAACGCTCTGCTACACATCACCAAACCTGGCATCAACGCTCTGCTACACATCCCCAAACCTGGCATCAATGCTCTGCTACACATCCCCAAACCTGGCATCAACGCTCTGCTACACATCAGCAAACTTGGCATCAACGCACTGCCACACATCCCCAAAGCTGGCATCAACGCTCTGCTACACATCCCCAAACCTGGCATCAATGCTCTGCTACACATCCCCAAACCTGGCATCAACGCACTGCTATACATCCCCAAACCTGGCATCAACGCACTGCTATACATCCCCAAACCTGGCATCAATGCTCTGCTACACATCCCCAAACCTGGCATCAACGCTCTGCTACATATCCCCAAACCTGGCATCAACACCCTGCTACACAACCCCAAACCTGGCATCAACGCCCTGCTACACATCCCCAAACCTGGCATCAACGCTCTGCTACACATCACCAAACTTGGCATCAATGCACTGCTACACATCACCAAACCTGGCATCAACACTCTGCTACACATCACCAAACCTGGCATCAATGCTCTGCTACACATCACCAAACCTGGCATCAACGCTCTGCTACACATAACCAAACCTGGCATCAACACTCTGCTACACATCACCAAACCTGGCATCAACGCTCTGCTACACATCACCAAACCTGGCATCAACGCTCTACTACACATCACCAAACCTGGCATCAACACCCTGCTACACATCACCAAACCTGGCATCAACGCTCTGCTACAAATCCCCAAAACTGGCATCAACGCTCTGCTACACATCCCCAAACCTGGCATCAACGCACTGCTATACATCCCCAAACCTGGCATCAATGCTCTGCTACACATCACCAAACCTGGCATCAACACACTGCTACACATCACCAAACTTGGCATCAATGTACTGTCACACATCCCCAAAACTGGCACCAACGCTCTGCTACACATCACCAAACCTGGCATCAACACACTGCTACACATCACCAAACTTGGCATCAACGCACTGCCACACATCCCCAAAGTTGGCATCAACGCTCTGCTACACATCACCAAACCTGGCATCAACACCCTGCTACACATCACCAAACCTGGCATCAACGCTCTGCTACACATCACCAAACCTGGCATCAACACTCTGCTACACATCACCAAACCTGGCATCAACGCTCTGCTACACATCCCCAAACCTGGCATCAATGCTCTGCTACACATCCCCAAACCTGGCATCAACGCTCTGCTACACATCAGCAAACTTGGCATCAACGCACTGCCACACATCCCCAAAGCTGGCATCAACGCTCTGCTACACATCCCCAAACCTGGCATCAATGCTCTGCTACACATCCCCAAACCTGGCATCAACGCACTGCTATACATCCCCAAACCTGGCATCAACGCACTGCTATACATCCCCAAACCTGGCATCAACGCTCTGCTACACATCACCAAACCTGGCATCAACACACTGCCGCACATCACCAAACTTGGCATCAATGCACTGCCGCACATCCCCAAAACTGGCATCAACGCTCTGCTACGCATCACCAAACCGGGCATCAACACCCTGCTAACATCACCAAACGTGGCACCAACACCCTGCTACACATCTCCAAAACTGGCATCAACACTCTGCTACACATCACCAAACCTGGCATCAACGCTCTGCTACACATCACCAAACCTGGCATCAACGCTCTGCTACACATCCCCAAACCTGGCATCAACGCTCTGCTACACATCCCCAAAACTGGCATCAACGCTGTGCTACACATCACCAAACCTGGCATCAACGCTCTGCTACACATCACCAAACCTGGCATCAACGCTCTGCTACACATCACCAAACCTGGCATCAACGCTCTGCTACACATCACCAAACCTGGCATCAACGCTCTGCTACACATCCCCAAAACTGGCATCAACGCTCTGCTACACATCCCCAAACCTGGCATCAATGCTCTGCTACACATCACCAAACCTGGCATCAACGCTCTGCTACACATCAACAAACCTGGCATCAACACACTGCCGCACATCCCCAAATCTGGCACCAACGCTTTGCTACACATCACCAAACCTGGCATCAACGCTCTGCTACACATCACCAAACCTGGCATCAACACCCTGCTACACATCACCAAAACTGGCATCAACGCTCTGCTACACATCCCCAAACCTGGCATCAATGCTCTGCTACACATCACCAAACCTGGCATCAACACACTGCTGCACATCACCAAACTTGGCATCAACGCACTGCCACACATCCCCAAAGCTGGCATCAACGCTCTGCTACACATCACCAAACCCACACCAAACCTGGCATCAACACACTGCTGCACATCACCAAACTTGGCATCAACGCACTGCCACACATCCCCAAAGCTGGCATCAACGCTCTGCTACACATCACCAAACCTGGCATCAACACCCTGCTACACATCACCAAACTTGGCATCAACGCACTGCCACACATCCCCAAAGCTGGCATCAACGCTCTGCTACTCATCACCAAACCTGGCATCAACACCCTGCTACACATCACCAAAGCTGGCACCAACGCTCTGCTACACATCACCAAACCTGGCATCAACGCTCGGCTACACATCCCCAAACCTGGCATCAACGCGCTGCTATACATCCCCAAAACTGGCATCAACGCTCTGCTACAGATCCCCAAACCTGGCATCAACGCACTGCTATACATCCCCAAACCTGGCATCAACGCTCTGCTACACATCACCAAACCTGGCATCAACACACTGCCCAATATGTGTTTTTCAGTTTGTCCATTGATCGGAATAAACCCCGTAGACATGGAATTTCTAGATGAAAAAAGGCCACTGTCTAGTTTGCCTTCTACCACTCTGGTAGTCACATGATACAACGATAATGGAGTTGTTGACTAATTATAGAAATCAATCTCTATCAATAAGTCTACCACACTCGGACATGAGGCGAGGGAAACCCCAGTGGTGGAGAGCTTTGGAAACCATAAGTCCAAAGTCCCCTGTTCCCCCAAGCATGCTGCACTTAGCACATGTCATGTCTCAATTATTCATATACTGTGTCCGAAAATATTATTTTCTAAAAGAAATCTGTCTAATTTGCATTTGAATGAATCAATACTGTCAGCTTCCATCGTCTCGGTACAGAATTTGTAAATTAAAACCACTGGATCTCAAAGGTAGTAGGGACTTGCCTGTTCAGACCTGCTAAGAACTCAGGGAACAATGATGGCAGGTGTTCTGAGAAATATTTTCTGTTCATAAATCTGCCTCAGAGAAAATGTTCTGGCTTTTCCCAACAGAATTTCAAGATATGTCTTTAAATTATCATTTTTTGTGTGTTTCACAGCAAGACTGGGCTATTACTAAATGGCCTCTGTCATTCTATTGGTAACCCTGTTTTCTCTCAGGTGAAAAAGAGACAATCTCAGCCTACATTTCAGGGGTTATGACTATCAATATGACATTGGTGCACTGGCATTCTGGGAGTTGGTTACTTTGTTTTATTCTTATCATTCAATCAATCACCCTTAGTACCAGATAAACTGGAGCGCTCCCTCAATAGGAACATTTTACCTCCAATCTTTTTTTTTGAATCCTGCTGGGAAGGCATTAGTAAATGGTGGAATTGGATGAGGGCACCAGAAAATCGGAGAGGGCCCCAGTAACTGGAGAATTGGGGAGCAGCAGTAAATGGGGGAACTGAGGGAGGACATCAGTAAATGGGGGAACTGAGGGAGGACACCAGTAAATGGGGGAATTGGGGGAGGACACCAGTAAATGGGGGAACTGAGGGAGGACACTAGTAAATGGGGGAACTGAGGGAGGACACCAGTGAATGGGGGAACTGAGGGAGGACATCAGTAAATGGGGGAACTGAGGGAGGACATCAGTAAATGGGGGAACTGAGGGAGGACATCAGTAAATGGGGGAACTGAGGGAGGACACCAGTAAATGGGGGAACTGAGGGAGGACACCAGTAAATGGGGGAACTGAGGGAGGACATCAGTAAATGGGGGAACGGAGGGAGGACATCAGTAAATGGGGGAACTGAGGGAGGACATCAGTAAATGGGGGAACTGAGGGAGGACACCAGTAAATGGGTGAATTGGGGGAGGACATCAGTAAATGGGGGAATTGGGGGAGGACATCAGTAAATGGGGAGATTGGGGGAGGACATCAGTAAATGGGGGAATTGGGGGAGGACACCAGCAAATGGGGGGAATTGGGGGAGGACATCAGTAAATGGGGGAATAGAGGGAGGACACCAGTAAATGGGGAACTGAGGGAGGACATCAGTAATGGGGGAACTGAGGGAGGACACCAGTAAATGGGGGAATAGAGGGAGGACACCAGTAAATGGGTGAACTGAGGGAGGACATCAGTAAATGGGGGAATAGAGGGAGGACACCAGTAAATGGGGGAATAGGGGGAGGACATCAGTAAATGGGGGAATAGAGGGAGGACACCAGTAAATGGGGGAATTGGGGGAGGACACCAGTAAATGGGGGAATTGAGGGAGGACATCAGTAAATGGAGGAACTGAGGGAGGACATCAGTAAATGGGGAAACTGAGGGAGGACACCAGTAAATGGGGGAACTGAGGGAGGACACCAGTAAATGGGGGAACTGAGGGAAGACACCAGTGAATGGGGGAATTGAGGGAGGACACCAGTAAATGGGGGAACTGAGGGAGGACACCAGTAAATGGGGGAACTGAGGGAGGACACCAGTAAATGGGGGAACTGAGGGAGGACACCAGTAAATGGGGGAACTGAGGGAGGACACCAGTAAATGGGGGAATTGGGGGAGGACACCAGTAAATGGGGGAACTGAGGGAGGACACCAGTAAATGGGGGAATTGGGGGAGGACATCAGTAAATGGGGGAATAGAGGGAGGACATCAGTAAATGGGGGGATTGGGGGAGGACATCAGTAAATGGGGGGATTGGGGGAGGACATCAGTAAATGGGGGGATTGGGGGAGGACACCAGTAAATGGGGGAATTGGGGGAGGACACCAGTAAATGGGGGAATAGAGGGAGGACATCAGTAAATGGGGGGATTGGGGGAGGACATCAGTAAATGGGGGGATTGGGGGAGGACACCAGTAAATGGGGGAATTGGGGGAGGACACCAGTAAATGGGGGAATAGAGGGAGGACATCAGTAAATGGGGGAATTGGGGGAGGACATCAGTAAATGGGGGAATTGGGGGAGGACACCAGTAAATGGGGGAATTGGGGGAGGACATCAGTAAATGGGGGAACTGAGGGAGGACATCAGTAAATGGGGGAATTGGGGGAGGACACCAGTAAATGGGGGAACTGAGGGAGGACACCAGTAAATGGGGGAATTGGGGGAGGACACCAGCAAATGGGGGGAATTGGGGGAGGACATCAGTAAATGGGGGAATAGAGGGAGGACACCAGTAAATGGGGAACTGAGGGAGGACATCAGTAATGGGGGAACTGAGGGAGGACACCAGTAAATGGGGGAATAGGGGGAGGACATCAGTAAATGGGGGAATAGAGGGAGGACACCAGTAAATGGGGGAATTGGGGGAGGACACCAGTAAATGGGGGAATTGAGGGAGGACATCAGTAAATGGAGGAACTGAGGGAGGACATCAGTAAATGGGGAAACTGAGGGAGGACACCAGTAAATGGGGGAACTGAGGGAGGACACCAGTAAATGGGGGAACTGAGGGAAGACACCAGTGAATGGGGGAATTGAGGGAGGACACCAGTAAATGGGGGAACTGAGGGAGGACACCAGTAAATGGGGGAACTGAGGGAGGACACCAGTAAATGGGGGAACTGAGGGAGGACACCAGTAAATGGGGGAACTGAGGGAGGACACCAGTAAATGGGGGAATTGGGGAGGACAGCAGTAAATGGGGGAACTGAGGGAGGACACCAGTAAATGGGGGAATAGAGGGAGGACATCAGTAAATGGGGGGATTGGGGGAGGACATCAGTAAATGGGGGGATTGGGGGAGGACATCAGTAAATGGGGGGATTGGGGGAGGACACCAGTAAATGGGGGAATTGGGGGAGGACACCAGTAAATGGGGGAATAGAGGGAGGACATCAGTAAATGGGGGAATTGGGGGAGGACATCAGTAAATGGGGGAATAGAGGGAGGACATCAGTAAATGGGGGAATTGGGGGAGGACATCAGTAAATGGGGGAATTGGGGGAGGACACCAGTAAATGGGGGAACTGAGGGAGGACACCAGTAAATGGGGGAATTGGGGGAGGACACCAGTAAATGGGGGGATTGGGGGAGGACATCAGTAAATGGGGGAACTGAGGGAGGACACCAGTAAATGGGGGAATAGAGGGAGGACACCAGTAAATGGGGGAATTGAGGGAGGACATCAGTAAATGGGGGAATAGAGGGAGGACATCAGTAAATGGGGGGATTGGGGGAGGACATCAGTAAATGGGGGGATTGGGGGAGGACACCAGTAAATGGGGGGATTGGGGCAGGACACCAGTAAATGGGGGAATTGGGGGAGGACATCAGTAAATGGGGGAATAGAGGGAGGACATCAGTAAATGGGGGGATTGGGGGAGGACACCAGTAAATGGGGGAATTGGGGGAGGACACCAGTAAATGGGGGAATAGAGGGAGGACATCAGTAAATGGGGGAATTGGGGGAGGACATCAGTAAATGGGGGAATTGGGGGAGGACACCAGTAAATGGGGGAACTGAGGGAGGACATCAGTAAATGGGGGAATTGGGGGAGGACACCAGTAAATGGGGGAACTGAGGGAGGACACCAGTAAATGGGGGAACTGAGGGAGGACATCAGTAAATGGGGGAACTGAGGGAGGACACCAGTAAATGGGGGAACTGAGGGAGGACATCAGTAAATGGGGGAACTGAGGGAGGACACCAGTAAATGGGGGAACTGAGGGAGGACATCAGTAAATGGGAGAACTGAGGGAGGACACCAGTAAATGGGGGAACTGAGGGAGGACATCAGTAAATGGGGGAACTGAGGGAGGACACCAGTAAATGGGGGAATTGGGGGAGGACACCAGTAAATGGGGGAACTGAGGGAGGACACCAGTAAATGGGGGAACTGAGGGAGGACACCAGTAAATGGGGGAACTGAGGGAGGACACCAGTAAATGGGGGAATAGAGGGAGGACACCAGTAAATGGGGGGATTGGGGGAGGACATCAGTAAATGGGGGAATAGAGGGAGGACATCAGTAAATGGGGGGATTGGGGGAGGACATCAGTAAATGGGGTAATTGGGGGAGGACACCAGTAAATGGGGGAATTGGGGGAAGACACCAGTAAATGGGGGAATTGAGGGAGGACATCAGTAAATGGAGGAACTGAGGGAGGAAACCAGTAAATGGGGGAACTGAGGGAAGACATCAGTAAATGGGGGAACTGAGGGAGGACATCAGTAAATGGGGAAACTGATGGAGGACATCAGTAAATGGGGGAATTGGGGGAGGACACCAGTAAATGGGGGAACTGAGGGAAGACATCAGTAAATGGGGGAACTGAGGGAGGACACCAGTAAATGGGGGAACTGAGGGAGGACATCAGTAAATGGGGGAATAGAGGGAGGACATCAGTAAATGGGGGAACTGAGGGAGGACATCAGTAAATGGGGGAACTGAGGGAGGACACCAGTAAATGGGGGAATTGGGGGAGGACATCAGTAAATGGGGGAATTGGGGGAGGACATCAGTAAATGGGGGAACTGAGGGAGGACACCAGTAAATGGGGGAATTGGGGGAGGACACCAGTAAATGGGGGAATAGGGGGAGGACACTAGTAAATGGGGGAATAGAGGGAGGACACCAGTAAATGGGGGAATTGGGGGAGGACACCAGTAAATGGGGGAATAGGGGGAGGACACTAGTAAATGGGGGAATAGAGGGAGGACATCAGTAAATGGGGGAATTGGGGGAGGACACCAGTAAATGGGGTAATAGAGGGAGGACACCAGTAAATGGGGGAACTGAGGGAGGACATCAGTAAATGGGGGAATTGGGGGAGGACACCAGTAAATGGGGGAATAGGGGGAGGACACTAGTAAATGGGGGAATAGAGGGAGGACACCAGTAAATGGGGGAATTGGGGGAGGACACCAGTAAATGGGGGAATAGGGGGAGGACACCAGTAAATGGGGGAATTGAGGGAGGACATCAGTAAATGGAGGAATTGAGGGAGGACATCAGTAAATGGGGGAATAGAGGGAGGACATCAGTAAATGGGGGAATTGAGGGAGGACATCAGTAAATGGAGGAATTGAGGGAGGACACCAGTAAATGGGGGAATTGGGGGAGGACACCAGTAAATGGGGGAACTGAGGGAGGACACCAGTAAATGGGGGAACTGAGGGAGGACACTAGTAAATGGGGGAACTGAGGGAGGACACCAATAAATGGGGGAACTGAGGGAGGACATCAGTAAATGGGGGAACTGAGGGAGGACACCAGTAAATGGGGGAACTGAGGGAGGACACCAGTTAATGGGGGAATTGGGGGAGGACATCAGTAAATGGGGGAATTGGGGGAGGACACTAGTAAATGGGGGAACTGAGGGAATACACCAGTAAATGGGGGAATTGAGGGAGGACATCAGTAAATGGGGGAACTGAGGGAGGACACCAGTGAATGGGGGAACTGAGGGATGACATCAGTAAATGGGGGAACTGAGGGAGGACACTAGTAAATGGGGGAACTGAGGGAGGACACCAGTGAATGGGGAAATTGGGGGAGGACATCAGTAAATGGGGGAACTGAGGGAGGACATCAGTAAATGGGGGAACTGAGGGAGGACACCAGTAAATGGGGGAATAGAGGGAGGACACCAGTAAATGGGGGGATTGGGGGAGGACATCAGTAAATGGGGGGATTGGGGGAGGACATCAGTAAATGGGGGAATTGGGGGAGGACATCAGTAAATGGGGGAATTGGGGGAGGACACCAGTAAATGGGGGAACTGAGGGAGGACACCAGTAAATGGGGGAATTGAGGGAGGACATCAGTAAATGGGGGAACTGAGGGAGGACACCAGTGAATGGGGGAACTGAGGGAGGACACCAGTAAATGGGGGAACTGAGGGAGGACATCAGTAAATGGGGGAACTGAGGGAGGACTCCAGTAAATGGGGGAACTGAGGGAGGACACCAGTAAATGGGGGAATAGAGGGAGGACACCAGTAAATGGGGGGATTGGGGGAGGACATCAGTAAATGGGGGGATTGGGGGAGGACATCAGTAAATGGGGAATAGAGGGAGGACACCAGTTAATGGGGGAATTGAGGGAGGACATCAGTAAATGGGGGGATTGGGGGAGGACACCAGTAAATGGGGGAATTGAGGGAGGACATCAGTAAATGGGGGAACTGAGGGAGGACACCAGTTAATGGGGGAATTGGGGGAGGACATCAGTAAATGGGGGAACTGAGGGAGGACACTAGTAAATGGGGGAACTGAGGGAGGACACCAGTGAATGGGGGAACTGAGGGAGGACATCAGTAAATGGGGGAACTGAGGGAGGACACTAGTAAATGGGGGAACTGAGGGAGGACACCAGTGAATGGGGGAACTGAGGGAGGACATCAGTAAATGGGGGAACTGAGGGAGGACATCAGTAAATGGGGAAACTGAGGGAGGACATCAGTAAATGGGGGAACTGAGGGAGGACACCAGTAAATGGGGGAACTGAGGGAGGACATCAGTAAATGGGGAACTGAGGGAGGACATCAGTAAATGGGGGAACTGAGGGAGGACATCAGTAAATGGGGGAATTGGGGGAGGACATCAGTAAATGGGGGAATTGGGGGAGGACATCAGTAAATGGGGGAATTGGGGGAGGACACCAGTAAATGGGGGAATTGGGGGAGGACACCAGTAAATGGGGGAATAGAGGGAGGACACCAGTAAATGGGGGAATTGGGGGAGGACATCAGTAAATGGGGGAATTGGGGGAGGACATCAGTAAATGGGGGAATTGGGGGAGGACACCAGTAAATGGGGGAATTGGGGGAGGACACCAGTAAATGGGGGAATAGAGGGAGGACACCAGTAAATGGGGGAATTGGGGGAGGACACCAGTAAATGGAGGAATAGAGGGAGGACACCAGTAAATGGGGGAATAGGGGGAGGACACCAGTAAATGGAGGAACTGAGGGAGGACACCAGTAAATGGGGGAACTGAGGGAGGACACCAGTAAATGGGGGAACTGAGGGAGGACATCAGTAAATGGGGGAACTGAGGGAGGACATCAGTAAATGTGGGAACTGAGGGAGGACAGCAGTAAATGGGGGAATTGGGGGAGGACACCAGTAAATGGGGGAACTGAGGGAGGACATCAGTAAATGGGGGAACTGAGGGAGGACACCAGTAAATGGGGGAACTGAGGGAGGACACCAGTAAATGGGGGAACTGAGGGAGGACACCAGTAAATGGGGGAATAGAGGGAGGACACCAGTAAATGGGGGGATTGGGGGAGGACATCAGTAAATGGGGGGATTGGGGGAGGACATCAGTAAATGGGGGAATAGAGGGAGGACATCAGTAAATGGGGGGATTGGGGCAGGACATCCGTAAATGGGGGAATTGGGGGAGGACACCAGTAAATGGGGGAATTGGGGGAAGACACCAGTAAATGGGGGAACTGAGGGAGGACATCAGTAAATGGGGAAACTGATGGAGGACATCAGGAAATGGGGGAATTGGGGGAGGACACCAGTAAATGGGGGAACTGAGGGAAGACATCAGTAAATGGGGGAACTGAGGGAGGACACCAGTAAATGGGGGAACTGAGGGAGGACATCAGTAAATGGGGGAATAGAGGGAGGACATCAGTAAATGGGGGAACTGAGGGAGGACACCAGTAAATGGGGGAATTGGGGGAGGACACCAGTAAATGGGGGAATTGGGGGAGGACACCAGTAAATGGGGGAATTGAGGGAGGACATCAGTAAATGGGGGAACTGAGGGAGGACACTAGTAAATGGGGGAACTGAGGGAGGACACCAATAAATGGGGGAACTGAGGGAGGACATCAGTAAATGGGGGAACTGAGGGAGGACACCAGTAAATGGGGGAATAGAGGGAGGACACCAGTAAATGGGGGGATTGGGGGAGGACATCAGTAAATGGGGGGATTGGGGGAGGACATCAGTAAATGGGGGGATTGGGGGAGGACATCAGTAAATGGGGGAACTGAGGGAGGACATCAGTAAATGGGGGAACTGAGGGAGGACACCAGTAAATGGGGGAATAGAGGGAGGACACCAGTAAATGGGGGGATTGGGGGAGGACATCAGTAAATGGGGGAATTGGGGGAGGACATCAGTAAATGGGGGAATTGGGGGAGGACATCAGTAAATGGGGGGATTGGGGGAGGACATCAGTAAATGGGGGAACTGAGGGAGGACACCAGTTAATGGGGGAATTGGGGGAGGACATCAGTAAATGGGGGAATTGGGGGAGGACACTAGTAAATGGGGGAACTGAGGGAATACACCAGTAAATGGGGGAATTGAGGGAGGACATCAGTAAATGGGGGAACTGAGGGAGGACACCAGTGAATGGGGGAACTGAGGGATGACATCAGTAAATGGGGGAACTGAGGGAGGACACCAGTAAATGGGGAAATTGGGGGAGGACACCAGTAAATGGGGGGATTGGGGGAGGACATCAGTAAATGGGGGAACTGAGGGAGGACACCAGTTAATGGGGGAATTGGGGGAGGACATCAGTAAATGGGGGGATTGGGGGAGGACATCAGTAAATGGGGGAACTGAGGGAGGACACCAGTTAATGGGGGAATTGGGGGAGGACATCAGTAAATGGGGGAATTGGGGGAGGACACTAGTAAATGGGGGAACTGAGGGAATACACCAGTAAATGGGGGAATTGAGGGAGGACATCAGTAAATGGGGGAACTGAGGGAGGACACCAGTGAATGGGGGAACTGAGGGATGACATCAGTAAATGGGGGAACTGAGGGAGGACACCAGTAAATGGGGGAACTGAGGGAGGACACCAGTAAATGGGAGAACTGAGGGAGGACTCCAGTAAATGGGGGAACTGAGGGAGGACACCAGTAAATGGGGGAATAGAGGGAGGACACCAGTAAATGGGGGGATTGGGGGAGGACATCAGTAAATGGGGGGATTGGGGGAGGACATCAGTAAATGGGGGAATAGAGGGAGGACACTAGTAAATGGGGGAATTGGGGGAGGACACCAGTAAATGGGGGAATTGAGGGAGGACATCAGTAAATGGGGGAACTGAGGGAGGACACCAGTTAATGGGGGAATTGGGGGAGGACATCAGTAAATGGGGGAACTGAGGGAGGACACTAGTAAATGGGGGAACTGAGGGAGGACACCAGTGAATGGGGGAACTGAGGGAGGACATCAGTAAATGGGGGAACTGAGGGAGGACACTAGTAAATGGGGGAACTGAGGGAGGACACCAGTGAATGGGGGAACTGAGGGAGGACATCAGTAAATGGGGGAACTGAGGGAGGACATCAGTAAATGGGGGAACTGAGGGAGGACATCAGTAAATGGGGGAACTGAGGGAGGACACCAGTAAATGGGGGAACTGAGGGAGGACACCAGTAAATGGGTCAACTGAGGGAGGACATCAGTAAATGGGGAACTGAGGGAGGACATCAGTAAATGGGGGAACTGAGGGAGGACATCAGTAAATGGGGGAACTGAGGGAGGACACCAGTAAATGGGGGAACTGAGGGAGGACATCAGTAAATGGGGGGATTGGGGGAGGACATCAGTAAATGGGGGAATTGGGGGAGGACATCAGTAAATGGGGGAATTGGGGGAGGACATCAGTAAATGGGGGAATTGGGGGAGGACACCAGTAAATGGGGGAATAGAGGGAGGACACCAGTAAATGGGGGAATTGGGGGAGGACATCAGTAAATGGGGGAATTGGGGGAGGACACCAGTAAATGGGGGAATAGAGGGAGGACACCAGTAAATGGGGGAATTGGGGGAGGACATCAGTAAATGGGGGAATAGAGGGAGGACACCAGTAAATGGGGGAATAGGGGGAGGACACCAGTAAATGGGGGAATTGGGGGAGGACACCAGTAAATGGGGGAACTGAGGGAGGACACCAGTAAATGGGGGAACTGAGGGAGGACATCAGTAAATGGGGGAACTGAGGGAGGACATCAGTAAATGTGGGAACTGAGGGAGGACAGCAGTAAATGGGGGAACTGAGGGAGGACATCAGTAAATGGGGGAACTGAGGGAGGACACCAGTAAATGGGGGAACTGAGGGAGGACACCAGTAAATGGGGGAACTGAGGGAGGACACCAGTAAATGGGGGAATAGAGGGAGGACACCAGTAAATGGGGGGATTGGGGGAGGACATCAGTAAATGGGGGGATTGGGGGAGGACATCAGTAAATGGGGGAATAGAGGGAGGACATCAGTAAATGGGGGGATTGGGGCAGGACATCCGTAAATGGGGGAATTGGGGGAGGACACCAGTAAATGGGGGAATTGGGGGAAGACACCAGTAAATGGGGGAACTGAGGGAGGACATCAGTAAATGGGGAAACTGATGGAGGACATCAGGAAATGGGGGAATTGGGGGAGGACACCAGTAAATGGGGGAACTGAGGGAAGACATCAGTAAATGGGGGAACTGAGGGAGGACACCAGTAAATGGGGGAACTGAGGGAGGACATCAGTAAATGGGGGAATAGAGGGAGGACATCAGTAAATGGGGGAACTGAGGGAGGACACCAGTAAATGGGGGAATTGGGGGAGGACACCAGTAAATGGGGGAATTGGGGGAGGACACCAGTAAATGGGGGAATTGGGGGAGGACATCAGTAAATGGGGGAATTGGGGGAGGACATCAGTAAATGGGGGAATAGAGGGAGGACACCAGTAAATGGGGGAATAGAGGGAGGACACCAGTAAATGGGGGAATTGAGGGAGGACATCAGTAAATGGGGGAATTGGGGGAGGACATCAGTAAATGGGGGAACTGAGGGAGGACACCAGTAAATGGGGGAACTGAGGGAGGACATCAGTAAATGGGGGAATTGGGGGAGGACACCAGTAAATGGGGGAATAGGGGGAGGACACTAGTAAATGGGGGAATAGAGGGAGGACACCAGTAAATGGGGGAATTGGGGGAGGACACCAGTAAATGGGGGAATAGGGGGAGGACACCAGTAAATGGGGGAATTGAGGGAGGACATCAGTAAATGGGGGAATTGGGGGAGGACACCAGTAAATGGGGGAATAGGGGGAGGACACCAGTAAATGGGGGAATTGAGGGAGGACATCAGTAAATGGGGGAATTGAAGGAGGACATCAGTAAATGGAGGAATTGAGGGAGGACATCAGTAAATGGGGGAATTGGGGGAGGACACCAGTAAATGGGGGAATAGAGGGAGGACACCAGTAAATGGGGGAACTGAGGGAGGACACTAGTAAATGGGGGAACTGAGGGAGGACACTAGTAAATGGGGGAACTGAGGGAGGACACCAGTAAATGGGGGAACTGAGGGAGGACATCAGTAAATGGGGGAACTGAGGGAGGACACCAGTAAATGGGGGAATAGAGGGAGGACACCAGTAAATGGGGGGATTGGGGGAGGACATCAGTAAATGGGGGGATTGGGGGAGGACATCAGTAAATGGGGGAATTGGGGGAGGTCATCAGTAAATGGGGGGATTGGGGGAGGACATCAGTAAATGGGGAAACTGAGGGAGGACACCAGTTAATGGGGGAATTGGGGGAGGACATCAGTAAATGGGGGAATTGGGGGAGGTCATCAGTAAATGGGGGAACTGAGGGAGGACACCAGTTAATGGGGGAATTGGGGGAGGACATCAGTAAATGGGGGAATTGGGGGAGGACACCAGTAAATGGGGGAACTGAGGGAGGACACCAGTAAATGGGGGAATTGAGGGAGGACATCAGTAAATGGGGGAACTGAGGGAGGACACCAGTGAATGGGGGAACTGAGGGAGGACATCAGTAAATGGGGGAACTGAGAGAGGACACTAGTAAATGGGGGAACTGAGGGAGGACACCAGTGAATGGGGGAATTGGGGGAGGACATCAGTAAATGGGGGAATAGAGGGAGGACACCAGTAAATGGGGGAACTGAGGGAGGACATCAGTAAATGGGGGAACTGAGGGAGGACATCAGTAAATGGGGGAACTGAGGGAGGACACCAGTAAATGGGAGAACTGAGGGAGGACACCAGTAAATGGGGGAACTGAGGGAGGACACCAGTAAATGGGGGAATAGAGGGAGGACACCAGTAAATGGGGGGATTGGGGGAGGACATCAGTAAATGGGGGGATTGGGGGAGGACATCAGTAAATGGGGGGATTGGGGGAGGACACTAGTAAATGGGGGAATTGGGGGAGGACACCAGTAAATGGGGGAATTGAGGGAGGACATCAGTAAATGGGGGAACTGAGGGAGGACACCAGTTAATGGGGGAATTGGGGGAGGACATCAGTAAATGGGGGAACTGAGGGAGGACACTAGTAAATGGGGGAACTGAGGGAGGACATCAGTAAATGGGGGAACTGAGGGAGGACACTAGTAAATGGGGGAACTGAGGGAGGACACCAGTGAATGGGGGAACTGAGGGAGGACATCAGTAAATGGGGGAACTGAGGGAGGACATCAGTAAATGGGGGAACTGAGGGAGGACACCAGTAAATGGGGGAACTGAGGGAGGACACCAGTAAATGGGTCAACTGAGGGAGGACATCAGTAAATGGGGAACTGAGGGAGGACATCAGTAAATGGGGGAACTGAGGGAGGACATCAGTAAATGGGGGAATTGGGGGAGGACATCAGTAAATGGGGGAATTGGGGGAGGACATCAGTAAATGGGGGAATTGGGGGAGGACACCAGTAAATGGGGGAATAGAGGGAGGACACCAGTAAATGGGGGAATTGGGGGAGGACATCAGTAAATGGGGGAATAGAGGGAGGACACCAGTAAATGGGGGAATAGGGGGAGGACACCAGTAAATGGGGGAATTGGGGGAGGACACCAGTAAATGGGGGAACTGAGGGAGGACATCAGTAAATGGAGGAACTGAGGGAGGACACCAGTAAATGGGGGAACTGAGGGAGGACACCAGTAAATGGGGGAACTGAGGGAGGACATCAGTAAATGGGGGAACTGAGGGAGGACATCAGTAAATGTGGGAACTGAGGGAGGACAGCAGTAAATGGGGGAATTGGGGGAGGACACCAGTAAATGGGGGAACTGAGGGAGGACATCAGTAAATGGGGGAACTGAGGGAGGACACCAGTAAATGGGGGAACTGAGGGAGGACACCAGTAAATGGGGGAACTGAGGGAGGACACCAGTAAATGGGGGAATAGAGGGAGGACACCAGTAAATGGGGGGATTGGGGGAGGACATCAGTAAATGGGGGGATTGGGGGAGGACATCAGTAAATGGGGGAATAGAGGGAGGACATCAGTAAATGGGGGGATTGGGGCAGGACATCCGTAAATGGGGGATTGGGGGAGGACACCAGTAAATGGGGGAATTGGGGGAAGACACCAGTAAATGGGGGAATTGAGGGAGGACATCAGTAAATGGGGGAACTGAGGGAGGACACCAGTTAATGGGGGAATTGGGGGAGGACACCAGTAAATGGGGGAACTGAGGGAGGACGCTAGTAAATGGGGGAACTGAGGGAGGACACCAGTGAATGGGGGAACTGAGGGAGGACATCAGTAAATGGGGGAACTGAGGGAGGACACTAGTAAATGGGGGGAACTGAGGGAGGACACCAGTGAATGGGGGAACTGAGGGAGGACATCAGTAAATGGGGGAACTGAGGGAGGACATCAGTAAATGGGGGAACTGAGGGAGGACATCAGTAAATGGGGGAACTGAGGGAGGACACCAGTAAATGGGGGAACTGAGGGAGGACATCAGTAAATGGGGGAATTGGGGGAGGACATCAGTAAATGGGGGAATTGGGGGAGGACATCAGTAAATGGGGGAATTGGGGGAGGACACCAGTAAATGGGGGAATTGGGGGAGGACACCAGTAAATGGGGGAATAGAGGGAGGACACCAGTAAATGGGGGAATTGGGGGAGGACATCAGTAAATGGGGGAATAGAGGGAGGACACCAGTAAATGGGGGAATTGGGGGAGGACATCAGTAAATGGGGGAATAGAGGGAGGACACCAGTAAATGGGGGAATAGGGGGAGGACACCAGTAAATGGGGGAACTGAGGGAGGACATCAGTAAATGGAGGAACTGAGGGAGGACACCAGTAAATGGGGGAACTGAGGGAGGACACCAGTAAATGGGGGAACTGAGGGAGGACATCAGTAAATGGGGGAACTGAGGGAGGACACTAGTAAATGGGGGAACTGAGGGAGGACATCAGTAAATGGGGGAATTGGGGGAGGACACCAGTAAATGGGGGAACTGAGGGAGGACACCAGTAAATGGGGGAACTGAGGGAGGACACCAGTAAATGGGGGAATAGAGGGAGGACACCAGTAAATGGGGGGATTGGGGGAGAACATCAGTAAATGGGGGAATAGAGGGAGGACACCAGTAAATGGGGGGATTGGGGGAGGACATCAGTAAATGGAGGAATTGGGGGAGGACATCAGTAAATGGGGGGATTGGGGGAGGACATCAGTAAATGGGGGAATAGAGGGAGTACATCAGTAAATGGGGGGATTGGGGCAGGACATCCGTAAATGGGGGAATTGGGGGAGGACACCAGTAAATGGGGAATTGGGGGAGGACATCAGTAAATGGGGGAACTGAGGGAGGACACCAGTGAATGGGGGAACTGAGGGAGGACATCAGTAAATGGGGGAACTGAGGGAGGACATCAGAAAATGGGGGAATTGGGGGAGGACATCAGTAAATGGGGGAATTGGGGGAGGACATCAGTAAATGGGGGGATTGGGGGAGGACATCAGTAAATGGGGGAATTGAGGGAGGACATCAGTAAATGGAGGAATTGGGGGAGGACATCAGTAAATGGGGGAATTGGGGGAGGACACCAGTAAATGGGGGAATTGAGAGAGGACATCAGTAAATGGGGGAACTGAGGGAGGACACCAGTAAATGGGGGAATAGAGGGAGGACACCAGTAAATGGGGGGATTGGGGGAGGACATCAGTAAATGGGGGAATTGGGGGAGGACACCAGTAAATGGGGGAATTGGGGGAGGACATCAGTAAATGGGGGAATTGAGGGAGGACACCAGTAAATGGGGGAACTGAGGGAGGACACCCGTAAATGGAGGGAGTGAGGGAGGACACCAGTAAATGGGGGAATTGGGGTAGGACACTAGTAAATGGGGGAACTGAGGGAGGACATCAGTAAATGGGGGAACTGAGGGAGGACACCAGTAAATGGGGGAACTGAGGGAGGACATCAGTAAATGGGGGAACTGAGGGAGGACACCAGTAAATGGGGGAATTGGGGGAGGACATCAGTAAATGGGGGAACTGAGGGAGGACATCAGTAAATGGGGGGATTGGGGGAGAACATCAGTAAATGGGGGAATAGAGGGAGGACATCAGTAAAAGGGGGGATTGGGGGAGGACATCAGTAAATGGGGGAATTGGGGGAGGACACCAGTAAATGGGGGAATTGGGGGAAGACACCAGTAAATGGGGGAATTGAGGGAGGACATCAGTAAATGGGGGAACTGAGGGAGGACACCAGTTAATGGGGGAATTGGGGGAGGACATCAGTAAATGGGGGAACTGAGGGAGGACACTAGTAAATGGGGGAACTGAGGGAGGACACCAGTGAATGGGGGAATTGGGGGATAACATCAGTAAATGGGGGAACTGAGGGAGGACATCAGTAAATGGGGGAACTGAGGGAGGACATCAGTAAATGGGGGAACTGAGGGAGGACACCAGTAAATGGGGGAACTGAGGGAGGACACCAGTAAATGGGGGAACTGAGGGAGGACATCAGTAAATGGGGGAACTGAGGGAGGACATCAGTAAATGGGGGAACTGAGGGAGGACATCAGTAAATGGGGGAACTGAGGGAGGACACCAGTAAATGGGGGAACTGAGGGAGGACACCAGTAAATGGGGGAACTGAGGGAGGACATCAGTAAATGGGGAACTGAGGGAGGACATCAGTAAATGGGGGAACTGAGGGAGGACACCAGTAAATGGGGGAATTGGGGGAGGACATCAGTAAATGGGGGGATTGGGGGAGGACACCAGTAAATGGGGGGATTGGGGGAGGACACCAGTAAATGGGGGGAATAGAGGGAGGACATCAGTAAATGGGGGAATAGAGGGAGGACACCAGTAAATGAGGGAACTGAGGGAGGACATCAGTAAATGGGGGAATTGGGGGAGGACATCAGTAAATGGGGGAATAGAGGGAGGACACCAGTAAATGGGGGAACTGAGGGAGGACATCAGTAAATGGGGGAATTGGGGGAGGACACCAGTAAATGGGGGGATTGGGGGAGGACATCAGTAAATGGGGGAATTGGGGGAGGACATCAGTAAATGGGGGAATAGAGGGAGGACACCAGTAAATGGGGGAACTGAGGGAGGACACCAGTAAATGGGGGAACTGAGGGAGGACATCAGTAAATGGGGGAATTGGGGGAGGACACCAGTAAATGGGGGGATTGGGGGAGGACATCAGTAAATGGGGGAATTGGGGGAGGACATCAGTAAATGGGGGAATAGAGGGAGGACATCAGTAAATGGGGGAATAGAGGGAGGACATCAGTAAATGGGGGAACTGAGGGAGGACATCAGTAAATGGGGGAATAGAGGGAGGACATCAGTAAATGGGGGAACTGAGGGAGGACATCAGTAAATGGGGGAATTGGGGGAGGACACCAGTAAATGGGGGAACTGAGGTAGGACATCAGTAAATGGTGGAACTGAGGGAGGACATCAGTAAATGGGGGAATAGAGGGAGGACACCAGTAAATGGGGGAATTGGGGAGGACACCAGTAAATGGGGAATTGAGGGAGGACATCAGTAAATGGGGGAATAGAGGGAGGACACCAGTAAATGGGGGAATTAGGGGAGGACACCAGTAAATGGGGGAATAGAGGGAGGAAAGCAGTAAATGGGGGAATTGGGGGAGGACATCAGTAAATGGGGGAATAGAGGGAGGACACCAGTAAATGGGGGAATTGGGGGAGGACACCAGTGAATGGGGGAATAGAGGGAGGACACCAGTAAATGGGGGAACTGAGGGAGGACACCAGTAAATGGGGGAATAGAGGGAGGACACCAGTAAATGGGGGAATTAGGGGAGGACACCAGTAAATGGGGGAATAGAGGGAGGACATCAGTAAATGGGGGAATTAGGGGAGGACACCAGTAAATGGGGGAATAGAGGGAGGACACCAGTAAATGGGGGAATTGGGGGAGGACACCAGTGAATGGGGGAATTGGGGGAGGACACCAGTAAATGGGTGAATAGAGGGAGGACACCAGTAAATGGGGGAATTGGGGGAGGACACCAGTAAATGGGGGAATAGAGGGAGGACATCAGTAAATGGGTGAATAGAGGGCGGACACCAGTAAATGGGGGAACTGAGGGAGGACACCAGTAAATGGGGGAATAGAGGGAGGACATCAGTAAATGGGGGAATTGGGGGAGGACACCAGTAAATGGGGGAACTGAGGGAGGACACCAGTAAATGGGGGAACTGAGGGAGGACACCAGTAAATGGGGGAATTGTGGGAGGACACCAGTAAATGGGGGAACTGAGGGAGGACATCAGTAAATGGGGAAACTGAGGGAGGACATCAGTAAATGGGGGAACTGAGGGGGGACACCAGTAAATGGGGATATTTGGGGAGGACAGTGAATTGTGGCAATTGAGGGAAGGCGCCAGTAAATGCGGGGAGTTGAGGCAAGGAAGGGGGACGAGGGTTGGGTTGTGGTGAGGGGAGCGGAGAAAGTAAGAAGTATGTGTTTACACCATCTGCAGCTTCTAAGTAGAAGAGATTACAGGGAGAAGTTGGATGAGAAAAGGAGGATTAGTTTTGCAGATACCCTCATCATCAATTGCTTCAGCCTCGCCAGTGGCCCTGGCCTCAGCGCTGCCCCTTCCACTGTCTCCTCCATGGAGGTTAAAACATGCATGTGCGCTTGTCCTCCTCCAGTTCTTTCCTGCTGCTTCCTGTTATGCTCCACCTTCTCCTGCAAGAAAGAGGGAAGTTTGTCAGTGAGTGTCCAGCAATATGTTTGGGTGATGTGGCTATCATAGTGCGAGCTGTGAATTATGGGAGCGAGGCTTGCAACAGTGCTAAGTGTGTGAGGGTGAGGTAAAGCATATGCATTTTAGGGTTGAGTACTCAATGATAGTGATTGTTGGTAGGTGAGTGAATTGAGCAGTGGATGAGGCTGGTGGTGCAGTTGGTAGGATATGCCATTTGACGATGAACTCACCCACCATGACAACTCGTGTCAGATCATTAAACTTCTTCTTGCACGATATCTATGCTCTTGGAGCAACACTCATGGTAAGGACCTCCGTCGCTACATCTTCCCACAGCCTCGTGAGCGCATGTCTGGAGGGCCTCCAGCACCGCCCCGCCGCGGATACAGGATGTCTCTCCTTCTTTCCACCTCTTCCACTAAGATCTCCAGTGCAGCGTCTGAAACTGGGTGGTGCATGCTCTCTCACATGTTTTGCCATTCCTCAAAGTACAGCACAGATTCCACCACTCCCACCACTTCTTGCAGCCACAGTGCGCCTCCACTCGCGATATCGGATCCCCTGCTGATGCGTGCAGCCAATGATAGCGCTGGCTGGATGCAGCAATCATGTAAAGCAGCAGGCAGCACAAACTTAACGTGTTGCCTGCAGCGCAATGAAACGGCGCGGGTTAAACGCATGCGGTGATCCCATCGACCGTTTTTAGGGGTTAGCCAATATTTACCCCAATGACTCAGGGAGTCAGTAGAGTGTAAGTATGAGAGAATCAGTAAATTTGAAGAGGTCGGTAGAGTTTAAGTCTAAGAGAGGCAGTTGAGCGCAAGTGGGATTGTTCTCCTTAGAGCAGAGAAGGTTAAGGGGAGACCTAATAGAGGTATTAAAAAATTAAGAGGTATTTTGATAGAGCAAATTAGGAGAAATGATTTCCACTGGCAAGTGGGTCAATAACCAATGGTCATAGATTTAAAGTAATTGGCAAAAGAATTAGAGGGGAAATGAGGAGAACTTTCTTCACACTGAGGCTTGTTAAGATCTGGAACACGCTATCTGAAAGGGTGGTGGAATTAGATTCCATAGGAATGTACTTGAAGAGGACTAATTTGCAGGGTTATGGGGAAAAAGCTGGGGTGTGGGACTCTTCGAAAGGACTTTCAGAGCCGGCAATGGTGTGACGTGTTGCATGGCCTCCATCTGTGCTGTAAGATTCTATGGGGGTAATTTTAACTCGGAAAAACAGGAAGGTTGGGTCAGGTGCAGGTGAGATGTAAAAATTGAAAAAAAAATCTCAAACCCGACCCAACCAACAGCCAACCCAGCTAATTCCAGGTTTAACGGAGGCAGAATGGGGGCAGGCAGCCAACCCACTGCCAGGAGGCGGGTTGGCCAATTAAATATAATGAGCCTGAGAGACTCACATTTAACCTGTTTTCCAGGTTTAACGCTGGCCAGCCGGGTTTCCTAGGCCTCAGGAAACCCAGCAGCTTAAGGGAGGCTAGGATAGATTCAAGGAGAAGGTAAGTGCCTTTACAACACCGCTTGGGGGACAGGAGGAGCAGGAGTGCTTCTCCCTGGCCCCTCCAAGCTTACCTGCTTCCCTGGTATTGCATCCCCCCCCCCCCCCGCCCCCCCAACATCCAAAGATTCCCCCCCATCCCGGGGTTGGGAATTGGAGCCCTCACAGAGTCAGGGGTCGCTCCCCCCCCACCCCCCCACACAATCCTCGCGCTCCCTATCCTCACGCTCCCACTAGCAGCTGCAGGCTCCCTACATGCGGCTGCAGCCTACTCCAGGGTGCTCCCCGCCTCACTGGCAGCCGAGCCTGTCAATCAGGTTGGCTTCCGGGCGGGGATCCTGGCCAAAAAAAAAGAGGCCGTTAAATTTAGCATTCCACTTCATTCCTGGAGCGCAATTGGCAGCAGGCGGGGCGGAGACTTCAGCAGCGCTGCACACTGGGCCGTGCAGCCCTGCCGCGTTCAAAGACTCGCTCCCTCCCTTAAAGGGAAGGGCCATCGCTGCAGGCTCTTCAATATAAAAAGTACCTACCTGGACCGCCAAGGCAGCCGCGATCCCGCACAATCAAGCCCGGCACTCAAGCAGAGTGTCGGGCTGATCGATCGCGGGCAGGAACCTGCAAAAAAAACGGGAACAAGAAAGGTAAGTTTTTTTTTACTTACCTCGGCCACCTCGCCTTTAATCGTCGCCCCCAAAGCGGCCGGCCGCCCGATGCGCGCCTCCTGCAGCATTCGGTGTTTTCGACCGGCGAGGCTGCAGGGGGCGGAAGTCAATTTCGGGTCCCAGGCGCTACCAGGGCGATGAGCACGGCGATGACGTCACGATCTCCGGGCGAAGGATATCGAGGCACAACGCCATAGCACCGCCACAAAACTCCCGCCGAATATGGCGGGAGTCGATGTCAGCGCCGCGCGGGGGCGCTAACGGGAGGCGCAAAGGCACCCAATTTCGCCCCAATACCTTTTCAAAACTTGAAGAAAAACCCTATAATTATACTAATGGTGTTGTGGCTGCCGCGAAACATGAATTGAGGCCGAGTCAACATGTGAAACACATAGCTTTTAATCACATCTCTGCTCAAAAATGGCTGCAGCCACATTTCTCTGCAATACCCAGAGGCCCCGCCCACTCCTTTTTTCCTGCCTTAAAGGCAAGGTGCCTTAAAGTCAAGGTGCCCGATTTATTGTCCACGGACGGAAAAGTGGATTGCGCCCGTTTAGGTGGCGATCTGCCACACAGCTCCCCCCAGAATCCGCTTAGGAGGTGTGGACGAGACGGTGCGGCGGTCTGATGGGCCGGCCGAATCGGCTCTTGTAGGTCGCCGGTGGACGTGGAAACGGACGGGCGTGGAGCAGCCGGGTGAACTGGCTTGAGGGCAGGTCGGCCGCGTGGCGGTGGGCGAGCTACCGGGACCTGCTCACCGGGCTTCGAGTGTGCTGGCTTGAGTCGGTCAACCGACACTTTTTCGGTTCTGTCGCCCACTTGCAGGGTGAAAAATTTGTCCCCATCCTGTAGCACCTTGTAGGGCCCGTCGTACGGGGGTTGAAGGGGTCTGCGGTGGGCGTCGTGCCGGACGAAAACGAACCGTGCCTGGTGCAGGCTTAGTGGGACGTGTGAGGTGGATTCGCCGTGTCGGGCAATGGGCACCGGGGCGAACTGTAGCGCCGGTGAGGCGAAGTCGTGGCGTTGCTGGTCGGCTGACCAGGGTGTCGTGGCGGTGGACAGGAACTCGCCGGGTACACGCAGCGGCTGGCCGTACACGAGCTCTGCTGCCGATGCGTGGAGGTCTTCTTTAACCGCGGTACGCAGGCCGAGGAGGACCCACGGGAGTCGGTCGGTCCAGGTGCCGTCCTGGAGGCTGGCTCAAAGAGATGCCTTCAAGGATCTGTGGAACCGCTCACACAGTCCGTTGGCTTGGCGGCGGTATGCTGTGGTGCGGTGAATGGTCACCCCGCGATTGCGTGCGACGGCGGTCCAGAGTTCAGAGGTAAATTGCGGACCTCTGTCCGACGTCATGTTGGAGGGGACGCCGAACCGTGCGACCCAGGTGCTGACGGAGGCTCTGGCGATGTCGGCGGTGGTGGTAGAGGTCAGTGGAATTGCCTCGGGCCAGCGCGTAGTGCGGTCAACAATCGTCAGCAAGTGCGTGTGGCCTTGCGACGGCGGCAGGGGCCCGACGATGTCCACGTGGATGAGGTCGAATCTACACGAAGGGACGGTAAACTCCTCGAGGGGTGCTTTCGTGTGTTGCTGCACCTTGGCCCGTTGGCAGGCTAGGCAGGAGTTGGCTCAAGTACGCACATCCTTGCGAAGGCTGCGCCAGACAAAGCGGTTGGCTACCAATTTGATGGATGCGCGGGCGCCGGGGTGGGAGAGGTTGTGGAGAATGTCGAATACCCGGCGGCGCCAGGACGCTGGGACGACGGGCCGAGGTTGACATAGGGATATGTCGCACTTGACCGTGACTGCGGTCGGGCCCCAGGCGACGTCGGCCAGGCGTAGCCCTGGTAGGTTGGTAGGTGCGGAGAGCAGATCAGGGTCGGTGATCTGGTCTGCTGCGAGTTGAGCGTAGTCGACTGCCAGGTGTGCGGCGTGGATGGCGGGGCGGGAGAGGCAGTCGGCTACCACATTGTCTCGGCCGGAGACGTGTTGGATGTCCGTGGTGAACTCGGACACTGCCGCGAGCTGGCGCTGCTGCCTGGCGGACCAGGGGTCGGTTGTCTTTGCCATTGCGAATGTCACAGGCTTGTGGTCGACAAACGCAGTGAAGGGGTGGCCCTCCAGCAAAAACCGAAACTGTCGGACCGCCAGGAACAGCACGAGGAGCTTGCGGTCAAAGGTGCTGTACTTGACCTCCGGGGGGCGTAGTTGGCGGGTGAAGAAGGCAAGTGGTTGGCAGGTGCCGTTGACCCACTGCTAATACACGGTGCAAACCGCATGGTCGGAGGCGTCCGTGGTGAGCGCTACCCTGGCATTGGGCCGTGGGTGCGCGAGCAGGGTGGCGTTGGCGAGCGCGGTCTTGGGAGTCGAAGGCGGCTGACGCGTCTGCCGTCCATTCGACCGCCATCTTGCCGCTCCTGCCCCGGAGGGCTTCATACAGGGGCCTCATGAGGGACGCCGCTTTGGGGATGAAGCGGTTGTAGAAATTCACCATCCCGAGGAACTCCTGGAGGCCTTTGATGGTGGTGGGGCGGGGAAATTGTTGGACGGCCTGCATCTTGGTGGGCAGGGGAATGGCCCCAGCATGGGTGATGTGGTGGCCGAGGAAGTCGATCTTGTCCAGGCTGAACTGGCATTTGGCTGGGCTGAGGATGAGCCCGTGGTCGCTGAGGCGCCCGAACAGGATGCGAAGGTGTTCGAGGTGTTCCTGCTTGGAGGAACTGGCTACCTGGATGTCGTCCAGGTAGATGAACAGGAACTTCAGGTCCCGAAGGACCGAGTCCATGAGCCGTTGGAATGCCTGGGCCGCGTTTTTGAGGCCGAAGGGCATCCGCAGGAACTCGAAGGCCAAAGTGGGTGATTACGGCCGTCTTGGGGACGTCCGCGGGGTGGACGGGGACTTGGTGGTAGCCGCGCACCAGGTCGACCTTGGAAAAGACTGAGTGGCCGGCCAGTCTAGCCGAGAAGTCCTGGATGTGCGGCACGGGGTACCGATCAGGGGTGGTGGCGTCGTTGAGGCAGCGGTAATCCCCGCAGGGGCGCCAACCCCTGCCTGGTTTGGGGGCGATGTGGAGTGGGGAGGCCCAGGGACTGTTGGAGCGGCGGATGATGCCGAGCTGTTCCATGGTGGCAAACTCGGTCCGCGCGATCTCCAGTTTGGCCGGGTCCAGCCTGCGGGCGTGGGCGTACACTGGGGGGCCTGTGGTGGGGATGAAGTGTTCCACCCCGTATTAGGCGGCCTCTGCGGAGAAGGTCGGATTGATAAGTGCCGGGAAATCGGCCAGGAGTGCCGAGTAGTCATCCGTGGCCCGGGCGTGGCACTGTGACGCCATGTTGACGGGGGGCCAGGGCGCCCAGGATGGGGGACATGGTGTTCATGTCCACGAGGCGGTGTCGAGGGATGTCTACCAGTAGGCCGTGGGCGCACAGGAAATCTGCGCCGATGAGGGGGGAGAGCACCTTGGCAGTGATGAACTCCCATCGGTAGCGGCGACCAGCGAGGTCGAGGGTGACTGTGCGTGTGCCGTACGTCTGGATGTCCGAGCCGTTAGCAGCAGCCAGCGCCGTTCCTCGTTTGCCCTTTTGGATGTCGAGGGCGGAGGCCGGGATGATGCTGTGCTGAGCTCCAGTGTCGCACAGGAACCGGCGGTCGGTTTTGTCATCCGTGACGTACATCAGGGAGCCCGCGTGGCCCACGGCCATCGCGGGGGCTGGTACGGGGGTGGACTTGAAAGAGCAGGGAGGTGTGCACCGTTGTGCCCTGGCGCCGAACCGTGCGTGGTAGTAACAGTGGCCCGGGTTAGTGGGGCGCGAAGGCCCCGTGAGCCCGGTGGCTGGGCGTGGTGGCCGGTGAGGGGCGCGCCCAGGCAGTAGCTGCCAGGTCCGGAGTGACGTCGCGGCTGGAGTGAGCGGACAGCAGCTTGTCGGCCTCATCGGCCAGGGCTTCCAGGTCTGTGAGGCCAGACGCCACGATCGCTGGGCGGATGCTGAGAGGTAGCTTGCGGATGAACAGCGTGCGGAAGAGAGATCCGGGTGGGCTCTCGTCGGTGAGGGAGAGCATGTGGGAGAGGAGGTCTGACAGTGAGGCATCACCGAGGCCTGGAAGGTCGAGGAGGTGGCAGTTTCGCTGGTATGCCGAGGCCGTAAATTTTTTAAGGAGCGCGGCCTTAAGATGGTGGGTTCTGCAGCGCTGTCCAGACCTTCGTAACTGTGGAGCTACCGAGTGATGTGACGAGATAGTCGTACTTCGTCCCATCTGTGGTGATGTTTTGCAGCCGGAAATGCGACTCGGCTTGGAGAAACCAGGCTTCGGGCTGATTTTCCCAAAACTCCGGCAGTTTCATGGAAACTGCGTTCGTGTCCGCCATTGCAGTGCTCGGAATACGTTCTGAGCGTCGGGGTCACCAATGTTGTGGCTGCTGCGAAACATGAATTAAGGCCGAGTCAACATGTGAAACACATAGCTTTTAATCACATCTCTGCTCAAAAATGGCTGCAGCCACATTTCTCTGCAAAACCCAGAGGCCCCGCCCACTCCTTTTTTCCTGCCTTAAAGGCAAGGTGCCCGATTTATTGTCCATGGACGGAAAAGTGGATTGCGCCCGTTTAGGTGGCGATCCGCCACAATGGCACCAAAACCACGCTGGTAACAGTGTTGGACAATTACATTCTAATTGGCATGAAAACTTACTGGAACTTGGAGAGTACACACTTTGATGCAACTGGAGAGGCTTGTGTGTTAATGTTTTTGAAAAATATTTAATGATGTTGTGGGACTATCCCATGTGAAGACAAGAAATTAATTTTAATTGTCTCAAAATGCTGATGATAGAAATTAGCTGCAGTATGTCACAGAATCACTCACACTAATTCCACAATGACTTAATATAATTTTGAAAGTGCAATTATAATCCAATTTTCCATTTTCTAATGTAACTGTTACTGCATTGTTATATTCTGAGATTTATAATCTCTCCCATTTCTGCTAAAGTTCCCTAACTGGCTACATGTGCCAGTGCTGTTCATGGAGAAATACATAATATTACAGCTCGCTTGAGTAAGTCACCAGTAGCTCCTCCAAGACAGAGCTGGCTCCACATAGATCCAACATATTCACCCAAGACTGTGCAGATGCCACCTGGCTTCAGATGTGTAAATGAGTAGCTGTGAGGGTTTGCTTAGCTTAGTGGTGAAGTGTTGATGAGGGTGAGTGAAGTCCATTCAGCCCAAAGCATCAAAGTTCAACGAGACCACGTATTATTTGCACTAATGTGGACTCTCCATAACTTACTTCATCTCCTCAGGAAGGCAACTAACCCTTGGTAAAGAGAGCTCTGGAATGTCTTCCAAAGGCAATTGAGGAGATGCTCTAGGATGCCAATCTACATTACTCAATCCTAGCCGCATTCCACAGAGGATGCTCCCATAGCCCCAACAGGTCTGGGGCCAGAGTCTTCAGGAGTTTATTTGATCATCTATCCTTTTAGTTACCAGGCTGTGAAAGAGAGTGAAGATTGTAGGCATATGTTCCCAGTATCTTTAAAAAGGAATTAATCAACACACCATTAAATATTTTTGCTGAAAGCTATTCCATGTGTCTACTGTTCTATAGAATAAAATATTCTAAGCTGCAGGCTTCCTTCAGGCTTGCTAATTTTGTACTCGTGTCCTCTAACCGTTTTATTTGTGTTTTCGTTCTTATGCACTTGATGACTTTTCTGGAAACCGCTCTAATCTTGAAAGTTATGAATAATACATGTTATCAAGCATATCTCCCAATTCCATAAAACTGTGGCAATGAGTACTTCACTCATGTCTGTAAAGCGTAATCCTAACACACAGATCATACTCACAAAGGAACTATGTAGCCCCGGTGAAAGTGTAATTTAGTTGTTTGATTTGTCCACAGCCGCTCAGTACTGCACAAGACTGAAACGTCACATACTGCCAATGATTTAAACGCAAAAGTTTTCTCAATAAAAGGCCTTTTTCATTAATCCCCCACTCCCAATTTTCTCCCCTCCTCTCCTGAAGGCACCGAACCATCCTGGGACACAGTTCCCCAGGCCGTGGGAAACCTTCAGTACCTCAACCAAGTCTCTGTTTCTTTGTGTAAGTCTGCACAGCAAGTGTCAGCAAACTATTTGAGAGAATGGGGCAACATACATATATATTTATATAAACACTCATTGGCTGGCGATCATAAATGGCTGATTTTTCCCCTGCCAACCAGGGGTGTTGAAGCCAATTGTAGCGCCCCAACTCCTACTCCAACTCGACACAGACCTCTCGAAAACGAGACCCTCCTGAAACCCCCTCCCCATGACTTACCTTGTTCCTTTGGTCCCTGCCTCCTGCTTGCCTAATGCCCATTCCCGGTTAAAATTGGACCTCAAGGCTTTAAAGCAGAAGCTCACACCTTTATGCTCTGAAACATGTGGCAGTTTGAAAGTAACCTAGATCCTCTGCTGGCTGGTGTAATTGCCTGCTGACCGGAGAGCTGACCATCTACTGTCGGAAACAGACCACCTGGCTGTTCACTGTCATAAAATCAGACCAGATATATCATTCAATGTCCTTTGGAGCTATACTGAAACAAAATGCAGCATAACTCCACTGTCATTGACAGGCTATCAATTACCTGGAATGTTTGTCCACTCAAATACAATTGCCACTTCCAGTAATGTCTAGAGACTTCTTGTAGCCTGACTATATCCAAAATGTCAAGTTGGAGCAAATTGAATAGAACAACATCTCAGCAGCAAGATGTGAAGAAGTGCTTCTGAGGAACAATGCATTTAAAGTAATCCCTTTGGCATCCCAGACTATAATGTAGATTGACTGGTCATGATTGATCTTAACCCTATGTACCTGGGTTTCTAACCCCTCATACAGTTTCTAGCAGTAAAGAATCCAATTCAAAGATTATAATACAAAAAGTACATTTTTGTCACTTTAGGTTCCTCAACTCTTCTTAAACGACTGTTGGACTTCTAAAGCTGATTCCCCTGGTCTCGCTTTGCCCCAGTATTAGACTGGAGCAATCCTGGGCATTACACCTGTCCAGGCCCAGGAGTGATGTTACTTCCTGTGCCTGCCCATTAACAGGGCTCGGGGGCACTCCAGCGCAGAGCCCAGCACTAGTAAAAGGAGGTAGAGCCATCAGACGGGTATGGCAGCCTAATGGTTATGGTACTGGACAAGCAATCCGGAGGTAGTGATTTCAAATCCCACCACGGCAAGTTGTGAAATTGGATTGAATAAAGCTGGTCATTGTGGACTGGCACCAGACAACATGACCATGAAAACTGCCAAAGGTTGTAAAAACCCAACTGGTTCACTGCTGTCCTTCAGGAAAGGGAACCTGCCACCCCTAACTGGTCTGGCCCACACATGACTCCAGTCCCATGCTACATGACTGACTCTGGATACCCTCAGAGCAACTAGGGTTGGACAATAAATACTGCCTTGCCCACAATGCCCTCTTCCCAAGAGCAATTAAAGAAAAGTCAGAAGGCCCTAAGATCATCCTGCAGCAAGAAAAATGAGTTGCAAGTTTCTGCCCTCCCCGAACCCCTGCAGATATTCCTCATTCATTTGGGCATTTCTCCAATTGGGTGCCCAAGGGGGTCAGTGATGAGCAGTGTGCAGTTGGAGGTCAGGAACACCCACTCCCACCTTATTTGTATGGGGTCATTTCGGCTGCATCTGCTGCACAGCAAACCCTCGCCCCAGGGCAGCCCAGAAAATCCCGGGCAATGTAAAAGGATTGGAGACCGGGTGAAATGGTACTCTGCCCCCTTATTCCCTACCTCTGCACCCAGGAGAAGTTTATTCTCCAGAGGCAAAGTCAGGACATCATCCCCTTTTCTATTTGTGCTGCAAAGATTTAGCGAGGATGTGAATTTTTACACTATACTTACATTTTGTATTTAAACTCTGCATTCCATATACACTAGGCAACCATTGTAAGTATATGTTCATGGCTGGGTCTCCCACAAAAATTGCAAGTTTAAATTTACCGCCAAATCAATCAGTTATACAGTCTGTCACTAATTGACTTCAAGGGTTAATGTCATCAGCTCCGAATAGCAGTGGGACACTACTTTAATGCAGGGCTTCATCGGTGAATTTATTTCATAAAATGTGAAGCATACGGTAGTTTGAGGGGTAAGTATGCAGCTTACGAAAGAGAACTTGATTTAAATTCATTACACTTTCCAGAAAAATAAATATTTACACTTTAATTTACAGCCTGTTGTGGCTGTAACTCAGTGCGTGCTGATGTTGGAGGCTCATTACATTGACAGAGGATGAGCCAGATGTTTGTGTATTGACACACAAATCATTTGAGATGTGTTTACTGATGAGAACTACGGTTTTACACAACTGCTAATTGCACCTGTGTGTGTGTGGTGGTGGGGGGGTGGGGGGGCTGGTTAAATATTTCCCATCAGTATGTTATACTAGCACTGTGACATTTTATTGACGCACTGATTGATGTTGTCAGATTTTGTGCTACAAACACAGAGCTGACTGTGAATCCTGTGCATCAGGTAATCCAGGATCCTGGTTTTCTGAGGAACCAGTCTTGGTGATGCCTACCTTCCAGTCATCAGTGAAAGGCTGCTTTCTTCCAGGAGGCTATAATACGCTGCACATAAGCCCGAAATATTTCATCATCTCTTCATACGTGAGGCTGAATTTTAAAGAGCTGTAAATAACCGGTACCTTGTGTGAAAGATACAGGATCAACTTGAATGCTTTAAACGGGGGAGGGAGGGAGAGGGAAGGCTTCTAGAAATTTCTCCACCAAGTCAGCAGAGCAAATCCCTCCCTGACAAACCCTGGGGATTCGGGCTGATGGTTCCGATGGAAGTCTTTGAGCTGGTGTAATGATAACGTGTGTGGAGTAAAGAGCGTACCTATCCAGACGCTGCACGTATTCTGTGCTGCACAATTAACAGCATGTCATACACTCTGACAACCAGACTGTGAGAGCACGGAGCTGTGGATCTACTTCACTCTCTCCATTCAACTGAAAGGGAGTCCTCGGGCATCCATCTTTATCTGTGTGTATACGCTTCCTGTGCCAGCGGCACATAAATCATACCTAATGTGCTCGGACATGACAAGAGTAGAATGCGGTGAAAAGCAGCTCTTTGAGCAGTTTTGGAAAGGGACGTTACAAACAGTTGCCACTCCAAGGCCTCAGAGTATAGCCATGCAGAGCATTGATTACAGAAAGCCTGCCAGAGCACCTGAAAGCAGGTTAGTGTTGTTACAACATTCTAAATCGCTCGGTGACACTAACTACGTATCCCCCTCCCCCTTACCTGGGGATTATGCCTAATTTCTAAAATAAGAATATTTGCATTTGATGGTGACTTTATGTTAGCGGAGAAGTTAGCATTTTGTGATTTGTGTGTATTTTTCTTGTATATAAAATGGATGCTTTCCCTCATAGAGTGCTGCACTATTAGTCCATTTCACTGCTGTACTGCTTAAACCATTATTATCTTGAGTCAGTTGTACCATTTCGGGAAACACTACCATCCTGTTGTTCAACTACCAAACAAAACATTTTTTTTAATTCAGCACCCCGGAATTACCATAAAGTGTTCTTCATCGAGCATTTCCCAAATCTGCGTCAGGTCAACTGAGTGAAGGTGAGGTGTTCCCACTGAAGGAGGCAGAGACTATACAGGAAGCCCACCCTGACCTCTGTCGCACATTTTATTCTGGCCATTTCAAGAGCCGGGTAAATTAGAGGCCTGAGAACAGGCTCACTGCCCGCTCTTGGTCAGCAGATAGTACAGAGTGCGGAAGAGGAAAGAATAAGATATAAAACTGGGGCCCAGGAGCTCAAGGAACCTTGAATAACCTATCAGCAACCGTTGTGCCTCAGGACCCTTTTTGTGGAAATACAATCTGAACAATGGACTCCGAGATGCTTCTATATCAGTGCCAAGTTCTTATCTGTTAGTTAAGCTGGGAATGAAGCAGGGTAGTGTGGGACCAGTATTATTTCTCTGTCTATAGAGGGCAGTCAGTGTGAGTTGTATTTTCATGCTCACTCTTGAGCCTCTGAATGTGACAACTGTTTCACAGAGCTTTTTCCCTAAACATTGGTCACAAGTTTGAGGTATTTGGTAGGTTTGTGGAGTCAATACATAGTAATTACCATGTTGATAAAAATTCCTTTATACTGCTCAACGGTGAGTTTACGAATCTTGGATGTTTCGATCAGGTCTCAACAGAAAGTTACTAATGCGACTATTAGTGTAAGTGGAAATTCTGCGGGACGCCCACTAACTGTGAAAATGGTAATGAAACTTCCCAAGCATGTAGATATTAGGAATTTTACCATGCCAGTGATTAATTAAGTACCCCCCCTTAGTCAAGGATGAAAGGAATCGCTAGTGTAGCAACACCATCTTAATCTCTCTTTCAGTATTGCTGGTTACAAAATGGGGATGAAGGGGTTTTAAAACCCTGAATGAACGATAAGGAAAACAGTGATTGTAGGGAATCACTCTCAGTCATCTCAACTTTCCCCTTTAAGAGTGCATTTGCACTACAACTTCAGCATCGATGTGAAGAGGTTCAAGTTCGCATCAGTGCTAAACTTGTGTAGTGTAAATTGGATATTAAGGACAATACTGACTCCAAATGGAGTAAAGTGAGACTCCCTCTTTCAGAGAAACTCCACTCCACTCCAGTGTCAGGTCAGATCCTGACTCTGGATCCGGGCTGCATTTACACTCGGGAGTTCTCCCCCGTGTCCTGGCCAATGTTTATACCAGAACCAACATCAGTTTATAAAAAAACAACAGATAATCTGGTCATTTACCTCATTACACTTTTTGGGTCCTTCATGTGTGCAAATTGGCTGTCATGTTTCTCAACATTATAACAGTGAAGTCCTGAGGTTGAGAAAGGTGCTATGTAAATGCAAATTTCTAAACTGTAGCATCAGTGCACTGCGCTCACCCTGGCTCACAAGGAAATCGTAAAAAATTAAACTTATCTGTGCCTCTTATGCCACCCACCCTGCTTAGTGCCAGCTTTCGGAGGCGCATTTCCCTGTTAAAATAGTGTCAGGATCCGAATTATATCATCGGACCCCGAGATTTTCCGGCTGCCTGTGGCCTCAACGCTTCCGAAAACCCAGGAGATAAAATGGGGTGGCGCCCGGCCGCCATTTTAACCGCACCATTCCGCCGGACATGTAGGGTTAAAATCGGGTCTAAAGACTTCTGCAACTTAAACGCGTCCAGTTAAATTTGTGTTTGTGCAGCATACTGTAGCTGTGTATTGGTTAAATGACCTATTGACTGTAATGACCTTCAAGCAATGGCCTGTGTGGATTTTTATCATATCAGTGATTAGCGTAGCTTAGGGAAAGCAAGAAGACAGCAGAAATCAGCAACATGGCCCCTCCAGTATGTGTGTGATCTTGTGTTCTTTAATACCTGCATTCTTTGTCTCAGCATCGGTCCAAATTAGTTCCCACTAGAATATTTTCAGACTGACCAAAAACAATCAAAAATATACTTAGGAAAATGTCATTTTGATGAGTTCAGCTCAAGTCTCAGAGCGCATGATTGCAAAATGGACAAATGTTACTATTAAACTACCTGTGTTATCATCACGCTGCTTTGTCCATTTGTGTCCACTTGCCATACTATTTTTTAATTGGAGACAAAGCCAGAACAGTGGGAAGAAAATAACTCGGCAGACACCACAGAGAGAAACATACAGTAAGAAAGATGAGGGAATTAACTAAATATAGAATGCAACAGCCATAAAATCACAGGGAGCATTATAAAGGAAAGAGCAAAAATTGCAAGAGAAGCACAGTAATGTGATAAATGTTTGGAGGAAACTGCTCATAAAATCACAGGAAACATTATAGAGGAAAGAGCAACATTTACTAAAGGAACACAGTCACAAGTGATAAATGTTTGGAAGTACCTGTCAGGCAGGATAAAGGAGTTAAAAGCATTAGGGATGACTATTAGAAGCAGGATACTTTAGTGGCTGAGCTAGGATAATAAAGAGATGAGCTTTGATGGGTCCAATGGTCTTTTGTTTCCTTAACTTCTATGTTTTAATGTTTGTATTTTGCTGACACACTATGTACAGCAGAATATAATGATCAATGAGTCCATTGGCATAGCCACACAGACTAGTGTTACACACCTCCTGGCCGTCTCATCGGATTAGGTCGCTATTCTGGTGGCATTGGAAGCAGCAGGTAGTGTCCTCCCATCACTCCAGCAGCCTATCCCTCACACTGAGGGGTATGTTGCATTGTTGATGTGGAGGTCTTGTTATGTAAGGCTTTGTAAAGGGATCCAGGTTGCTTGATGCTTTTCTAAGCTTAGGCAAATTCCAAATCTCGTTTGCCCCAACAGAGTTCTGTCCCATAAATACTCTCTCCACATTTGCTTAGTTGGGATAGAAACATAGAAGATAGGAGCAGGAGTAGGCCATTCGGCTCCTCGAGCCCGCTCCCGCCATTCGATGAGATCATGGCTGATCATCCAAACTCAGTACCCGGTACCTGCCTTCTCCCCATATCCCTTGATACCTTTAGCTTTAAGAAATATATCTAACTCATTCTTGAGTATATTTAATGACTTGGCCTCAACTACCTTCTGTGGTAGAGAATTCCACAGGTTCACCACTCTCTGGGTGAAGAAATTCTTCCTCATTTCTGTCCTAAATGGCTTACCCCTTATCCTTAGATTATGACCCCTGGTTCTGGACTCTCCGACCATCGGGAACATACTTCCTGCATCTAGTTTGTCCAGACCTGTCAGAATTTTATATGTTTCGATGAGATCCCCTCTCATTCTTCTATACTCCAGTGAGTATAAGCCCAATCGACCCAATCTCTCCTCATATGTCACTCCATCCATCCCAGGTATCAGCCTTGTGAATCTTCGCTGAACTCCTTCCATGGCAAGAACATCCTTCCTCAGATAAGGCGACCAAAACTGCACACAGTACTCAAGGTGTGGTCTCACCAAGGCCCTGTACAACTGCAGCAGGACATCCCTGTTCCTATACTCAAACCCTTTCGCTATGAAGGCCAACATACCATTTGCCTTCTTCACCGCCTGCTGCACCTGCATGCTTACCTTCAGCGACTGGTGCACAAGGACACCCAGGTCTCGTTGCACTTCCCCTTCTCCCAATCTATTGCCATTCAGATAATAGTCTGCCTTTCTGTTTTTGACACCAAAGTGGATAACCTCGCATTTATCCACGTTATATTGCATCTGCCACGCTTCTGCCCACTCACCCAACCTGTCCAAATCATCCTGGAGTTTCTCGGTATCCTCCTCGCAGCACACACTCCCACCCAGCTTTGTGTCATCTGCAAACTTGGAGATATTACATTTAGTTCCCTTATCTAGATTATTAATGTATATTGTGAATAGCTGGGGTCCAAGGACCGATCCCTGCGGTACCCCACTAGTCACTGCTTGCCACTCAGAAAAAGACCCATTAATTCCTACTCTTTGCTTTCTGTCCGCCAACCAGTTCTCTATCCAAGTCAATACCTTGCCCCCAATCCCATGTGCCTTAACTTTACACGCTAATCTCTTATGCGGGACCTTATCGAAAGCCTTTTGAAAGTCCAAATACACCACATCTACTGGTTCTCCCTTATCTATTTTCCCAGTTACATCCTCAAAAAATTCCAGTAGATTAGTCAAGCACGATTTACCTTTTGTAAATCCATGTTGACTTTGTCCGATCCTGTCACTGTTTTTCAAGTGCTCAGCTATTACATCCTTTATAATGGACTCTAGCATTTTCCCCACTACCGATGTCAGGCTTACCGGTCTGTAATTCCCCGCTTTCTCTCTACCACCCTTTTTGAATAGTGGGGTAACATTAGCTACCCTCCAATCTATGGGTACAGTTCCAGATTCCATCGAATGTTGGAAGATGATCAGCAATGCATCTACTATTTCTAGGGCCACTTCCTTAAGTACCCTAGGATGTAGATTATCAGGCCCTGGGGATTTATCGGCCTTCAATCCCGTCAATTTCCCTAACACCATTTCCCTGCAAATACTGATTTCTTTCAGTTCCTCCCTTTCATCAGACCGTATGTTCTCCAACATCTCTGGGAGGTTATTTGTGTCCTCCTTTGTGAAGACAGAACCAAAATATGCATTTAATTGGTCTGCCATTTCTTTGTTCCCCATTATAACTTCCCCCGCTTCTGACTGCAAGGGACCTACACTTGATTTCACTAATCTTTTTCTCTTCACATATCTATAAAAGCTCTTACAGTCAGTTTTTATGTTCCCAGCAAGCTTACTTTCATATTCTATTTTCCCCTTCTTAATTAATCCCTTTGTCCTCCTTTGTTGAATCCTAAACTGCTCCCAATCCTCAGGGTTACCGCTTTTTCTGGCCAATTTATATGCCCTCTCCTTGAATCTTATGCTATCCCTAATTTCCCTTGTTAGCCATGGTTGAGTCACCCTTTTTGTTTTATTCTATGGCGGTAATTCTTTACTGTAACAGATTTTGCTGCTAGCAATAGGAATTCTCCTAGTCTGTGCATCACAATGGGTACTTGGTTACCCCAGAGGCAAGCCCAGCAAGCAGTAAGGTGGATTTGAGGAGACCAGAATGCCAGTCTAAAGCTTTCTGGCATTCTGGACTGCTGCCCAGAATGGTTTGCTTTGAGGGTAGGATCATATAATCATAGAATTTTACAGAAGGAGGTTCATTTGTGTATAAAATTATGTCGGCCCTAGATAGAGTGGATAGGAAGGACTTATTTCCCTTAGCAGAGAGGTCAATAACCAGGGGACATAGATTTAAAGTAATTGGTAGAAGGATTAGAGGGGAGTTGAGGAGAAATGTTTTCACCCAGAGGGTGGTGGGTGTCTGGAACTCACTGCCTAAAAGGGTGGTCGAGGCAGAAACCCTCATCACATTTAAAAAGTACTTGGATGTGCACTGGAAGTGCCGTAACCTACAGGGCTACAGACCAAGAGCTGGAAAGTGGGATTAGGCTGGAGAGCTCTTTTTCAGCCAGCACAGACACGATGGGCCAAATGGCCTCCCTCTGTGGTATAAATTTCTATGATTCTATGATCTCACTGGTGCCAGCTTTTTGAAAGAGCTTTCCACTAAATTCCATTTCCCTGTTTTTTGTCCATACCCTTTAAATTATTTTTTCCTTGAAATATTTATCCATTTCATTTTTTAAAAGCTATTATGGATTCTGCTTCCACTACTCTTTCTGATGGCGTAATCTATATCAAACAACCTTCTGAGTAAAGAAAATGCTAGCCTCTCTCTTTATTCTTTTGGTGGTGATCTTAAATTTGTGCCCTCTACTTACCGACTCATGATCAACGGTAATAGTTTTTTGACCAATTTGCTTTATGAAAACCATTTTTAACTTTGAACAACTCCAGAGAATCTCTCGTCTTTCCTCATAACCAAAGCTTCTCATCCCTGCTATGTCATCTTAGTGAATCTCTTCTGAAGCCCACTCCATGGCCTTGACATTATTCCCTAAGTAAGGCACCCAAAACTGGACATCATATTCAAACTGCAGCCTAACCAATAATTTGTGTACATTTCGTATTAACGCTACTTTTGTACTGAGCAGGTTACAGGTTATCAGTAAAACCTAGGATTCCATTCAGCTTTACCAACTTAACCTCTCCCTTTTAAAGATGTGTGTATATCAACCCCTAAGTTTCTGCTCCTCCACTCCTTTTAAAGCTTTACTATTTAGTTTATATTTCCTCTCCTTATTCTTTCTTCTAGAATGTATTACCTCACATTTCTCCACATTAAATTTTATCTTCCATCTATCAGAGAGTGATCAACACATGGAATGGGCTCCGAGGTAGAGCAGTGGAGGCAAAAACCCTGGAATCATTTAAGAACCGATTGGGGCGCGGGGGGATTTTAGGGCAATGGATGGATGAACTAAAATGGGCAAAATGGCCTTCCTGATCTGTAAGTACCTTTTGATCTGCCCAATCTAACCGGTCCATGTCCTTCTGAAGTCACTTATAAACCTCTTCATAGCTAACCATGCTCCTTATTTTTGTGTCATCCATACATTGTGACATCGTGCCCCCATACCAAGTCCACATCATCTCACTCTTTCTCTGTCTCTCTATTATATATATATATCCAAGATCTCTGCAATCCTTCAATTCTGGCCTCTTGCACATCCCCAATTTTAATCGCTCCATATTGGCGGTCGTGCCTTCAGCTGCCGAGACCCTATGCTCTGGAATTCTCTTCCTAAACTTCTCCTCTCTACATCCTCCTTTAAGACGCTCCTTCAATCCTACCACTTTGACCAAGCTTTTGATCACCTGTCCTAATATCACTTTATGTGGCTCATTTCAAATTTTGCCTGATAACACTCATGTGAAGCGCCTTGGGACGTTTCACTATGTTAATGCCGCTCTATAAATGCAAGTTGTTGTTTAATGTATGTATGTATATTTAGATGTATAGAGATATATATATATATATATTTATATATCTTTTTGCATATGTAAATATAGAACACTAGTCCCAGCATTGACTCCCTGGGGGCACTACTGTTTACAGTCCAAAAAATATCCATTAACCACTACTCTCTGTTTTCTGCCCTTTAATCAACATCCTGACCATGCTGCCACATTCTCTTTAATACCACCACGGTGTGCAGGATCAGTTAAACATCTGTTCTCAGCATCATCAGCATTCATTAGTCAGGTAGGGGTAGAACCTCTGACACTTGTGTGGAGTGTGGTATGATCAATGTTGAAGTTTGAGCTGCTACTGCCACATTTTATTGCATGGCGAGGAGTTCCCTCCAACCCTGTTCATTGGTGGCCTAAGTCTCACTACCAGGAAGGTATGCCCAGTACAGCATACTTTTCAAGCTGCTGTTTAAATGAGGCTTCATTCAGCAGTTGTAGTTAAAGTTGCTAATCGAAAATGTTGCTTGCTCTATTATTCTAGCGCTGCTGATATGACCCGCTTAGTGTTGCCTGTAACTATACACTCGTATATGATGAAAGGATGGAAGGAAAAATGCAATTCAAATCATTCCTGCACAATCAGTCCTCAATATGCATGCACCAATAAATTGTATTTAAGATAAAAGAAACAACCCTAAAGTGTTTCACCGAGGGGAAGTGAACACAGAGCAATAATGAAAAAGTGAGAGGAGATGACTGAAAGCATGATTGTAAAGATAGGTTGTAGGGTAACAAAATAAAAAATGCTGGAAATATACAGCAAACCAGTCAGCATCTGTGGCGAGAAAAGGCAAATTATCACTTTGAGTAGCATCCTTCTTCAGAACTCAAAAGTGAAAGGTACAGAATCATATTAGGGGAGGAAGAAGGTTAACAAAAACCAGCATACATTCATAGAATCATGCAGCAAAGAACGAGGCCATTCGGCCCATCATGCCTGTGCTGGCTCTTTGAAAGAGCTATCCAATTAGTCCAACTTTTTCCCCGTAGCCCTGCAAATATCTCCTTTTCAAGTTTACATTCAATTCCCTTTTGAAAGTTACTATTGAATCTGCTCCCCCCCACCCTTTCAGGCAGTGCATTCCAGACCATAAAAACTTGCTGCGTAAAAAAATTCTCTTCATTTCCCCCCTTGGAATTTTTGCCAATTATCTTAAATCTGTGTCCTCTGGTTAACAATCCTCCTACCAGTGGAAACAGTTTCTCCCTATCACTCCAACCAGAGAGAAAGTTAATGGATTGAATGACCTGCAAACTGCCTGAAAGGAAAGTGGGAAATTGCTAGATGATGCAAAAGTTCACATCAATGAGGCAATGGAAAGATATTTTTTAAAAAGCGCACGTAATTAGCTAAGACGGTGAGAGTCCCACACAAGAAAAAGATGAGAAAATAGTGAGAAATTGGAAGAAAAGAGAGCAAGTCTGCAGAAGCAGGTCCAAAATGCTGCTGGTGACTTTTGCCTGGGGAGCCTGGTGCTGAATGAATTGCCGTAAAGTAACCTGGTCTTGGTGTTCTGACATTATAAACTGCACAAGAGAAGGTTGAGCTTTTTCCAAGTATTACCTGAACTCATGGGATTAGGTGCTATTTAAATTATAAGTTAATAATAAAACGCAGAGATCACTGGTAGTACATCACTCCGTGTTTTGGCGGAGATTTGCAATGCGGAGGGGAAATGCATAATTTAAAGTGGGTTTCTGGTTTCCTGCTCCCTTTGATCATTTTTCTCTACCACATTCATTAAACAGCAAAAATTTTAAGAATTTTTCTGTCCATATTTTGTTCTTGTAAGTAAGTTTAATTTGATTTCCCTTTTCTGTCGGACACACTGTGAAAGGGTTTTCTATTATTGGTCAATTGCTCCACATACTCCTGGAGTGAGCTGATACCAGGACACTCTACCTCGGAAAAAGACAGATAAGGGCAACCTCCCTTTAACATGTTCTGTAATGTGATATGGTCCTTACTGACCCTTTGCACTATATAAAGGCAGGCTTTGTCCTAAGGCTCAAGTTTGTTTTATTCCAGCCTTAAGTTTGATATATTCTCTCCCTCTTACTTGTTTTATATTTCTTGTCGGCTGTTTTACCTTGTCAGAGTTTTACCTCACATTGAGTGATGATTTTATTACCATATATAGCTCTTGACTATTTTCATATTATTATTGCTATGGCATCCTTGGGTTACAAACACTATACCCAGTTCTCCAAGCCCTTTTCCTTGCAGATGGGCATAAACACTGTCTCCAATTAATAATTTGAAGTCACAAGTCAAGTGACAGCTCTCATCTTCTGCGCACACAAGTAATGACTGCTTAAGATATTTCCAGGATGCACCTCCAGTAAAGGATGTGTTTCAGACACACCCGGCTTCCATAAGCTCCACAGATATCACTGTTGCTAAAGACAGTGCCTCTAGTGATGAGCATTGCTAGCCCTCAGCTGTACTGGGTGCCAGCTCTTCCTCAGCCCTTTAACCTGGGTGGCGAGATGTGCTCCATCTGAGATTTGATGTGCGCTCTGCTTCTTTTGAGAAGCTCAGTGCCAACCTCTAAACCTCTCGTATCGCTGTCCAGGGCTCCTCAATTAGTTCCATCCTCAGGGCATTCAACTCAGTCCAATCCACCCCAGTGTTACGCCTCACACGTGGAGCTGAACGTTATGGAAGAGGAGGAGCAAATTGGCCCTGCATAACCTTTTCTGACCAATTGCTATGTAATTAATCGCTCAGGATATTCAAAGTCTTTAATACCAAGGTAGCCGAGACCAAAATGTAACTGCTCCAGAGGCTGCCGTGTCGGAAACTGAGCCTTTGCTTTGAGTCTCCCAGAAGTTCAAAGTTCAACCTTTTGAAGGGGTTTGTCCTGCCCTCCTGCAGCCATATTGCACTGGGGGCCAATCCCTGCTTCTACAGGTATGTTTTTTTTATCTTACATGCTAAAGCATCCTCTCTTCCCTCCCCCACACTCCAACTCCCCCCCCCCCCACCTCACCCCCCAACTAGAATGTGAGTCTAAACTCACTAGACTTGTCGCAGATCATTTACACAAGGAGTAATTCAGATCAGGATAGCCTGTCACTAAATCTACTGTGGGGATTTTACAATCAGCTGGAAGCCACAATTAAGACTGCTCTTAGGTCCTTCAGAGAGCAGTCCATCTTACTGCCATAACACCTTATTCAGTCTATGTTTTTACAATAGATTTAGGGTCATGGCTAGTATATATTTTTTATGGTCACCTGTAGATTTTTGGGCAGCTGCCTGAACTGCTGCTACAATTTGCCCTTTGATGGGAAAGGGTTATTTGGCAGACAGGTAGAGGAGCCATTTGAGGGCGATAAAACGGCAACAGAAGTCCGTCCATCCATTTTGTTCTGCCCTAGGGCATGTTCTAACTCAAGTGTCACACATGAGATTCTTGAGCCACTTACTAGGGAAGGTAGCTGAGGTGGTTCTCCATTGCCTTCCTCACGGCTTTTGCCTTTGGAGTACCTTCTCCTAGGTGGCCTGCAACCAAGGCTAAAGAGCCCCATCTACCCTTTACAATGGGGGTCCATCTTCACCCATCGGATGCAATTACCTTCGCCTGACGTCAACCAGTATTCAGAGCCAGTCTCTGCTCGCTGGGCTGTCTGGAGTGGGGCCTGAACCCAACTGAATACTACCACTGAGTCAGTGGTCACTCCATCCCGACATGAGTACCCGAGTAGATGTCAACCCCGTATTTAGAGACCGTGTTCTAGTCTCCACTTGCTGGTGCTGACTGAAGTGGGGCTCGTACCCTTCATCTTCTGACTCAGAGGGAAGAGTGCTATCACTAACCCAAAGGCACACTCCAGCAACAGAAGTGGTTGAGGGCTATCTTGGGTCTGACATATAAAGGTAAACCTTTTGTGGAGGAATTCTACCAATCTTTTGGCTGTGTGAAGGTTTACACTACCATTAATAACCCTTTCCCACATTACAACAGTGACTACACTTCAAAAGTACTTAATTGGCTGTAAAGCGCTTTGAGACGTCCGGTGGTCGTGAAAGGCGCTATAGAAATGCAAGTCTTTCTTCTTCTTTCTTTCTTTCCTGCCTTTAGCTGGAGTGCAAAACCAACAAGGTGCTTGTCATCCCCAGATGGGGTCTGGAATGAGAGGTTCTCAGTTGGATCTAGGGATGAATGAACTTGCATCACCTCATGAAATTCGCAGTGCTGAAGGTTACATGTTCTCATGTATTAAAAACGACAAAAAGTTAGCTTACATTTTATACATTTTTATGTCTGTAAAAAGCAATTTCAACCCCTAGATGTCTGAAAACTGATTTGGTAGAGGGAGGGCATAGTAAAATGGACTTTGACTCCAATATTGGAATATCGTTTCCAGAAAAGCACTGGTATCACCTTGCACCACCCATACGCCAGTCTTTTTACTGTCGCCGTAGCTCGTAACTTTGCACCTTCAATTGTGTAGCTGTCAAAAAACATTTTTCAATTGTCCCGACAGCACAATACACTGGATGGAAAGTAGCCCATTCTCCACTCACTCCTGCATCCTTCACCCTAATCATTGTCATCAAAAAGGCCAGAAGGAAGATAACCTTTAGTGCTGAAATGATACGAGCCTCTATCTGGCATTTTGAAACAGGAAATTTGCATACTTTTCAATTCTGCCGGGAGATCTCGAACGTTATAAATCATTGAATGTCAGCACAGATGTTAGATGGAATCATTCTTTTAATGCCCACAGCCTCACAGTGATCCATCCCACAGGGCTGGCAGTTAAATGTGGCAGATGAAATTTAATGCAGAAAAGTGTGAAGTGATACATTTTGGTAGAAAGAATAAGGAGAGGACATATAAACTAAAGGGTACAATCCTGAAGTGGGTGCACGAACAGAGAGACCTGGGGGTATGTGTGCACAAATCATTGAAGGTGGCAGGGCCGGTTGAGAAAGCAGTTAAAAAGGCTTACGGGATCCTGGGCTTCATGAAAAGAGGTATAGAGTACAAAAGCGTGGAAATTATGATGAACCTTTATAAAACACTGGTTCGGCCCCAACTGGAGTACTGTATCCAATTCTGGGCACCACACTTTAGGAAGGATGTGAAGTCCTTTGAGAGGGTGCAGAAAAGATTTACGGGAATGATTCCAGGAATGAGGGACTTCAGTTACGTTGATAGTCTGGAGAAGCTGAGGTTGTTCTCCTTGGAGCAGAGAAGATTGAGAGGAGATCTGAAAGAGGTGTTCAAAATCATGAGTCTGGACAGAGTAGATAGAGAGAAACTGTTTCCATTGGCAGAAGGGTCGAGAATCAGAGGACACAGATTTAAGGTGATTGGATAAAGAACCAAAGACGATGTAAGAAAACTTTTTTACGCAGCGAGTAGTTAAGATCTGGAATGCACTGCCTGAAAGGGTGGTGGAGGCAGATTCAATCATGGCTTTCAAAAGGGAGTTGGATAAGTATCTGAAGGAAAGAAATTTTCAGGGCTACAGGGAAAGGGCGGGGGAGTGGGACTAGCTGAAGTGCTCTTGCAGAGAGCCGGCACAGGCCGAAAGGTCTTCTTCCATGCTGTAACCATTCTATGATTCTATGAAATCCAGCTGCCTTTATCTTCAGGTTAGTAAAAGAAACAATACTGACTGGGTTCTTGAGATATTTCAAGTCGTGATGCCAGCATTTTTTGTCTCCTTTATATATCAATGATTTGGACTTGAATGTAGGAAGTATGATTAAGAAGTTTGCAGATGATACAAAAATTTGCCGTGTGGTTGATAATGAAGAAGAAAGCTGCAGACTGCAGGAAGATATCAATGGACTGGTCAGGTGGGTAGAACAGTGGCAAATGGAATTCAATCTGGAGAAGTGTGAGGTAATGCATTTGAGGAGGGCTAACAAGGCAAGGGAATACACTATAAATGATAGGACACTAAGAAGTGCAGATCAGAGTGACCTTGGAGTGCATGTCCACAGATCCCTGAAGGTAGCAGGACAGGTAGATAAAGTGGTTAAGAAGGCATACGGGATACTTGCCTTTATTAGCTGAGGCATAGAATATAAGAGCAGGGTGGTTATGCTTGAACTGTATAAAACACTAGTTAGGCTGCAGCTAGAATACTGCGTGCAGTTCTGGTCACCACATTATAGGGAGGATGTGATTGCACTAGAGGGGGTGCAGAGAAGATTTATGAGGATGTTGCCTGGGCTGGGGAATTTTAGCTATGAGGCAAGATTGGATAGGCTGGGGTTGCTTTCTTTGGAACAGAGGAGGCTGAGGGGAGACCCAATTGAGGTGTATAAAATTATGAGGGGCCTGGATAGAGTGGATAGGAAGGACCTATTTCCCTTAGCAGAAGGATCAATAACCAGGGGGCATAGATTTAAAGTAATTGGTCGGAAGTTTAGCGGGAATTTGAGGAGACATTTTTTCACCCAGAGGGTTTTTGGGGTCTGGAACTCATTGCCTGAAAGGGTGGTAGAGGCAGAGACTTTCATCACATTTAAAAGTACTTGGATATGCACTTGAAGTGCCATAACCTACAAGGTTATGGACCAAGTGAGGGAAAGTGGGATTAGGGTGGATAGCTCTTTGTCGGCCGGCACGGACAAGATGGACTGAATGGCCTCCTTCTGTGCTGTAAATTTCTATGATTCTATATGATTTAGTACATCAGCTGCTATCGCATGAATTTGATAATCTTAGGGGTAGGGGACGAAATATGTTTTTTTCCCCTTTCCAGCTCCTCCCACAAACTGGAAGGTGATGACTCATGATCAGGTAGACATCCACAAGCGGTGATGATTCATGGTCAGGTAGCCATCCACAGGACGTGATAATTCAAAGGGGAACGGTAGCATAGGGAAGGAAATCTGCTGTCCTTACCAGCCTATATGTGACTCCAGACCCACAGCAATGTGGTTGACTCTTAACTGCCCTCTGAAATGGCCTCGCAAGCCACTCAGTTGTAACAAACTGCTACGAAACACAATAATAAGAATAAAACTGGACGGACCACCCGACATCGACCTCAGCACCAGCTACGGACACGGCAACGGCACACCCAGCCCAGTCAACCCTACAAAGTCCTCCTCACCAACACCTGGGGACTTGTGCCAAAATTGGGAGAGCTGTACCACAGACTAGTCAAGCAACAGCCTGACATAGTCATACTCACAGAATCATACCTTTCAGCCAATGTCCCAAACTCCTCCATCACCATCCCTGGGTATGTCCTGTCCCACCGGCAGGATAGACCTACCAGGGGTGGCGGCACAGTGGTATACAGTCGGGAAGGAGTGGCCCTGGGAGTCCTCAACATTGACTCCGGACCCCATGAAGTCTCATGCCTTCAGGTCAAGCATAGGCAAGGAAACCTCCTGCTGATTACCACCTACTGCCCTCCCTCAGCTGATGAATCAGTACTCCTCCATGTTGAACAACACTGGGAAGAAGCACTGAGAGCAGCAAGGGCACAGAATGTACTCTGGGTGGAGGACTTCAATGTCCATCACCAAGAGTGGCTCGGTAGCACCACCACTGACCGAGCTGGCCGAGTCCTGAAGGACATAGCTACCAGTCTGGGCCAGCGACAGGTGGTGAGAGAATCAACACGAGGGAAAAACTTACTTGGCCTCGTCCTCACCAATCTAGCTGTCGCAGATGCATCTGTCCATGACAGTATTGGTAGCAGTGACCGCCGCACAGTCATTGTGAAGACGTGTTGTGTGTGTGGCACTACCACCGTGCTAAACGGGATAGATTCAGAACAGATCTAGCAGCTCAAAACTGGGCATCCATGAGGCACTGTGGGCCATCAGCAGCAGCAGAATTGTTTTTCACCACAATCTGTAACCTCATGGCCCGGCATATTCCTCACTCTACCATTACCATCAAGCCAGGGGACCAACCCTAGTTCAATAAGTTTAGAAGTGCATGCCAGGAGCAGCACCAGGCGTACCTAAAAATGAGGTGCCAAACTAGGGAAGCTGCAACACAGGACTACATGCATGCTAAAAAGCGGAAGCAGCATGCTTAGACAGGGCTAAGCGATCCCACAATCAACTGATCAGATCAAAGCTCTGAAGCCCTGCCACATCCAGTCGTGAATGGTGGTGGACCATTAAACAACTAACGGGAGGAGGAGGCTCCATGAATATCCCCATCCTCAATGATGGTGGAGTCCAGCACATGAGTGCAAAAGACAAGGCTGAAGGGTTTGCAACCATCTTCAGCCAGAAGTGCCGAGTGGATGATCCATATCGGCCTCCTCCTGAAGTCACCACCATCACAGAAGGCAGTCTTCAGCCAATTCGATTCACTCCAAGTGATATCAAGAAACGGCTGAGCGCACTGGATACAGCAAAGGCTATGGGCCCCGACAACATCCCGGTTGTCGTGCTGAAGACTTGTGCTCCAGAACTAGCCGCGCCTCTAGCCAAGCTGTTCCAGTACAGCTACAACACTGGCATCTATCCGACAATGTGGAAAACTGCCCAGGTATGTCCTGTCCACAAAAAGCAGGACAAATCCATTCCGGCCAATTACCGCCCCATCAGTCTACTCTTAATCGTCAGCAAAGTGATGGAAGGAATCCTCAACAGTGCTAGCAAGTGGCACCTACTCACCACTAACCTGCTCACTGATGTCCAGTTTGGGTTCCGCCAGGATCACTCAGCTCCTCACCTCATTACAGCCTTGGTGCAAACATGGACAAAGGAGCTGAATTCCAGAGGTGAGAGTGACTACCTTTGACATCAAGGCAGCATTTGACCGAGTGTGACATCAAGGCCCTAGTAAAACTTAAGTCAATGGGAATCGGGGGGAAAACTCTCCACTGGCTGGAGTCATTCCTAGCACAAAGGAAGATGGTCATGGTGGTTGAAAGTCAATCATCACAGCCCCAGGACATTGCTGCCAGAGTTTCTCAGGGCAGTGTCCTAGGCCCAACCATCTTCAGCTGCTTCATCAATGACCTTTCCTCCAACTTAAGGTCAGAAATGGGGATGTTCGCTGAAGACTGCACAGTGTTCAGTGCCAGTCACAACTCCGCAGATAATGAAGTAGTCCATGCCCGCATGCAACAAGACCTGGATGACATTCAGGCTTGGGCTGGTAAGTGGCAGGTAACATTCGCGCCACACAAGTGCCAGGCAATGACTATCTCGAGCAAACGAGTGTCTAACCACCGCCCCTTGACATTCAACGGCATTACCATAGCCGAATCCCTCACCATCAACATCCTGGGGGTCACCATTGACCAGCAACTTAACTGGACCAGCCACATAAATACTGTGGCAACAAGAGCAGGTCAGAGGCTGGGTATTCTGCGGCGAGTGTCTCACCTCCTGACTCCCCAAAGCCTTTCCACCATCTACAAGGCACAAGTAAGGAGTCTGATAGAATACTCTCCACTTGCCTGGATGAGTGCAGCTCCAACAACAATCAAGAAGCTTGGCACCATCCAGGACAAGGCAGCCCGCTTGATTGGCGCCCCATCTACCACCTTAAACATTCACTCCCTCCACCACCGGCGTACCGTGGCTACAGTGTGTACCATCTACAAGATGCACTGCAGCAACTCGCCAAGGCTTTTTGGCAGCACATCCCAAACCTGCGACCTCTTCCACCTAGAAGGACAAAGGCAGCAAGTGCATGGGAACACTACCACCTCCAAGTTCCCCTCCAAGTCACACACCATCCTGACTTAGAAGTATATCGGCCGATCCTTCATCGGCGCTGCGTCAAAATCCTGGAACTCCCTCCCTAACAGCACTGTGGGAGTACCTTCACCACACGGACTGCAGTGGTTCAAGAAGGCGGCTCACCACCACTTTCTCAAGGGCAATTAGGGATGGGCAATAAATGCTGGTCTTGCCAGTGACACCCACATTCAATAAACAATTTTTTTTTTAAATAGTCAGGTAGACAGCCACAGGACACGATGACTCATGGTCAGGTTGTCAGCCAAAGGAGGTGATAACTCATGGTCAGGTAGACATCCACAGGAGGCAATGTATCATGGTCAGGTAGACATCCACAGGTGGTGATGACTCATAGGTACAGATCCAGAGACAGTGATGACTCATGGTCTTGAGCATGATGTGTACTTCCTGTCTACATTCACCTTACTTCCTGTGTCACGATTTTTTTCTGCTATGCTTTTTATAACAACATTTACAGTATAATGCCTGTTCCAGTGTAGTTGCAGGCTTCCCAACACTAGCTGGGACTGTTCCACTTTCTCCTCTGCCTAAGGCTGCACCATGTTTAAATATTTTTCTTTGGTCATGCCAGTCACTTTGTTCCCAATGCTTGCACCGCTCACTAACCCAAGGCCTGCTCCTTTCTGCTCCCTGACCAAGAACTCCAGTTCTCCCTGCTGTTACTTGCCTCCTTCTAGATCTCCTTTTTTACTGTAGCAACCATTTAACTTAGTTTTTCATTGCGTTAGCCATCGTGGCATCCCCCATCACAGCATTCCATTTCTGTTTTTTTTAGTCTGCCCATCCCGAGAAATTTGATGGGAGAAAGGTCGGGGCAGAGCGAGAGATGTGGAAAAGAGATCGAGGCAAGAGAGAAAAGGACAGATGGCGGTAAGACATCAGGGGAGTGAACAATGGGTGGAAGACATCAGGTTGAAAAAGATGGGAGAGAGAGATACCAAGCAACAAAAGAGAAAAATTGAAGAAAGCGAGAGCAATATTGGAAGGGAGTAAGAGAGAGAGTGGGGCCAGAGAGAGAGACAGCAGAGCAGATCTGGAGATGGCAGGCATTCTTTTTATCTCAGCCTACAGATTAATCACCCTGCTGCTTGCCAGGGGCACACACAGTTGGGTAAAAACAGAAAATGCTGGAAATACTCAGCAGGTCAGGCAGCATCTGTGTGGAGAGAAACAGTTAACGTTTCAGGTAGATGAATGTGGTGTATTTGGATTTTCAGAAGCCATTTGATAAGGTGCCACACAAGAGGTTATTAAACAAAATTAGGACTCATGGGATTGGGGGTAATATAATAGCATGGATTGAGGATTGGTTAACGGACAGAAAACAGAGAGTAGGAATAAACGGGTCATTTTCGAGTTGGCAGGCTGTAGTTAGTGGGGTACCGCAAGGATCAGTGCTCGGGCCTCACCTATTCACAATCTACATCAATGATTTGGATGAGGGGACCAAATGTAAGATATCCAAGTTTGCTGATGATACAAAGCTGGGTGGGAATGTAAGTGGTGAGGAGGATGCAAGGAGGCTTCAAGGGGATATAGACAGGCTAAGTGAGTGGGTAAGAACATGGCAAATGGAACATAATGTGGAAAAATGTGAAGTTATCCACTTTGGTCGGAAAAATAGAAAAGCAGAGTATTTTTTAAATGGTGAGAGATTGGGAAATGTTGGTGTTCAGAGGGACCTGTGTGTCCTTGTACACAAATTACTGAAAGTTAACATGCAGGCACAGCAAGCAATTAGGAAAGCAACTGGAATGTTGGCCTTTATTACAAGAGGATTTGAGTATAAGAGTAACGATGTCTTACTGCAATTATATCGGGCCCTGGTGAGACCACACCTGGAGTATTGTGACAGTTTGGTCTCCTTATCTAAGGAAGGATATACTTGCCATAGAGGGAGTGCAACGAAGGTTCACCAGACTGGTTCCTGGGATGGGGGGATTATCCTATGAGGAGAGATTGAGTAGACTAGGCCTATATTTCCTCGAGTTTAGAAGAATGAGAGGTGATCTCATTGAAACATACAAAATTCTTACAGGGCTTGACAGGGTAGATGCAGGGAGGATGTTTCCCCTGGCTGGGGAGTCTAGAACCAGGCGTCACAGTCTCAGAATAAGGGGTCGGCCATTTAGGACTGAGATGAGGACAAATATCTTCACTCAGAGGGTGGTGAATCTTTGGAATTCTCTGCCCCAGAGGGCTGTGGAGGTTCAGTCGTTGAGTATATTCAAGACAGAGATCGATAGATCTTTGAATATTAAGGGAATCAAGGAATATGGGGATAGTGCAGGAAAGTGGAGTTGAGGTAGATCAGCCATGATCTTATTGAATGGCAGAGCAGGCTCGAAGGGCCAAATGGCCTACTCCTGCTCCTATTTCTTATGTTCTTATGACCTTTTTCAGAATTAGAAGAATTTAGAGATTTAACAATTTTTAAGCAAGTACAGAGCCAGAGAAAAAGGGCTGGTGGGGGGCGAGAAGAAAGAACAGGCTAGGGTGGAGGGCAGTAGTGATTAAATAATAAACATAGAAACATAGAAGATAGGAGCAGGAGTAGGCCATTCGGCTCCTCGAGCCTGCTCCGCCATTCAATGCGATCATGGCTGATCATCCAAATTCAGTACCCTGTCCCTGCTTTCTCCCCATATCCCTTGATCCCCTTAGCCTTAAGAAATATATCTAACTCCTTCTTGAATATATTTAATAAATTGGACTCAACTGTCTTCTGTGGTAGAGAATTCCATTGGTTCATCACTCTCTGGGTGAAGAAATTCCTCCTCATCTCAGTCCTAAATGGCTTACCCCTTATCCTTAGACTGTGACCCCCTGGTTCTGGACTCCCCCACCATCGGGAACATCCTTCCTGCATCTAGTCTGTCTAGTCCTGTTAGAATTTTATAAGTTTCAATGAGATCCCCTCTCATTCTTTTAAACTCTAGCGAATACAAGCCCAATCGACCCAATCTCTCTTCATACGTCATTCCTGCCATCCCAGGTATCAGTCTGGTGAATCTTCGCTGCACTCTCTCCATGGCAAGAACATCCTTCCTCAGATAAGGCGACCAAAACTGCACACAATACTCAAGGTGTGGTCTCACCAAGGCCCTGTACAACTGCAGCAAGACATCCTTGCGCCTGTACTCGAATCCTCTCGCTATGAAGGCCAACATACCATTTGCCTTCTTAACCGCCTGCTGCACCTGCATGCTTACCTTCAGCGACTGGTGCACAAGTACACCCAGGTCTCGTTGCACTTCCCCTTTTCCCAATCTATTGCCGTTCAGATAATAATCTGCCTTCCTGTTTTTGCCACCAAAATGGATAACCTCACATTTATCCACATTGGGCAGATGCAGTATAATCACCCAACCTGTCCAAATCATACTGGAGTTTCTCTGCATCCTAATCAAAGCACACACGCCCACCCAGCTTTGTGTCGTCTGCAAACTTGGAGATATTACATCTAGTTCCCTCGTCTAGATCATTAATATATATTGTGGATAACTGGGGTCCTAGCACCGATCCCTGCGGTACTCCACTAGTCACTGCCTGCCACTCGGAAAAAGACCCGTTTATTCCAACTCTTTGCTTCCTGTCTGCCAACCAGTTTTCTATCCAAGACAGTACCTTACCCCCAATCCCGTGTGCTTTAACTTTGCATGCTAATCTCTTTTGCGGGACCTTATCGAAAGCCTTCTGAAAGTCCAAATACACCACATCCACTGGTTCTCCCTTATCTATTCTACCAGTTACATCCTCAAAAAATTCCAGTAGATTAGTCAAGCATGATTTACCTTTTGTAAATCCATGTTGACTTTGTCCGATCCTGTCACTGTTTTCCAAGTGCTCTGCTATTACCTCTTTTATAATGGACTCTAGCATTTTCCCCACTACCGATGTCAGGCTTACCGGTCTATAATTCCCCATTTTCTCTCTACCACCTTTTTTAAATAGTGGGGTTACATTAGCTACCTTCCAATCCATTGGAACTGTTCCAGAGTCTATAGAATTTTGGAAGATGACCAGCAATGCATCTACTATTTCTAGGGCCACTTCCTTAAGTACCCTAGGATGCAGATTATCAGGCCCATGGGATTTAACTGCCTTCAATCCCGTCAATTTCCCTAACACCATTTCCCTACAAATACTGATTTCATTCAGTTCCTCCCTCTCATTAGACCCTATGTTCCCCAACATCTCTGGGAGGTTATTTGTGTCCTCCTTTGTGAAGACAGAACCAAAGTATGTATTTAATTGGTCTGCCATTTCTTTGTTCCCCATTATAAATTCCCCTGATTCTGACTGCAAGGGACCTACACTTGACTTCACCAATCTTTTTCTCTTCACATATCTATAGAAGCTTTTACAGTCAGTTTTTATGTTCCCTGCAAGCTTACTCTCATACTCTATTCCCCCCTCTTAATTAATCCCTTTGTCCTCCTTTGCTGAATCCTAAACTGCTCCCAATTCTCAGGTTTGCTGCTTTTTCTGGCCAATTTATATGTCCTCTCCTTGGATCTTATGCTATCCCTAATTTCCCTTGTTAGCCACGGTTGAGTCACCTTTTTTGTTTTATTTTTATGCCAAACAGGGATGAACAAATTCTGTAGTTTATCCATGCAATCTTTAAATGTTTGCCATTGCCTATTCACCGTCAACCCTTTAAGTAACATTCCCCAATCCATCCTAGCCAACTCGCGCCTCATGCCATCGTAGTTTCCTTTATTTAAATTCAGGACCCTAGTCTCTGAGTCAACTACTTCACTCTCCATCTTAATGAAGAATTCTATCATATTATGATCACTCTAACCCAAGGGGCCTCGTACAACAAGATTGCTAATTAATCCTTTCTCATTACATAATACCCAGTCTAAGATGGCCTGATCTCTAGTTGGTTCCTCGACATATTGGTCCAGGAAACCATCCCGTATACACTCTAGGAATTCCTCCTCCACAGTATTGTTACTAATTTGGTTAGCCGAATCTATATGTAGATTAAAGTCACCCATGATAACTGCTGTGGCCTTATTGCACACATCTCTAATTTCCTGTTGAATGCCATCCCCAACCTCAGCATTACTGTTTGGGGGTCTGTATACAACTCCCACTAACGTTTTCTGCCCCTTGGTATTTCTCAGCTCTACCCATACAGATTCCACATCATCAGAGCTAATATCCTTACTATTGTGTTAATCTCTTTAACCAGCAATGCTACCCCACCTCCTTTTCCTTTTTGCCTGTCCTTCCTGAATATTGAATACCCTGGATGTTGAATTCCCAGACTTGGTCACCCTGGAGCCATGTCTCCGTAATCCCAATTATATCATATCCGTTTACATCTATTTGCGCAGCTAATTCATCCACCTTATTACGAATGCTCCTCGCATTAAGACACAGAGCCTTCAGGCTTGTTTTTTTAACACTCTTAGACCATTTCGAATTATTGTTTACTGTAAAAAGGATGATGGTGCAAGGCAAAAGGGGATGGTAATGTGACAAGTAAAGCAATATCCAAAGGAGATGTAAATGATTACAGCAGAACCAGCACCTGCTGTCTGAGAAAATAGGAGCGCAGTTATGATCTAAAGTTGTTGAATTCGGTGTTGAGGCCGGAAGGCTGAAAAGTGCCTACGTACAGTGGCAACAAGCAGCAACAGTGTAGGGTACACGAGGGTGAAGCAGAGTGTGCATTAGAAGGAGCTCAGACACAAAGGAATCCCTAAGTGAGACAGACAGACATGAATAATTCGGCCAGCTACAGGCCAGAGCATGACATAGTGTGGTGGCCTAATTTCCCATGGGTTACGTGGTGAAAGGCAAGAAATGAATAGGCAGGCAGGCTGTGTAGGGCAATGAAGAACAAATCGGTATTGTGTCAGGCAGGTATTGCGACCTCTCCGAATCCCAGTGCTAATAGCAGTGCTCTCAACATAACTGTGAGAAGCTCTGCACCCAGAGCATGAGTCTGTGGAGTAGCCCTGTCCTCCCTGGGAGACCTGGAAGTTGGCTCTGTCTCTCTGCATATTTGAACCTTGCATAGGTAGGAGAAAGTCATTAACTTTCATGGTGAAAGTGTATTGTTCACCCTCTTTCACATACTGTTTTTTAGTAGCGTATGAAATCATTTAGGCGAAATAGTTTGAAATTTCAGCTAATGAACACACTACTGCTAAATAATCCTGAGTTTTTCAGCAACATCTCATGGCAGATGCATTAGTAACGCTTATCCTTACTTTGGTTAATACAAACCACAGGTTGAGGATGCACCGTGCACTGACCAGCAGTGTGATGTGATAAATATCTCTACAACAACAACAACTTGTATTTATATAGCGCCTTTAACATAGTAAAATGTCCCAAGGTGCTTCACAGGAGTGTTATAAGACAAAATATTTGACACCGAGAGAAGGAGAAATTAGGGCAGGTGACCAAAAGGTTGGTCAAAGAGGTAGGTTTTAAGAAACACAAGTGATTAAGTATGTTGTGCCACGAGCTTATGTCAGACTGTTGGCCAGGCCACGTTCTATTACAATGTGTAGTAATTTTTGAGTGGAATAATATGCATCTTTATGGTTCTTATAGTCCTAGCAAACCAGGTGAAACCAGTTTGTGTTTCGCTTTGTCATTGCGCTTTCAGGCCTGTGGAAATACAATTTAGCAACAAATGTTAAAGGTACCATCAGTAACATGAAAGAATTGATTATTTTATAGTCAAAGGCTACTTGAGAAACATTAGTGTTTACATAGGATTACATAGGATATACGGCACAGAAACAAGCCATTCGGCCCAACCAGTCCATGCCAGCGTTTATGCTCCACTCGAGCCTCCTCCCGTCTTTCCTCATCTAAATCTACCAGCATAACCCTCTATTCCCTTCTCCCTCATATGCTTATCTAGCCTCCCTTAAATGCACCCATACTATTCGCCTCAACTACTCCCTGTGGTAGCGAGTTCCACATTCTCACCACCCTCTGGGTAAAGAATTTTCTCCTGAATTCCCTATTTGATTTCTTGGTGGCTATGTTATATTGATCCCCACAAGTGGAAACATTCTCTCTGTATCCACTCTATCAAAACATTTCATAATTTTAAAGACCTCTATTAGGTCACCCCTCAGCCTTCTCTTTTCAAAAGAAAAGAGACCCAGCCTGTTCATCCTTTCCTGATAGATATACCCTCGCATTTCTGGTATCATCCTTGTAAATCTTCTCTGCACTTTCTCCAGTGCCTCTATATCCTTTTTATAATATGTCGACCGGAATTGTACGCAGTACTCCAAATGTGGTCTAACCAAGGTTCGATACAAGTTTAGCATAACTTGTCCTGTTTATCCGATTTTATCCCGTTTTAAGTTGTGTTCATATTGCTGAATTCTAATTGAAGTCAATGTTTTCCCGTCCTAGGTGCCTTGGGAGAGGCCCTACTTGCATTTCAGACCCCTGGTGGCATATTCAATTGTGACTTTATCTTTCTGCCCATAGACTTTCCCCAGTTTCAGGTAAATCCGCACAGGCCAGGAATGTGACGTCTGTGGCCTAAGAGCTGAGCCTGCACGTGGCACGGACTGCCAGAGGTGTTTGGTTGGTTGGTTGCTGCCCGCTGCCCTTCGCCCCTGGCAGTTTGGGCAATAACCATTTCAAGGTACTGCAGCCACTGGAAGTACTGGTGACACTGCATTTATATTACAGTGCTGCTGCTGGCTCGGAACTACCATCTGCAGCAGTCCTATAATGTAAGTGCACTGCGTGTTAATGAAGTCTATTGTCAAAGAGTTTCCGTTAACATGGGAGATGGAATGATTTTGAATGGAAGAGAGCAAATAGCAATCTGTGTTGATTGAAGTTAATCTTTCCTCCACAATTGATTTGTATTCAGAAACTAAGCTTGCCAAAGATACTGCTATTTATCACTCGTCAGTGAGCATTAATTGTTAGGAAGTTATGAGCTAGCTGTATTTTAGGTACTGGTAGTTTACATTTGTTAATAAGCAAGGAAGCTAGAGAGTTAATGAGCATGGATTCTGACAAGATATTGGCAAGCCATTGCCCTGAGAAGGTGACGGTGGGCTACTTTGAGCCGGTAGTAGCTTGCTGGGCCACTTCACAGGGTAGCTAAGAGTTAACCATGTGATCTTCTTAAACCCCTCACCCGTCTCCTCCACCCTCATCTCCAACAAGAGCTCATGTACTTCTTTGTCACTAAGATTGAGACCATCCATTTAGCTGTCTCTGCCACTTCCCTTCCTTCCCCTAGCCAAACTTCCTCTAAGGTTTCCCCCTGCCCTAGCCCTGAACTCACATCTTTCTCTAGTTTTTCTTCTATCTCCCCTCATTGCCTTCTCCGAGCTCATCTTGTCTATGAGACCCACCTCCTGGTACCTCAATCCTATTCCCACTAAACTGCTGACCACCCAACTTCCCTTCCTGGCTCCCATGTTAGTTAATAATGTTATAGTTCTCTCTCCTCAGGTACTGTCCCCCTCTCTTTCAAATCTGCCGTCATCACCCCTCTCCACAAAAAATCCTTGACCGCTCCATCCTTGCAAACTACCGCCCCATCTCCAAGCTCCCTTTCCTCTCCAAAGTCCTTTAATGTGCTGTCGCCTCCCAGGTCAGTGCCCATCTTTCCCGTAACTCCATGTTTGAACCCCTCCAATCAGGTTTCCACCCCGCCACAGTACGGCTCTTCTCAAAGTCACAAAATAACATCCTATGTGACTGTGACAGTGGTAAACAACCCCGCTTCGTCCTTCTTGACCTGTCTGCAGCCTTTGACACAGTTGACCACACCATCTTCCTCCAACGCCTCTCCGCCATTGTCCGGCTGGGTGGGACTGCAATCGCCTGGTTTCATTCTTATCTATCCAGTCATAGCCAGAAAATCACAATCAATGGCTTTGCTTCCCGGTCCCGCACTGTTACCTCTGGTGTCCCCCCAAGGTTCTATCCTTGGCCCCCTCCTATTTCTCATCTACATACTGCCCCTCACCGACATCATCCAAAAACACAGCATTAGTTTCCATATGTACGCTGACGACACCCAGCTCTACCTCACCACCACCTCTGTCGACCCATTCATTGTCTCTAAGTTGTCACACTGCTTGTCCGACATCCAGTACTGGATAAGCAGAACTTTCCTCCAACTAAATATTGGGAAGACCAAAGCCATTGGCTTCGGTCCCTGCCACAAACTTCATTCCATAGCCACCGACTCCTCCCTCTCCCTAGTAACTATCTGAGGCTGAACCAGACTGTTCACAACCTTGGTGTCATATTTGACCCCGAGATGAGCTTCCGACCACATATCCGCGCCATCACTAAGACCGCCTATTTCCACCTCCGGAACATCGCCCATCTCTGCTCCTGCCTCAGCTTATCTGCTGCTGAAACCCTCATCCATGCCTTTGTTACCTCTAGACTCGACTATTCCAACGGACTCCTGGCCAACCTCCCATTTTCTACCCTCCGTAAACTTGAGGTCATCCAACACTCTGCTGCCCATGTCCTAACTCGCACCAAGTCCCGTTCACCCATCACCCCTGTGCTTGCTGACCTACATTGGCTCCCGGTTAAGGAACGCCTCAATTTAAAAATTCTCATCCTTGTTTTCAAATCCCTCCATGGCCTCGCCCCGCGCTATGCTCACATTTCACATCTGCAGGTTAGATTGGAAGACTGACAGTGTTCCTTGAGTGCAACAGATGGCAAATACCTACAATCTGCGAGTCCAACTTGAATTTATCTTGTGATAGACCTAGCAAATACATTTCCTATATTACAACATTGACTACACTTCAAAAGCTGTAAAGCACTTTGTTACGTCCCGAGGTTGTGAAAGGCGCTATAGATGTGCAAGTCTTTCTTTCTACCTCTTCTCCAGTGATGCTGTATGTTGTTTGCTCTGCTTTAATGTATGTTTGGCTGGATGGGATGGTTTCTGATATGCTGATTAAGAAAGACATTTTTGATATGCTAATACACCAAGTTGCCACCAATCCTGGGCACATGGGAGAAATGGCTATTTAGTTCTCTCTCGGCACTTAAAGAAAGAAAGAACTTGCATTTATATAGCGCCTTTCAGGACCTCAGGACTTTCCAAAGCGCTTCATAGTGAATGTAGTCACACTCGTAATGTAGGAAACGCAGCAGCCAATTATGCACACAGCAAAGTCCCACAATGTGATGATCACCAGATAATCTGATTTTAGGTGTTGGTTGAGGGATAAATAGTGTCCAGGACAACGGGGAGAACTCCCCTGCTCTTCTTCGAAATAGTGCCATGTGATCTTTTACGTCCACCTGAGAGGTTTAGGAATAGGAGTAGGCCATTCAGCCCCTCATGCCTGTTCCGCCATTCAATAAGATCATGGCTGATCTGAATCCTAACTCCATTTAACGGCTTTGGTTCCATATCACTTAATGTCCTTGCCTACCAAATATTTATTGATCTCAGATTTAAAATTATTAATTGAGCTAGCATCTACTGCTTTTTGTGGGAGAGAGTGCCACACTTCTACCACCCTTTGCGTGAAGAAGTGTTTCCTAACCTCTCTCCTGAATGGCCTGGCTCCGATTTTAACATCTCATCTGACAGTGCATCACTCTCTCAGTACTGCACTGGAGTGTCAGCCTGGATTACGTGCTCAAGTCTCTGGACTGGGACTTGAACCCACAACCTTCTGACTTAGAGGCGAGAGAAAGGGGCAAGAATCAGATGGACTTCCCATCCCTAATCACTGCTGGAAAGTGCATCTGTGTGAACATAGGATGCAATCAGACTTTTGTAATATTGAACATTGAGCAATGGATTAAGTAGCTGGAGAATATTACAGGATTTTGAAGTTTAAGAACAATTCTGCTTGATTTTAGAAAAACTACAGGACTGGGGAAGCAAGTGGACTTTAAACTCACCAACCTTTCTTCCCCAGTGCCCAGGACTAAAATGTCAAGCTCGTTGCATCAGCTTATCAGGAACCATATTAACCAACTGTTTAAACAGTCAAGAAATGCAAAGCAACTTGACAGCTAACAGAATAAAATATCACAGTGTATGAAGTAGAAGTGCAACAATAACCCCACAGCTGACTACCCTGCTGACACTCACCATTCACACTCGCACGTGAGGTGTGAGACGAGGCACCAGAAGCGGGGCTGGCTCCCATGAAGCTGTATCACAGCATGATTCCGTACCTTCAACAACAGCAACTAGCATTTATATAGCGCCTTTAACATAGTAGCACATCCTAAGGTTATTCACAGGAGCATAATCAGACATATAAACATAGAAACATAGAAGATAGGAGCAGGAGTAGGCCATTCAGCCCCTCGAGCCTGCTCCGCCATTCGATGAGATCATGGCTGATCATCCAAACTCAGTACCCTATACCTGCCTTCTCCCCATATCCCTTGATACCTTTAGCTTTAAGAAATATATCTAACTCATTCTTGAATATATTTAATGACTTGGCCTCAACTACCTTCTGTGGTAGAGGTTCACCACTCTCTGGGTGAAGAAATTCTTCCTCATTTCTGTCCTAAATGGCTTACCCCTTATCCTTAGATTATGACCCCTGGTTCTGGACTCTCCGACCATCGGGAACATTCTTCCTGCATCTAGTTTGTCCAGACCTGTCAGAATTTTATATGTTTCGATGAGATCCCCTCTCATTCTTCTATACTCCAGCGAGTATAAGCCCAATCGACCCAATCTCTCCTCATATGTCATTCCTGCCATCCCAGGTATCAGCCTTGTGAATCTTCGCTGAACTCCTTCCATGGCAAGAACATCCTTCCTCAGATAAGGCGACCAAAACTGCACACAGTACTCAAGGTGTGGTCTCACCAAGGCCCTGTACAACTGCAGCAGGACATCCCTGTTCCTATACTCAAACCCTCTCGCTATGAAGGCCAACATACCATTTGCCTTCTTCACCGCCTGCTGCACCTGCATGCTTACTTTCAGCGACTGGTGCACAAGGACACCCAGGTCTCGTTGTACTTCCCCTTCTCCCAATCTATTGCCATTCAGATAATAGTCTGCCTTTCTGTTTTTGACACCAAAGTGGATAACCTCGCATTTATCCACGTTATATTGCATCTGCCACGCTTCTACCCACTCACCCAACCTGTCCAAATCATCCTGGAGTTTCTCGGTATCCTCCTCGCAGCACACACTCCCACCCAGCTTTGTGTCATCTGCAAACTTGGAGATATTACATTTAGTTCCCTTATCTAGATCATTAATGTATATTGTGAATAGCTGGGGTCCAAGGACCGATCCCTGCGGTACCCCACTAGTCACTGCTTGCCACTGTCCGCCAACAAACATTAACACCGAGCCTCATAAGGAGATATTAGGGCAGGTGACCAAAAGCTTGGTCAAAGAGGTAGGATTTAAAGAGCATCTTAAAGGAGCAGAGAGAGGTAGAGAGGCGGAGGTTTAGGGAGGAAATTCTAGAGTTTAGGGCCCAGGTAGCTGAAGACACGGCCGCCAGTGGAGGGGCGAAGGAAATCAAGGATCCACAAGAGGCCCGAAATGGAATAATGTAGAGATCTCGGAGGGTTGTTGACAATATTGAATTGGTGTTATTGGAGAAAAGGAGGGTGTGATGGGGTTGTAGGGCTGGAGGAGGTTACAGAGATAGGGAGAGAGACAAACAAATCCAAATTGCAGTACATGAAGTGACTGGTTTTCTTACATTTGCCCCCTTGAAAAGCATAAGATCCCACAAACACACACGGGCTACACAAATAATGGAAAACCAGAACAGTCGGCTGTCTACTCTGGTATTTATTTATTATGCAGATCATTTTCTTTCCCCTCACAATGATGGATTCATATCCTTCCCATCTGTCAGTTGCTTTCTGTCATTTAATTGTACCACACAAGCTGTTCACCTTCTCGTACTGGGTGTTGGAAAAAGGACAGTGGAGGCTTAGCAGAACCAGCCTGTACTCATTGGGAAACTGCTTTTGTGTACAGTTTTGCAGACCTTACCTTACCTTAAAAGTGACTTCCTTTCATTGAAGAGGTTTCGAAGATTCGCAACAAGGATCGTCACAGGGCTCACAATGTTGACAATATTGAATTGGTGTTATTGGAGAAAAGGAGGGTGTGATGGGGACATGACACAGATCTTTAAAGTGATGAAAAGCGTGGATAATATGGACATGGTCTGGCTGTTTAACACAGTGATTGCAAGAGTAAAGCACTTGAGTGCAAATTAGTGAGCCTCAAAAAACAAGACTAGAAATGAGGAAAAAAGAGTTTTTTTCGCCCCTCCAGCAGGTAGATATATGAAGAGACTCCTATCAAACATAGTTAAATGGGCAATGTCACCATTACAGACTCCACACCTGGAATAACCTACTTCAAGAACATTCTCTACCAATAAAAGTTTGGAAGCAAATCACTCCTATGTGGCAGACTCAGTAATCCGACACCTGGGGCAGACAGGCCCTCGGTACTCTGGGACACTGCTGATGGTTGACCAGCTAGCCTGACTCACCAATGGAATCTGGAGTGGTAAATCTGTCATTGGACATTGAGACACTTTATACCTGGTTCTGGAGAACTCCACAAGTTAATGGCCGAGTTGGTAGAGTGATCCTGACTGGATAAGCAGCAGGAAGCTTGCTGTATGCTGTATGCTGGCAGGCTGGTTTTGGCTGATTTTGCCTGGTTAAATCCCACCAGTATTCCTGCACACACTTTGTTCTGCCAACCTGCAGTTAAGCTTTCTGGACTTAGCTAAGTGAGGTGCCGCCCGATGAGGAGATTGTATGCACTCTGTATTGGGCACGTGTCTTGATTTCTCAGCAGCTTAGTTTGGCAATTCTTAAACATGGTGATGACTCCCTCAAATAACAACAGAAAATGCTGGAGACACTCAGCAGGCCAGGCAGCATCGAGGAGAGAGAAACAGAGTCAACGTTTCGGGTCAAACCCTTCATCAGAACTGGAAAAGGTTAGGGAGGAGAGATGACCTCCTGCCTGTGTCAGCCACCCAGCGATCCAAGAAACAAACCCAGAAACATTTTAGAAGCCACATAAGCTGATGGGAAATATACTTAATATTTTTTGCAGCTACACAATACCTCATCTCATAAGACGATAGCAAAATACTGCGGATGCTGGAAATCAGAAATAACAACAGAAAACGCTGGAAAAACTCAGCAGGCCAGGCAACATCCTTGAACAGAGGCCCAACCAGTCCCCATCCACCGCCACCCTCATCCGCCTGGCTGAACTTGTTCTCACATTGAACAACTTCTCCTTTGACTCCACTCATTTCCTCCAAATCAAAGGTGTTGCTATGGGTACCCGCATGGGTCCTAGCTATGCCTGCCTTTTCGTGGGATATGTGGAACACTCTTTGTTCCAGTCCTACTCGGGTCCCCTCCATCACCTCTTTTTCCGGTACATTGACGACTGTATCGGTGCCGTTTCCTGCTCTCGCCCTGAACTAGACAATTTCATTCACTTTGCCTCCAATTTCCACCCTTCCCTCACCTTCACATGGTCCATCTCCGACTCTTCCCTCCCCTTCCTCGACTTCTCCGTCTCCATCTCTGGGGATAGGTTATTGACCAACATTCACTACAAGCCCACTGACTCCCACAGCTACCTGGACTACACTTTCTCCCACCCCGCCTCCTGTAAGGACTCTATTCCCTTCTCCCAGTTTCTCCGTCTCCGCCGCATCTGCTCCAACGATGCCACCTTCCATACCAGTGCTTCCGACATGTCTTCCTTTTTCCTCAACCGAGGATTCCCCTCTACCGTGGTCAACACGGCCCTCGACCGTGTCCAGTCCATCTCCCGCACTTCTGCCCTCACCCCGGCCCCTCCCTCCCGGAACCACGATAGAGTTCCCCTTGTCCTCACCTTTCACCCCACCAGCCTCCACATTCAACGGATCATCCTCCGCCATTTCCGCCACCTCCAACGTGATCCCACCACCAAACGTATCTTCCCCTCACCTCCCCTTTCAGCATTCCGTAGGGACCGCTCCCTCCGAGACACCCTAGTCCACTCCTCTATCACCCCCAGCACCCCTTCCCCTTCACCCGGCACCTTCCCGTGCAAGCGCAGGAGATGCAACACCTGCCCTTATACATCCCCCCTTCCCACTCTCCAGGGCCCCAAACACCCCTTCCAGGTGAAACAGCGATTTACTTGTACTTCTTGCAATCTAGTATACTGTATTCGCTGCTCACGATGTGGTCTCCTCTACATTGGGGAGACCAAACGCAGATTGGGTGACCGCTTTGCGGAACACCTCCGTTCAGTCCGGAAGGGTGACCCCGAGCTTCCGGTCGCTTGTCATTTTAATTCACCCCTCCACGCTCACTCAGACCTCACCGTCCTCGGCCTCTTGCATTGTTCCACAGAAGCGCAGCGTAAGCTCCAGGAACAGCACCTCATCTTCCGTTTAGGCACTTTACAGCCTTCCGGACTCAATATCGAATTCAACAATTTCAGATCATAACCCCGGCCCCTACCACATATGTATACATTTTATCCACTCTTTTGGTCCGTGCCTTTTTCCTTTTTTTCTCTCTCTCCCCCCACGGCAGCTGTCTCTGATTCTGCCAGCATTTCACACCTTACCTTTTGTTTCTCAACCTGTCCCATTACCATCTCGTCTTGCCTTGAGCATCTCTCAATGTCTCTACTCACTAAAGACCATCCCTTTTGTTCTTTTATTCCTCCCCCCAGCCTCCCCCTTGCATTTTTATCTGTTTATTTCTTGCTCTCTCAGTTCCGACGAAGGGTTTCGACCTGAAACGTTAACTCTCTTTCTCTCTCCACGGATGTTGCCTGGCCTGCTGAGTTTTTCCAGCGTTTTCTGTTGTTATTTCCTCATCTCATAACATAATTTGAATTGTGAGGAGCATAAACACCGACATAGACCAGTTGGGCAGACTGACCCGTTTCTGTGCTGTGAATTCTGTGTGGCCTCCTCAGAGCCCATTCATGATTTTCCACAAGAGTACAGGAAGTGCTCTTTATGCGAATTGTATGTAATTAAAAATTAAACAGTACATAGTCCATGGCCTCAATAAACCCGCAACTTTAGCTGTTCCAGCGCATCGGGGTCTCAGACGCCATTGGACCCCCAATTTGCATAATTAAGTAGGCTGTCGCCTGTTTGTTGCGGGAATGTTGCGCGCTTATTTCCCGGCCTGTTCCAAAGCCACGGTGGGCCGGACATCAGGGGAACGGGCTGGAAAGTAGCACACCCCAATTTCTGCCCCGCTAATGCCCCGTTCCCAGTCAAAAATGGGGACGGAAAGCGACCCCATTGATACCTACTGAAGTAAAACAACATCTGTAAATGCTCACATATTACTGGCCTCACTATTGAACAAGCTTTTCCTGTTCAGTACTTCATGTTCTTGTGCACGAAGCAAAAAAAATGCTTTTGCTGCTCTTAATAGTTTATTAAAGCTATCAAAAGAAAGCAACATCCTGGATGGTCTAGACAGTTGTATCATCAGACCTGTACCGTCCAAAAAAATTGAATTGTCCGGTAATTTGAGTTAAGCTACAAACCAAAGTGGGAAAATAGTGACAAAAAATTGTATTATCTTGATAATTTTGAATCAAGGAACTTTCAATTAAGAAGGGTAGGGTACAGTGTTGGGTTTGACACTACCATCTAACTTGTGGCCTCCTCGGAGCCTATCCATAATTCTATCTTTTCCACAAGAGAACAGGAAGAGCTCTTTATGGCTTTTGGATGTAATTAAAAATTAAACAGCACACATATGATCCATGACCTCAATAAAACCGCAACTTCGATAAGTGAAGCCCACCCTTGCAGTGCAGTGGTGCGTGTACAGATTTTAATCGGATTCCTTTGGGTTGCTTGCATTGCATCAATAGGACCTTCCAGGACAGATTGCCTGCTTGTTGTTATCTGTCCATGCTGAAAAAAAATCACTGCAGCTCTCCCCTTGACTTTTAAACCACCATGTTGAATTTTACAGAATGAATTATCCCTATTTTAAATAAATCCTGATGCAGTGAATTAACCAAATGCCCTTCCTCTGCTGTATTTTTTTGGGAAAAAAAACACGATAATTAAGTTCACCATCCAAATGCTAAGACTAAAACTGTAGAGTTAGTAATACAAAAGGTCACTGTTTGGGGTCCAAGGTAATTCCCAGGGTTATGGAGTTAGTACCCCTTACCAAATTCCACTTTAATTCTTAGCTTAAGGCTAATTGTACCATTGCCTGACTGAATTCAGCTAACCTAGGAATCGAACATGAGACCTTGCTGGTCTGCATGACTTAGCTATTCACTGGATAAACTGCTGAGCCACTGGGGAAGTGTCTTCTCTATTACTTAGCAACACAATGAACCTAGGCCTTGTACAGCTGATTTTATGGTATCCAGTAGCTAAAGATGATTCTGTGAATGAAACCTTACAGCAATTTTACATGGGGTCCTGAGGCAATCTTTGTGATTGGAGAGCCTTTGTCTTCTTTAAACCGGGTACTATTGAGTGCATTTTTTTTCACTGCTCCATCCCATTTTGGCATAAAGAAAAAAATGTATACTTGCTGCCAATGTAATCATACATGTGTATCAAGCTTGTTTGAATTCTTAATTTAACTCTAGCTATGAGGAATAACATGGAAAGGTAGATCCCTTGGGTGTGTACCTGCAGAAGTTACCCTGTTTAAACTGTTTTTCACCTCCTCTGAAACCAGCAGCAATAATCCTCATGTAACTTTGAAGAGGACAATGGCAGAACCTGTATGTGTGGAAAGCTAGATTGTTATAGCGTTCAGCCCAGATAATGATACCAGGTCTTAAAAAAGACAGGCTAAATAGAGGCCTTAACAATAGAGTTATCTGGATTGAGCTGAAAGTGAATCTAAGAGCAGTGTAATGGTCAACTTTCAGTGCACCTTTTGTCTGGTGTGGCAGGTATTAGGGACAGTAATGTGCTGCAATTGGTGTGCTTTACTGCAGAATCGGTTAAGGCATTAGCAATAACACCCTCTCCTCTTCCAGCCCCGTTAGATCCACCATCCCTCGGTGCAAATAAAACAAAGTCCTCCACAGTTTCCATAATTACTGTTGGATGTCCTCCTTCTGTAGCTGGGAGTAAGTGTCCTTTAAAATAAAATCTATTCCAAGGGGATCACTTACAGAATCATACAGCACAGGGGAGGTCATTCAGCCCATCGTGCCTGTGCCGGCTCTTTGAAAGAGCTATCCAATTAGTCCCACTCCCATGCTCCTTCCCCATAGCCCTGCAATTTCCCCACCCCCCCTTCAAGGATTTATCCAATTCCCTTTTGAAAGTTAATATTGAATCTGCTTCCACCACCCTTTCAGGCAGTGCATTCCAGATTATATCATAGAAACATAGAAACATAGAAAATAGGTACAGGAGTAGACCATTCGGTCCTTCGAGCCTGCACCGCCATTCAATGCGTTCATGGCTGAACATGCTACCTCAGTACCCCATTCCTGCTTTCTCGCCATACCCCTTGATCCCCTTAGTTGTGAGTGTTATATCTAACTCCCTTTTGAATATATTTAGCGAACTGGCCTCAACAACCTTCTGTGGAAGAGAATTCCATAGATTCACCACTCTCTGGGTGAAGAAGTTCCTCCTCAGCTCAGTCCTAAATGGCTTCCCCTTAATCCTTAGACTGTGACCCCTGGTTCTAGTTTTCCCTACCATTGGGAACATTCTGCCTGCATCTAATTTGTCTAAACCAGTCAGGATTTTAAATGTCTCTATAAGATCCCCCCTCATTCTTCTGAACTCCAGAGGATACAAGTTCAGTTGACCCAATCTTTCTTGATATGTCAGTCCGGCCATCCCAGGAATCAATCTAGTGAACCTTCGCTGCACTCCCTCAATAGCAAGAATGTCCTTCCTTAAGTTAGGAGACCAAAACTGCGCACAATACTCCAGGTGTGGCCTCACCAAGGCCCTGTACAACTGTAGCATCACCTCCCTACTCCTGTACTCAAATCCCCTTGCTATGAAGGCCATCATTCCGTTTGCTTTCTTGACTGCCTGCTGCACTTGCATTCCCACCTTCAGTGACTGATGTACCATGACGCCCAGGTCTCGTTGCACGTCCCCCTTTCCCTAATCTGCCACCATTCAGGTAATAGTCCACCTCTCTATTTTTACCACCAAAGTGGATAACCTCACATTTATCCACATTGTACTTCATCTGCCATACATTTGCCCATTCACCCAACCTGTCCAAGTCACTCTGTAGCCTCCTAGCATCCTCCTCATTGTTCACACTGCCTCCCAATTTAGTGTCATCCGCAAATTTGGAGATATTACATTTAATCCCTTCGTCCAAATCATTAATATATAATGTAAACAGCTGGGGTCCCAGCACCGAACCCTGCGGTACCCCGCTGGTCACTGCCTGCCATTCTGAAAAGTACCCATTTACTCCTACTCTTTGTTTCCTGTGTGCCAACCAGTTCTCAATCCACGTCAACACATTACCCCCAATCCCATGTGCTTTAACTTTGCTCACCAATCTCTTGTGTGGGACCTTGTCGAAGGCCTTCTGAAAGTCCAAATACACCACATCTACTGGTTCCCCCCTGTCCACCCTATTGGAAACATCCTCAAAAAATTCCAGAAGATTTGTCAAGCATGATTTCCCTTTCACAAATCCATGCTGACTTGGACCTATCATGTCGCCACTTTCCAAATGGTCTGTTATGACATCTTTAATAATTGCTTCCATCATTTTACCCACGACCGATGTCAGGCTGACCGGTCTATAATTCCCTGCTTTCTCCCTCCCTCCTTTTTTAAAAAGAGGGGTTACATTGGCCACCCTCCACTCCATCGGAACTGATCCAGAGTCTAAGGAATGTTGGAAAATGATCGTCAATGCATCCACTATTTCCAAGGCCACCTCCCTAAGTACTCTGGGATGCAGACCATCAGGCCCAAGGGATTTTTCAGCCTTCAGTCCCATCAATTTCTCCAATACCTTTTCCCGACTAATAAGGATTTCCCTCAGCTCCTCCCTCTTACCAGATCCTCTGACCCCTTTTATTTCCGGCAGGTTGTGTGTGTCCTCCACAGTAAACACCGAACCAAAGTACTTGTTCAATTGATCTGCCATTTCCTTGTTCCCCATTACGACTTCCCCTGTTTCCGACTGCAGGGGACCTACGTTTGTTTTTACTAACCTCTTTCTTTTTACATATTTATAGAAGCTTTTGCAGTCCATTTTAATGTTCTCTGCAAGCTTCCTTTCATATTTTATTTTCCCTGCCCTAATCAAACCCTTCGTCCTCCTCTGCTGAGTTTTGAAGTTCTCCCAGTCCCCGGGTTTGCTGCTACTTCTGGCCAATTTGTATGCAACTTCCTTGGTTTTAATACTATCCCTGATTTCCCTTGTTAGCCATGGTTGAGCCACCTTCCCTTTTTTATTTTTACGCCAGACCGGGATGTACAATTGTTGTAGTTCATCCATGCGATCTCTAAATGTCTGCCATTGCCCTTCCACTGATAGCCCCTTAAATATCGCTTGCCAATTTAACCTCGCCAATTCACGCCTCATACCCTCAAAGTTGCCCTTATTTAAGTTCTGGACCATGGTCTCTGACTTAACTGTTTCCTTCTCCATCCTAATGTAGAACTCCACCATACTATGGTCACTCTTCCCCAGGGGGCCTCGTACCACAAGATTGCTGATTAGTCCCTCCTCATTACACAACACCCAGTCCAGGATGGCCTCCCCTCGAGTTGGTTCCTCAACATATTGGTTTAGGAAACCATCCCTTAAACACTCCAGGAAATCCTCCTCCACCGTATTGCTTCCAGTTTGAGTAGCCCAATCTATATGCATATTAAAGTCACCCATGATAACTGCCGTGCCTTTTTTGCACGCACCTCTGATTTCCTGTTTCATACCCTCCCCCACCTCACTACTGCTGTTTGGAGGTCTGTACACAACTCCCACTAACGTTTTCTGCCCTTTGGTGTTCTGCAGCTCAACCAATATTGATTCCACATCCTCCAAGCTGATGTCCTTCCTAGCTATTGCATTAATCTCCTCTTTAACCAGCAATGCTACCCCACCCCCTTTTCCTTTTATTCTATCCTTTCTGAATGTTGAATACCCCTGGATGTTCAGTTCCCAGCCTTGATTGTTCTGGAGCCACGTCTCTGTAATCCCAATCACATCGTATCCGTTAACATCTATTTGCACAGTCAATTCATCCACCTTATTACGGATACTCCTTGCATTAAGACACAGAGCCTTTAGGCTTGTTTTATTAACATCCTTTGTCCTTTTAGACTTATGATTTAGTATGGCCCTTTGTGTTTCTTGCCTTTGTTTACTCGGCCTTCCCCTATTGTTTCTCACCCTTCTAACATTTGTTTCTGACTGCATATTACTTCCCCCTGTTTCGCTACATAGGTTCCCATTCCCCTGCCATATTAGTTTAAATCCTCCCGAACTGCTTTAGCAAATATTACCCCGAGGACATCGGTTCCAGTCCTGCCCAAGTGCAGACCGTCCCTTTTGTACAGGTCCCACTTCCTCCAGAACTGGTTCCAATGCCTCAGGAATTTGAATCCCTCCCTCCTGCACCACTGCTCAAGCCACGTATTCAATCTCACTATCCTGTTCTCTCTATTCTGATTAGCACGTGGCCCTGGTAGCAATCCAGAGATTACTACCTTAGAGGTCCTACTTTTTAATTTAGCTCCTAGCTCCCTAAATTCTGCTTGTAGGACCTCTTCCCGCTTTTTACCTATATCGTTGGTATCAACTTGCTGCATAAAAAAAAATCTCCTCATCTCCCCTCTGGTTCTTTTGCCAATTACCTTAAATCTGTGATCTCCGGTTACCGACCCTCCTGCCAGTGGAAACCCCTCAAAACTTGCAGCCGTACCTGATAAAAACATTCCTTATTTAACGGGTTTATTTCCAGCATCACTGTGCTTTTGTATAAGTTCCAACACACACAGAAAAGCTAATGTTATCCTGTAGGTACATAACCTCCAGTATCTCTTTTTTTTACAAATAGGACACAGGCACAATTGGCCAAATGCACTCCTGTGCTGCAATATCTTTAAGATTAGACCCTGAATGAATTTGTTGCATGTAACGCTCCCGGGTATTACTTGTGAAGTAGAATAATTCCTTCAGCAATTTTCATTTTAATAATTCAGCTGAAGATATTATTTCTGAGACACTTGCACAATATGATTGCGTCGATGAGTGATCTGCTGAATCCTGACTCACTTACTCCTGTAGCTGTGTGTTTGAAGAAGACGATGGTATGCATGGGCGGATGCTGGCAGCAAGCTGTCTGTGCGAAAGCCTGGTCTCCTTCTCTTAAGGTCAACGCACTGTGTAATAACAAGTGTGTGAGAATCTCGTGCTGACTGCTGGGAGTATGCTGCTGCAGCGAGTAGCTGGCTTGTATGTGAATCAGTTCCTGCAGTCACAGTGAAACCTTCAGAACCTCGCCGCCACTTTAAACCCGCAAGGCCTTCTGTTTGCTGCATTTGTACAAAGTGCGTTCTTCCTCCTCCTGAAACCCTTATTCTTTCTATCCTTCGCACCGCAGCGTTCATGAGACCCACCAGATGGCAGCTGTTAATGAGAACGAGAATGAATGCCAGGCACCGGGGGGAAGCTGCACAGATGGATGCGCTTCCCACCCTGACTACTGCAGCAGAGAAGCTGCCACTAGTCAGAGGGAAGATCGGAGAGAGTGCAGGTAGGCAGGGGCCAGATCACGAAACACACTTCACCGCCATCCTTGTAAACTACATTCTGCGTCTGTCTTGCTTCTATAGAGTTGTCATTTCTCTCCTCAGTTGTAGATGGGTAGTGGTTCCACGTTGTCCCAGGGTGATCAACCAGTCTAAAAGTTGATCCCAAGTTGATATGAAAACTACAGCTTAAAGATTAAGGGGTGATCTAATTGAGGTGTTTAAGATGATTAAAGGAATTGATAGGGTAGATGGAGAGAAACTATTTCCTCTGGTGGGGGAATCCAGAACAAGGGGGCATAAAATTAGAGCCAGGCTGTTCAGAGATGATATCAGGAAGCACTTCTTCACACAAAGGGTAGTGGAAATCAGGAAAACTCTCCCACAAAAAGCTTTTGAGGCTAGAGGTCAATTAAAAATTTCAAAACTGAGATTGATCGATTTTTGTCAGGCAAGGGTAGTAAGGGTTACGGAACCAAGGCAGGTAGATGGAGTTAAGACACAGATCAGCCACGACCTAATTGAATGATGTAACAGACTCGAGAAATTACGAACTTGAAATTACGGGTTTCTCCAGACTTCCTGGAGAAATTAACTGCAGGAAAATTTTTACATTTTTTCAACAGATTTCCCGTCAGAGAGCCAGCCAGATTGCCAGACTGGATGCCTGTTGGGTGGGAAAGCAGCCGGGGAGCAGATGTCAACTAAGCAGGAGATCACGGAGGGGAGGGGGTGTTGGACATCAGGGGGTGTGGGTCATTGGCGTCAGTTGGACATCGCGGGGGGGCTGGACTCTGCGGGGTTAGGGGGTGAATCAGACATCGCGGGGGGGCTGGACACTGCAGGGTTAGGGGGTGAATCAGATATCGTGGGGGGGCTGGACACTGCAGGGTTAGGGGGTGAATCAGACATCGCGGGGGGGCTGGACTCTGCAGGGTTAGGGGGTGAATCAGACATCGCAGGGGTGGTATTTGGCCGATCGCGGGGTCCAATCGTGTGCAGGTAAGCTTGTTGGGCCTGGAGGAAACACTCCTGCTCCTCCTGGCCCACAAACAGTACAATAAAGGCACTTACCTTATGGATCCAGCCCTTCTTGCCTCCTTGTACATGCCGAAATTCCCAAGGCCCAGGAATCCCGGCCTCCAAGAGTTAAAAATAAAAATCCTGTTAAAATGGAGGCACGCAGCATCCTTAAAAGATTTCAGTGACTGGCCCGCCTCCTAAGAGTGGATTGGTCACCCGCCCCACCTCCATTAAAACCGCAAGTCGGGGGGTTGGAGGCAGGTTTGAGATTTTTACCTTCAGACCCGTCCCAACCCAACCATCCGTGGGGGTTAAAATTCCCCTCAATATTTCAATTGTAAATTATATTTCAGAAGCTGTCACATCAGGTACCATAGAGGTACCTGATTCCAGGCTAATTTACATCGGTTTACACCCTGTGTCATCGTACAAGGGGTAAAGTTCAGTCTGAAGCTTAAAGCTGCTGCAGTGCCTCTTTAAGGATGGCTTTATGAAAAGAGGTCCAATGTTCCAGCAGATGTTTGGAACAGGCTTAAAAAACAGCTTGGAAACGGTCCAGACTGTTTGCTAGTGATGGCATCAGCCACACCACAAGAACAGAGTTGGACACATGTAAAATCCAACATGGTAACGCTGTTTATTGAAGATGTCATTGTATTGGGCTATCTACTGACGTTCTTACTTACAAATGCAGCTGAAACTTTTACAGAGGAACCTTAGAAAAGGGTAATGATTGGGTTTATATTTAATCTCAGTCATAGGTTGACAACTCAGTCTTGTTGAGATTGGACGTTTTAACTGAGCGATTTCAACACGGTCAAGTTTCAATGGCACAGGATGAGGTATCCTGATGAAGTGCATCGGTTATCCAACCTTAATACCATTTAGGTTTATTGAAGCATATTAACAATTTGTCTGAATCTTTGCAGTAGATTAAATGCAGTTTGTGTTCCTTTAAAAGGAGCTGGATGGATATCTGTTTCAGAGCCTGGTTGAAGGTTATTAGGATAAGTGGAGCCACGGATGGCTAAATACTATAGGGAGCACTGTGACTTCAGTCTTGCTGTGACAATGGAAATACCACTGTGGAATGCAACCAGTTAGGGTTGAATAATGTAGAGTGTAATGCTGGATTGAGATGTTGGAATTTCACTTGATTGCCATCAGGAATTGAGGAGATTTCCCTTCTTGGAAGGTCTATGTGTGATTAGTCACCTCCCTCAACCAATAAAATCAATTCCAGCACAGTGCAGATGGTTGGGAACAGGTTTGATGGACTAAATTTATTCACTATTCTCCAATAATCAAAGTGATCAACGCAGAATTAATCACAGGGTCTCTGTACCCTTTACTGAGTTTTACAGTAAAACAGGAAGAGGGAAAAATTCAGTTGGTTTGCGCCTCCCGTTAGCGTCCAAGAGGGCGCTAATGGGGCGCAAAGCAACTAGCGCCCGGGCACGGCGATGTTTGCACCGCTCGCGAAATTGACTAGTTTTTGCAGCGGCGCAAAAGTTTACCACCCCGATCTCCTGCGCCCGCAGATCGTGACGTCAGTCAAGCGTGCAACGCCCTGGTGGCACCCCAGACCAGATATTGAGTGGCGCCCCCCTCCTTTCCGCCTGCCGCAAGCAACGACAGGGAGACTGAAACATTTCCCAGTCGGTGAGGGGCTGGGGGGGGCGCTATTTAAAGGCGCCCTCTTCCTGCCTTTTTCTGTGGTAGACATTTTTGCACCACTCATTCTGACAGAGAGAGAGAGATTCTGAGAGAGAGAGAGAGAGAGAGAGAGACTTCTGCATAGAGTCAACGCTGTGTGAAGTAGTTTTGGCTACTGAGCATCACTTTGCAGGTACTTTTGGATTTGACCTTCATTACTTTGATTATCAAGAGACTCTGGGGGCTGCACTAATTCGGGCATCGTTCTGCGCCTGCAGAATCGGAGGCAACAGAGACGCAGAGAGAGAATGGCAATCATGGCCAGACAGAGGAGGGCCAACAGGCCTCTGCACAGGAGACCTTACCCTCCCAGGGTATTCCGGGAACAATTCTCCTACATTCATTTGTCTGAGGAGCAGTGTTTGCGCAGGCTGCACTTCAGCAAGGAGGTGGTCACTGAGCTCTGCCACCTGCTGCAGCCAGATCTGCAGCCTCAACTGAGGACCAGGACGTCTCTGTCGGTGGCAGTGAAGGTCACAGTGGCTCTGAATTTTTATGCCATCGGCTCCTTTCAAGCAGCTACTGGGGACATCGCCAATATCTCCCAGTTCGCAGTCCATTGCTGTATCCGTCAGGTCACAAATGCCCTCTATAAAAGGAGACGCCAGTACATCTCTTTCCCGATGACCCGGGCCAAACAGCATGAACACGCATTGGGCTTTGCGAGGATAGCAGGCTTCTCCATGGTGCAGGGCGCCATTGACTGCACGCATGTGGCATTGCAGGCACCGCATGAGAATGCAGAGGTTTTCTGAAACCGCAAGGGGTTCCACTCCTTAAACGTCCAGTTGGTCTGTGACCACAGACAGCTGATACTCGCCGTCAATACCCGCTATCCTGGCAGCAGCCACGATGCTTTCATCCTGCGCCAGACTGCTGTGCCAGACCTTTTCCAGGCACCGCATCACCCAAATGGTTGGCTGCTCGGGGACAAGGGTTATCCACTCTGCACCTGGCTGATGACACCGCTCCATAACCCCAACACCCCTGCTGAGCTGCGGTACAATGAGAGCCATCTCGCCACCAGGAACATCATTGAGCAGACGATCGGCGTGCTCAAGCAACAGTTCCGCTGTCTGAACCACTCGGGAGGAGCCCTGCAGTACTCGCCTGAGCGAGTCTCCCTCTTCATAGTTGTGCATTGCATGCTTCATAACCTGGCAATCCTCAGGACCCAGCCAATGCCACCAGGGATTGGTGCACCACCTAGGAGGAGGAGGAAGAGGAGGAGGATGATCAGCAGCAGCACCAAGGCGGGAGGGAGGCCCACAACATTGAAACTGCAAGGGCCGTCCGTCAACGGCTGATAACAAGCCGCTTCTAGGCCCCTACTCAGGAAATGGCTTCTGGCATGGAGAACAACATGAATGAAAGCAACCCGCAACCCCAAAGCCGGCCAAGACAGCAATGATTCCAAAGGACAAACCTGTACATTTTGAATACAACAACGTTTTAATTTTACAGACTCTGTGTGTGTCATTTCTTCATGACAAACTAATAGAAACAAACACAAAAAATTATTAATTAACATAACTGGTTCTCACAACCTGGAGATAATGGCCAAAACACTAAACAAAAGTTTGAACACGAACCTCGGCCTTTAATAAAAGAATTCCCAACATTTCGTCACACCTCCTACTTTTTTCTCTTCGAGGGTGATCTTCCCTTGCGCACTTCCCCCCTTCCCACCCTACTGCTCCTCCGTAATGGGGCCCCAGTGGCTGCAGCAAGGCTGGTGGAAGGCTGCTGATTGTCAGAACCTGAGACTACAGATACCCTTGAAGGACGGCCTCGACCAGCTCTGGGCCTGGAGGGCCCGGCTGCAGACTGCACCAACTCTGCATGGGCGGCAGCAGTCTGTGCTACAGGCAGTGGGAAATGCAATGGGGAAGTGACAGTGGTGGCAGCAGGAATGCTGTCATCTTGAGAGAGGACAGCACCTCCCTGCTCGACTGACACACTGGCACTCCCATGGGGCAGCACCTCAGCATCCGGAGCAATCTGCTGGAGCACAGATTGCTGGCCTGCTGCAGCGCGGTGAGAGCCCCAGGGAAATGTGTCTGAACCAGCGACAATGGCAGCAGTCAGTGCTTGCGTGGCCTCAATCTGAGGCTGCATGAGACCAGTCTGAGATTGGATCACGGCAGCCAGAGACTGAATTGCAGCACTAAGCATTTGCGTGGCATCCGCCTGTGCTACAGCGAAGTGCTCCACACTCCTTGCCAGTGATTCAATGCATTCGGGCACCCTTCCCACTGCACTCATGAGCTGAGTGTGCATGTCCACCGCCTGGGTGTTCATTTCAGCGATGAGCCGCTCCTCCTCTGCGTCCTGTGCAGCAGGACTCGCTGGCATACTCTCCCTCCGGGGAGAAGGCCCCCGAGCTTCCCTAGCCACATCGAGTTGCTGCAGCCCGCTGGGTCCCGGAGCTTCACCCTCATCAGACCCTTCCCCCCTGCTCCCCTTCAGGGAAGACGTGGTCCCAGTGTGAGCATGGGCTCCCTCAGGAGAGGGTGGCGCTGATGCTCCGGCTTCCTCTTCCTCCTCGCCTGCGGCTTCGCTCCCACTGGCAGCTTGAGGGCCCATCTCCTCAGCTGGTGTATCACCATCTGAAAGCAGGAAGGTACAAGAGTGGCTTTAGCGTGAGGACAGGTGGGCAGTAAGGGAGGAAGGAGTGGAGCGATTTAGTAAGTTGGATTGAAAGTGTCAAAAGCTGGTGTTGTGAGGTTCAAGTGGAATGAGAGAGGAGAGAAAGCTGATGACCTTACCATTGCTGTCCCGAATGGGGTCAACCTCTCCAGGGTCGACGGGACCGATCACCTGGCTTGCCACAATCCTGTGGACGACCGCCTCAAGATCGCTGAGGGGTTGCAGCTGAGGCCGCCCTCCACCCATCCGTTGCTGCTGTCTCCTGTTATGATATAGCTTGGCCTGCAAGAAAAAGGACAGCGTCTGAGTAAATATACAGCCATGGTCTTGCCTGATGTGCCTCCCATAGGTGAATAGCCCTTACTGTATGCAGCCATGGTCTTGCCTGATGTACCTCCCATAGTTGAATAGCCCTTACAATATACAGCCATGGTCTTGCCTGATGTGCCTCCCATAGTTGAATAGCCTTTACAATATACAGCCATGGTCTTGCCTGATGTGCCTCCCATAGTTGAACAGCCCTTACTGTATGCAAGGTGTGGAATGTGCGTGTGTGCTTCATGAGAGGGCCATAGGTGTTGTATGAGTGTTGGGCATTGGGGTTTTAAGACCCTCTGGCCATAGAGTGAGGTTGAAATGGAGGGATGGAGAGGTATTGAAAAAAAGCCACTCACCCTGACGACCCGAGTGAGGTCGTTGAACTTTTTGCGACATTGAGTATGGGTCCTGGTCACCATGCTCCTGGAGGAGACGTGCTGAGCCACCTCCCTCCACACTCTTCTGTACTTGCGCGGCAAAGGCCTCCTGCCACTCTCAGGGTAGAGTATAGATCTTCTGCACTCCACCGCACCAGCCAGAGCCTCCAAGGCCCACTCGCTGAAGCGCTGAGCTCGTTCTCTCACCCTCTCCATAGTCCTTGGCTGGAAAATGTAGGCACAGATCTCTCCAGGCCGAGATTCAAGGCTCCAATGAGTAGGGTGTGGCTGGAGAGCAAGATCGACCCTCCCCTTTAAGAACTGTCCGGCGCCAGTGTGTCTGTGTTCCATCGCTAACTGACATCACTTGCACTGCACCCGCGCTCTGAGTTAGCGCCTCGCTCCTCGGCCTTTGCGCCTTAAGACAAGTGTGCAGCGCCCGATTTAGCGCTCCAATCACCTCCAGGGGCGATAGAAGCCAAGTTTGTAGTCGGAGGCGATAATTAGCACCAGGCGCTAAACTTTGCGCCCGGCCGATAATTGCGCCCCAAAAGGGGTGATACCGAATTTCTACCCCGAACTGTTTTCAAATTAAAGCTAGCGTTTTCATGAGATTGAATGATATCACACTGTGCTGTTGTTCCATGAGAGTCCTGATACATTTTAGCCATTCTTATGTCATTGACGTACATCTACTGGGGTAAGAATAGTGTTTGGCCTCTACGCAGGGCTTCTCAACAGGTGCTGGATTATAGGGTAGATTTATCAAATAACAGCTTCCACAATAGAGCTATGCATGCTGGGAGAGTATATCTGGAGTTTAGACAAAGGTATTTTCTATCCATTAGCATTACTCCACAAATTCATAAAATCTAGCCACTTATGTATAAGTTTTCTGCCTCATACAAGAGATACTTACCTAGTATGGTATAGTATATTACCTTGCCTGGTACTAACATTCCACTGTAAATAGTCATGGAATGCCATAAGAGGGTAGAGGGGTTACATTATATTTGGTGTTTGTGTTTAACCCAAACCTTTCCCCTGGTTCAGACATGGATGTTGGAATCAAATAGCTTATATTTCTTATTAATTGTCTCTTATCCGCCGCAGACTAGTGATTAAGCACAGTTATTGTCAGCAGGCCAATCACAGTGTATTATGGATGCGATTGTCCACATATAGTACTGTATATGACTTAACTGCTTAGACACACACTATGTCACAACTTGCCATGTGACCAAAGACTTTTCGCATTGCAGCCCCCCTTCTTTGCCTTCCATCAACCAAGGAAATCTCAAGTTACAGTTTCAAAACCCCTATCGGTCGGCAGAGAGGTGACTTTTCCAAGGCAGCAGCTAATCACTGATCATTCCAGCTGTTCTCTATCCAGCTTCCTCCATTCCCTTGCGTGCTTACCACGTTGCTGAGCTGTTGCCATCAGCCCTTCCAGGACCAATATTTACGGGGAGATGGCGAAGGAGCGGAGGCGACTGTTAACACCCGGGAAACCCGGAAATACAGGGAACGCGGAGGTCCTGCTGAATTTAACAGCAGGACCGCATTTGAATTTTTTTCTCCGTTTCCCAGTCGGCAGCCAGCCAGATTGAGAGGCTGGCCGACTGTTGTGGGGGGGGAAGGCCAGTGGTAGAAGGCCACAGCTGGGGACCGGAGACAGGGAGGGAGGGAGAGATCGCGGGGGTGGGGGGAGGAGTTTGCGGGAGAAGAGATCATGGGAGACGAGATCACGGGGCAAGAGATCACGGGGGGCGTTCAGGGGGAAGATCGTGCGGGGGTGAAGTTCGGGTTGCGGGGGGATGAAGTTCGGATCACAAAGGGGCTGAAGTTTGAATCACAGAGGTACTGAAGTTCGGGTTATGGGGGGTTCGGCCGATCGCGAGGAGGGAGGCAAATCACGGTAGGTAAGCTTGAGGAGGCCAGGGGGAAGCACTCCTGCTCTACCTGGCCCACAAGCACTGCTGGAAAAGCACTCAACTCCTGGATCCGGCCCACAGCCGTTAAATCCACTTGGCTGCTAAATTATGAAGCACGCAGCCTCATTTAAATATTATAATTCCTGACCCGCCTCTCGAGAGCAGGCTACTCATCGACCCCCAACCCTCCCCGGTTAAACTGGAAGTAGGCGGTTTGGGGTCGGGTTTCCCATTTTAGGAATTTAACTCCCGGCCCTCTCCCACCCATCTTGGGGAATTAAAATTTGCCCCATCTGAGACAGAAAATAACCAAAGAGCACTTACTACCCATTGTATAAAATACAGTAAAGACTTCCACAAGGTAACTAATGATCTCACCACCAGTTATTTGATGATACAGTGGGTGTGATTGCTGTTTCTTCACCTGGATTTGATTAATGATCAAACTGATGGAATCTTCCCTGTAACAGCTGTATCTAAATTGTCAATTGCAGGCCATAAGGATGGCTGGAATGGAAAGTGAAAATACCACACTTCTGAAGATGGGTTAAAGCACATAAATTGAGCAAAGCTAAGGGAACGTTCTGCTATTGGCTGCATTATATCTGATGCTGATTCCTCATTGGCAACAGACCCCATCTTGATGAGCACAGAAATTCACCAAAGATATCAATTTAAAAGTATTTCTTGTCAGTTAGGTTTGGATTTTTTTAAAGTTCTAATGATGAGACTCTCTTCAAATTCACAGAGCTATCTATTATGGTCAGCTTGCCCTTCAAAACAGTGCTCCTATGTATGATATTTAATCAATTTTCAACACTAAAGTCCCAGTATTGTGTTATGGGCCCAATACACAATTATGAACCCAAGGCCATGGGCAAATATGTTCAACCTATATTTAGACAAGCACAAAAAAAGTAGATTGAGTGCCAAGGGTCAGCAATTTAACACACTTTAATAGTGCTAGCGCATTGAAGGTTGCATAGAGACCTGGACTAATGATCCAGAGACGTGAGTTCAAATCACACCACGGCAGCTGGGGAGTTGAATTCAGTTAATTAAATAAATCTGGAACAAAAAGCTAGTATCAGTAATGGTGACCATGAAACTATCGGATTGTCGTAAAAACCCATCTGGTTCACTAATGTCCTTTAGGGAAGGAAATCTGCCATCCTTACCTAGTCTGGCCTATATGTGACTCCAGACCCACAGCAATGTGGTTGACTCCAAATAGCCCACTGAAATGGCCGAGCAAGCCACTCAGTTCTACGAAAAACAATAAGAAGAATAAAACCGGACGGACCAGCCGGCATTGACCTCAGCACCGGCTTCAGACACGACAACGGCACACTCAGCCCAGTCGAACTGCAAAGTTCTCCTCACTAACATCTGGGTACTTGTGCCAAAATTGGGAGAGCTGTCCCACAGACTAGGCAAGCAGCAGCCTGCCATAGTCATACTCACAGAGTCATACCTTTCAGCAATGTCCCAGATTCCTCCATCACCATCCCTGGGCATGTCCTGTCCCACCGGCAGGACAGACCCACTAGAGGTGGCGGCACAGTGGTATACAGTCGGGATGGAGTGACCCTGGGAGTCCTCAACATTGACTCCGGACCCCATGAGTCTTATGGCTTCAGGTCAAGCACGGGCAAGGAAACCTCCTGCTGATTACCACCTACCAACCTCCCTCAGCTGATGAATCAGTACTCCTCCATGTCGAACACCACTTGGAAGAAGCACTGAGAGTAGCAAGGTCACAGAATGTACTCTGGGTGGGGGACTTCAATGTCCATCACCAAGAGTAGCTCAGTAGCACCACTACTGACCGAGCTGGCCGAGCCTTGAAAGACATAACTGCCAGTCTGGGCCTGCAGCAGGTGGTGAGAGAACCAACACGAGGGAAAAACCTACTTGACCTCATCCTCACCAATCTACCTGTAGCAGATGCATCTGTCCATGAAAGCATTGGTAGCAGTGACCACCGCACAGTCCCTGTGGAGACGAAATCTCGTCTTCACACTGAGGACACTCTCCATCGTGTTGTGTGGCACTCCCACTGTGCTAAATGGGATAGATTCAGAACAGATCTAGCAGCTCAAAACCGGGCATCCATGAGGCGCTGTGAGCAGAATTGTATTCCACCACAATCTGTAAACTCATGGCCCGGCATATCCCTCACTCTACCATTACCATCAAGCCAGGGGACCAACCCTGGTTCAATGAGGAGTGCAGAAGAGCATGCCAGGAGCAGCACCAGGCGTACCTAAAAATGAGGTGCCAACCTGGGGAAACTGCAACACAGGACTACATGCATGCTAAACAGCGGAAACAGCATGCTATAGACAGAGCTAAGTGATCCCACAATCAACGGATCAGATCAAAGCTCTGCAGTCCTGCCACATCCAGTCATGAATGGTGGTGGACAATTAAACAACTAACGGGAGGAGGAGGCTCCAGGAATATCCCCATCCTCAGTGATGACGGAGCCCAGCACAAGAGTGAAAAAGACAAGGCTGAAGCGTTTGCAGCCATCTTCAGGCAGAAGTGCCGAGGGGATGATCCATATCGGTCTCCTCCTGAGGTCCCCACCATCACAGACGCCAGTCTTCAGCCAATTCGATTCACTCCACGTGATATCAAGAAATGGCTCAGCGCACTGGATACAGCAAAGGCTGTGGGCCCCGACAACATCCCTGCTGTCATGCTGAAGACTTGTGCTCCAAAACTAATCGCGCCTCTAGCCAAGCTGTTCCAGTACAGCTACAACACTGGCATCTACCCGACAATGTGGAAAACTGCCCAGGTATGTCCTGTCCACAAAAAGCAGGACAAATCCAATCCGGCCAATTACCACCCCATCAGTCTACTCTCAATCATCAGCAAAGTGATGGAAGGTGTCGTCAATAGTGCTATCAAGCAGCACTTACTCACCAGTAACCTTCTCACCGATGCTCAATTTGGGTTCTGCCAGGACCACTCGGCTCTAGACTCATTACAGCCTTGGTCCAAACATGGATAAAAGAGCTGAATTCCAGAGGTGAGGTGAGAGTGACTGCCCTTGACATCAAGGCAGAATTTGACCGAGTGTGGCATCAAGGACCTCTAGTAAAATTGAAGTCAATGGGAATCAGGGGGGAAAATCTCCACTGGCTGGAGTCATACCTAGCACAAAGGAAGATGGTTGTTGGAGGTCAATCATCTCAGCTCCAGGACATCGCTGCAGGAGTTCCTCAGGGCAATATCCTAGGCCCAACCATCTTCAGCTGCTTCATCAATGACCTTCACTCGATGGGGATGTTCGCTGATGATTGCACAGAGTTCAGTTCCATTCGCAACTCCTCAGATAATGAAGCAGTCCATGCCCGAACGCAGCAAGACCTGGATGACTTTCAGGCTTGGGATGATAAGTGGCAAGTAACATTCACGCCACACAAGTGCCAGGCAATGACTATCTCCAACAAGCGAGAGTCTAATCACCGTCCCTTGACATTCAATGACATTACCATTGTTGAATCCCTCACCATCAACATCCTGGGGGTCGCCATTGACCAGAAACTTAACTGGACCAGCCACATAAATACTGTGACTACAAGAGCAGGTCAGAGGCTGGGTATTCTGCGGCAAGTGTCTCACCTCCTGACTCCCCAAAGCCTTTCCACCATCTACAAGGCACAAGTCAGGAGTGTGATAGAATACTCTCCACTTGCCTGGATGAGTACAGCTCCAACAGCACTCAAGAAGCTCAACACCATCCAGGACAAAGCATCCCGCTTGATTGGCACCCCATCCGCCACCTTAAACATTCACTCCCTGCACCACCGTGGCTGCAGTGTGTACCATCTACAAGATGCACTGCAGCAACTTGCCAAGGCTTCTTCGGCAGCACCTCCCAAACCAGCGACCTCTACTGCCTAGAAGGACAAGGGCAGCAAGCGCATGGGAACACTATCACCTGCAAGTCGCCGTTCCTTCATCGTCGCTGGGTCAAAATCCTGGAACTCCCTCCCTAACAGCACTGTGGGAGTACCTTCACCACAAGGACTGCAGTGGTTCAAGAAGGCAGCTCACCACCACCTTCTCAAGGGCAATTAGGGATGGGCAATAAATGCTGGCCTTGCCAGCGACGCCCACATCCCAGGAACGAATATTAAAAAAAAGCCCAGTATCAGCATGGGAATGGGTCCCTCAGAGAGCATCCTGCTGTCTTAACTTGTCCGAAAGTCTTCTGCTTGGACAGAGCTCGCGGTCTTCTCTTGCTGTTCAGCAACTGGAAGCTGGAGATGGTCATTACTGGCATACAACATATTCCGACATCTCAGAGTATAAAGGAAATGTCAAACAAGGCTGCTGCAATCCTTTTCACACAAACTAAATATATGTACACAGCTGAGCTCCAATTCCGAGAGGTAAGATACATGTTTAAATGCATTGAAGCAGATCCCAGGTCAGGTGTCTTCCCACAAAAAGAGTCAAATGAAGAGCTACTCCGTGTGCCTGCTCATCTCCTTGTGGCAGTCATTAAATAGCAACAGTCGGGATAGATTCACAACCTTGGCACCCTATTCGACTCCGATCTGAGCTTCTGACCCCATATCCTCCTCTTCGCAAAGACCACCTACTTTCACCTCCGCTCATCTGCTCACATGTTTTTGTCACCTCCATATTCCACTTTTCCAATGCTCTCATGGCTGGCCTCCCATTCTCCACCCTACATGAATTTTAGCTCATCCAAACTCTGCTGCCCAAGTCCCATTCACCTATCACCCCTGTCCTTGCTGACGCACATTGACTCCAATTTAAAATTCTCATTCTCATTTTGAAAACTCTTCATGGCCTTGCCCCTCCTTATTTCTGTAACCTCCTCCAACCTTACAATTCCCTCCCCACAAGCTCTCCACTCCTCCGACTCGAGCATATTATGAATCTCTCCCTCCCTTCGCCTTACAATTGGTAGCCATGCCTTCAGCCACCTCGGCCCCACGCTCTGAAATTCTCGTCTAAACTTCTCCACTGCCATTTCCTTTCACTTTCTGTAAAACCCACCTCTTTGATCAGCTTTTAGTCACTCCTTCCAATATCTCCTTGATTATGTATTAGGGGATGCTTTTCTAAATTAAAGATATAAATGCAATAAATGCAAATTGTGGTAAATTGATCAACTGCCTTCTTGGTCAGGGATGGTGCATGATAGGAGAGACCATTAAAATGGGTAGGGGGAAAAGCATATTTAAAATATAAGTTGGGTGTCTTTCCACCAGTATTGAATAACATATCACTCTATAAATATTTTAATAATTAGATATTGTATGTAATCAGATGAAGAATAACTTTTCAGGCATAAAATATGAAGCTCCCTTAAAATATGTGGTGAGATTTAGCCGCTGCATACCGTGATATGTTAAAAATTCTGATTGTATTAATATCACTTCACACAATGTTTGGGAAAGGCATTTTTAATCTAGGTTTTGGCAGGTCTGTATGGATGCCTACTTGTTAAATCCTGACAGGAACTAGAGGAACGGAATACTGGAACACAGGTTGACAGGTGAAGGGACTGTTGATATTCTTTGTGAGATATTTGCTTGTGAATCTGACGAGCTCACAGATGGTGTTCAGCTGGATGCCAAGATATTTTTGTCCATATTCTAATTAGAAATGGGTGTTGGCATGGGGGGGGGATGGGATGAAATGAAACACGTCCTTCTGCAGGGAGAGAGAGATGGGCTCATCAGATTGATCATCTGAACTGAGCCCCCAGCACCGCAGCTAATGCTGCCTTGGAAGGTGAGTCCTTTCTGAAATGAGCCAGTGAGCAATGACATTTTAGAACCAATTTAGTGTGTTGTATTGTGTATTCGACACACGTTCATCACACTTTAGAAGTTCTCCTTCAAGGTGAAGGGGAGAAAAAAATAAAAGCAATCATTTCATGCTGCGTTCTTCTGACCTGGAAATGGAAATTTATGAGCACAAGCCAATGTGCAGACTTCCCTCATCGCAGCAATTAATGTCTACTTGACCTCCGCATTTATGTAAATAGGACTTTGTGACTTTAAATCGACAAGTCAGCTCTGGCACAACTCTACCTTAGAGAAAATTATGTTGTGTGCTGCCTGCTATAATATTCCTGCCATTGTAAAACAGTGTACCATCCAATTTACCATAATCGTCACCGTAGGAGGTATTGTGTGTATAGACTCTGCAAACAGGAGTAGGCCATTCTGCCCATCGGGCCTGCGTTTGCCATTTTATTAGCCATGGCAGTTCTAACTTTTTAACCCCAATTCCTTATCCTTTCGCCATTTATTTTCTCCTGTTCTCCCCTTCAGCTCTCAAGGCACTGATTGGAGCTGGGATAAGATTCCACGGTGCAGCAGCACTCTGGTACCTCATCCAAGTGACATTCATTATGTGTGAGCCTCGACAGTGGGTGTTGGCAAGTTACTTGACCATGGGAAATCTGACCATTTACTCACCCAGTATGTGTGTGTGTGTGTATATATATACATACACACACACACACGCATGCACCATTTCCAGGTAGGGGATCAAGGGATAGTATTCAGGAATGGAAACTTTGGTACAAAAACAAAAAATGCTGGAAACACTCAGCAGGTCAGGCAGCATCGTGGAGAGAGAAACAGAGTTAACGTTTCAGGTCGAACCTGGACCCTTTCTATTCTGTGTAAGGCAGTATTTACCCACTAGGCTAGCAAAGAACTACACATGTATACATGGAATTGCCAACAGGGATGGAAGGGGCATATAAAGTAACCATAGAGTTATAAAATTTGTATCTTACATGCCTGAAGGATGAGTGGGTTATTGTCATAATTTGGATTATTTTGAATACATACTTTCACCGAGGGAGATGTAAATGAGCTCTGGATTCCCAGAACGTGATGCAATTCATGATCATCAAAGTGAGGTCTTCCAGAGCTGTGAAAGGGAATATTTTTCCATTGTTGGCATTGAGTGTTAATATCAAGCACTCCAATTTCAGTAATGAAGTATTAGATATAGAATCATAGAGTAGCACAGCACAGAAGGTGGTCATTCGGCCCATCAGGTCTGTGCTGGTTTTTTCGAAGAGCAATCCAGTTAGTCCCACTCCCCCTTTTCCACATATCCCTGCAATTTTTTTCTCCATCAAGTATTTATCCAATTCCCTTTTGAAGACTACTATTGAATCTGTATCCACTACCCTATCAGGCAGCGCATTCCAAATCCTAACCACTCGTTGCATAAAAGACTTTTTCCTCATGTTGCCTCTGATTCTTTTGCCAATTACCTTAAATCTTGTTATCGACCCTTCACCCATATAGGGACCAATTACAGGGCCCAAGGCACAGGGGAGAAATTCCCCGGTTTGCACCTCCCGTAAGCGCCTGCTCGGGGCGGTAACGGGGCACTAAGGGGTTACCAACCGGGCGCGGCGAATTCACCCACACTCACGAACTTCCCTGGCGGATTTGCGCTGGCGCTAAGACTTACCACCTAGCTGTCTTGCGCCCCGAAGATCGTGACGTCATCTGATGCGCAGCGCCCCGGAAGTGATATTCGCTCCCGCCCCCTGCAGCATTGCTGGGTGTCAACAACGGCAGCTGCAGGAGGCATTATCACCTCTGCTGGCCGCTTGGGGAGCGCTATTTAAAGGCAGTCGTGGTCAGGTAGGGCAATATTTATTTATGTCCCCACTCTGGTGTCTCCTGCTTTCTTTTGCCCCCACGATTGCTTAGCCCTGCACTCTCTTAGAGTGCTTGGGGCTGCTATGAGCGTTGCTTAGGTGCCGTCGCCCAACAGACACAGCCTGAAAATTCATTCAACGCCACATTGGCCCTTCCCTTTAAGGGAGGGAAGGAGCCTGTAAAGACGGCAGCGCTGCCCCGAACATTGCTCAGCGCTCTGCCGATACCGCCCCCTCATTCCCTTTAGCGCTCCGAGGGAAGTGGTAGCGCTTGATTTAGCGCTCCACTTCCCTCTTGGAGCGCTAACGTGGAAGTTCCCGGCAGCAGCAAATCTTTTCCGTCCGGCGATACTTTTGAGCTCCCTGAAAAGTTAGCGGGGCGCTACGCAATTTCTAGCCCCTAGGGTTTGCGCACAAATGGGCGGCTCTCACAGGTAAAGTGAAGTAGGCTCATTTGCAAAATTTACCGCCGCTCCAGGCACGTATCTACACCGGGCATGCCACCGCAACATTGTTGTGTGCCAGCAGCTGTTGAAGGGCAGCTAGCTTCCTGCTTTATACCAGACACATACCCAGCATAGGGTGGGAAAGTATGGAGGAGGGTCACTGGGCAAGGCGATACAGGCATCAGGAGGCATCAGGCAGCAGTGGGTGTTAATTTGTTTTTCAAATAATGCAGTCTCCGCTTTGGTGGCTGTTCTATACGATTATGACTGGAGCAGTCCTGCGCCTCCCCAACGCATTGTGGAGTGACAACCTCATTAGTGTTAAAGTTAGGGAGCCCAATGAGTCGACCACAAAATCTTTATTATTCTCCCCACCTGCACTGGGGCATGCTGAGTGCCTCTGGCATATTGTAAGCCTCGGACTTCCATGCACAATTTTCTGAAGCGTGGCCACCCAATGCACAGTATCACCCACATAGAGCCAAGCTCCCTACACACTGCTGCAGCATTGTGCCTTGACTGACGTCTTGGAATTCCAGAGTAGAATAATCCCATTATAGGAATAGAGGAACAGGAGTAGGCCATTTAGCCCCTCGAGCCTGTTCTGCCATTCAATTAGATCATGGCTGATCTGTATCTTAACTCCATTTACCCATCTTGGTTCTGTAATTCTTAATATATACCATAAAATTCTCTTAAAATGTAGCAAAACTCTGTCATGAGTTAGATTTTGTTTGCAATGTATTCTAGTCCCTCTGTCTGCATGGCAGCTGGTAAAACTCTGAAACTACTGCTCACTTTAGGAGTCATTGCTTTGAATGCAGTTCGGGTTTGGGCAATTAGAGTCCAAACCTTGTTGATCAAGTGACCAGGAAAAATCAATATTCTCTCGTTATATAGGAACAAAGTGGATCTCTAGAAATTGATAGCAGTTGAATTTGCATCTGAAGGAGAGGGATGGAAGATAAGAGAAATGTGTCCATTTTTGCATTGGTGCTTCTGATAAACACAGTGGCTAGGGAGAGATGCATGGTAGTCTAGTAACATGTGTACATCCATTCTCTGATTATTTAGTGGAAGGTATCTTTCCTAGTGATCCTATTTAGGATCTTGGACAGGATTACAATCAGCTTAGAATGCACATACCATAAATTTCACAGAATACAAAATCAAAACCAAATTGTTCCTTTGTCACTCTTTCAAACCTGGACCATAAACCTAAAATGGAAAGCTAACTGGCAGTTTAAAGGATGCTTGCTGGTAAAATTATAACATGCAGCCACTGGCAGGTTTTGACAATGGCATAATAGGCACTAGCTGTTTCACTGAGGTTTCGTGCCTATAAATTACAATTACCATGGTGATAAGGCGTGTTGTGAGTCATTCTGTCCGTGTGAATCATCACAGCCTAGCAATTATCATGGGATTTGCAGTTTATGCTTCGAAAGTGCGAGAAACATTTTAAGTGGATGTGAGGTATGAAGAATGGGTCGTTTGACCCTTGGAAAACCTGCTTCTTCCAATGGAGCATGTACAGATTTTACTGTCCCAGAGGCTATCTCATTTATTTAATCTCTTGGGAATAGTTATTGAAAGAGAGAGACAGCAGGGAGTTAAAGCAAGGCAGTAATGTTCAGTAGTCAGTGCTGAGCAAAGTTAACTACTTCAGGCTTGTCTGTTACATTAAATCCACTGTTTCCCCCCTCATTTTAACTCCTTGCTGCACAACAACCTCACTTTTCTGCCACATACTGTTTTCTTCCTGGAATATTTAGGGTTTTTTTCAGTTGTTTTTCCAAGCACCATATAATAGTGGACATGTGGTTGACAGATTGGGTACAAGCACTAGATTTGTGGAACTTTGCCTTCCAAATGAATTTGAATGATCAAATACAAATATTTTAGGTTTCTGGTAATCCTGAACTGTCCTCTTCAGCAGACCAAACTGTTAGTGTGTTTACAATAAGGCTCTTAAATATTGAAAATCAGGTGTCATAGATTTATTAAGCATACAGAACAGGCAATCGTACTTAAACATACACTTAAAGGGTAGTTCTTTCAACCACACCTAATGGTGGTTGGCTGGGAATTCAAACATGTTACAGTTCTCAGTATCTTAGGCCTTTACAAATCCAAATACTTGTTACAAACTGCCAGTTTTTAGACATTTTGCTTACTCCCTCCTTGACAATCCACACAATTCTACATTATATAATTATATAAAAGGTAAAATACAAATCCACTCAAGGAGAATTTATTTGATTTATCCCTTATCAATAACTTTAGTTTTCCTTATTTAACGAGCGCTTTTCCATTGAGCTAACAAGTTTAACTCCCTTACTTTGTTATCTTATTGATACTTGCAGTCTTGTTCCATATAATTGCTAATCCACCAAGTGAAACCTTTAATTATAAGTCTGCCATTGTTTCTGTATCATTCGTACCAATTAAAAAAGATGACATATGCCCAGATGTCATTCAGCTTTTGTGTTTATGTCTGGATCAAAGCTGTGAGGAGGTCTGGTGCTAACTGCTGGTTCTGGTAGAACCTGAACTGAGCATCAATGAGCAGGTTATTGGTAAGTTGTTTCGACTTGTTGGCATTATTGATGACTTGCGCCATCACTTTGCTGATGATTGGGAGGAGGCTGATAGGGCAGTAATTGGCTTAGTTTAATTGGTCCTGCTTTTTGTGGATAGGACATACCTCGGCAGTTTTTCACATTGTCGGGTCAATACCGCTGTCATAGCTTCACCCAGCTTGCCTAGAGGACTACCTGGTTCTGGTGCACTACAGCTGGGATGTTGCTAGGATCCTTAGCCATCACTGTGTCTAGTGTAGTCTAGCTGCTTCCTATTGTCATGTGGAGTGAGCTGAATTGGCTGGACATTGGAATTGAGGATGAGTAGGATATTCCACTTGGAACTTTGGCTGAAGACTCTTGCGAACATTTTGGTCTTTCCTCTTGCGTTCATGTGCTGAGCTCCACCATGGTTGAGGATAAGGATGCTCATGAAGCCTCTTCCTCCTGTTATTTGCCTGATTGTCCACCACTATTCTTAACTGAATATGGTAGGGCTACAGAGCTTTGCTCGGACCCTTTGGCTGTGGGACAACTTAGCATGCTGCATTTGGCATTTAAAATGGAGGTAGCTCTGTGTTGATGGAGGTAGCCCTGTGTTATAGCTTCACTAGGCTAGTACTTCATTCTATGGTATGCCTGGTGTTGCTCCTGGCATACCCTTCTACATTCCCCTTCGAGCCAGCTTGATGGCGATAGAGGAGTGTGGGATTTGCCAGGCCGTGAGGCTATAGATTGTGGTATATAATTCTGTTTCTGATGACTCTCAGTGCCATCTTTTGTCCAGTTATGACGGCTAGATCTGACCTGTCCCACTTAGCATGGTGGTAGTGCCACATTACACGATGGACAGTGCCCTCACTAGGATACAAGACTTTGGGCTGGATTTTGTCAGCCCCGAGGAGGCGAGTATGGAGGCGGGACTGCCGGTAAAGTTGCAGAATTTGGGGGCGGGTGGCAAACCCACACCTATCCCGCCTCCGTGCCCTCTTGCCAGGAGGCAGGAAGCCGTCCTGCCTCGGGTCCCGTCTCCACGAGGCGGGAAAGGGATTAAAGCCTATTAACTGCCTGTTAACAGGTAGTTAACAGGCAGAAAATAGGATTATCCCCATTTTGCGATTCAATGTGCAGGCTTTCCGACCTCGGGGAACCCCGCCAGGGTGGAGGAACCGAGTAGGAGGTCTGCAGGGGTCGGAGGGGTCTGAAAGTGCAATGTAGCGGTGAGTGATGGGTGCAAGTGTGGAGTGGTAAGTATGTGAGGTGAGTGTAAAGTGTAGAAAATGTTCACTTACCTTTGTTTCTGCCTACAGTCTTCAGCCGCTGTGGAGCCGGAGTCCTGACATCTACATTGTAGATTTCACAGACTGGCTGTTGGATCCTCCGATCCAATAGCCAGGTGATTTCTGAAAAGTTGAAAGGTTTGATGAGTCCTGAACACAAGGACACATCAAACTACACAGAATGTCAGTGTTTGACAGCTTCACAGAGCTGTCAAACGCTGACATTTCTTCTTTCAAAAAATCTTGACAGATGGCACGTCAGACGTTGACGTGCTCTGTCACTGACTTCCCCCTAATTGGACTGCTCAGCGCGCTGGGCGGGCTTAACAAGGTCAATCAGGGGAAAATCCCGCTGGTTGGCCAGAAGCTGATGGAGGCGGGATTGAAAGCCGGCAAGCAGCAGTCCCGCCTCCAAAAGCTTCCCATTGACAAAATCCAGCCCTTTGTCTTTGCAAGCACTGTGCATTGGTCTCTCCTACTAGTGCTACAGTCAACAGACATGTCTTCAACAGCTATGGCAGGACTAAACCAGCTCAGTTAGTGGTGGTCCTATCAAACCACTCTTGGTGATGGACATTGAAATCCTCCACCTAGGGTATGTTTGTGCCCCTACTTCCCTCAGTACATTCTCCAAGTGGTGGCCAACATGGCGGAGTACCAATTTGTCAGTGGGGTGGGGGGAGGTGGGGCATCAGGTTAGGTGGTAATCAGCAGAAGGTTTCCTTGGCCTTTTTTCACCTGAAGCTATGAGACTTCATGGGGTGTAGAGTGGATGTTGAGAACTTTTAGAGCTACTTCCACTTGACAGTATACCGCTAGTGGGTCAGGGCATACCCAGGGTTGGTGCTGGAGGAGTCTGGGATGTTAGCTGTTATATATCATGAGTACGATTATGTCTTGCTGTTGCTTCACTAGTCTGTGGGACAGCTCTCCCAACTTGGGCACACGTCCCTAGCTGTTAATGAGAATGACTTTACAGGGTTGACTGGCCTGGGTCTTGTCCTGATCCTACGTGTCATTGCTAATAGGTCCATTTGATATTTCTCTTATACTGTTTTGTAGCAGTTGCTTTCTAACTGAATGGTGAGCTAGGCCACTTTAGAATGGCACTAATAGTCAACCACATATTGTGGGACTGGAGTCACATGTAGGCCAGACTGGGTAGAAATGGCAGGTTCCCTTCCCTAAAGGACATTAGTGAACCAACAATGTTGCGAATATTAGTGTCAGGCCAGAGGATTGGGAAATTTTTAGAAACCAGCAAAGGACGACTAAAAAAATAATAAAGAGGGAGAAAATAGATTATGAGAGTAAACTAGCAAGAAATATAAAAACAGACAGTATATAAAAAGGAAGAGAGTAGCTAAAGTAAACGTTGGTCCCTTAGAGGATGAGACTGGCAAATTAATATTGGGAAACAGGGAAATGACAGAGACTTTGAACAAATATTTTGTATCGGTCTTCACAGTAGAAGACACTAAAAGCATTCCAATAATAATGGATAGTCAAGGGGCTATAGGGAGGGAGGAACTTAAAACAATCACTATCACTAGAGAAAAAGTACTGGGCAAACTAATGGGACTAAAGGTGGACAAGTCCCCTGGAACTGATGGCCTGCATCCTAGGGTCTTAAAAGAAGTGGCTGCAGAGATAGTGGATGCATTGGTTGTAATCTACCAAAATTCCCTGGATTCTGGAGAGGTCCCAGCGGATTGTAAAACCGCAAATGTAACTTCCCTATTCAAGAAAGGAGGGAGACAGAAAGCAGGAAACTATAGACCAGTTAGCCTAACATCTGTCATTGGGAAAATGCTGGAGTCCATTATTAAGGAAGTAGTAGCAGAACATTTAGAAAATCATAATACAATCAAGCAGAGTCAGCATGGTTTTATGAAAGGGAAATCGTGTTTGACAAATTTGCTAAAGTTCTTTGAGGATGTAACGAGCAGGGTGGATAAAGGGAAACCAGTAGATGTAGTGTATTTAGATTTCCAGAAGGCATTCGATAAGGTGCCACATAAAAGGTTACTGCACAAGATAAGAGCTCACAGGGTTGGGGGTAATATGTTAGCATAGATAGAGGATTGGCTAACTAACAGAAAACAGAGAGTCGGGATAAATGAGTCATTTTCAGGTTGGCAAACTGTAACTAGTGGGGTGCCATAGGGATCAGTGCTGGGGCCTCAACTATTTACAATCTACATTAATGACTTGGATGAAGGGACCGAGTGTAATGTAGACAAATTTGCTGATGATACAAAGATAGGTGGGAAAGCAAGTTGTAAGGAGGACACAAAGAATCTGCAAATGGATATAGATAGGTTAAGTGAGTGGGCAAAAATTTGGCAGATGGAGTATATTATGGGGAAATGTGAGGTTATCCACTTTGGTAGGAAGAATAAAAAAGCAAATTATTATTTAAATGGAGAGAGACTACAAAATGCTGCGGTACAAAGGGATCTGGGGGTCCTTGTACATGAATCACAAAAAGTTAGCATGCAGGTACAGTAAGTAATTAGGAAGGCAAATGGAATGTTGGCCTTTATTGCAAGGGGGATGGAGTATAAAAGTAGGGAAGTCTTGCTACAACTATACAGGGCATTGGTGAGACCACACCTGGAGTACTGCGTACAGTTTTGGTCTCCTTATTTAAGGAGGGATATACTTGCATTGGAGGCAGTTCAGAAAAGGTTCACTAGGTTGATTCCTGAAATGAGGGGGTTGTCTTATGAAGAAAGGTTGAGCAGGTTGGGCCTATACTCATTGGAGTTTAGAAGAATGAGAGGTGATCTTACTGAAACATATAAGATTCTGAGGGGGATTGACAGGGTGGATGCAGAGAGGATGTTTCCCCTAGTGGGGGTATCTAGAACTAGGGGGCATAGTTTCAGAATAAGTGGTCGCCCATTTAAAACGGAGATGAGGAGGAGTTTCTTCTCTCAGAGGGTCGTGAATCTTTGGAATTCTCTACCCCAGAGAGCTGTGGAGGCTGGGTCATTGAATATATTTAAGGTGGAGATAGACAGATTTTTGAACTATAGGGGAGTCATGGGTTATGGGGAGCGGGCAGGAAGATGGAGTTGAGGCCAAGATCAGATCAGCCATGCAAAAGCAAAATACTGCGGATGCTGGAAATCTGAAATAAAAACAAAAAATGCTGAAAATACTCAGCAGGTCAGGCAGCATCTGTGAAGAGAGAAACAGAGTTAACGTTTCAGGTCGATGACCCTTCATCAGAACTGGAAAAAGCTGGAGATCGAACAGGTTTTTAAGCAAGTGCAGGGGCAGGGAAAGGGGGGAGGGGAGGAACGAACAAAAGGGAAGGTCTGTGATAGGATGGAAGGCAGGGGAGATTAAGTGTACGCTGTGTACCCACCCGTAGGGACATCGGAAATGCCGGTTTTAGGCATGCACAGCGCCTGCGCTGAAAACCGGCATTTCCGATCTGTCAAGAATAGTCTTGACAGATCCTCAGGCTGCCCTGGAGAATGGCCTCTGCGGGCGGATAGTTACGCTTTTTGGAGACCCTCCACCCGCATAAAACCCTTACAATTCTTACGCCTGGTAAAAGCCTGCTTTTACCAGGATAAGAGTTGAAAAAAGTAAAAAAAAAAGAATAATTTTTTCACTGATTTATCATTTTAAAATACTTTAAAAAAAGGTAAGTTTATTTTTAGCCCCGTAAAAAAACTTTTAATTATTTTTTTCAAAAATTTTTATTTTTGTTTAAAATCCTTAATTTATTGTAATTTCAAGTCATTTTAAAAATGTGATGTTTTTTAAAATTTATTTAGGGGTAAAAATTCAGTTGGTTGCGCCTCCCGTTAGCGCCTTAAGAGGGCGCTAATAGGGTGCAAAGCAACTAGCGCCCGGGCGCGGCGATGTTTGCGCCGCTCGCGAAATTAACTAGACATTTTGCGGCAGCGCTAAACACTACCGCCACGATCTCCTGCGCCAGCAGATCGTGACGTCAGTCGAGTGCGCAATGCCCCGGTAGCACCCCGGAGCGGATATTGAGTGGCGCCCCCTGCCTTACCACCTGCCGCTAGCAACGACAAGTTGAGGGGAGCATTTTGCAGTCAGGAAGGGACTGGGGGAGCGCTATTTAAAGGCGACCGCTTCCTGCCTTTTATTGTTGGTGACATTTTTGAACCACGCATTCTGAGAGAGAGAGAGACTTCTGGAGAGATTCAACGCTGTGTGAAGGAGTTTTGGGTACTGAGCAGCACTTTGCAGGTTCATTTTGATTTGCCCTTCCTTGTATCGATTTAGAAGAGACAGTGGGGGCTGCACTCTGAGCTCTTTCCCTGGGACTCTCCATTGTTCTTTCCAGTAGATTTGATGTACAGGTCTCTCCAGGCCGAGATTCAAGGCTGCAATGAGCAGGATGTGGATGGAAAGCAAAATCAACCCTCCCCTTTCAGAACTGGCCGGCGCCATTGTGGGTGTGTTCCATTACTGACTGACATCACATGAGCTTCGCCAGCGCTCTGAGGTAGCGCCTCGCTCCTCGACCTTTGCGCCTTATTTAGCGCTCCAATCACCTCCGGGGCGATAAAAGTCAAGTTTGCAGTCGGACGTGATAATTAGCGCCAGGCGCTAATCTTTACGCCCGGTCGATAATTGCGCCCCAAATGGGGCAATACTGAATTTCTCCCCCTTAAAGTTTTACTATGTTTTTGGGGTGATCTCCATTCATATATTTGACAGGTCTTCCTGTCAAGTGTATGAAGGGAGATTCCCTTCTTTGATTGGCTCCCCATGGCCCACGTGATCCCAGGGATGCTGCGAACTACATGCGCCCCTGGGATACGTGGGCCCTGCGCACTTGCAGTTTGGAGAGGTCTAGGAGTGGAAGCGTGTGCGTCCCGGGAGCCCTCAGGTAAGGGCGTAGATTTTTCCAGATCACAGGCCTCCGCCCGCGGGAGGCCTGCGATCGGAAAATACGGGCCATTAAGAGATGGTGCAAGGTAAAAGGAGATGGTAATGGAACAAGTTAAGAAACAAAAGATGGCTCTAGATTAAGTGCAAATGGCACAGAATGAAAGACAGCTGCCATGTGGGAGAGAGAGAAAAAAAAAATAAATGGAAAAAAAAAATAGGGGCAGAGGTTATGGTCTGAAATTGTTGAACTCTATGTTGAGTCCAGAAGGTTGTAAAGTGCCTAATCAAAAGATGAGGTGCTGTTCCTCGAGCATACGTTGTTCCAGTCCTACTCAGGTCCCCTCCCTCACCTCTTTTTCCGGTACATTGATGAATGTATCGGAGCTGTTTCCTGCTATCGTCCTGAACTAGAAAATTTCATTCACTTTGCTTCCAATTTCCACCCTTCCCTCACCTTCACATGGTCCATCTCCTACTCTTCCCTTCCCTTCCTCAACTTCTCTGACTCCATCTCTGGGGATAGGCTATTGACAAACATTCACTACAAGCCTCCCACAGCTACCTGGACTACACTTCCTCCCACCCCGCTTCCTGTAAGGACTCTATTCCATTCTCCCAGTTTCTCCGTCTCTGCCGCATCTGCTCTGACGATGCCACCTTCCATACCAGTGCTTCCGACATGTCTTCCTTTATCCTCAACCGAGGATTCCCCTCTACTGTGGTTGACATGGCCCTTGACCGTGTCGTTCTATTTCCCACACTTCTGCTCTCACCCCTACCCCTCCCTCCTGGAACCACGATAGGGTTCCCCTTGTCCTCACCTTTCACCCCACCAGCCTCCACATTCAACGGATCATCCTCCACCATTTCTGCCACCTCCAGCGTGATCCCACCACCAAACACATCTTCCCCTCACCTTCCCTTTCAGCATTCCGAAGGGACCGCTCCCTCCGCGACACCCTGGTCCACTCTTCTATCACCCCCAACACCCCTTCCCCTTCACCCGGCACCTTCCCGTGCAAGCGCAGGAGGTGCAACACATGCCCTTTTACCTCCACCCTTCCCACTGTCCAGGGCCCCAAACACTCCTTCCAGGTGAAACAGCGATTTACTTGTACTTCTTACAATTGGGGAGACCAAACGCAGATTGGGTGACCGCTTTGCGGAACACCTCCGTTCAGTCCATAAGGGTGACCCCGAGCTTCCGGTCGCCTGTCACTTTAATTCTCCGCTCCACTCCCACTCAGACCTCACCGTCCTCAGCCTCTTACACTGTTCCAATGAAGCTCAACGTAAGCTCGAGGAACAGCACCTCATCATTTGATTAGGCACTTTACAGCCTTCTGGACTCAACATAGAGTTCAACAATTTTAGACCATAACCTCTGCCCCTATTTTTTTTCCATTTATTTATTTATTTATTTATTTTCCCTCTCTCTCTCCCACATGACAGCTGTCTTTCATTCTGTGCCATTTACACTTCATCTCAAGCCATCTTTTGTTTCTTAACTTGTCCCATTACCATCTCCTTTTGCCTTGCACCATCTCTTAATGTCTCTTAATCTCTCCTGCCTTCCATCCTATCACAGACCTTCCCTTTTGTTCTTTCCTCCCCTCCCCTCTTTCCCTGCCCCTACACTTGCTTAAAAACCTGTTCGATGGCCAGCTTTTTCCAGTTCTGACGAAGGGTCATCGACCTGAATCATTAACTCTGTTTCTCTCTCCACAGATGCTACTTGAACTGCTGAGTATTTCCAGCATTTTCTGTTTTTATTTCAGATCAGCCATGATCTTATTGAATGGCGCAGCAGGCTCGAAGGACCAGATAGCCTACTCCTGCTCCTATATCTTATGTAATCTGGAAGCTAGCACACACATTACCAGATTTATTGAATTTGATTCCACACCTTGCCATGGTGGGATTTGAAGTCACGATCTCTGGGTTGCTAGTCCAATAGCATAACTACTAGACTACTGTATCCATCATTACTCCATCCTTTCTGTGGCTCTAATATGCTTTATATGATATGCCCATTACTGCACGCTGTACTCCAAAAGAGGCCTCGCCAATGTCTTGTGCAAATTCAACATCACTTCGCTTTTTATTTAATCCCGCCTAAGTATAAAACCCAGAATCCCATTCACCTTTTTTATGGTAATTTCTACCTTTACCTTTAACGATCTATGTATCTGCTCCTCTTGATTTCTGTCACTCCGTTAAGGATCTTACCATTTAGGATATACTTCCTTTCACTTTTTTCCCCCCCAAAGTGTGCCACTTGCTGGAGTTTAGAAGAATGAGAGGTGATCTCATTGAAACATAAGATTCTGAGGGGGATTGACAGGGTAGATGCTGAGAGGCTGTTTCCCCTGGCTGGAGAGTCTAGAACTAGGGGGCATAGTCTCAGGATAAGGGGTCGTCCATTTAGGACTGAGATGAGGAGAAATTTCTTCACTCAGAGGGTTGTGAATCTTTGGAATTCTCTACCCCAAAGAGCTGTGGATGCTCAGTTGTTGAGTATATTCAAGACTGAGATAGATAGATTTTTGGACTCTAGGGGAATCAAGGGATATAGGTATCGGACAGGAAACTGGAATTGAGGTTGAAGATCAGCCATGATCTTATTGAATGGCGGAGCAGGCTCGAGGGGCCGTATGGCCTACCTCTGCTCCTATTTCTTATGTTCTTATGATAGTATGCACTGAAGATGCCGTGAGGGAATTAGCTGGAGCAGTATCTGAGCTTGACAGTGTAAGGGATCTGAATTAACATGCACAGTAGAAGCTATAGTGCCATGAATTAATGGCTTTACTAATGTCAGCTAATCAGTCTTGTTCGCTTCATCAGGCACAGTACCTTGTGGAAGCCAGATCCCTAGATGATGTCATTAGCAAAGATAAAAGACTCCCAACCTAGAGCGGATTTTTATTGCCTTTGTGAAAAAATTACTAGAGCTTAAATTCCACGATGTGTGACAGTGAATTCCCTTGCACAGGCAAAACAATCCTTATTCCTTCCATTATCAGTGGTGCTCAATTTTCATAGCACACCATTTGGGCAGGAGCAGGATAAAATCCCCATTCATGTGGCATGACAAATGGTATTTAAATCCTTTTTATGTCACTGCAATGTGCCTCAGCTCATAAGTGCACACACCTTAGAGGGAGCATTGTATTGGAATTGTGCCAGGAACAGTCTGGCCATCCCCCACTGTGGGGAATCAGGTGGTCTCAGCTCAGCAACTAATATTTGTTTTTTGTTATTTGGGATTTGAATCCTTGTAATGAGGTGGGCAGGACCCAGCCTAGTGTGCCCATATATGCCCTGTGCTCTGGCACAGTACCCATTGCTGCCAATGTAAAGTCAGCTATGAACATCAGTCCAACAAATGCACATTGCTCTGATGAAGACAGTAAGAATTTAACACTGTGGCAAGCGTTAGCATCAAGGCAAAAAAATGAATGTAGAGAAAAATTCTGTTCCTGGTCATTTGCAATTGAGAACTGAACAGTGCAAACCATAATGAGGCTCTGATAACATATTTGAGATTTGATTGAAGGTATATCAAGAAAAATTGAACAGGCTGGGGCTCTTCTCTCTAGAAAAGGGGAGACTGAAAGGTGACCTGATAGAGATTTTTTAAATTATGAAAGGGTTTGATAGGGCAGATGTAGAGAGGATGTTTCCACTGGTGGCGAAGTCCAAAATTCGGGGCCATAAATATGTCACTAATAAATCCAATAAGGAATTCAGAAGAAACTTCTTTACCTAGATAGTGGTTAGAATGTGGATCTCACTACCACATGGAGTGGTGGAGGCCAATAGCAGAGAGGCATTTAAGGGGAAGCTAGATAAGAACATGAGGGAGAAAAGATTAAAAGGATCTGTTGCTAGGGTTAGATGAAGTAAATAAAGCTGGAGGAGGCGCGTAAGGAATGTAAACACCGGCATAGAATTGGGCCGAATGGCCTGTTTCTCTGCTGGAGATTCTATGTAATGCCATTAAGGTGGTTTCTTATCCCACACTAATTAACTTTTGTGTCTTTGTGTCTGAACAATCTCTCCCCCCTCATGTTCTCAATGACAATGAAGTCTGAAAAGGAAATCGAGCAGTTCTCCCTCACCGCCACCCAAGAAGAAAAAGAAGAAGAAATCGGGGCACTACAAAAGCCGGTAAATGTCTTCTTGTGTTAACATTGCATAAATACAATAGGACCTCATAAAAAGGGGAAGAAAGCTCCAAGATTAGCTATAATGAATGGTAAATACTTAACATCCAGGTCGATATTGTATTTTTAAACAAGACTTTGTTGTGTTTTATTTTCAAAATGTTTTCATTTTCAAGGCTGCTCTGTGGAGCCATTTCAGGAGCTGAGCCCTGGAATGGACTCACTGAGGCATCATAGGATTGGAGATCTCTTTGAAGTGCTATCCCTTCTTATCATGGTGATTGATCTGTGTACAAAGCATCTGTCTTTCTTTTCCTCTTGGTCTTTGCCGAATTTTTGATGTGCCTTTCACAGAAACTTGGTGAAAGCAGTGGAGTGGGATGTTTGGCAGATGGACATTCATGTTAAGAAGCTATAGGGGATCTCCAAAAGGTGACATCATCTCAACTAGCTTCACAGATGAAATTGAAGATGCACAGGGCCCCAGAGAGGAGGCCACTGATGATTTTTTTTTAAATTCATAATTATATGGAACACATCCACGTTACCTATCTGTGGCGTCTTCTTTAGTTGCCAACAGCTTTGAATGTTCAATGGCCAATTAGTTAACGCTTTGCCTCCATAATTCCTTTTGCATGTAAGACTTGAAAGAAGTGAATAGTGAAGTAAACAGCAGATGGTTGGCAGGGTGCAATGAGACACCAAATGTTCTGATTTACTGTGTTTGAAGCTTCTTTAAGCACATCCAAAATTTTACATGAGCTACAAGTAGAATTGCCAGTTCACACGAAAATTATTTAAACAGGGAGGGAAATTAAGAGGAGAATTTTTTTGTTTATGGTTAAAAAAAATGGTCTTACAAGGAAGAATTCAGTTGAATGTGGAGAACCACCCCCTCCCCTTTGAAGTGCAGGCCCCACCCTTTCAATGCCAGCTTCGAGCACAGACCCTGCTCCTCTACCACCCAGTTCGAGTGCAGTCCCAGCCTTTTCAGTGGCCACTTTGAATGGAGACCCTCCCTTTGCAATACGCACTCCAATGAAATTCTCCATTCAACATCAACCAAGTGGTGGAAATCCCAAAAGCTTCAACTTGTCTCATCTGTAGCTAAAACCCCTCCTGCCCCCTCAGTGCTTAGCCCCTAAGAAAATTTGGCTTCACTTATAACAAAATCATAAGATCTGAAGACAAGAGAGGCAAACCTCTGGGATGCAAAAATTGATTGTCCTCCATTTTATTTTTACACTTAGAGAGCAACTAAGCCCTAGTAGAAAACATTATTTACAACATAGCTGCCCCCTTGGACTGTTTAAAGTGTACAACATTTACACTGTGACAGACATGTGTCATGAACAGGAAATGCATACTAGCTGTATCATTCTTATAATTTTAAGATTACTCCCACTTGTTCTTGATTCTCCCACAAGAGCAAATAGTTCTGCTGTATCTACCCTTTCGAATCCTTTTACATTTTAAACCCCTCGATCTGATCACCACTCAATCTACTATGCTCAACAAAATACAAGCCAAGTTTATGCAACCTGTCCTTATAATTTAACCTGCTAAGCCTCAGTATGATTCTATTGAATCTGCGCTGCAGAAGTAGCCAGGGGTTTAAGGGGTTAAATTACATACAATCTAAAACTACTTGGTCAAATTTATTTACAGCAGAAATAATATAGAAGCAGAAAGACACAGCACAATACTAAAAGAGTGCAATAATGAAAATTATATAATACAGCAACTGATCTGTTTAACAAAACAGTCTGCAATCCTTACTTTTCTTTTAAGTAAGTTCCTAGTAACAGTCTCTGAGAATTCCTATTACCACCCATTAGTGGCGAATTAAATAGGTAACTGAAGATCCCAAAAAACCTCTGTAGATTATTAAATCTTTGGCAATGAAATTATTGCTTCTGAATGGTCAGCCAATTAAAGCACTAACCATTTTTAACACTTAAGCAAGAAAGGTGTGAACTGAGACTTGCTGATTAGACCATTTTGATTTCAGGCAGTGTATTCCAAATAACGATAGCAATATTCCAAATAACCACTCGCTGAGTAAAAAGCTTTTTTCCTCATGTCGCCTCTGGCTCTTTTGCCAATCACCTTAAATCTGTGCCCTCTGGTTCTCGAGCCTTCAGCCATCGGAAACAGTTTCTCTTTATTTACTCTATCTAAACCCTTCATGATTTTAAACACCTCTATCAAATCTCCTCTTAGCCTTCTCTGCTCATGGGGAACAACCCCAGCTTCTCCAGTCTATCCACGTAACTGTCATCCCTCATCCCTTGAACCATTCTAGTAAATCTCTTTTGTACCCTCTCCAAAGCCTTCACGTCCTTCCTAAAGTGTTCCTAACTAATTAAAAACAAACATAAGAATTGGAGACAGATATTTGTGTTTTAATGGCACATGCTCCCATACAAATGATTTGAGGATATATTGGCTTTTAAAGAAAAGTAGGCTTGAGACTTACTAGCTGAAAGCTGGTTCAGACCCAAAGTAAATGCTTAGTTTATCTCGCCCATTAAATGTATCTGAGCAGGAATTAAACTTCCCCATGGTTGAATAACAAAAATTAGAAAATTGAAAAGTTTATGATTAATGCTTTTTAGCACTTTGAGCAGTACTTTAATACACATAACCTAACCAAATGGATCCAGGAGCACTGGGATCATATTAAACACATGTCCACACAGACTCTTAAGAAAAAACCCTCAGAAAGTCAGGTAGCTACTACATCCAGGCATCCATAGTAAAGGAATTCTAAAAACTCACCCCGCAATGTAAATTGGAATAGCTGAATACAGAGGAATATCTAACAGCACAGACTCTTTTGTGCATAATAGGTGACAGGTTTGGATATATTTTAAAGCTAATCCTTTTGGAGTGAGGTTAACTTTAGTCAGCATTATTCTAAATAACAACTTGCAATTATATAGAGCCTTTAACGTAGTAAAACGTCCCAAGGCGTAATAGTGAGATCCACTAGAACTCAAAATAGATCGACAGAGGTGAAAGTGATGGGATCAAATCTGTATTGATGAACATAAGTCTGTGTCTGGCCGTTGCAGACTGTTGAGCCACCTAAGTACAGAGTTGTTTCCACTAACCACGTGTATAGAAAAATGCGGGAAAAATTGGAACTATCAACACTGAGATAGATAGAATTTTGTTAGGTATGGGTATCTAGTAATACGGAGCAAAGGTAGGAAAATGGAGTTGAGGTGGCGATTAGACATCATCTAATTGAATGGTGGAACAAGCTTAGGGCTGAATGGCCCACGCCTGTTCCTAATGTTACTATATTACTAAGAGGGCTTAGAAAGATCATTAGGACCCACAATGGAAGCTGAATATTAATGCTGTTCAAACCAGTTTACAAAACATTCTCACAGAGAACGCAGAATAACTTAATACAACATTCGAATGGAGTGGTTTCCATTGACATTGATATTTCCTATGGCTTGGAATGTCTGTCTACATTGCAACTCATAAAGATCTTATGCACCACAATACAAATCCAGCACTATCTCTCTGAGCATTACCACTGGTGGTAAATACTCTTGGATTTTGATGCGCCAACTTTGTGGATTCTATCCAGAAAAAAACTTAAGAGACTAGAGTCTGAGGAAGCTCAGCTTCCCATTCACATTCAACTGCAATATCATTAACCCCAGGTAACTGCAGGGCTGATCCACATTATCAGATCATCAGGAGTTACATGAAACTTCTGATGCAAGCACAAATATTTGCCTATTTGTCTATTTTGCAATGCTCAGCACATTAAGGATAGTCAATTTACTGCCAAAACTCTCCAGGAAATGGTGGGACATAAACAAATCCAAGCAATTTTAAATGATGTATATGTTAATTGTCCTGCTAGGCCAGGGCAGGAAATAGGGGAAAGTTGTCCAATGCCATTGCACTGCTCATCCAGTACGGCACTGTCAGATCATTTTAAACTTAAGCGATGACAGAAACATAGAAACATAGAAGATAGGAGCAGGAGTAGGCCATTCGGCCCCTCGAGCCTGCTCTGCCATTCGATGAGATCATGGCTGATCATCCAAACTCAGTACCCTGTCCCTGCCTTCTCCCCATATCCCTTGATACCTTTAGCTTTAAGAAATATATCTAACTCATTCTTGAATATATTTAATGACTTGGCCTCAACTACCTTCTGTGGTAGAGAATTCCACAGGTTCACCACTCTCTGGGTGAAGAAATTCTTCCTCATTTCTGTCCTAAATGGCTTACCCCTTATCCTTAGATTATGACCCCTGGTTCTGGACTCTCCGACCATCGGGAACATTCTTCCTGCATCAAGTTTGTCCAGACCTGTCAGAATTTTATATGTTTCAATGAGATCCCCTCTCATTCTTCTATACTCCAGTGAGTATAAGCCTAATCGACCCAATCTTTCCTCATATGTCATTCCTGCCATCCCAGGTATCAGCCTTGTGAATCTTCGCTGAACTCCCTCCATGGCAAGAACATCCTTCCTCAGATAAGGCGACCAAAACTGCACACAGTACTCAAGGTGTGGTCTCACCAAGGCCCTGTACAACTGCAGCAGGACATCCCTGTTCCTATACTCAAACCCTTTCGCTATGAAGGCCAACATATCATTTGCCTTCTTCATCGCCTGCTGCATCTGCATGCTTACCTTCAGCGACTGGTGCACAAGGACACCCAGGTCTCGTTGCACTTCCCCTTCTCCCAATCTATTGCCATTCAGATAATAGTCTGCCTTTCTGTTTTTGACACCAAAGTGGATAACCTCGCATTTATCCACGTTATATTGCATCTGCCATGCTTCTGCCCACTCACCCAACCTGTCCAAATCATCCTGGAGTTTCTCAGTATCCTCCTCGCAGCACACACGCCCACCCAGCTTTGTGTCATCTGCAAACTTGGAGATATTACATTTAGTTCCCTTATCTAGATCATTAATGTATATTGTGAATAGCTGGGGTCCAAGGACCGAACCCTGCGGTACCCCACTAGTCACTGCCTGCCACTCGGAAAAAGACCCATTAATTCCTACTCTCTGCTTTCTGTCCGCCAACCAGTTCTCTATCCAAGTCAGTACCTTGCCCCCAATCCCATGTGCCTTAACTTTACATGCTAATCTCTTATATGGGACCTTATCGAAAGCCTTTTGAAAGTCCAAATACACCACATCTACTGGTTCTCCCTTATCTATTTTCCCAGTTACATCCTCAAAAATCCATGGCTGTTCTGCAGCAGAGTTTTCAGCACATGCTGTTGCAGAGATTGACCTGGCCTGATGTAACTGCTGGGGCATTTAGTTTGATTAATTCAGTGAAGGAAGTGATTATATAAGCGCTGGACTTCATAGATGTGGAAACTCATTATTTAACACAGTGCCAAGTACTCTTCCCAGTTCAAGTATCAAAGGTTTGGCAAACTAGCTAGGCCTTTGACAGCATTCAGTCCTAGTCTGGTTTTCAGTGTAAAGTCTCAGTGCAGCTGGAGTCCGCACTGGTTTTCTTACCAGCAGCGGCTTCTTAGAAGTTGCCAGCAGTGCAGCTCCTGAAACGCAATCGCCCATGTGTGAATGTCAGACAACAGATGCTTCCATGCACCTTACGGAGGCTGCGTGTCTGTGGGGACATGCTCATCTGCAAATTGCAATATGAGGCAGCAGGTTTCATGTTTTAGTGGATTGATACTTTCTCGTGCTTTGGTGGGTGGTTTAGGAACTGAAGCGTGGCTTTCCTTCTTTTCTAATCACTGTTGCTCATCTGTTTCATTGCATTCTCACATTGTTAATTGCAAGCAAAAAGAGGAAACCTGGATCAGAGAGAAGGTAAGAGTGACAAGGTCAAAGCGAGGAAGTCATATGTTGCAAGTGTGTTGAAGAAACAATGTCCCTTTAAAGGCCTGAATAGGCAAGTTATTAAATGCTCTTTGTCCTGGACTATTGTTTATTCTGGCCCTCCATCAATTTTGATGTTTTAAAAGACAAAAAGGGTTGCTTACCATTTTAACTTCTAAAATGTTGTTTATTAAATAGTTAAGTGCAGTCGCCATCAGAAAAGCTGGACTGTGGAGGACCGAGGTGTACAAATTAGACTTTTGCTGTACAGAGCTTAAGATTTTGATTGTCCATGAACAACATCTTGTGTCGCTTTTGACAGTGATGAGTAACGAATCAAGTTGTGGACTCAAATTACCTAAACTAAGTCATATTGGGTTTATTCACTCCAGAGACTTGAGCATAAAAATCTAGGCTGAGACTCCAGTGTAGTATTGAGGGAGTGCTGCACTGTTGGAGGTGCCGTCTTTCGGATGAGAACTTAAGCCGAGGCCCTGTTTGCCCTCTCGGGTAGACGTAAAAGATCTTATGGCACTATTTCGAAGAAGAGCAGGGGAGTTATCCCCGGTCCCCTAGTCAATATTTATCCCTTAATCAACATCTAAAACAGATTATCTGGTCATTATCACATTGCTGTTTGTGGGATCTTGCTCTGGGCAAATTGGCTGCCGCGTTACATTACAACAGTGACTACACTTCAAAAAGTACTTCATTGGCTGTAAAGCGCTTTGGGACGTCCGATGGTCGTGAAAGGCGCTAGATAAATGCAAGACTTTCTTTCTATTCATAATCTACAGTAATTCCAATACAGGTCCCTTCCATTTAGATTCCCATGGAATGAAGTGTGTGCATGTGTATCTTCTGGTTGGTGGACTGATCAGTTGAGGAGTGGTCAGTGCCCGCTCCCTTGCAGTGTATGAGGGGATGCAGCTCTATCCATTCCTAGTGGTAGCGTTAGGGGAGCCAAGAGGAATATGCCCTTGCTCCTGGTGGTCTAAAAAGGCCCATGCACCATCCCGTGGGAGTAGGATCAGGTACTAAGCTTGAGCATCAAATTTGATGTGGGGAAGGATATTTCTCCAGGACAACAACGTCCCTTTAATCAAAGTATCCCAGAAAAAAAGCACAGTAGTACCGCAGACATCAGGCAGGTTTATTTGGGGCTTCTGAGAAATCATGTTATGCATTTTTAGAACATAACAGCCTAAGTAGATCAATGAAAAGGGATACTGTCTCTTCAAAAATTAGTCATACCATTCAAGAGTCTCGTGCTAAAACTGGTTATGACAAAGGATTGCAGATCTTGTACTGATTGTGAGCTTGTGTTCAGCAGTTCAAAATGTTGCAGCAGTTCATTTTCTGCCCATTGGGCGTCCTCAGTGCTTGGCTATCCGTTTTTTATGCCCAGCGATAACAGTTGAGGAGATTTTCAAATTCTGAACTTGACAATGTGGACCCAGTATGCAGTACTGTATCAACTAAACCAACCAGGTTCCATTATGTCTTAAAGTACAGTCTATCTTTGCTGGCTGAATGATTCCAACATATTCTGAATGGTGCAACATGGATGGAGGAATCGAATCGAATAAATAAAACAATGGCCTAAACCTATCTTTTGTAATGAAACCCTAATTGAAATGATAAAGTGGGTCAGTAAGTCACACCATTAAAGTTCCTACCCATAAAGTTTCCTCCCTAATCTGGGATCACTGTCTCAGCTTTTTCAGCATTTATTTACAGGGCTGTATTGTAGAGTTTCTCAATTTTACACAAAAAACCTAGAATACTCAGGCCAATCACCATCTGAGACAGGCAAAACATTCCCTATTTTATACAGCAAACGCACTGAGGGAGGTCCCAGTGCTTGATGTTACCTCATACTGCGGCGTAAATGTTATGATTAATTGTGTGGGAACGTAACCATTTTAGTAATGTTCTCGGCAATTCATGCGGCCAATGTGTTGTTTCAAGAAACTGTTGTAAAGTATTGTCTCAGAAAAGAACATTTTTTTTTTGTTTTACCAATTTTCCCCTCACCATTTCATGAAAGCATTTACTGCTTGCTGGGGTAAAACCCCTGTAGCTTTCTTGTACCTCATCTCAGTAGCCATTCTTCATGTGCATGCCTTGACTGTGTGTATCAGAAGGCTACTTGAGCAAGGGTAGCGTTCACACCTGAGCCCAGTCCTGTTCTCATGCCGAGCCCAGGCGTACACATTTCTAGCAGTGAATGTTAGATAGTGGAACTTTGGCCAATTTCCCCACCTCTAACCCAGGACCCCTGAGGGCAATTGTAGTAGCCTTATCGCCATCCTGACCGTGATCAGCTAACTCAGCACCGATAGAGGATCAAACCTGGTCTGTAAAGCTCAGCTATTCACTGCATTGACAGTCTGGTCCATCAGAGGAGTCACAACCCCATTCATATTGCAGAGTGATTCCACAGTAGCTGAAACAAGAGAAAGACAACATTGCATGTACGAGCTAGCACATTTTTTGACTGCAACACTCTTCTGGCTACATTGCATCCCACAGTTGCTAACCTGGCTTGTATGAGTGAGCAGTTCCTCTGGAGGCAACAGTGCATAGGAACATAGGAACAGGAGCAAGCCATTCAGGCCCTCGAGCCTGTTCCGCCATTCAATTAGATAATGGCTGATCTGTATCTTAACTCCGTTTACCTGCCTTTGTTCCATATCCCTAATTACCCTTACCTAGCAAAAATCTATCAATTGTCAGTTTTGAAATTTTCAATTGACCCAGCCTCAACAGCTTTTTGGGGGAGATAGTTCATGATTTCCACTATCCTTTGTGTGAAGAAGTGCTTCCTGATTTCATCCGTGAATGGCCTGGCTCTAATTTTAGTGTTATGTAGTTTCTCTCTATCTACCCTACCAAACACTTTAATCATCTTAAACACTTCAATTAGATCGTAATTTAATATTCTAAACTCCAGGGCAACACGGTGGCATAGTGGTTAGCACTGGTGCCTCACAGCGCCAGGGACCCGGGTTCGAATCTGGCCTCGGGTGACTGTCTGTGTGGAGTTTGCACTTTCTCCCCGTGTCTGCGTGGGTTTCCTCCGGGTGCTCCGGTTTCCTCCCACAGTCCAAAAATGTGCGGGTTAGGTTGATTTGGCTATGATAAATTGACCCTTAGTGTTAGGGGGGGATTAAATATGTGGGGTTACGGGGATAGGATGGGATATGTTAGGGGGAATTAAATACGTGGGGTTACGGGGATAGGGTGGGATATGTGTCAGTGCAGGCTCGATGGGGATTCTGTGTGAGAAAGCAGGGACAGGGTACTGGATTTGGATGATCAGCCATGATCGTATTGAATGGTTGAGCAGGCTCGATGGGCCGAATGGCCTACTCCTGCTCCTAGTTTCTATGTTTCTATGGAATACAAGCCTAGTCTGTACAACCGCTCCTCATAATTTAACCATTTTATCATTCTGGTGAATCTGCGCTGCCATTTTATTTATATCACCACACAACCCCTGAAGTTGAGGTCACAGCGCAATAAAGTAAATTAGATAGGAAATATAAATTACTGCTATAGGAAGAGTTAAACATCAAAGAACAGTTGAGGATGATTCCAATGTGAAGTCTATTAACTTGCTAGTGTTAAGGTAAGTGGAGGGTTTAAGACGTGTGAATTGGGATCATGGTAGCCGATGAAGAGTTATGTCACAGAGCAGTATTTACAAAGCATATTAGTGAACTACTGTGGTACTGCTTGAGATTGACCCTTGCACAATAGTGATAAAGCAACCAGATCGTTAATAGTCATATATTCCACTGAAGGACATTTTTCCCCTCTGGTAAATGTGTTTTAATGCTAAAGCTGTGCACTCACTCCTTTTTTCTGTAAGGTGGTTATCTCCCACTAGATAATGTTCCCAAAGTGGTTTGGAAGGTATTTGCTCTTCGATTTAGAAATAAAGGCACGCAATTTCTCTATATGTAATCTTCAATTTACTATTCTTCTTGATTGGTAGGAACCACGTAAAATGACATCTAATTTACACCACAGAAACAGGCCATTCAGCCCAACTGGTCTATGCCGGTGTTTATGCTCCTCACGAGCCTCCTCCCACCTCACTTTATCTAACCCTATCAACATATCCTTCTCTTCCTTTCTCCTTCATATACTTATCCAGCCTCTCCTTCAATGCATCTATGCTATTCGCCTCAGCTACTCCATATGGTAGCAAGTTCTACATTCTCACCACTCCTGGGTGAAGAAGTTTCTCCTGAATTCCCCATTGGATTTATTAGTGATTCTTATATTTATGACTCCTAGCTCTGGTCTCCCATGCACGTGAAAACACCTTCTCTACATCTACCCTATCAAATCCCTTCATAATTTTAAAGACCTCTATTAGGTCACCCCTCAGCCTTTTTTCTAGAGAAAAGAGCCCCAGCCTGTTCAGTCTTCCTTGATAGTTGTAACTTCTCAGTTCTGGTATTATCCTTGTGCAAGAAATGGGGATGGGAGTGAGGAGGAGTACAGGGTGATAGTGTCTCAGATATACAAACCCTACGGTGCTCGATTCTAGTCTCCATTCATGAAAAGCTAATACCCTCAATCCAAAGTCACTGTTAAAGGTTGACTCTTCACCCCCGCCACCTCCCCCCCCGCCCCCCCAATAACCCAGTGAAATACAGTTATGGTGCTCTTGTCACTTTTCTACCGAAAGAATGAATTTAAATAACTAGGACACATCATGACTGTACTGAGCGAGGGGCGTTTGTTAACAAGAAAAAAACATTTACAAACGGTGAATTGTTTCTACCTTTTTTGAAATAAAAGATTGAGAGCTGCTTTTCATTATTAATAGTTTTATTTTTCCAATTTCATCCCTTTCCTTCCCCCCACCACTGACCCACGCTAGGGTAGGATTCCATAGAGGCCAGCGGCTTTCCGGTACCCCACCCACGTGACCTCACTCCACATTGGGACCTGCATTGTGAGCTATTTGACCACGGGGGCCATCACACATGAGGTGCTCCACCGCAGTGTTGGCCATATGCATTTCCAGCTGAGGGTGGTGGGTGGCGATCAGGGTAGATATATCCTCCACTGACCGGCCTCCTTATAAGAAGGTGTGGTCAATTTTGAAGGCAGGGCCTCATTAACATGCGGGTCGCAGGTGAAAAACGAGTGCTCCGAGCCTGAGGTCGGAGGGGAGGTCCATTCCTAAGGGCCCAGGTTCTTTTTGCAGAGCCTCACAAAAGTAGAATAAAACTTACCCTCTGAGTTCTTCTTCAGCTGGACCTCCAGCACAACCCACGCTACACCCGGTTGGGTCCTAAAATGCCAATCAATTTTCATATTTAAATGCCCCTCTTCCCCCCACCTGACTCAGACAGGCGCTCCAGTCACCCAGGGGTAGGCCCTTGGAAAGATAGCGTCGAACAAACCGCAGGTGGGCATGGGGCGCTAAGACAATCCCTACAATTTTCAAAGCACCACCGGCCTGTTTCCTCAAAATCTCCCCCCATCACCCAAGGAAACCCTGGCAGAGTATTTTTTTCCCCCTTCCTATCCCAGGGGCGCAGAGACTAATTGTAGCATCCCTAGGATAAGATCAGCTCACTCAGTACTCACCAGGGATCGAAGCTGGAAACTACCTGGCCTTTATGGCTGAGGACCATGCTCAGCAGACATAACCATTCAGGGACCTAGAGCTGCTGTTTAATCTGCACACTAACCTCTGCATTTAGAGGTCAAAGTGTTCCTTATGTCTGTTACCTATAGTTCTTTAAGAACATAGGAACAGGAGTAGGCCAATCAGCCCCTCGAGCCTGTTCTGCCATTCAATTAGATCATGGCTGATCTGTACCTTAACTCTATTTACCCGCTTTGGTTCCATAACCTTTAATACCCTTTCGTAACAAAAAAAAATCTATCAATCTCAGTATTGAAATTTTCAATTGACCTCCCAGCCTCAACAGCTTTTTGGGGGAGAGGGTTCCAGATTTCCACTACCCTTTGTGTGAAGAAATGCTTGCTGACATCATCCCTGAATGGCCTGGCTCTAATTTTAAGATTATGCCCTTTTGTAAATTCCATTACCACTGCCCCAGACCCATCCATTTAATGGGAAGCTATGACTGGAATCTAATTTAATCCTGTCCTGCAGAAAGCAGCAAATTAAATTTGCATCCAAAAGAAACGCTCCTAAAGATATGCTCAGTGCATCAGAAGTCTTAAGTGTTTGAGAACTGCCAATTCAAATAAAATTGCAATGTCAGCAAGATGTTTTCCTGACCAGTATTTCCTGCACTAACTGTAAGTTAAAGTGTTTTCAGACTGAGCTAATCGTTATATTGTAAATGTGTTGTTTTTCTCATAGCTGCGAAAGTTCCTCATCGTCGCGGAAAGAGAGAAAAAAGAAGAGTGGGAAGAAACACAAGAGAGACAGGTGGAGTTGCTTGCTTCTTGTGTAATCACATCAGGCCCCACTAGGTGTAGCGCTTCTAATGGAAGAATCACTCAGGCAGATAATCTTCAGGCTGCACTTGGAGAAGTTCATCCTGATCTCATCCACAAACACCTCGTTGCTTCAAGATTTTAATACCAATTTTGATTGCAGTCACTCTGTTCCTAGATTATCATTTTAATACTTTTCACACTGAGAAAAATGAGGGATCATTATCCCCGCCCAGTTCAGTGTGCCTGGGCGCAGTTCTACTGCCACTCCTGGGTTGACGACGTACCACGTTTTCTGCTGCATTTCAGCAGGAAAGTGGCAGCGTAATTCTCGAGTCAAGCCCCACTCTGACTCAGGAATGTAATTGTCTAAGAGCCTTCAGGCAGACTGCTCACACCACTTTAAACTGGCACCGCGTGCAGTAAATCTGCAGTGTGCTTTGAAGTCCAACTAGTTTGTTGGACCTCCTGTGCACTTTATAAACATACTGCAAAGTCTTTTTTTTGATGTTTTGAGAAACAGGCACTCTCGAAAAGAAAAATGAATATGTTACCAGCAGGAACAGAACTCTGTCAGTGTGAGTGAGCTCACATGTGCCAAGTTGCCTCTTGGCAGTTAGGGTGATTCGCAGTCAGGCAGTATAACAGGAGTCTCACTGGTTGCAAACATCAACTGCACCTACTGAAAGACAATTATAGCCTTATATGTGTGCTAGTGTTCTTTCACCTCCCCCAACCCTGATACCACTTGATCATTAGACAAAGTACTTAATGAATACATTAGCATTGTGTTGCTTTATAAACACAAAAACATTGTCATAAAGGAGGACCTCTGGGCCTGGTTCTTTTCAATGAGTAAGCCTTGCTATTAAGGCCCCTTAAAAAAAATTAAGCTATATAAAGATCTATATTTGTTTAACATTCTTTAAAAAAAATATTTAAACGGTGATTGCTAATGGTATTGTCTGGAAAGTGTTACTTGGCACAGAAGTGCAAATGAACGGAATATGTTTACAAAGTACCCGATGATTTAAGCACTCTCATTTAGTGAGAAATATTGATATATTTTATACTCTCTTAGCTAGTTAGTGAAAAAAAAGGCATGGCTATAAAATTAATTTCTACACTTTATGCTCATACTGACTTCTTTTGCTAGCGATAGTGAATGGAGGAAAATCTACCTCCCTGGCTTCTAATGTCAACTGTCGGACTCAGTAACTCCACCAACCCAGTTCCAGATTGATATCAGCATCGAAAAATATTAAGACTGTAGGAAAATGTGGAGCAAGGAAAAGTCATTCAGCCCATCAACCCCATGCCATCCAGTGATTTTGTATGATCACCATTATTTTCATGTTAGCCTTACCCTGTTTAAAATGAATGGGTCAATACCAACATAATACTGCCAATCAGGAAACCTAGGCTTCTATCTCTAGGGGTCTTTGGCATTCCTTGTAAATTTGATTTGGTATTTACAAATTAAGCAGTAGACACTAATGAGAGGACTCAGATTTTTGTTTGAGCAAATTGGATTCTTCCTGTATGGAGTCTCAGTAGAATATCAATTGGTCCCTGGCCACGTGACCAACTTGGACACAAGCTGACTCTCAACTCAAAGGTCCCGATATTTACTGGGGAGGGGTTTCGGAGTGGGTGGGGTGGGGGGGGAGTTCTTTATCTGGAAGTTCGGGTTTCCCTCAGCGCCATGGAGTTTTAACTTCTGGATCCAGCCCTTCTCGCCTCCTTTTACCTGTTGGACTTCCCGGGGCTCAGGAAACCCAGCCGACATGGGTTAAAGATGGAAATCCTGTTAAAATGAAGGCACCCAGCCTCCTTAAAAGGTTTTGATGAACGACCAGCCTCCTGAGAGCATATTGGGCACCCGCCCATTGTCCCACCTCCGGTAAAACCAGAAGTGGGCGGGTTCGAGGCGGATTGGGTTCCTGTTTCTGATTTTTAACATTTCAATTTCCTACTCGAACCAAACCGACCCATTTTGGGGTTTAAAATTACCTCCAAAGGATCTGGGTTTGAGTCACTGAGTTAAGTAAGTTCATGAATTCTTTGATCCAGGCTCTTGATAAGGCGCGGCACAGTTGTGAACCATTCCATCTTGGGAAGGAGGGGAAAGAGGTGGAAGGGAAAAGCTCATCCAATTCAGCTCAATGTACGCAGCTAACCCAGAGCAGCAATGATGTAAGATGTGGGAAAATTCCCCGCATTTCTGGTTGGAGGAAGTTTTTAAGTGATGCTGCACACTTCGGACTGAAAAATGAAGTGGCAGATAAACTGTTAAGTTTTATATTTTTACTTTCAGTTCTGTTATGTGGAGTTGGTTTCTGATCTTGCTAACAGTGTATTGGAGCGCTATACTATGCACTCTACTAGTCTTGCATTAGAACATGCTGTGATATAATGGCTTCTAGTACGATATGTGTCGCATAGAGCTTCATCTCTGAGAGCCCAATGTAAAAAAATCCCCCCATAAAAGCCTCTCACTGGAACATACATTTTGTAACCATATATAAAGAGAACCAACATTTTGTGAACCACATGTGCAACCCAGAATTAGGCCTTGTCATGATTGTTCCTTAATCTGAGTAAGTTTAACTGCATCAGAACTTTTTCCTTGATTATCTCTCTGAATTGCAGTGTAAATAAAGTTATAAAGACACCATGGATGTGGGTTACTGTTGGAGAAAACTTTATATCCAATGTAACTGCCTAATTGTTGCAAAAGAGCTTTAGCAAGTCAAACACAAAATCTTAAAGCTGGGGCTCGGGTCCTGTCTGGTGGCCATTTGATATTCTACTGAGACCCTGTAGGAAGGGTTTGTTCCACATTACTCCTATGAAATATCCATACAAAAGAAAATGACATTTGTGTTTCTGGATCACAGATCCTAATGCTCGTGACACCTTCTGAGGCGGAAGAAGGGGCCCTTGAGAAATGACTAAATGTTGCATTCTTATGATCAAAAACTGTGTTTTACAAGGAAAATGTCTAAGCTTTTCTCTCTTTGAAATGAACCACTTGTTTAAATAACCTTGATATATGGTAACTTGTAAGTTTCTATTGAAAATGGTTCTTTGAGTGATCGTAGTGCATTATGCTAGAGGCTGCATCAAGCAAAACCTGTACTCACTCACTTCTCATCTTGTACAGGTCTGATTCAGGTTCCAGAAAAAAGAGGAGGCATAGGTAAGCATAGAAAATCATTTGATACTGTTGTAACAGGTCCATTCACTACCTACCACCAATGATCAAACAACCACTCAGCTCCTGAGGATTGTATTTTAATCTTTAGTGAGAGATGAACACCATATTTGGGTATCTAAATGTTGCCACCTTTTCCTAAGCCCAAAATCGTACAATGGCTAGGTGTGCTAGTGGGATCGTGGATAATATCCAAGATTTTCTTTGCTGTTGAAATTCATTGAAACCTTAATAAGCAATGCCTCCATATCACGAGACACAAAAATTAAGTGGGGGAAAAAGTGGAGTTCAATTTTAAAACCCAGACTTTACAGTCTGGGAATTTCCACTCACTAATATCTGGTCCAAGGCCAAAAAGGATGGCAGCATTACATCTGAAGACATGACACATTTTGCATGCTGGGATTAGTTAAATGTCTGTTGCATGTGATTGGTTCACTCCACTCCTTGCACTGAAAGCTAACACAAGAAGGAAGCAATTTAGGCTTACTCCACAAATTAATGTGGTAGTATTTTCAGCCAGAAAGAGCTGGAAGAGCTCGGTACTGCAGTGGCCCTCTTCATCTGTGTCACTGCTTCCAGACTTGAGACTGAAATCAGTTGTAATGCCATGGGGGATGGAATTCATTGAAGTGTCATATTACAATAAACATAAAGTTGTCAGAATTTCAATACACTCTGACTACAGTAAAAGAAATAAGTTTTATTATTGATCCACAGAAGTTTCCTAAATTAAGGCTAAGGCCCACAGTGCAGAATACTAACAAGGTTGAACGGACTAGGAGAGCAGACGAGATAAATCAAGAAGTTGTGGTTAGGCGATGCTAAGCTGGTGTTTTAAAATCCGATAACAACTTGCATTTATACAGTGAATTAACACAGTAAAACGTCCCAAGGCGCTTCACAGGAAAGTAATCAGACAAAAGTTGACACCGAGCCACATAGGAGATATTAGGACAGGTGAGTCCTCTGACTCCGACCTTCGGTGTGGTCTCCCCCCCCCCCCCAACCAATCCTGGCAGAGCCTTCAGACACCTCAGCTGGAATTTTCCTGTTGCCGAGCGTGTGGGTTTGGGGGCGGGTCAGCAGTTAAATTCGTGGAAATTGACAGCGTGTCGAGAAACCGCCATCACCCGCGACTTCCGCATTTATCTCGGGCGTGTTTCGAGGTGCGCCACAGACCCGCCCGGGAGAGGCGGGCGACCTCATTCAAGTACTTAAATGCTTCTTGAGAGACTCTTAGGAGGGTTTTTAACAGCAGCTTTTGGCTTTAACTTGTGTAGCGTGGGATTCCCGCACCTCGGGAACCTCGCCTGTGAAGGGGAGGCGGAAGCTCAAGGGCCATTGTGCGAGGGCATTAATTGAGAGCTGGGAAAACACATAAATACTCCCACATTACACCTGACTACTTGGTTAATGGAAAGGCTCTTGCTGACTCCATTTTGTGCAGAGATTGAGCTGTCAGCAGTTTGCAGGTCATTTCTGCAACCTCGGAAGCCACTCTCACCACATTGTTAGTCACTATCGCAACATCGAGAGATTGGGCCTCTGATCTCCACTTTACCTGCCATCAATTACATCAGCATGGGTGCCGCTTATGCTGTCTCACCTTGGACCTCAGAATAGGACCAAGATGAGCCCCACCACCAACAAAACCAGCCACACCAGCAGCAGCAACCACAACACCAGCCTTCTCCTCAATGACCTGATGCTGCACAGGAGAGAGGGGGTCAGCACAGGGCTGTACCACGCCGGAGGCGATAACCCCAACACAGGCTATACAGGCAGAGGATGAGCTTCCTCAACATGACTGAGGAGCAGTGCTTCAGGAGGTTCTGGCTACAGCTTCTAGCTTGCTGGAACAAGACCTGCTGCCCAGAGGAACTGGTGGGCATGCCTTACCAGTGGCTGTCAAAGTCACCACCACCCTCAACTTCTTCACCTCAGGCTCCTTCCAGGGATCTGCAGCAGACATTTGCGGGATCTCGCAGTCGGCCACCCACAGATGCATCACCCAGGTGACCGATGCCATGTTTGACAGTCAGCCAATTATGTCAACTTTGCCACTGATGAAGCCAGTGTTACTGAGCAGATGTTCAGCTTTGTGGCTCTGGCTGGCTTCCCACAGGTGCAGGGCGTCATTGAGTGCACACATGTGGCCATCAAGGCACCCGCACATCACCCAGGAGTGTTTGTGAACCACAAGGGCTTCCACTCCTTCAATGTACAGCTCATCTACAACCATAAAAAGATCATCATGCGTGTGTGTGCCAGATTCCCTGGCAGCTGTCATGATTCTTTCGTGCTGCACCGGTCCACTTTCCCTCAGCTCTTCGCACTTCCAAACAGACTTACCGGCTGGCTGCTTGGAGACAAGGGCTATGACGTGGCTCATGACACCCTTGAGGACACCAAGTACTGAGGCCGAGCAACGTTATAATGAGAGCCACATGTCCACCAGATGTCATAGAGCAAGCAATGTTGCGTGCTGCACAACATAGCACAGCAGCGAGGATTGGAGCTGCAGGAGGAGCAAGGCGCAGAGCGCACAGCCTCTTCAGAGGAGAAGGAGGAGGAACAGGTGGAAGACGAGGAGGAGAAGGAGGAGGAGGAACCTGATGTGGAGATGGCACCAGCAGCGGCACACATTGCTGCCCGGGATGGCCTCATAATGGCCAGATTTACTTAATTTGCTCTAATGCACCCATATGGCTAAGTTCCCCCCCTCCCAACACCATAAAGTGGCCCTACAATGACCTAGCCATTCCTCTCACCCAAACCCCCATTGCTCGAGGTTAAGTAATATCTCACCAGTCACTCCAAGTGACAAGGCCATTTCCCAGGTAGCAGGCGAAAATGGACACCACCGGAAAGTGGTGCAAAGGAATTCATTTATCTGTGTCATAAATATAACTGAAACTTATCACTAACATTTGTTCATACATGCATGTGCATACCCTTGTGCATCGACGATTGTGTTTTTTTTATTTTCCAAGTGCTTCTACGAGGTGCAACCCCTGTGGCTTCAGCATGGGTAGAGGCGGGCTACTCACTTTCCTACTGCAACTGCTTAGACACTTTTGGTGGACATCCTCTGGGTTTTGGAGCCTGTGAGGGCCCCATTAAAGACTGCTCCTCCTGCGACTGTGCAGGAGCAGAATCGGCCATCGGGATTCGAGGAAGCATGTGGGGCTCTGACTGAGGGGGAGGCAACAGGGGAGAAGTGGGAACACTTTGAGCCCCCACTTCCATGTTCCCTCTCACCATCATCACTCTCATAGCCCACCCGCACTTCCCTGCCAGCAAGGAGAGCACCTTGCTGCTCAGCAGTGGGGCGATGAACGCCCAAGTCTACGTTTATATCCCTCCTCAAGATTAGGTCTATGAGCGTCTGCCATCTGTTGTCCACAGCAAGCATGTTCTCATGTGACTGGCACATTTGGTGCTCCATGCAAGTGGCCATCTTTTCAATGGACCAGCACATCGTCGCCATCGCCTGTGAGATGGTGGTGCTCATGTTGGAGATGGACTCCTCCATTCTCTGAACATTTGCAGACATCGCGGCTGCAAAAGATGCCAGAGCCTCATGCAATTGTTGCTGCCCCTCCAAGATCACCCTCTTTCTCGATGGCCCCCGCGGCTCAGCGTTTGCATGCAGCTCAGCAGAGCTTGGGGCATCCTGTGCCCTCCGGCGAGGACTCTCCACTGCTGTCCCTGTCAACACCATCTGCTCTTGCTCACTTGTGATGTGAGACACACCAGGTGACAACACTACTCTATCTCGCACAAGACCCACCGAGGTGCGCGATTCTGCGATGGTGCTGGCTGCGCTTGGGTCTGCTGATGGTGCACCCTCAGAGGCTGGAGGTGCCTCTGAGGAGTCGTCTTCTTCCTCTGGCTCGACAGTGGGCGGGGGGGCGGGGGGCTCGTGATGGGCCTGTGGGCGAGGAAAGAGATGAATTAGAAGTGTTATATTAAGAATGGGTAACGTTACCATTATGCACGTGATGGCATTTCACTGGCTGCTGACATTAGTCACCACATGAGTGACTGCTGTATGTCATGTGGCTTTATGAGATGTAATTCTGTCACCAGGTTGCTGTGATGTCCCCCTCTCTCCATCTCCCACCGCCGGCAGCTCTGCTACTCCAGAGATCTCCAGGGCGTCCTATTCTGCTGGAGTCAATTGAGTGAAGACTAGAGGGCCACCTCCGGTTCTCTGCCTCCCCCTATAGTTGTGGGCTCTCTTCTCTTGCAAGGAGGGAAAGAAGAGAACTTTGAGTGAGAGTGATGGAATGAGTGTAAGGAATGGATGGGCTACATCTATAGACGGTGACTATGAGGGAGTGGCGTGACATTGCCAGATGGCCTCCTTCTGTGGTGTTACTTGCTATGATTGCATTAGGATGAGGGTAAGTGTCAGTGATGGTTAGTCAAATGGGGATGTGAGTATATACGTAGACAGAGAGGGATGGGTGGACGTGCAAGGTAGGTTGGTGTGAGGAATTATGTGCAGGAGTAGGCTTGGGAAGGCAGAGTGATGGGGTTGTGGTGACAGGTACATTAGGATGAAGGTGAGTGTGGCATTGCACTCACCTTTCCTGACCTCATGAGATCATTGAATCTTTTCCTACACTGGATCCACGTCCTCCTGACCACATCCCTGTTGCTGACCTCCTCTGCGATCTCCAGCCATGCCATTTTTGTGTCTTTGGGTGGTCTTTTGTGCCGATCGCCAGGGAAGAGGACCTCCCTGCATGCTCTTACTTCCTGCACCCCAGAACATCGAGGGAGGCATCGTTAAATCTTGGTGCAGCTCTCTGCCTTTGTGTATCCATGACCCACACTTTTATTAGCTTTATAACACTACTCAGACCTCTGGATACCAACTTATTCACTCCTACATCAACCTTCAAATGAGATGTGTGGAAGACTGCTTTAAATATCGGCGCCGGAAATGAGTCATCGATGACATCAGACCCGCTCCATTTAATTAGGCTGGGAAATGCACATGATTGGTTTAACTGGGGCCATTAAGTAAAAGCCGCACTGAAGAACGCGCTTTTCACAACATCGGGTTCCCGACCCGCTACGCAGCCCGCACGCACGCAACCCGACTCCAAGGTAATGATTCCGGCCCTCGGTTCTAATCCTTGGAACTCCTTCCCTAAACTTCTCTGACTGCACCTCTCTCTCCACCTTCGAAAGACCTCTTCAAAACCTGTCCCTTTAACCTAGTCTTCTCCCAACTTAATCTCTCCCTGGCCCGACAGCCGTTTTCATTATGTCTACTTGTGAAATACCATGGGACGGTATCTTATTGTACATCCTATATAAATGAAAGTTGTTTTTGTATCATGGAGATATACTGTGCAATAGTAATGGGTACTTGGCATGAAAGCTTAGATTTATGTTACATTGATTGACTTTTATTGCCTTGAACTCAATTAGTGGGCATTATTAAATAATGCACATATTAATATTTGTCCTCAAATGGTCCTCAAATTACACCATGGGATACTGCTGAATGAACACTTAAAGCATTCATCTGAAGTTCCCCTCTCATTTTAGAAGACACGTTACCCTATTTAAAGTAACTAGGTTAACATCTATACTAAAGCACTGAACAGAGGAATTTGAAACACTGGTGTTCCACGATGTAATTTCAGGGCTTATGTTCTCAAATGTTCTTTTCTTGGAACATTCGGCTTTTTTTCAGACATTCTGGCCAATATTTATCCCTCAGTCAGCACTATAAAAACAGATTAACTAGTCATTTGTTTCAATGCTGGGACCTTGCTGTTTCCAAAATCACAGGATAAGGTAGCCTAGTGAGTAAGGTACTGGACCAGCAACCCAGAGGTCAGGTTGTGAAACTGAACTCAATGAAATCTGGTCATTTGTCAAAATGACCATGGAAACTGCCGGGTTGTTGTAAAAACCCATCTGGTTCACTAATATCCTTCAAGGAAGGGAACCTGAAATAACAACAGAAAATGCTGGAAGCACTCAGCAGGCCAGGCAGCATCTGTGGAGAGAGAAACAGAGTTAACGTTTCAGGTCTGGGACCCTTCCTCAGAACTGGAAAAGGTTAGAGATGTAACAGATTTTAAGCAGGTAAAGGGGGAGGGGAGGAAGGAACTGAAGGAATATTCTGTGCTAGGGTAGGAGGCAGGAGAGATTAAATGTTGCAGATGGGGATGGCAGAATCATAAACAGCCTGAAAAATGGGGGCAGGGGTTAACCTGCCTGCCCCACCTAGTCTGGCATACATGTGATTCCAGTTCCACAATGCATGGGTGACACTTAATGCCCTCAGTGTAACTAAGGATCAGCAACAAATTCTGCCTTGCCTGCCTCACCCACAACCCAAGAACAAATTTTTAAAATTGGCTGCCGCTTTTGCCTACATAACAGTGACTACACTTCAAAAGTGCCTCTTTGGCTATGAAGCACTTTAGGACATTCTGAGAATGTGAAAGGCACTATATAAATGCAGGCTCTTTCTTGTTTGATCATTTATCAAATATCTCCCATTTCTATCTGCAATTTAGGCATATAATTGTGTTGCATTTAGTAACATAAACTGCTTTAAAGCTGAACGTCTTTGTTAACATTGAAAAGTGATGGTTCAAACATGTCCCATTGCAAAAAATGTTAAATGATGGATAAGTATGAGCTGATCAAAGCGAGTCAGCATGGAGTTATGAAGGGTAGCTCATATCTGACTAATCTAGTTGAATTTTTTGAGGAGGTCACTGGCATGGTGGATAGGGGAGTGACTATGACTATTGTCTATATGGACTTCCAGAAGGCATTTGATAAAGTTCTGCACAAGAGATTATTAGCAAACAAGAGAGCACACGGAATTGGAGGTAACCTTATGACATGGGTTGGTAACTGGGTGGGAGGTAGGAGACAGAGAGTGTATGTATTCTGATTGGCGACAAATGGTGTTCCCAATAATCTGTAATGAGGCCTCAGCTTTTCCATATATATTAATGACTTGGACAAAGGAATGGAGAGTTGTATATCCAACTTTGCAGATGACACTAAGTTAGGAGACACAGTAATTTGTGTAGATGGAAGCAAAAAGTTAAAAGGTGACATAGACAGATTAAGTGAGTTGGCAAAACTGTGGCAGAGTTCAATGCGGAGAAGTGTGAGGTAATCCACTTTGGATATGATGAAGACAAATCGGAATATTTTCTTAATGATGAGAGACCAGGAACTGTGGAGGAGCAATGGGATTTTGGTTCCCAATTGCACAAATCACTAAAAGTTAGTGCATAGATACAAAAAGTGATCAAAAAAACAAATGGAATGTTGGTCTTTAACTCTAGGGGGCTTTGAATACAAAAGTGAGGAAGTGATGCTTCAGTTGTACAGAGCCTTGCTTAGACCCCATCTGGAATACTACATTCAGTTTTGGGCACCGAACCACAGGAAGGATATATTTGCCTTGGAGAGAGTACAGTGCAGATTCACAAGACCATAAAGGGTTAAATTATGAGGACAGGCCACATAAACTTGGCTTGTATTCCCTTGATTTTAGAAAGTTGAAGGGCCATCTAATTAAGGTGTTTGAAATGACAAAGAGATACAGAAAGAACTCTTTCCTGTGGTGGGGGATTCCAGAACAAGGGGTCATAATCTTAAAATTAGAGCTAGTCCATTTCGGAGTGAAATCAGAAACACTTTTTCACACAAAAGGTAGTGGAAATCTGGAACTAGTGGAAAGGCTGGGATTCTGGGACAATTGAAATTTTCAAGACTGAGATTAATTGATTTTTGTTCGGTAAGGATAACCAGCGATATGAAGCAAAGGCAGGTAAATGGAGTTGAGGTACAGATCAACCATGATCTAATTGAATGGCGGAGCAGGCTCAAGAGGCTGAATGGCGGATTCCTGTTCCTACGATGCCTGGCTGTTCTGCTGTTCTCACCCACAGTGTCTCCTTTACTGAAAGAAGTAGTCATTTAGAAGGTGGGTGGGTGGTGAAGCTTAGTACAATGTCCTATTGTTCCTGGGATTTGGATTTCAATCCAAGCCAGTTTGTTGGGATAAAAGTCTCCTCCCTCTGATAGCTACAGAATTCCTAAGAGGAATTAGTTTGTGTAGTTTCCCTCTAGTTCCTAGTTGCTATAGACACCAAGCATGAAACGGTCTACTTTGCCATTTTATTGACAGTCTCACTCACAAGGCTGGATAATATTGGAAATTGAAATTGCATGCGTGTACAGTAATGGGTGGTCATGGATGCTGTAAAGTTGCATTGTTGGGAAACAGTAGAGAGAGATTAACTCTACATCTGACCCATGGGAGTGACTCCCCTCTGACCTGGAAATACTTGGTGCTGACGTTGAGATAATTCCATTCCCCAAAACTAGCATTTTTCACAGTGATGAGCACTAGAATTAATCAAAAAATATACACCTTACAAGAAGAAATCCATATTTAAATGATTTGTGGACTGGAATCAGAAGCAGGTCTGTGGTCTAAAACATTCCTGGGAAAATCTATGTGCTGGGTCAGTTTTTTTTCCTGATTTGTATTCATTTGTCTTATTTGTAGGTCTACAACCCCTAAAAGCAAACGCAAAGACAGGAACAAACAAAGAAAGCGGTATGTTGAAATTGTTAATAGTTACCCCAGTAACACCCACTACTCAGCCCCCTAATATAAGCTGAAGCCATCATCCCATGCTGCCCTCCTGAGCACAGAGCTGTCCTGTATGATGGTTGTTGGACTTCAAAGTGATTCCTGTGACTTTTTGTAATGGTATGGGTGCTTGGTGCTGGGAATGCACTGTAAGAATAATACCCAAAAGCCTAGCTAGATGGCCATGGAGACCTCAGTACTCCATATGTTTTACATTTTGTTGGTCTTCTTTTGTTTTGCCAATTTTGCTGTGTTTTATTCTTTGTTTCTGCAGTTCCGGTGACATTGGTTTAAAACATTCAATTAATGTACATTAATACAAACGCAAGAATCCAATCTGATGAAAAATCTAAATTGGTCAACTTGAAAACCCATCACATGAACAAGGTTTTAATTTGAGCAATGGGAGCTAAGTACATGTAGGGACTGGATTTGCATTCAGCCTTTTGGGAATCGTGCTACCCACCATCATGATCCCATCACAATCTAGAATAGGTCCCCCCACCTCATTTACTTGAGCAGTTTGTTTGTTTTTCTTATATGCTGTCTTTTGCCTTTCATTTTGGGTTCAAGTTGCATCCATAACTGCTTTTATATTACCCAACTTTCTAGCGAGACTCTTACACTTAGCAACTGGAGTGTAGTGTGAGATAAGCAGTGGGATGCACAGTTCCACAAGAAGGTCCCACTAGTTTGGGCAGGTGCAGTGCAATGTTGCCTCCACTTCTGTATCAGTGTCAGGCCAATATTCTCAGCACGCTGGTACGCAACAAGCAGTGTGAAGGTGCCTGTGTAAGTGAGAGAATCACTATAACGTGGCCTTAATTTGTTTCACGACAGAGGCAGTCCATAAATGTGGACCACACGCAGTCACTTTTTAACCCTTTGAAAGGTGCTGGCAGAGTATGAGCTGCTGTCTAATTTCAAATGTCCACCTTTCACTGTTCTCTATTGGAAGAAACTGACCTGAATCAATCTGAAATACTGAGAAGTAGCACAGTGCATGTGTTTGATAGACAGGTGAGAAGCTCTACCCCCAACCCCACTCAGTGCAGGTGTTTAGTAACATCATAACATTAGGAACAGGAGTAGGCCATTTCAGCCCCTCGGGCCTGCTCCACCATTCAAATGGCTGATCTGCACCTGCACTCTATTTTCCCGCCTTTGCTCCATATACCCCTTGATACCCTTACTTACCAAAACTATATCTATCAGCGCCAATTATCCTAGCATCCACAGCCTTTTGGTTGAGAGCTTTCCAAATTTCTACTACACTTTGTGTGAAAAAGTGCTTCCTGATTTCACTCCTGAATTCACTCCTGAATGGTCCAGCTCTGTGTTTGATACACAGGTGAGAAGCTTTATATCAGACCTCTCTCAGTGCAGGTGTTTTATACACAGGTGAGAATCTATGCCTGCCTCTCCTGTTCCACAGTAGTGTGAACAGGCAGTGTACTGGCAGTTCTTTGCAAGCGGAACTGCTGTTTGTACTGCACTAGGTGCACTATTAAGACAGCATTAGGGGTGCTATAACCTGGCAATCATAGTGGAGGTAGTGGGGGGAGGACAGAAATGTACAGAGCACACTTTCCTGGACATCATAATATAATATCCTTGTGTTTTGAACTGAAGTGGGAATTAGATTCAGGAACAATAAAGACAACCCACCAATATTGGGTATTAATTCGTAAAATACAAAGGGGTGGAATTTATTCTACAGTTCTATAAAGCTGTCCTTAAACCCCATCTGGAGTACTTCATTCAGTTCTTGGCACTGCACTTCACGAAGGATATATTGGCCTTGGAGGACCTGCAGCATTAATTCAACAGGGGCTAAAAGGGTTAAATTATGAGGACAGGTTTTATAGACTAGGCTTGTATGTGATGCTGCTGTGTTGCAGGGGCTCTTCCCTCAATGAAAGGGAAGGGCTCCCCGCTGCGAGCTCTGCATTTTGTTTTTGGCATCTGCTGGAGCGAGAGTGCCGCGTGATCAGCTCGCGTCCGGTGCTCAGAATTTTTTTTTTCAAATCGGCGATTTTTTTTCCCTGTCCGCCGCGCCTTTAAATGGCGCCCTGCGAGCGGCCGGCTTCACTGTTCGCGACCCCTGCAGCAGTCGGTAACATTGCCCGGCGCTGCTGCGGGGCACGAGTGGGGAATTTTTCTCCCGGGGCGCTGCGCCAGGAGATGACGTCAAGACCTCCGGGCGTGCTGTGGAAGCTAAGCTCATTTATGTTGTGAGGCAGATTTCACAACAGCTGCAATAACAAAATAACCGTGTGTGGGCAAGACATGGTTGTGTGAAAGTCACAATCACAACTTTAGTTTTCTTGCCACAGACTTTTCCTGATAACTAGGGAAGTCCCCGACAGCCCACCACGTGAAAACCACATTGCTGACTTGGACTAAAATGCCTGTAGATTGTGGCATCAGGCACCAACGTGCTGGGTGCCACTGCTTGCAGGCATTCTGACAACGGCACTGCTGCCTTTAGAGGATCCTTGGAAATCACCTCCTCAGGTGGTACCTGGCATCTCCTGTGAGAGCAGTGCTCTTTTATATTAGAAGTCGCACAACACCAGGTTATAGTCCAACGGCAACCTCTGCAAGACATGCCAGATCATGGACACAGATACGTGAGGACACTACCCACCAGGTACACGGTACATACTCATGTGACTCGGCCAACGTTGTCTACCTGATACGTTGCAGTAAAGGATGCCCCAGAGCATGGTACATCGGCGAGACCATGCAGACACTGAGACAACGTATGAACGGACACCGCGCAACAATCGCCAGGCAGGAGGGTTGCCTCCCAGTCGGGGAACACTTCAGCAGTCAGGGGCATTCAGCCTCGGATCTGCGGGTAAGCGTTCTCCAAGGCGGCCTTCGGGATACACGACAGCGCAAAATCATAGAGCAGAAACTGATAGCCAAGTTCCGCACTCATGAGGATGGCCTCAATCGAAAATGTTGGACTATAACCTGGTGTTGTGCGACTTCTCATTTTTGTCCACCCCAGTCCAACGCCGGCATCTCCACATCATGACTTTTATATTAGGCCAGCGCTGTAACATGAAGATAGCAAAGGTCTCCTTGAAGTTTGCTTGCACAGTGTAACTAAGGGTGGAAGTAAACCTGAATGAATTGCAGTACTAACAGTGGAGTAGAGGGTGAGTGCATTGATTTTGGTAAATAGAAATACTGTACAATCCAATAAATAATTCACACACTGATGTGTGGTTTTAAAACCTGTGAATCTCGGGCCTGACCTGTGTGTCAGTATGAACAACCTTTTACGGGTCAGCCATTGTCATCTTAGCCAAACAATTGACTGTTCTCCCGGTTGAATGCAAACACTATTTTATATTAATCCTCCATGACCATTATAATATTTCTACGGATCCATAAATTAATTACATATATTTGCAACAGATTAGAACATATATTTTCCAATCAGCATTAGGGGTTACTGCTTAGTAACACCAATTGCAAAATCTAGCCTTATGCCTCTAGTTGAATTAATGAGCTATGTACTGAGGAGCACTTGGTTAGAATACTGAATGTTGGGATGGGCAGCTTATCATCAAAACGGGGCACATTCTGAGCAAGAACCTTATTATCCAGACACCAACTCTCATATTGAGGGTGGGCTCTGATAATGTTCCTGATTGACTAAGAATGCCAAGATAATTTAGAAAGGGAGCTTCCAATTCCAAATTCACATCAGCAAAGGCAGAGATCATTAACTCCTTTACAGAGAAGCTGGATAAATACCATGTTTCTGTCATTTCCAGACTCGACTATTCCAATGCTTTCCTGGCCGGCGACCCATCCTCCACTTTCTAAACTACAGCTCATCCACAACTCTACTGCCCATAACCTGTTCTGCACCAGTTCCCGCTCACCATCCCCCCTGTCCTCATTGATCTATATTGGCTCCTGGTCTCCCAATGACTCAAATTGAACATTCCCATTTTCATATTTACATTCTTTTATAGCCTTGTTCCTCCCTATGTTTGTAACCTCCTCCAGCCCTACGTTGCTACACAACACCACCCCCTCCCCCCCAACCGCAAACCCTTATACCTCTGACTCTGACCATGTTCCTTTCCCTCTCCCTTCACCCTGCCATCGCCCATGCCTTCAGCTGCCTAGGAAGATTCTGGGATCTCTCCCTGAACTACTCAGCCACTACCTCCCTTCCTCATTAAAACCCATGTCTTTGACTAAGCTCTTGGTCAACCCTCCTTCCTTGGCTCAGTGTTGATTTTTTGATTCCGCCTCTGGGAAGCACCTTGGGACATTTTTCTACATTAAAGACGCTCTATAAATGCAAGTAGTTGTTGTAGCTTGGATTGGGGTTGGGGTTTGCAGGAATAAGTATTAGTTGAACTGATCAAATATTCTATGGGAGTATATGAATGCCAAAAGCACAAGACATGAAATGGATGAGTTGGAAGTGATGATAAATAGGGGGCTAATAGATATTGTAAGAGTTACTAAAATCTGGCTAAAGGAGGAAGATTAGCAGAGAACAGACCTACAGGACTATGTCTGTTTCGAGAAGGATAGAGAAGGAAATAAAGAAACATTTTGCATTTCTATATTGCCTTTCACTAACTTGATGTCCCAAAGTGCTTTACAGCCAATGAAGTATTTTTGAAATGTAGTCACTGTTGTAATGTAGGAAATGTGGCAGCCAATTTGTGCCAATTCCCACAAACAACAATGACGAGATAATGACGAGATAATCTGTTTCAAGTGATGTTGGTTGAGGGATAAATATTGGCCAGGAAATTGGAAGAATGTCCCTTCTCTTCTTCGAATAGTGCTGTAGGATCTTTTGCGTTCACCTGAGAGGGCAGACAGGACCTCGGTTTGACAACTTAAGGACAGCACCTCTGACAGTGCAGCACTCCCTCAGTACTGCACTGAAGTGTCAGCCGAGATTATGTGCTCAAATCTCTGGAGTGAAACTATGACCTCCTGACTCATAGAGGCAAGAGTGTTACCACTGAGCCAAGTCTGACATTAAATGGGTAAACCTGTTTGTCAGAGAAAGTTTATGGGCTGGATTTTGAAACTGGGGTCAGGTTGGGGTCGTGAATCACACATTCTGGCTTGTGAATCCGCCTCCATCGAGATGTGGCCAACCCACTGTATTTTCCCTTGATTGACCTTGTTGAGCCCGCCCAGTGGGCTCAGCAGGCCAATTAAGGGCCACCCGGCAACAAGTGACGTCACAGATTGACATTTCATCTGTCAAGAGCTTTTGACAGATGAAATATCAGCGCTTGACAGCACTGTGAAGCTGTCAAACACTGACAATTTGTCTTCTAACTTGAGTCCTTCCTCTCAGGCTGAGTTAGAAATCATTCCACCACAGAAAACAGAAGGCTGCAGTTTTTGACAGGTCCACGGCTTTTCTGCTTTCTGTGCCGGTGAGATTTCTGACTCCCAAGAACTGAAGGGCTGACACCTGCAGGAGGAAGTTAAGGTAAGTAAAACTTTTTCCAACACTTAGCACTTACCTTACACACTTACCTCTGCACACATGCACCCATCACTCACCTGCCCACCGGACATATCGACCCCTCCAACCCCTGCAGACCCACGGTCCGGCCCGATAACTTGGCATGGTTGCCACCTGTCGGGAAGCCCACATTTCAACGTTTAAAATAGGGATTATCCAAAAAACTGCCTGTTAACAGTTAATTGTCACTAATCCCTTCCCACCTCGGGGAGTTGGGTCTCAGCACAGGTCGGGTACCCGCCGCCAGCGAAACTGGCATGGAGGCGGGATGGGGTCGGGACCCCCGAATCTGCAACTTTAACCCCCCCACACGCCTCCAAATCCGACTCCACGGGTCATTGAAAATCCAGCCCTCTGTGTTTAGAGTGAAACAGAGTTAACGTTTCAGGTCAGTCATCGACCTGAAATGTTAACTCTGTTTCCCTCTCCACAGATGCTGCTTGACCTGCTGAGTATTTCCAGCAGTTGCTGTTTTTATTTCAGATTTTGAGCATCTACAGTATTTCACTTTTGTATCAGGTTTATATGTTGCTGAGAAGACGAAATATGAGAGTGGCATAGAGTCTATTTCACTTAATCCGGAAGGCAGAAGGGGAAAATGTTTGTGGTTGGAAAATATTACGGGTCACTGCCAATTAAAAAGGAAGTGGATGCTGTGCTATGGGAGGCCATAAAAAAGATTAGTGCTAAGGCTGCTATTGAAATCATGGGAGATTTTAATCCTCCTGACAGACAGGGACTTGGAGAGGGGACAACCTGTGTGCACATGGGTTTATCAAAGATTTTCCACAATCTTATAAACAGGTGAGGGAACCCATATGGTGGGGGGAAGCAGTGTTGGATTATTGCTAACTAGTGAGGAGGGAGTAATAATTTGGAATCTAATGATTATAAAGTTGTTACTTCTAAGGTTAAAATAAAGACAAAATAAATAATAAAGCACTATTAAGAAACTGGATTTCAAGACTTGAGTGGCTGAAATGATTTGTGCAAGAAATAACATGAGAAGAAGCAGTTGAAGGATGTGGAGAGAAGTGGAAAAGCTTTAAGGAGACATTGTTACATTGCAGAGACAGTTTATCCCAGAAACAAATTGAGGACAAAACCAGAGAGTAAAACCAATGCAGATGACAAAGGAAGTCATGCAAGTTACTGGGGACACAGGAGGGGCATGTAAAATTCTGAAACGTAATGGGAAGGAACAGGCTAGGAAGAGTTACAGAATCAAACAGAAGAATGTCAAGAAACTGGTAAAAGACATGAAAAGGAAGCATGAGCAGAAAGGAGCAAAATACATAACGGACAATAGTAAAGTGTTTAATTATATCGGGAGCAAGAGATGGATGCAGAGGGATCTTGGACTGTTTACCGAGGTGGGAGGAAGTGGTGCCTGAGGATGAGGAAGTGGAAAAATTGCTAAATTATTATTTTGTGACCATTTATACCACTGGAAAAGGGGGAGAAGGGAGCAGTGTAAGGGAGAGAGAGCAGATAGGAAACCCTTAACTTCACAAGGGAAGGCATATTAAGTAGGTTAAGGTAAATAAGGCTCTGAACTCTGAACGTTTCCATCTAAGGGCGCTCATGAAAAAAGCAGCTGTGACTCCATTTTTAAAATGGGGCAAGGGGTAGATCCTCAAGTTACAGCCTTACCTTAATTGTGGTAAATGTGTTTGCAACTTTTATGAGGGATAGCGTAAGGGATCACGTAGGATCATCTGAAAGGATGGAGTCTGATTAGAGAGAGCCAGCATAAGTTCAGAAAGGGCAGGTCATGTCTGAGCAATTGACTGGGTTTTTATCTAGAGGAGGTTATAGATCTGGTGGATGGGAGTGAGGCAGTGGATGTTATTCACCTGGATTTCAGAAAGGCAGTTGACACTGTCCCACATAAAAGACTGATTCAGAAGGTGTGTGGGTGGGAGGTGGCTCATGCAGAGCTATCAGCGTCGAGACTGGTAGCCGGTGCAGTTCCACAGGGGTTGGGCAGCTGTTTTTTAGTCATTTTTAAGGATGGTATGTTCTCCAAAGTATCCAAGTTTGTGGATGATACCAAATCAGGTGCAGTGACCAATGATGCTGGTCAATGTGCGATACTCCAAAGGATTCTGGATGACCTCGGTCAATGGGAAGAGAAATGGCAGATAGAGTTCAATGCTGATAAGTGTGAAGTCATGAGATTAGACAACAACTACAGCTTGCTTTTATATAGTGCCTTTAACGTAGTAAAACGTCCCAAGGCGCTTCACAGGAGCCTTATCAAACAAAATTTGAAACCGAGCCACAAAAGAGATATTAGGACAGGTGACCAAAAGCTTGTCAAAGAGGTAGGTTTTAAGGAGCATCTTAATGGAGGGGAGTGAGGCGGAGAGGTTTAGGGAGGGAATTCCAGAGCATAGGGGCTAGGCAGCCGAAGGCACGGTCGCCAATGATGGAGCGATAGAAGTCAGGGATGTGCAAGAGGCCAGAATTATGAGGAGTGCAGATCTTGGAGGGTTGTAAGGCTGGAGGAGGTTACAGAGATAAGGAGAGATAGACAGAGTAAACAAGAACATAGAGTACATTTTAAATGTACCTGAGATAAGAGAGCAGGAAAGAGATCTGGTGAATAGGTCATTAACACCGTTGGTTCAGTGTTCACAGGAGGTCAAAAAAGCAAATAAAATAGGTCAAATGAAAGCCTTGGGACCGCTTCCGGAGTACTATATTCAATTTTGGTTTCCGTATTACAGAAAAGATATAATTTTTGGAAGGAGTCCAGAGGAAGGCTATGAGGCTGATTCCTGGATATAGGATTGCCTGGTTATGCAGAAAGATTGTCTTACCTTGGGACTACTCTCTTAAGAAGAGGCAGAGGGGAGATGATAAAGGTCTTTAACATTCTCAGGAGTATGGAGACTCAGCAAAATCCTGTTATGTGCAGGTTTGGAGGAATTGGGGACACCATTTAAAATTAAGGATGTCAAATGAAGATATGGAATTTAGACAAGTTTTTCAGTAGTAGGGTGATACAAATGGGGACTAGATTACCAGCAGGGCTGATGGAACAGATTTGAAAGAAAAAAAAAGACTGGATTAATTTCTATTTAGGAATAGGATTAAATACTATTAATACTAGCATTATAGTAGGGAACCAGTTTGGAGGTTTGAAAGTGCAGACTGGATTACCATTGAGGAGCATGGGTTTTTATCTCACTGATTAAATGAGTGGGTTAGAATCCATGAAAGGATAGATTGTACATGGTCTGGAAGAGCTTGATGGATAGAGTAGTCTATTCTTATTCTATGTTCATCCAAATAATGTGCAATAGAAATGGCATTGAATGTGGGTGACAATGAAGAAAGGCTCAAAATGCAGATTGAAAAATGTTGCATATTTTATATTATATATCAATAATAACTTGCATTTATATAGACCTTATATTAGAACATCTCAAAGCATTTCACAAACAATGCAGTAGCAGTTGTTGTGTACATAGGAACAGGAGTGGGCCATTCAGCTTCTAGAGCCTTTTCCGCCATTCAGTTAGATCATGACTGATCTGTATCTTAACTCTATTTACCTACCTTGGCTCAGTAACCCTCAATAGCCTTGCCTAACAAAAATCGATCAATCTCTGTTTTGAAATTTTCAATTAACCCCCAGCCTCCACAGCTTTTTGAGGAGTTCCAGATTTCCACCACCCTTAGTGTGAAGAAGTGCTTCTTGACATCACCACTGAATGGCACTAGCTCTAATTTTAAGATTATGCCCCATTGTCTGGACTCCCCCACCAGAGGAAATAGTTTCTCTCTCTCTATCCTATCAACTCCTTTAATCATCTTAAACACCTCAATTAGATCACCCCTTAATTTTCTAAACTCAAAGGAATACAAGCCTAGTCTATGCAACCTGTCCTCATAATTTAACCCATTTAGCCCCAGTCCATGTGCAGGAAAACATGGCAGCTATTTCACACCAAACGTGTGATTAATGTTTGGTGTTTTTGGTGATATTGGTTGATGGAGAATCAAATGTTGACATTATGAATAAAGATAAAAGCACTGTGCCACAATATTAAATAATGAACCGTGATCTAATTGATTGGCGGAACAGGCTCGAGGGGCTGAATGGCCTACTGCCGTTCTTATGTTCCTATATTCCGAATAATCTTCTATTATCCTGAAACACCCACTGTTGGCTGTATCTTCATGGAAGGATATTGCTTAGTAACGGTCCATATCTCATACGTGGCTCCTTTCCTCAATAGGTCACCCAGCGAGTCGCCACCACGGAAGCCACACAAAGGACGGAGCTGTTGCAGTTCCCGCAGTGTCTCTGCATCTTCCGTACGCAGTTCCTCCAAATCTCTGAGCAGGTCAGTGTGTTACATACCAAAGATACTGCTGCAATACTATATTTTTCACGTGTGGTCTGTTTCCTCATTTTTACATAATACCCATTTTTCATTTGAGTGTGGATATTATAGGCCATTGTAAACAAATCCTTAAAACCAATAATTTATCTATAATGTATTAAAAACAAATCTGATTGTGGCCACTTCCTGTCCAGAAAACCTAGCCTCCTGTTGTCAACGTTTCCATTATAAAATCCTGTGACCACATTTAGAAAGAAAACTTCCTATGTAAACTTCTCATATGTGGGATTTACACCCTATTGCCAGCTGCAGCACCTCCAATTTGAATCTCTCGTCTCCTAAGCCTTTATTGCAGAGTAACTCCCTTGCTCCGCCCAACTCTGCTTCCAAAATTGCTGGAACCTTTGCTATTTAATAATATAATATCAGAGTATTATAAAAAAAAATAAGGACAGAATTTATGACATTAAAACAGGGATTAGATTATGTCGGCATGCCCTGGCCCAATTTTCCCTGCCCTCTGACCCCACTTCACCTGAAGACTTCGTAGTGTCAGCTGTGGCTCAGTCGGTAGCACACTCGCCTCTGAGTCAGAAGGTTGTGGGTTCAAGTCCCACTCCAGGGACTTTGAGCACATGAAGCTAGTCTGACACTCCAGTGCAGCGCTGATGGAGTGCTGCATTGTCGGAGGTGCCGTCTTTCGGATGAAACGTTAAACCGAGGCCCCGTCTGCTCTCTCAGGTGGACGTAAAAGATCCCACTATTTTCGAAGAAGAGTAGGGGAGTTATCCCCGGTGTCCTGGCCAATATTTATCCCTCAACCAACATAACAAAAACAGATTATCTGGTCAGTATCACATTGCTGTTTGTGGGAGCTTGCTGTGTGCAAATTGGCTGCCGCGTTTCCCAATTTACATCAGTGACTACAGTTCAAAAGTACTTCATTGGCTGTAAAGTGCTTTGAGACGTCCAGTGGTCGTGAAAGGCGCTATATAAATGCAAGTCTTTCTTTCTTTCTTACACTTGATCTTGACTACCCATGTGCAACACCAAGGGCGATTGACTAGTAATAATGGAAAATTGAAGTATTATATAAAAGTAATGATACAAGGTATGACTTTTAAATGAGGATTATATTACATCTGTGCATCCTGGTCCAATTATTACCCACTCTCTAACCTTGCTTCATCTGAAGACTATACTTGGTCTTCATCCCTGTGCGTAACACCACAGGGGATCAGCTAGTGGTATATTAAAGTGTCTTACTTATGTTCACTTCCTGTAAGTGTCATGCTTTCTTCCTGTAACACTTTCCCCATCACGTTTTTTTGATAATGCAGTTGTTGTTATCAAAGAGGATATCTGCCCTCGCACCGTGAGCAATGCCACGGGAGATCTGATTGTTTTTAATTGACAAAAAGGTTTCAGCTGCAGTGTTGGGGCAACATAAGGTGAGCTCAGCTTCATTGAGCAAAGGAAAAAATAAACTATCAAAGAATAATGAAAGGGTGCAAGTACCAGAGTACACAAGTTAGACATTCTTAAATTAGGAGGAAGCGGAGTAGGAGTCTGAGACTGAAGCTCTATAGTCTTCTGGTCAGGCTGCATCTTCTATGTATCAAGCTCTGTGCACTGAATCGTTCTTTCGCCCCACCTGCACAATCACAGTGAATGGAGGGAAAGGCTGGGGGAAGGCTTAAAATAATAGCAAGAAAATACATGGAGACAGAAAGCAAAGCAATACTTCACACATGTACTCAAATTACATTGGGTCTTTAGAAAATTCAGCTTAGCTAAATGCTCACTTAACAAGCCTGGAGTCAAAGTTTTAAGTCTCGGAAGCGGCCGAGATTTGGGATTGGCAGTCACACTTGTTGCAGTCTTGTCGGTTCTGTGCTTGGCTCTCAAGCAAGAAATATCTTAATAGCAGAACATTGCGTTCAAGCAGCGAGTGCGCCAGTCGAGAATGAAAGTGGTATTGATCAGGGGAAAGTGAGCAGCTGGGAAGAGTAAAGTCAATTGCACCCTATATGGGTGGTGGGGGCAGAATTTTCAACCTAAACCCCCCCCACCGGCAGGAATAGGACGGGTTTGTGTCAGACACCCATTTTACACCACGCCCCATTCTACTCTCGATTGAAGTCAGTGGAGCTTAAAATCGGGTGGGGTATAAAATGGCCATTTGACCGGAACCCACCCCGTTCCCACCAAGAGGCTTAGGTTCAAATTACCCCCATGGTAAACTAATTGACTGAAAGGTATCATCAATCATGGGTGCTTCAGTTGAGCTGGAAATACCTCAAGTGGTCTCATAAAAGCCATGTGACTCATGCTGCACTCAACTGCAGCCAGTAGGACAGTTTGAACAGCCCAGTGTTGAGACACGACAAAATATACGACTGAAAATCAAAAGTGTGCTTGAATTGTATTCGTGAACTTACTGTGAGCTCTCTTCAGAATCCTGAATAGGCTGCATGTTTATGTTTGGATTCTTTATTGACTAAAAACTGGTCAAGGTTGACCTATTGGCCAACTGTTGGAACTCAGTAATGGACCTGCAGCTCCCATGTAATCAGCCACTTGGTTTTCCTTGTTTTCCAGCTGCCACAGCCCGTCGTCAGAGCCCAGAACATCACATGCCAAGAACAAGCGCGGTGCTATGCCCAAGCAAAGCCCCAAGAACGACACAAATGAGCGGAAGCCATGTTGCGCTCGATCCAGCCCCAATCAATCCCCTCTGCGAGCCCGGCACAGCAGATCAGTGACTCCCAGGCAGAATGGACACAAGGGAGCTTCGTGGAACGGCAGACACAGTTCAAGACATAGGCATCCTCCAGATAGATCACAGGATGTATGTAGTCTTTTCCTTCTCTTCTCTGGTTTTCCTTTCTCTCTCCCTCTCTCTCTTACTCTCTCTCTTGCTCTCTCTCTCTCTCTCTCTCTGTTCTGGGAGTTCTGAAGCCAGTTTCCGATCAGAATCTTGCGTGTGCTCTCCATTCTCCACCATTGTTTTCTATTTCTCATTTCCATCTGAACAGCATGTGCAGTTCATTAAACAGTGAGAATCATTTGTAGTAGTAAAGCGCTAGACTGTTGGAACCCCCAAATTCCTACAAGCTGCAATTTAGCAGAGAATGCCACGTTTTCAGTAGAACACCTCCCCCCCCCCCCCCATCCAAATTGCACCCCACTGTTCTGGAAAAATGTAGGTTGAACTGGAGATCATTTCATTAAACCCTTCAACGTAATTACATTCAATTGATGTAGAATTGTAGCGAGATCAGAGATTAGGAATTCCGAAGTAGTCCTAGTCAAAGCTAAAATGTGAGGAGAGATTGCGGGTATGATATTAGTATTTCCAAGGGAACAGGGATGAGGGACTTCAGTTGTGTGGAGAGACTGGAGAAGCTGGGATTGTTCTCCTTAGAGCAGAGAAGGTTAAGGGGAGATTTAATAGAGGTGTTCAAAATGATGAAGGGTTTTGATAGACTAAATAAAGAGAAACTGTTTCTACGGGCAGGAGGGTTGGTAACCAGAGGGCACAAGTTTAAGATAATGGGCAAAAATGCCAAGGGGGAGATGAGGATAAAAAAATTACCCAGTGAGTTGTTGCGATATGGAATGTGCTGCCTGAAAGGGCAGTGGAAGCAGATCCAAAAGTAACTTTCAAAAGGGAATTGGATAAATACTTGAAAAGGAAACATTTGCAGGGCGATGTGGAAAGCGCAGGGTAGTAGGACGAATTGGAGAGCTCTTTCAAAGAGCCGGCACAGGCGCAATGAGCCGAATGGCCTCCTTCTGTGCTGTAAGATTCTATGAAACAGTCAACTTTTTCATGAGCTGCTAATTGGTTTTTGCAACAACAGCTCAGCGGTGAAGAGGTCACACGCTCCTCACACCTCCCTTGGCCAGGGGTTCAAGTTCTCTGTGGGAGAAGTGCAGAAGTCTGGAGAGGCGAGCTTACCCCAGGACACCGTCTCTACCGCTTTGCGTTGTGTGAAAAGATATCTGCCTCCTCTCGGTGCAAGGGAGACAGGGGTTACGCAGACTAGTGCTTGATGTATTCCATTATTCACGTACTGTGAAACAAAATACAAGAGAAACCATCTGAAGGCACATGATAGTGAATAAAGGGAGTCTACTGGGGCTACAATGAGTAGGGTAGACATCACTACTTTTATTGGTTTTTCCTCATCACTGCCACCATTTTGAATGTATTGATACATGCGGCAGAAACAAATTGTGAAGTGGCATTCTGCACCAAATGTATTGCAACATCTGGGATTGCAGATGTATTTCCTTACTGGGTACACGACAGATAATACTTTATTTGACGGAACATGAGATGGTATTTACTGTGTTCATGGCATAAGACATAGGTCGATCTCCTGGTAAGGATGTGTTTGAGACTTGTACAGGCACCATCGCCAGCACTCTTTACCAAGAAGCTCTATCCGTTTTCTTCTTCTAGCACAATTGCCTTCCTATATTTAATCTCCGGGTGCGGGTGATAATTCTGCAGCCCAGTAATTTTATTATTAAATGAGATGAAGATGCAGCAGTATTCCAATGGTATCCCAACACGCCGCTATTCCAACGCGCTGTGCCACATAGTATTAGATTCTTCAGTTTGCAGTCTCGCCCGTGCCATTGTAGTAGAAAGTACCAATCACAGGCTAAGCATTTCTTCACAGCCATGGCAAGAGAATCAAGCAAGTCATGCCCTTAAAGGTGGCATTGGCATAGGTCTGGGAACAAGGCCAGTGAGCAATTCACTTCTGCCTGCAGGATTCCAATTTATAGGTGTATCAGCCCCTTTACATTTTTTCACCAGTACCAATAAACCACCTGTGCAAATATGTTGTAGATAGTCATTGATAGAAACTGCTGCTACACACACACATATAACAGCTAACATTGATGGATGGGAACGTAGAAACCGCAAAGATCACCTCAGTCCATCTCAGTCGCTGAATCCAAAAGCAAAACACACCATTCACTCAATTTATTTTCTTACCAAATGTCTCAATCCCTCTTAAAATTACGAATGTAACCAGCTGGAAGCACCTCCTTGGACAGTCCATTCCAAACATTCAATACACTCCGTGTGAAAGAGGATGCGCTGTACATCAGCTATACAGCGTTTGTGTTGGAGCCCTTTGCCACTTGGCTGGGAGATGATGACTTTTATACAGCTGCTGTCTCCCCAGGAGGTGCTAGGCCAATGAATGCCAATTTGCTCTTGTATTTCAGCTCCCTTTTTACTCAGCTTGCCTGATTCACCCCTGCGTAGTTGAGTTCAGTCTAATTGGAGCTCTTGAGATTCGGATTGGTTTGTTTCTTTTCCACCTCGGCATTCCCCACCATCATGGTGGGTGGCAGCAAAGTAGCCTGTCTGCCAGGAGCCACAGTGCTAAAGGTAAAGTTAAAAACAACCAATAGTGTCATGGTTGGTCTGCTGGTGAGTTAGCAAGTCCGAGAGGCATTGGTGGAAAATAAACCTCAATATCACTTTTTGTTCAATTTTTGTTTAAATTCTATTATTTGTGGTAGCCAGTACCCATTGGTTGATGTATCCAGCCAATTCCCAATACAATGGTGGAGAAGGCCACAGATGGTCTTAATAGTGATACATCCAGACAATCCTACCCCGCCCCCTCAGTAGAGGTTATATTGAGGAGCACACAATGCACAGGTCCAAAGAGCAGTGGTATTTACTCATGCTGCTTATGTAGGAGTTATCACTCAAGGTTAATAGAGCAACTTCACCTACACTAACAGACATAGGTAGGAATCACCACTGTTTTAACCTAAGCACCATAACCTACTTAAAGGACACAAACACTTTGAACCAGAAGTGCAAATTTACCTGAATACTCCCCGTTCGATATTAGATTAGATTTTAAACTAGTATTATCTGGGATGGGTTTATTTTATTATTCAGAAATCCCAAATAGCTGCTACTGCTCTAAGCTGGAAAGGAGATAGAATTGGCATTTTGAATTTCAGTCAAGATATTTAAAATCGGATGGGATGACAGTGATGCAGTGCAGAGATAACCCAGCATGTGCGGGGCCGTGTGATGGAGTCACTGGGTGCATTGCTTCCATCCTTAAATCAAGCTAATTTTCCTCAGTTTCATATCACGACACTTCCATTAGACTACAGATACCCATGTTACGCCACTCTGCACTTGGACAAAGGGGACCCCTTGAACCCTTGTGCAGAGCTCTACTCACCAGCACTAAACTTTCTGATGTTAGTGAAGTCCTGCTGACCCTTTATTGGAATTAGAAACTTAAGGGGATCCAGGACACAGCCCTGGGATATTTTAAAGACTTTGGAAATAACATTTAATAAGTTGTCAATGCACTTCTCACAGCAGGTGTGAAACCCACACACAGTGCAGGCCCTCCTCCTGCCAATCAAGATTCAGACATCACTCATATCGAGGTTGTCAACATAAAATGATACAACGCATTGATGCAATAGGAAAGCATTGATGCAGAAAACTATAACTGGCTATTGGCTGATTAAAGGCCCACTTTGTAAATCCAGGACCTTACAGTTTTAGGGTGTGGGAGTTGCTAAACACCAAAATGATTGAAAGGTTTTCTTACCAGCGTTTGGGTCACCCTGTCCCTTCTAGTCATGGCAAATGCTTAACCCCACCTCCATCTATCTGTGCACCAGTAGCCATTCCAGCATGAGCTCAGTGTAACTCCACACAGCTGAAGATGGTCATGTGAGAACACAGTGGCGAAATACTGCACTCTGATAACCAGTAACAAAGCGGTGTGATGCTGACTCTTACTAAAGAGAAACAGAACAATATTTACACGGGTGCAAGAAATCCGACTGCTGCTCCAGTTGGAGAATTGTCAGAAGTTAATTCCAGCTGTTGTTACGTAGGGGCATGTTAAACCCTGCATGGAACTCATCATCTAGGTTTGCCGCTTTCTGCCAGGTCCAGCACCCGGACAGGCTGTACGATTAGGGCTCGAGTCTGATCTTTGCTCTGCTGATTATTAAAGTTACCTGAAAAACTTAATAACCAACAGCTCCGCATCCTTAGTGGAAAATCCAAGTTCGGTTCCAAAAATCAGACTTTTGTCGCCTGGTTCTCCTCCTAGAATCTTTCAGACATCCCACTCAAAAACTGCCTCGTTCAAAAGTAGACTGGTGCCAAACCGATCATAAATGAGGGGGCTGAAGCCATGGAGGCAAATCCACTCTACCTGTCCCAGCCAATGGGAGTAGTTGGAGGGAAAATATTACAAAAGGCAAAGGATAAGATTGGGAATCAGCATGGGATTAAATTGAACCCAAAAAAAGGTTCAGTGCCTTTCCTGTTCCATCAAATAAAGTGTTATCTGAAACCTATCTGCCCATTTTATTCCCTTACGCATCACAGGTAAGACGATAGTTACTGATTGTTGTGAGTGATGTGCTTTGAATCTATGTGGCTCAGCCCATTAAGGACTGATGCCCTTCGCTGATACACTGCAGTTTCCGGCTTTAATCTGGGTGGTACAGCGAAAACATTCACTGGGTGTTAAACGTTTTGTAGATGTTGCAAAGCATGAAGTACAAACATTCGTTGTTGATGCTGCGACCACCAGGGACAGTCTGCATCTCATGTCACCGTGGTACTTGCAGCAAGTGTCCCCATGTGGCACTAGTGTGCCACAAAGCAACACAAATCTTTAATACAATCCTGTTGGTGTAGTTTTCTGTACAATACTGACCGTCCCTCTGAAAAATTAGGACATGTGACAATATTAAGATATGTCTTCCTCTTAACGTACCTAACTGAGATGTTTAAAAAACTATCGGTGAACGTGAAATTGAAAATAGCTTTTCCTATTTGTCTATTACGTCGAGTCAGTTCCTTCATGTGGCAAGCTGAACACAGCCCAGTCCTTCACCCTGCATGGTACAAGACTTGCATGGATTACTGTGGGGTCAGTACGGTTTTAGTTTCTTTTACCCAGTCGCTATTTAGCACAATATTATTCATCCAAAACCAAACCCTATACAACCAGTCGTTAAGTACTAGTGCATTTACAAAGAAACAGAAACAGAAACTGTGAGGAGACCATCATTATTTCTCTGTAGAAATTAATGTGCATCATTCAACCTGAATTATTGCAGGGAACCTAGGCAGAACAGACTGACTTTCTTAAAGTGCATGTTAAAACAATTTTTTTTAAAAAAAACATCATTCTCTGTACTGGTCAACACAAGTGGATTACTGTTTCAAACCATTTGGTTTTAAAGGAAATCAAATAGAAATTCACTGCAATTGTTTTTAATTATAACATTAACTGATCTGAAAAATTGCATAAACAGGTTAATAATATTCATTAACCTAAAGTAAGCCAATGTAGTCTCTGAACCCCTAGAGGGAGCTGTTTCTGGAATGTTAGCACACCCGACTGGGGATTTATTTTGAAAAAATTAAGAAACATTGCCAAATATAAGATTTATAAAATCACATTGACCTTTTAAATGTAGTTATTTTTAAAGTTTGCTAACAGTAATTTCAGCATTACAAATCTGCACTGTGGAAATAACAGGCATGACAACAGAGTGACCATGATTCATAACTCACTCCTAACTTGGTGACCAGTGAGTTAACTGGCCACTCCTGCTTGTACAGATATAGAGCATGGCTGCCAAGGACACATCCTCCATCTTTTCAGTTCGACTGACTGAAAAACTTGTTGCGTATGCTTCATTAAAATTCTCCAGCAAATCGATTCACATAGCACAGAAAACATCAAAGTCATTTTAAACCAGACATAGTTCATTGAATCATTGTGATTCCCAAACCCGCAACCTCTACCACCTAGAAGGACAAGGGCAGCAAGCGCATGAGAAGACCAGCATCTCCAAGTTTCCCTCCAAGTCACACACCATCCTGCCTTAGAAGTATATCGCCGTTCCTTCATCAATGTTTGGTCAAGATCCTGGAACTAACAGCACTGTGGGAGTTCCTTCACCACACGGACTGCAGCGGTTCAAGAAGGCAGCTTACCACCACCTTCTCAAGGGCAATTAGAGATGGGCAATAAATGCTGGCCTTGCCAGCGATGCCCACATCCCATGAATGAATAAAAAAAAGTTTATTATATGGGATAGATGGGTTTAACTGATAACTCAGAGCCTGTATTAAGAGACAGACATTAACATTACATTCAGAGGGTGAGCATGCACTAAACTAAAAACAGGTTTAAAAAGGGCTCACCAATTTAAATTTAAATAGAATTGCTGTCCTCTTATCCATTGTATAGGGTTAAAATGGTAACATCACAGCATACATAAAGAGCAAGCAGCACCACGGTACGGAGCCTCCACCTTAGTGAGATAATTTAGCAATAATAGACCCCCTAATATTACTTAAATAATTAAGTTTCAGTAAAAGTAACCATGAAGCTGTTGGATTATAGTAAAAACCCAACTGGTTCACTAATGTCTCTTTAGACAAGGAAACCTGCCGTGCTTACCCGGTCTGGCCTATATCTGACTCCAGTCCCACACCCAACGCGGTTGACTCTTAATTGCACTCTGAAGTGGCCTAGCAAGCAAAGAATGGACTGCAGCAGTTCAAGAAGAAGGTCCACCATCACCTCAGAGAAACTAGGGATAACCAATAAATGCCAGCCTTGCCAGTGACACCCACATCCCGAGAATTAATCTTTTGAAACTAAACCGACAGAGGTGCGAGTCCCTTTCCAATTTTTCAGAAGATGGAATTGATAACGATTCTAAACTATTAGTGTGTGTTCCTGTGGCATCCCTGACTAATCCCAACTCCTTCGTTAATTGTAGGCATCACATTCAACGGGTATGATGGATGTTAACCCTTTAAGCACTGTGCATGGAAAACCCCAAAAAATTCAGTTTGCTGAGCGAACCGCCTTTTAAAGAGTGTGCTTTGTTACTGCCATCGTTTTAGTATCAACATGCGGTATTTTTAATTAAAAGAGAAGAAATCTCGCTGACACAGATTTCAATGTTTTGTGTTTTCACAACTTTTCGACAGTGATTTTGCTTCATTCACATTTGACGTTCATTGACCGGTACAATTCTAGGAAGGAAGAGTTCGTGTAAGAAATGGGTGAAACACCATGGGTTAGATTTCCGCCATCACTACCTAGACAGGCATGTGACAGGACGGATCGCAAGCTCTTTGTAGATCCTGCCTGATTGTCAGTCTGTTGATTTCAACGCAATGAATTATGGGCGGTTTCTATAACAGGCAGGCAATCCGCCCTGTCAGATTACCACCCAGGCAGTGGAGACGAAAATCTACGTGGGATTTGCACCTTTACATAAAAGCCTTTCCCCCTCCTTGTCTGTCCGCATATCTTGTTACAGTTAAGGCTCAGTAGAGTAACAGTTTTGATCCCGAGTACCCAAGAACCCAGCCCAAAATTGGCACACACGCAGAGTTCCACACATCTGTTGATGGGTTCTAGGCTGGGGAAATCAGATAGTCTTATATTTGTTGGCTAGAGGTAAGGGGCATGATTGTTGGCGACAAACATTTCAAGCAGTCCTCAAAGGGATAACGTGCCCAAGTACAGATTATCTGCAGGGTGTTCTGTTTGTGTCACCCATCCTCTCATTGATAGCTTCCTCTCCTGCTCTGTGTGCTTTTTGTCCACTGTGAGCTTTCTCTTATGTATATAATCCATGTGCACTTTCTGTTTTCCTTAGCCAGTTGTCATGTAACTTTACTGCACTGCATGCGGTTGGACTTTTATGTTTAACAAGATTATTTTTTTCCTGAGCATTTTGCGAATGAAACATCGCGGCTGCAATGTTTGTACATAAAAAATAGAGGAAAAAATAACACTTAGCATCAAGTCAATGGCACATTACTAAAGAGTCACTGTCTCTTTCCCATACTGCACTCCAATGTGGAGAATACTGTTTTCTTTTATTATTGCACTCCTATCAATGGTTGGAAAGGTAGGTATTTGTTTGCCTTGGCACGCAATACATCTGCAGATGAGTCTGTTAAAGCACCCTGGCTTGAAGTTAAATCTTATTTGATTTCCATTTTCTAGGTTTATTTCTTTGCTCTTTTATTTTTTTGGTTGTTCTGTTTCATTATAAAAATCTTCCAGTTAGCCCCTGCTCTGGATTCCTTTTCTTTTTTGACCTTCATATTCTGTAGAGTTGTTAAGATGCATATCTGTGTGTTGTTTGTAGCATTGATCCATGAATGATGCCTTTTAAGTCATTTTCTTTTACTTTTTTTTATTTTGTCAGTAGCTGTACTAACATATATGGTGTCCCTGAATATAGTGGCTGTTTGTTCTTCTCTAGCTATAGAAAACAAAAAGAGAAAAATCGAAGAAACCCAAGGCTATATTTACGTATAAGGCGCGTGGGTCTTTTGCCAGTTCCCTCGGCAGAATCGTTGCTCTAGCGGTGCCTTCTGTTCCCTGCTTGGGGTAACTCTGCATGGTCATATTCTAGAGACGGAATCAATTTAAGAAGGAAAAAACGGGAAGGGTGGGTGCGAGATTAAGACTATAATGAGCATCCCTCATAACCTTTGACCTTTAGCCTCCATTTTCTCGACGTTTTTTTGAAAATGTGCCATCTGAGATTTATTTAGAAATGAAGTCCCTTTGTGCTCGCCTTCTTGTTACCGTTCCTGGTCAGAAAATATAATATCCAGTTTTAGCCAAGGGAGTAAATTTTTCCTCAGCATCTTTTATATCCACCTTCTTTGAATGTTTGGGGAAGCCCATAGCTCGCTGATGGCAGCATTGTGTAAATGCATGGCTCGTATTCTCCTTTGATACCTTTTGTCTGAATTGAATTTTGCTTTTTTGGCTTCACAATAAGGTCAGGATCTACAAGGGACCTGTGCATAATTAGGCTGAAATCAAATCGTAAAACTGATGGAATTTAAAAATTAGTTAAGTATTCACCGAATAAGTTGTCTTGTGCGAAAGAAAATTATGGAGGTCAAAGGTATTAACGATGCTGTTGGACTAAGTGGGATATTGAAGCGCCAATGCGTAGAGGGGTGGAATAGTCGCGATTGGATAAGTGTCTGCGATTCCCCCTCACGGGGTGGAGTTGCCTTTCTAAGCTATGTTACCAAGTGAAGGACAGATAGAGGGGGAGGGAGGGCAAAACCAGAAGGGAAAATAGTCAACCAGACTCGTGGCACCTCCGAGCAGCCTAGTCAAGAGCAACAGAGGCACCTGCCCTCCTGCTCGCACCTCCTGTCCGATAAGTTACTATAGAATTACAGACATGTCAGTGAACAGTGATTGGAAAGGAAACAAAATACCTTCACCAAAAGCAGCCCGATTTTATCCTTGAAACCGGTGCTGTTTTCCCTGTTAACAGTTCACTTATTTTGAGATGGTTTTTAAAATGTTATTTGATTACTTTTCATCTTTTTCTTTTACGTTGACAATTAATGAGATTAGAATTTGTTAATCAAGTTAAATCTGTTTTTAGGGTATTAGTCACTGCTAACTAGAAGCTTGGTTTTACTTACCCGTGCAATCCACAATTAAAGTTTTACAGGCAAATTTCGCTGATTTCTAATTATTCTGCATTCATGCAAGTTTGAAAACCTCATAAACATTGACTGAATGGGCACGACTTTCCAAACCGTGCCCTTTTTTTTAAAAGAAAGAAGCTTAGTGTACAATATTTAAGAAAATCTTCGAGTGACTCTATGCCACAGTATATTGATGCGCTACAAAACGCCAACATTTGGCTACCAGTCCTCCACTTCTCGTTCTGATCTAGCCCAGGCCGTCAGGGGTGAAGAAGGGGACAGCAAGCAGCGGTGGGTCACCTGGGGCTGCTTTCATACGCCCCCTAGTGCCCAGTTAAAGAGTGGCACCTGACCGAGGCCTGTAAGTAGGTAATCCCAGCATCTCTGCTGTCAGGTTGTTCTAAGTGGGGTGGGGGAGATAATTTGATGGGAAATAGATTTAAAAACCGCTGCTGTGATGATTTTGGAATATTAAATTATCTATTCAAAGGTTATCAAGTATGATAATAAATACTTTTTATATTGGGCTTTTCATAAGTTCATTAGCAAAATTGACTTTTTGCTAAATATTTGCACTGCGTTAGAAACGTTAAACATGCACACTGTGTAATATCACCTGCAATAAAAGTAATTTGAGCTCAGAAGTCAACGTCATAATATGCTTGAGCTAACTGGTCATTATTATGAAAATTTATTATGATCCACTCACTTGATGAACTTCAAGTAACTGCTTGGGCACTTGAGCTGTGTGTTATTTGGGTGTCACAGTATTCCTCATTTTAGGATGTGAAATTAGATTACTTATAATGGACCACAATGGGAATATGGCATTATAAAAGGCCCCAAGAGAACATTCCAGAAAACCGGCAGTTAACAGTCACAGGTTTAAGACCAGAGGTGTCCAACCCTCAAGCTGGGCCCAGTTAAGTGTGGTCGAATCTCAGCTTAGCCACATTTATTTCCTCTGTGAACCGCCTTGGGATTTTTTTTTACAGTAAAGTCGCTATATAAATGAAAGTTGTTGTTGATGGTGGTGCAAAAAAAACACCAGCATCTTATCGCAAAGAGACTGATCTCCTGGCAGCTATGCAGTCTGGTTCTCACCTGTATGAGGGTATGGGCAAGGGGAGCAGCTATAGCAAGGGCCAAATTAAACAGGAAAACAACTAGAGACTGGTTTAAACTAAATCAACATAAACTCTAGCTAGAAAATAGAGAAGCGGTGTGTTTTTAGAACAGTATCCTTTCTTCAGGTTTAGGGGAAAGATGTCAAACCGAAAGAAGTTGGACGATTTCAATCCACTTCCCCTGAACCAAAGTACAAAACTTTTGAGGCTAATTGACACTTCAGAACTGAAAGCTGAAGGGAAACAAAAATATATCATTTTGGACACTCCCGTTCTTAACATCAACTCTGAACCTTGTCTTCAAAACAATCTGTCCTTCACTGTGCAGCCCTGAAGAGTGCTAAAGGTCACAGAGGCTGGGAGAGGCTCATTCTCTGCATTTAAGGAATAGTCAGACATCCTGCATTTCACCTTGTCTCCTATAACCTCCTATCCTAAGCTTTACAGGTAAAATCTGACATTCCACGTGTATATATTTTCCTTCGGCGGAGTGGGAGCCCAGAGACCCAGGACTGGCCTTATTTTAGTGCATCAGTACTTAGGCATTGAAGCAGTTGCATTATTGTAGTATTAATAAATTCCTTTGCACATTCTTAATTTCATACATTGTTCATATTTCACTACTTGGAAAGGGCTTTTTTGTGTCTTTTTTTCTCTTGCATTTTGTGACTCTAATGATGCACTTATGTTGCCCCGCTTTTCCCTTTTTCCTCACACCTTACCTACTAATGGAGGAAATGCTACCTGATTGGTAAGTGTATGTTAACCAAACGGGGGTACAAAAAAAATTAATAATCTGGGTCGCTGATGACAGATGAGCAGTTCTCTGCAGGAAAAAGCACAAAAAGAAAACAGAGTATTATTCAGAGGGTTTTGTTTGAGTGATAATTAATACATTTGTGGATTTTTTTCAATTTTTGCCTTCCATTTCTGTGCTGTTCAGTCAAGTTGTCTACCTTCACCTTGTTTTTTTTTAAAACCAGGAATTGTAAGAAAATTTGTCCTTTCCTCAAAATACAGCAATCTGTTGAGCTCACTTTCTTTTCATTTATTTATTCTTCCATTCTGTTCCTTCTTAAACTTTGGTTGACTGTTTTAATTTTTGGTTTTTTTTCCCATTCCAGGTTTTTTATTTTGAATTAATTTTTGGTTTGCATGCAAAATCTTGCATGAGCTGCACTGTAGAGGACTGTGTTAGATAAACTATTGACGTAGGCTGTGTCTTAGGGATGTGGCAAGAATTGGAAGATGGCATCGTTGTTGTGTCGGAGTCTCTCTAAGGTGAGCCTTTCTCTCCTGCTGCAGAGCGCGGACTCCAGGTCACTGTCCCCACGAGCAGAGCCCCGATCTGCATCGACGTCGCCCAAGGCCAAGGACGCCAAGCACTCGAAGCATGGGTCCAGGAGCTTCAGGTCCAGGTCCCCGGGCCACAGCAGGAGATCCTCCGCCGAGGGCAGGCATGCAAAGCACAGATCAAGGTCAGCATCTGCACATAGGGGCTCACGCCGACGGAAGTCGACCCTGCCAGCTCACAAAGAGTCTCCACGCTCTCCGAGCCAGTCAGACTTCAGCAGTGACTCTGCAGAATCTGCCGGCAGTCGCTCACCATCACGCCACGTATCAGGGCGGAGTAAAAGCACACGAGCAAAGAAGTTAGTCCTGTTCTTTTTCCGATCTTCAAAAGGCGAGGCGTACTGTTTTTCAGCAACCAACCCCCCTTACTACCCCGTCCACCCCTCCTTAGGTCGCTCACTGCTTCCTCCTATTGCCATGCTTAATGTTTCCCCTCCAAGGACCTTGCACTCCAGGTCACCGACCTCTCCCTGGCCAGCTTCCGTGCCACTGTACTAGTGACTGAAAGGAAGTGTAGTTCAATATAGGAATTTCCCGTAACAAGAAATTTAAAACTAGTACAAGGGCACAGCCTAGGCATTGCAAGTTCAGCACCAGGAGTCTGAAAATCCCCTCGCCATACACATCCTCTTTCTATAAATCACAGATTGTATTGTAGTGTAGTACTGAGGGAGCGCTGCACTGTTAGAGATGCATTTTTCGGATGAGATGTTAAGCTGCCCTCTCAGATTCCAAGGCACTATTTGAAAAAGAGCAGGGGAGTTCTCCCCGGTGTCCTGGCCAATATTTATCCCTCAACCAACATCACCAAAGAACAGATTATCTGGTTATTGATCTCGTTACTGTTTGAGGGATCTTGCAGTGCACAAATTGGCTGCAATGTTTCTCTATGTTAGAACAGTGACTACATTTCAAAAGTACTTCATTGGCTGTAAAACGATTTGGGATATCCTCATTTCCACTACCCTTGTGTGAAAAAATGCTTCCTGATTTCACTCCTGAATGGTCTAGCTCTAATTTTAAGATTGCCCCCTTGTCCTGGATTCTCCCACCAGAGGAAATAGCTTCTTTGTATCTACTCAATCAAATCCTTTTATCATTTGAAACACCTCGATTAGATCACCCCTCAACCATCTAAAGTCAAGGGAGTACAACACATGTTAAAAAACCTGTCCTCATAATTTAACCCTTTAAGCCCCGATATACCCCCTCCAAGGCCCATATATCCTTCCTGAGGTGCAGTGCACTGCTGTTTATGGGACCCTGGTCAGTGCAAAGTGGCCGCTGCCTTTGCCGACATTACAACTGTTGCTACTCAAAAGTACTTAACTGGATGTGAAGCACTTCGGAACATCCTGAGGGTGTGAACGGTGTTGTATAGATGTCTTTCTAACATATCCTCACATACATTTTACAGCTCCCTCAGCCACTGGCCAGATTTTGTATTCCATTTTCTGTGCACAATGTCCCCTCTTTTCTCTCCCTGATATTCCGTTTCTTCTCCCATGTTCTCCTTGACCTCTTCGGTCAGGTGCATCTCCCACTCTGCTGTATGGAGGCAGCCTCCAGTAAGCGGTCGATGGAACATGAAGCTCACGCCCCTGACTTGATGTTTAATCCCTTTTCGCTACTATTAAAGCGGTAGCTGTTAGTTTTCTTTTGAAGATACCGCGGCAGATTTTCCTGCTCCTGGTCTATTGGATCATGTGGGCCCAACGCATTGAGGAAATTTGCATGGGGCGGGTCGCACTGCCGGAAGGGATCCCGCTCGATTTTCTGTCTGTTTAAACTGATGGATTCAATATGTCCAGGCACAGGAACAGAAAACCTGCCCCATTTATCTAACTGCTATCTTTCAGTCACTACGCCAGTGCCCATTGGAGCCCTCTCGCTGTCTTCAAAGGCCCCTGAGAAACCCTTTGCTTTAACCAGATCTTCATGCTTCTTCTTCCCCCCCCCCCCTAAATTTTTCTCCCTTGTTTCCTGATTCATGTCCCCTGTCTCCGCTTAACTGCACGCAAATACGTTTTCCTCTACGTCAGCGCTGTAAAAAAAAATGTAAGTTGTTATTTTTGTTCATACTTTTTAAAAAGGTACCCAAAGTGGTCAAACCAGGCAGAGTGCCCGGATGTGGAATTTTCTGCTGAGTCTCTGAGCCTCGCTACTAATCTCCATAGCAACTTGTAACATTCATTTACCTTGCCCCAGAGGAGGGAAGAAAGATTAGAAAAGTAGAAAACTAACATAAAGCATGAAAAGGTAGTGCAAGTTGCACTGATTTTGCTCGTCTCTCTCTTAAATTGCACTTTTACAATTCTTTTTGTACATTATAGTCCCAGTTTTCCACACCCGGCCAAGTCTGCCAAGACTTGCTGGCTGCCTGGGCAAAATAAGCCCACAGCACATGGAGTTGGCAGTTTTAGCAGGGTCAGATCAATCTAGTAATCAGCACAAGCTCCCAGCATGGCTTTACCCTTGAAGCCCCAGCTAGCCAAATGGGGCTAGTTTAAAATTTGGCAAGCAGTTCAAATTTAACTGGACCTGCCCACTTAAAGGTAAGTGGCTGCATATGGGGGCAAATGTTATTTCAGCTTTTATAAAGAGGATTTTAAGCATTTGTCAGTCTTTGCTCGGTAAAAGTGAAGTGAAAGGAAACCCAATATTGAGGCACAAAACTAAGACTACAGTCAAGTGATGGCACAGCACCCAATCCTCAGTTTGCTGGTTGACAAAGTAGAGCTGTTACTGCTTGTGGTGGGTGCAAGGAGGGTTACCCTGTCTGTCATTCCAGGGCACTGTTCCCAGGGAACAGAGTGTACTTTGCCTATCAGGAGGTATTGTGCCATGTTTAACGGTCTGTAGAGTCATGGGTAGCATCTATGATGCTTTACACTCTTGGGAAACCTGCCAACGGTAAAAAAAATGTCTAAGCCCTGTCGATCTGATGCCTTCCTTCCAAAGAAAGTGATCAATACATTGCCCTTGGAGAACAAAACCTCTGTCCTTTCTTTAATGTACCTGTGGCCAGTCAACCAACTGATTTGGCACCTGTCACCAATGGTGGCTTGGAAGGATCTAGTGGCACAAAATTTAATGCAGTAATGACTTTCACATCCATTGGCTGACCCATCCTTGTGATACAAGTTCTCTGGCTCCAAGTGATGACTATTGTGAAAATGAAGATGCCAAAGATGGATGTCGCTCTGACATGTCCAGGAAGGACCGTCTGGATCAGTGGATGCCGGTCCTGGGGTAAGGATGATTGCATAAGTAACACATGAGGTACAGTTGCTCCTGCTTTTCTTGTCCCCTTAAGAACTGCTCTTCCTCATCCAAATCTACGAGTGCCATTGGAACAGTCAAAGCAATTCCTATCCTGTCCACTTTGGCTGCTGCAAGTGAAATGGAAGATAACAGTTGTAAGAAAGAGAGTGACAATTTTGCAAAGGATCAGGCCTACGCAAGATGCAGATAAAGCAATATCATGAGCAAAAAAAATTCACTTTCTCACTAAAACATTAAAAAGTCAGGGGTGGAATTTCCTGTGCATTTGTGCCGAGAGACACGTGTGATCCAGGTGTAAAGTTAATTCCCAGCATAAGAGGAATTTAGGTGCAAGTGTGTTACACACATAATTACATTACACCCAAATTTCCTCGCTCATTTACTCCCGTCTATCGATCCCTGCACCCAAACGTATCGCAGTTCATTACAATGGCTCCGCCCCCAGGTTAAAGAGCCGTACACGCAGATTACACTGGTTCAAAACTGCTGTAAAATTACGCCCAGAATTTTAGACGCAGCAGGAACCAGTCATTTTTCTGGTGTTTTATTACGATTTTTAAAAATATTTCTCCTCACCGAGACCTGCTCTATATTTCCTGTTTCTTTGAATATAATTTTTATCTTCAGTATAAGTCACATTAAAAATTGACACACTTCCCTGATTGCAGGTTCTTAAACATGCTGCACCTGCTGAGCATGAACGATGGTTAGATGGCCTGAAACTTTCATTCTCATACTTAAAGAAGGAACATACGGTGTGACTTCCACGCTTTCCCTGGGCCCTGATTGTTTATGCTGAATTTTGCGTCCGGCTTATGCTAATGAGATTGGCAGGAAATTTAAGAGTAAATTAATATCGGCAAAATGGCCGTAATGTCGGGTGTAAGTTCCCGATTCAGGCCCCACAGGAAATTCCACCCCCCCCCCCGACAGTCGCCCTTAGACTATCCCTACAGGCCACACCCTGAGTGCACTGGTGTGGCCATCTCACATGGGCAAACGGTACTCGTCGGCGAGAAAGCAGCAGAATCCAACGTGGGCGTTCAATGGTCATCAGCGCAACCTGGAAAATCTCAAATTGTAGCATGTGGCAAATGGGGGACACTGTCCTGCATCCCTAACTTTACCACCTGCACTCACCCCCCCGCTCTCCCAACCACCCAAGCCACACCGAATGAAGTGGAAATTGAATATGATCAGCGTCAGAGAACGTGATTGGTATGCAGCTGATACATCAGACAGTCTCACTGATCTCAAGTAACAAGTGCCGAGTGGCTGCAACTCTACCCAACATAATCTTAAAAACATTTTAAAAAGGCAGAATCAGTACATTCATAGGAACAGGAGTCAGCCATTCAGGCCCCCGAGCCTGTTCCACAGTTTTGATAAAACAGGCCACGATTTAGCCAACTCAATCTCATTGAAGATAAAACCTTCATGCCTTATTTAAAGCAAGTTGCCTGGAGTGTGAGTGAAGTCCACATCAGTTGCTAAATAGCGAATGTAGAATGTAACCCCCCCTCCTAATACTTTAGATATCAGGAGGTGGTTCTTTTCCCAGAGAATACTGGGACAGGTTGCCGGCTTGTGCAGTTGACGCTTTATTTCTGCAAGAGAGAGCTGGTCCTGTCCTCGTTTAAAAGTTAGGTATCGTATAACTTGGATCAGGGCCAGAGGGTCGCATGGACTCGTATCGATTCCCTAAAGGGGTCGGAGAGGAATTTTTTTCTCCTAATTATTCTAGGTTTTTAATCTGGTTTTTTGCCTCTCCCAGGAAATCATACGGCTTTCGGATGGAATTGCCACCTCTGGTCGTACGTATTCGTGGAAGTTACGTCACATAACCTCCCGCCGTCACTCAGTCAAACAGCCTTTTTAGCCCACCTCCAATATTTTTATAACTAATAAACAAAAGTATTCAGAGTAAATGAAGAAAAAGCACACACTTTTTTAATGTCCCTATGTTTCCCCTGGGTATTGCTCACAGCAGTGTCCAGGAGATTAATCTTTAGTTCCTGGAGACTCCAGGACAGTCCTGGTGAGTTGGCGACCCTACTTGGGGAGTCTATATATTGTGACACACAAGGCACGGCAGCTGTGTGGGACAAGCTGGATGCACCAGAGGGTCTTTTCCTGTCTGCCATTGGTCGTACGTTCGTATGATTATAAGAACAAAAAAAAAATAGCTGTTTGTTTTCCTGCAGGTTAAGGCAGACGCCAGATCGTCACCATCGAAGCCATTACACGAGCAGGAACAAGAGCCGCACCCGGTCGCCAGGGAAACGTGAGCAGCCCAGCAGCCACAACTCGGACAAGAAGAAAAGCTCTTCCTACAGCCCCCGCCGCAAGAGCAGCTCCAGGAGCTCCAGCCGTTCCCCATCCCGCTCGTGCTCCCGATCGCACGACAAGAGAGACGGGCGCAGCAAGTCACGGTCGTCGCCTCGCAAGGAGCAGTCCAGGTCGGTCCCATTCTATAACCGCACTGAGTAAGAGTACTGCTTCCACCACTTATAGCGAACACGATTTGCCCGCTATATGCGGTAACCAGTATAACAGGGTAGCGCTATGACAATACTTTCTTTTAATCTGAGTTTGGTTTGCCAAGTTTCTCCTTGCGTTCCCTGTTATCAGTTGGCAGCAGCTAAGGAGACTATTCTTTTAAGTTTACCACTGCATCTTGCATCTTCTTCTGAAATTTGTTCAGCCTACACTTGAGTTTATCCACTTGTTCCATTGATAGGTTTTTCAGCCCTTGAAACCAGTATTTTTTATCTTGTCTGAGGTTATGTTTTAGCCAAGGTGTCTGTCTATAAATTCTATTTGGTAGCTCTGGGAGATTACCCCTATTGGCAATAATATCAATGGAAGATCTCTAGGTTTTTGTGGAATAGCCTTTGTCTTATCGAAAAAGATCTTGATTCTTGCATTCGGTGCACCTTAGTGAGGTGCGAGCTAGTGAGTAAGCTCTACTGTTTCTTCCTGAAATAAACAGAGCACTTAAGACGCTATAATCGGCAACTTTGAAATTGTAGTAGGTTTGGCTTCTGGTGCTGTGTTGTTCCCCCTCCCCTCCTCCTACGCTGCGGGCTAATTCCACACTACCAGCAGCAGCAAACCTCTGTGCGTGCTCGTCTCCAAGTGACGACATGGCTATTGCGAAGTGAAGATGGCAAAGATTACTGTTCCTCTGACATGCCCAGGAAGGTCCATCTGGGTCAGTGGATGCCGGTCCTGGGTAAGGATGATTACATACGTAACACGTGAGGTACAGTCGCTCCTGTTTTATTGTCCCCTGAAAAACTGCTCTTCCTCCTGCAAATCCATGAGTGCCATTGGAACCCTCTAAGCAATTCCTAACCTATCCTGTCCAGTTTAGCTTCTGCAAGTGAAATGGACGCAAAACAGTTGTAAGAAATATAGTAAAAGGTTTGCAACGATCAGACTTATGCAGCAACAAAAATTAATATGCCAATAAAAATGCAGTTAAGAACCGGAGCAGGCCATTCAGCCTCTCGAGCCTGCTCCGCCATTCAACTAGATCATGGCTTAGTTTCTCTCTATCTACCCTACCAAATCTTTTAATCATTCTAATCACCTCAATTAGATGATCCTTTAATCTTCTATACTGAAGGGAATACAAGGCAAATCTATGCAATTTACAAGCCTAGTCTATGCAATTTTTTTTATAAGAATATAAAAAATAGGAGCAGGAGTAGGCCATATGGCCCCTCGATCCTGCGCCGCCATTCAATAAGATCATGGCTGATCTACGGCCTCAACTCCACTTTCCCGCCCAATCCCCATTTCCCTTGATTCTCCTAGAGTCTAAAAATCTACCTATCTCGGCCTTGAATATACTCAACGATTCAACACCCACAGCCCTTTGGGATAGAGACTTCCAAAGATTCTAAGTGAAGAAATTCCTCCTCATCTCAGTCCTAAATAGCCGACCCTTTATCCTGAGACTATGCCCCTTATTATCAAATGTCATTTTATTTTTTTCACGCAAACTGAATCTAACATTTTACAGCAAAAACAAAAGGCGCAACAAAATGACACCAGCTTATTACAGTCATAGGGTGATCAGCATATCGTGTTCTTCAATTTTTATTAACATGGTAACACCAATGTTTTTTCTCTCTCTCCCCCTACGGAAGCTGTCTCTCATTCTGCCAGCATTTCACACCTCACCTTTTGTTTCTTAACCTGTCCCATTACCATCTCGTCTTGCCTTGAGCATCTCTTAATGTACTTACCACCCCTTTTGTTCTTTTATTCCTCCCCCCAGCCTCCCCCTTGCATTTTTATCTGTTTAATTTCCTGCTCTTCTCTCAGTTCCGACGAAGGGTTTCGACCTGAAACGTTAACTCTGTTTCTCTCTCCACGGATGCTGCCTGGCCTGCTGAGTTTTTCCAGCGTTTTCTGTTGTTATTTCGGAATTCCAGCATCCGCAGTATTTTGCTATCGTATTCAATTGACTGCTTCTGATTTTAAAATGCTGTGCAGAGGGATCAACACCATGCTTGGTGCTGTGCATCTTCCAGGGTCACCACTGGGTCTACCTTGCAGACAGAGAGGAGACCTTCAGCCCCCTCTTACCAGAGCTGCATCTGACCTTCGGAACCGCGGGTAAAAGGTCAGAAGGTCAATCCGCAGTCCCTCATCAGAGACAGAGCAAGTCAGCAATCTTTGTGGCCAGAAACGCTCGAATGAATCACGCCACCCTGTATACACGCTACACACAGGTCACCCCTCTCTCCATCAATGTTTTCAGTTTTCCAGATCATCTTGAAGATTAAAATGTTTGTGCAAGATAACGGTTTAAAAATACCCCTCCCCTTAAATTAAAAGCCAAGTCTAGGCAGTTTACAAGCCTAGTCCATGCAACAATAGATAAAGCAATATAAGCAGAAAAAAAATCACTTTCTCACTAAAATGTTAAAAAGTTGATGGGTGACCGAGCTTTGCTTCTGGGCCCCGGATCTTGCCCAGTGACTGGAGAAAGTCTGTGCAAACCAGCATGTTGGAACATTGCATTCCTGGCCCACCCGTAACCTAGAAAAGTGTGGCTGGTGGCAGCCGATAGCGCTGCGACTCCAGTACTTAACACCTCTAGACACACTTCTTCACAAAGCCAAGGGGAAAGGAAAGAAACTGTAAGGGCTGGAAATGCACAGCAAGTCCATCCAACCTGTAGGTTAACATTCCAGCTATACACCCTTCATCAGAGCTGGAAACTGGAAGGTGAAAGTAAGGGACTGAAAAGTTGTCGGAATGATGCACCACACTCCTGTAATTTGGGGATATTTTTCTTACATTCCTTGCCTTTTTTGGCTATCTTTCCCATCCCATAGCTTTATTTAGCTATTCTCACCCCTTTATTCTCTTTATGCTCTTTCATTGCCTCGCTGACCTTTGTATATCATCCACCACTTTTCACTTTCCACGTTTTCATAAGATCTTACAGCACAGAAGGAGGCCTGTGCTGGCTCTTTGAAAGAGCTATCTAATTAGTCCCACTCCCCCGCTCTTTCCCCACAGCCCTTCAAATTTCTCCATTTTAAGGATTTATCCAATTCCTTTTTGAAAGTTATTATTGAATCTGCTTCCACCACCCTTTCAGGCAGTGATTCCAGATCACAACAACTCGCTGCGTAAAAGAATTTTTCCTCCTCTCCCCTTGGATTTGTCGGCAATTATCTTAAATCTGTGTCCTCTGGTTACCGACCCTCCTGCTAGTAGAAACAGATTCTCCCTATCCACTCGATCAAAACAACTGGTTTGCTGGCCAGTCATCCTGTTAACTCCTCTCTCTAAGATGAGTGGGCAGTCCATGGCCTCTTCCTGTTGTTGTCTTCACTTCCCCCTCCCTGCTTTGCTTTGGTCAGTCTTATTGAGGGGCTCGCAAAGTTCTGGCAAAGGATTTACACCCGAAACGCTAACTTGTCTTTTCTCTCCTCGGATGCTGTTGAATTTTCTGTGTATTCCCAGCATTTTCTGCTTTTCTTTCCGATTTCCAACACGTGAATTTTTTATATTCCTTTTCATTTTATGTATTCCTAGGGGTCTCTACTCCTCTGAAGGCAGCACTAAGGTTGTGAGCATTGGCAGTGCTGAAATGTAAAAAAAAAAGACATCCAGAATCTGCTGTCGCTCATGGTGCTTTCTCACTGTCAGCTCCTGATTTCAGTTATTCCATCAAGTGCGCCACTTACAGCAATGCAGCAGTGTGAGCAGACAAACATCTATCTACCTGCACTTCTTAAAATATTAACCCTGCCGCAACAATACCGTGCAAAGTGCACGCTGACTCCCTCTGCTGCATTATCGCAGCACAGCACTAACTGTCGTATGTTAAACGCCTTTCCCATTTAACCCATGAAGCCCTAGATGTCTTGTCAGCCTGCAGGTAAAAGCTTTTTTTATCCACATAATTAGCTTTACTCTGCACTAAAGGCTTTACTTTGTTCCTTTTTTTAATCAATTGGTGCAAATTCATACTTGATGAGATTTGGTCACCCAGCCCTGTCTCCCAAGCAGCACTACCTTTTCATCGACTCTTACACTACAGAAGGAAGCTATTTGGCCCATCGTGCCTGTGCCGGCTCTTTGAAAGTATATATTCAATTTCCCTTTTGAAAGTTACTATTGAGTGTGCTTCCACCACCCTTTCAGGCAGCGCGTTCCGGATCACAACAACTCGCTTCACAAAACAAATTCTCCTCATTTCCCCTCTGGTTCTTTTGCCTTTTCTGTTTCTTCTTGGAGCAGATCTGTAAAACAACCTGAAATCACCCCTTTATCATGGGGCAAAATACCACAACACACAACGCTGCATATCGGAATCCAACTGGGACGAAGGGTGACTCTCCTAAATTGTGGCATTTGGTTTCTGTCGCTTTCAGAAACCCAGATAATTATTTTTACACGGGTGCGTTAAGAACAAAAAGAAAGACTTGCATTTATATAGCGCCTTTCATGACCACCGGACGTCTCAAAGCGCTTTACAGTCAATTAAGTACTTTTGAAGTGGAGTCACTGTTGTAATGTGGGAAACGCAGCAGCCAATTTGCGCACAGCAAGGTCCCACAAACAGCAAATGTGAAAATGACCAGATAATCTGTTTTTGTTATGTTGGTTGAGGGATAACTATTGGCCAGGACACCGGGGAGAACTCCCCTGCTCTTCTTCGAAATAGTGCCGTGGGATCTTTTACGTCCACCTGAGAGCAGACGGGACCTCGGTTTAATGTCTCATCCGAAAGACGGCACCTCCGACAGTGCTGCACTCCCTCAGCACTGCACTGGAGTGTCAGCCTAGCTTTATGTGCTCAAGTCCCTGGAGTGGCCAAGGTGTTGTGAGCGATGTAGTAGAAGAATTGAAAAGAGGTCTAAGAAAAATATAGAGTGTTTCATCATTAGGATACCTTTTTTAAAAAAATTGAGGATCCCTTTAATTCTATCCATTTTGATCAATTTTAAATCCATGGAATACTGGCTTGGAAGGGTCAATATCGTAGCGACACTGGATTACCAAGCACAGCCCAGACTGATCATGGTTAATGATCCACTGATGTTAGTTCAGCTCCCTACAGCTGGACCCATAACTCCTTTAAGCCTACACACTTGATGATGTCACCAATACTCACTGTTCTAACAAAATATATTTCAAAATTGACAATGGACTCAAAATGATATTATCGAATTACTGAGATTTCCTCTCTTTTTTTAAAAAAAAGGAAACTTCCTCCTGTCCTGAAGATGCCGAGTCATGCTGGGGTGTCAGCCTCTCAGTATTCTCCCATGTGTGAGCACAGGTACTGAATGTTGGCAGGCTGTTCACCTGTGGGGGCATCACAGCCAAGTCCAATTCTGTTCTCTCCCATACTTTCCACCAGGAGTTGCTAAAGAATGGCAATGTGTGAGACCTCTGGCAGCTTTGAATTGCCTCTCACCAATCCAGGCAGTGAAGCCAACTGTAGCAACCACCCTGGTACTGCCCCTGGCTGAGGTCAGTGAACACAGCACAGACCGGATATTGGAATGCGATCTTCATTGTCCGTATTGCTCAGCTCCACCCTGGGCATTGGACTTCCCATCAGGGGAGCTGGTGCCTTAATATTTATGGGCAGTTTGTGCTGGATGGTGTGAGGTGAAACGAGTTAGAGGAGGAGTTACGGTCGACAGGGCGCCTCTTCGATTCCTGCCTGTGTGGTCATCCATTCACTTTCTCTTTGTGACAGGGAAAGAGATGGCGACGCCGGACCGCGACATCACGACTCCGAGGCGGAGAGACATCGTCGCCGCTCAAGAAGCTATTCACCAATTAGGAAGCGGAGGCGGGACTCGCCCAGTTTTATGGAGCCCCGTCGGATTACAAGGTACACCACTGGGAGCCTCCATTTGTTGCTCTTCAATGGGGTTTTCTTTTTAGGATTTTAGGCATGGAGTTAATGAAGGAAGTATCAAAAGGGAAGAAATATTCACTGACTCTGTATTCATTTCAGCTATTCAGATGTATACCTATTTCATCATATCGTGAGTACAGTGATATTTCAGCACAATTATACGGGATATTATAATGGATTCCCTGCATGTTAGACCTTCGAATGGCAATTTTTGTATTTTTTCCTTTACTATTTATCCTCATTTGTAATCCCGATGATGACCTAAATCCTCTTATGCAGTATGTGTATCAAGTGGGGGGATGAGAAGAATTTGCGCTTTATGAATTAGTTTGTGTGTTTTTAATATAGTAATGTCGTGGTCCTTCCCCTGACATAGGAATTTGAACATCTGCTCATTCTAGTTGACTATTACACTGCCAGCCTGAGAGGTCTACATGCAGCGTACGGTCCAAAATAAATTGAAGGACTGGATGGCTCTCTAACCCTGATCAACTCCTCCCCAGCGGTCATCGCTGGCAAGAAACCCAAGATCCTAGTGCAGGGGTGTGTATGCGTGTGTGTGTGTGTGTGCCAGTCTTCACTGGCACAGACTGGCCATCAGAAGTGAAGCCATGTTCCCTGCTTCAGTGATGTTGGCAGGAACCTCTGCAGAGTTGCAGCAAAAATGGCGAATCGTTAAATAAGAGCAAGCCTGGTTTTTTGGCATCGTGGTGCCACCCTGGAAGGATGAAGAATTATTGCCCCCCACTCCACTGATTGCTCATCTGCCATATTACGTGGGGAGTGAACATGTCCAATGGCAAGTTGCCACCCAGCTGCTCCCGCATGCCAACTGGTAGCCAAGTAACAGTGGTGTTGCCGTGGCATGCGAGTAGACTGCCCATCCTGCCTTCAGAGCTGTAGGAGGTGTACAGTCTGTGTTGGGTAGGGTGGGAATGGATGGAAAGACCCACAAGAGTAAAATGGAATCAAAAAAATGTAATGGCATTGAACGCAAACTTCGATGTCATAGGTATGTGTCATTTCAAAGACAAAACATTTGTTGCAGTTGTCATTTTCATCTTAACTTACGGTGTCCAAGCCTTGCTAGAGCTACATCAGTTGTCCCTTAAAGGTTTTGCATATAGCACACACTTCCTGTAACGGCCACACTTACTTCCTGTCATACCTTCCCTGTTGTTGTAAAACAGCGTATCCTCCAACTCACCTTGAGCAATGAGGAGATCTGTTAGTATTTCAGTAATATTGCCTGCAGTGGCTTCCAGGAGCCAAATGTGATGATCTATTAAACAAAATACAACCAAGAGTCATCAGCAACACAATTGGCACACACAAGGGGCCAAGTAAATACTCTTTGGATGCATAAAATGAATGGAGTGTAGAGAAAGTAGATTAGTATCTGATCTAATAGAGAGGGCTAGTAGAGTTGCTGGGGTACATGATCAGATGAATCTATCCAAGGTACTCAATATGTTGCGCTCTACAGAACAGGCAAAGACACAGAATAAGTCACTCCTGAGCCATGAGCTGAGAAGGAGCCTTGAGGAAAACCAGACCACCCTTTCTGTTTCGGTTTCAGCAGTTCCTGCTGCTTGATGTATGGCACAATAGAGGTATAATCTGAAAGAAACTGTAGTTAGTAAGTCTCCAGGCTACAAATGTCAATTTTATTGGGACGCCAGGTGGTAGATGAGAGCAGCTGGACGTAAACTCCCGTCTGACTTGCTGCCTCCCCATGTAGGCTCCTGATCACAAAGGAGATTGAGGAACAAAAACTGGGGGAGGAAAAGCAGAGAATCAATGCATGCAATCAAAACTTTCCTTTCCAATCCTACCATTTTCTCACCAACTTTCCCCCTTTCTCAGCAGCAGTATGGTTGAATAACCTGTTCGTATTCACTGCCTAGATTCATGCAGTAAGAAACGCCACTTAGGCAAGTTACCAGAGGGTAGCTGGTAAGGGTGGCCCAGTACCCAGCATGAATCACTGGCTACAGTATTACAACAACAACAACTTACATTTATATAGTGCCTTTAACGTTGTAAAACCTCCCAAGGCGCTGCACAGGGGCGTTATTTGGCACCGAGCCACATAAAAAGATATTAGGACAGGTGACCAAAAGCTTAGTAAAAGAGGTAGGTTTTAAGGAAGACAGAGGTAGAGAGGCTGAGCGGTTTAGGGAGAGAATTCCAGAGCTTAGGGCCGAGGCAGCTGAAGGCACGGCCGCCAATGGTAGAGCGAAGGAAATCGGGGCTGCTCAACTTCCTCCAGCTTAACCTACTCACATTAAGTGCAATCAGAATGCATGGGTTTAAAAACAAACCATTGCAAGAGTTGATTAGGAAGTAAAATTCAAAATAAAATAACAAGTTTGTTCTATGCAGTTTAACAAAAATAGATTCTGTTCAAACAATACACAAGAGAAGTGTAGATATGGCAAGAGCTTTGGTACAAAGAATAAAGCCTGTGGTTTAACCTAAGTTAAAGCTGGTCAGTGGATCCCGAACTTAGCACTGACAGCTACACAACAATAGTGACTGCACAACCAAAGCCATTCACTGGAAGTGAAGCACTTTGGGACATCTGGAGGACAAGATAAGGCACTTTCGGCTGAGGGTCATTAGTGAGCACAGGAGGACACTGATGAGTCGACCAATGAAATGGAGATGCAGCAAATATTTAGACCAGCTGCATCTGATTCTGGTAAATATATTTGAGTTATGCTCCATTTGTATCTTTGAGATGTCGATAGTTTGAGTATGTTTTACTGTGGAGGATATGAGTCACATGTGAAGGTGCTACTTATTTAACATTGATATCCTCCATGTGTCTGGGATACATGTTATTTGAGCTGTTAATTAAACTCTAGGCACTGAAATGTCTTTCATGGTGTCTTACTCCAAATTGCATAACTTTGTTTCAGCTTGTCTTGTGTCTCTCATTTTTCCCTCCCATTTGAAGGTTTGCCGAAGATTACTCAAGCCGATTGTGGTTACCTGGGTAACCGCTGCTCTGCATTGGACTGACGCTGTCCCACCTTGAACCCCGTTTTGTGAGGCAGTTTAAGAAGAGCGTCCCATCTCTGTACGGCTAACATTTCTCTCTCTCTCTCCCTAATGAATCACATAGGTAGTGGCTCAACCCAGCACAGGCCTCTCTGGTGATGGGGCATGTTTATCTAATCTATTGTGCAATACGTTCAGAGTGTACTCACAATTCAGCTGATGTCACGGTGTTAGAATTCGGTGCAGCTAACTATTTTCCACCACTGTTTCTGTCCATCATACCCACAGTTCACAGATTATAATCTCCATTTCTCCCAACTCAAATGTATTGTTTGGATAAACAATTAACAAACATGTTAAAGCATTGGTTACGTGTAGCAAAGTGCTGACCCTGCATTAGTCACCAAAACAAATTCTTAAAATTGCCAGTTGAGAATCACTTGGGAAGGGAGAGCAATGGGATAGCACACTGGCCTTTCTTCTCCAGACACTAAATCCAGCCCAGTGACAGTCTCCTCTGTCTGTTGGCTGCAAGTGTTGGGTGTGAAATGAGGTTGGACAGTGTCAGCCCAGTCCCCACAGCACAAAATCAGCAATCTAACCCTGAAAGGTCACGTGGAAAACAGCAATGCTCAGTAGGGTATACACTAAGGCAAATTGTTGGGCAAGAGTAAAAAGAGCTTTACTGTATAACTAACCATGCTGTACATGACCCGAGAGTGTTTGATTCTGGCACTAGATTCCCAAGATAGGAAAGTGAAATTCAATTTCCCAGTCAGTGGAGCGTAAAATCGGGTGAGGTGTAGAACAGGCGTTCAACTCGAACTCGCCTCATTCCACTGGGCGTGTTAGGTTAAAATCAGGACTATTGTCTCTTATCTTAATGAGCTCAAAAATTCTCCTCCCCACCATTTAAAAAAAAATTGTGACCAGTAATTTGATAATAATCACATTGCAAAAATGGACCAAGCTTCCTGTCAATTGGCCCATTCCGACTCATCAGCTCCTAACGTAGGCAGAGTAGAGCACTAATATATTTCAGTAGGAGCTTTATTTGGTTCGTCCATTATTGCTGGAATGTTGCTCTTCATGTATCGTAAAAATTAAAGGGCAGTATGTAGAGCAAAGGGCATCTCACGTAGACATCATCTGAGTCTGGTACAGATCTGGCGTTGTACAAAAATGAATCATTGCTTCTTTGCTAACAGCAGCCTACAGCGAACTACACAGCCAACTAACAGATTGTTGTCTTGCTCTTTGAGACTGCAAGTTTAAGAAGGGCTGCTCACTGGTGAATATGTCATCAAATTCCTGAGCACCCACATTTGAAAACATATAATCCTGCTTTCTCCTGCATTTTGCCCGCCATGTCCCCACCACGCTTGTTGTTTCAAGCAAGAGGGCTTCTTCTCTCTTTAGAGGATTTCAGTTTTGCCAAGGATTGGTTCTGACACTTTTCTTTTACCTCTCTTTCAAATGAAGTACTCTTGTTACCATCTTGCACTTCCAGCAATCTGGCCTACTGAGGACAGGAGAGTTTAAATATCAGCAAATGCTGCGAACCCTGCTCACATTTGGTAGCAGTCCACCTGATATATCATTTTAAGGACACTTCGACCCAAAGGAAAAGGCAGATGAACTGAAGGCTAATTGCCAATATGATCATTTGTGTTTTTGTCTCGCTGTAGTATACCGCCAGTCCCAGAACTGTTAGAAAGCAATCAGCAAGACTTCTAATTTGAACTGTGGACCGGAACTTATAACGCACATGCTGTGAGCAGGGTTGCTGAGCTGCAAACGTTTCCAGCATGGTTTTAATTACTGTTCCCATTGCAGGAAGTACGTTGGGATATCCCGATGGGGTTTGTCCTTCCCACGTGACAGACAGTCATGCCAGTCAACTTGATAAGTCACTGGAATTGCCCACCACTCCCACTGAGCAGACCCTTTCTTGTCTAATCTAACATGCCTACTAACCAACGTTCTATTCTATTCACCTCTCGTAGACCTGGCGTACCTGATCTTTTCAGAAGGACAGCACAGGCTCGCAACTAATCATTTTCTTGGCTTGGAAGTTTAATCAATGGCAAACTTAACCTCTTTCTATGTTTTCTCAATACCAAGAAATAGCTTTTAATGAGCTCTGCTCTCAGAGTGAAATAATATGTACAGTGTTTCAGTGTTCTCCACATGCACAGTTACCAGAACTCATTCTCAATCGTTTATTGAAATCAATATTTTTGATTGGATGTAAGTAGCTGGGTGCAATATAAATTTTTATGTCCTTGTTACTTTTGTGAATTTGAAAGGGGGGCTGGCACATTTGAAAGGGTAGTGAGTTACTACAGTAACAAGCTTTGTGGAGAACACCAGCACTAATGTGATGTAGGTTGCGGTTTATCTTGATCTCATTATATTTATGCTAATCTATTTCTGATAATTTGATGATTCTGCCTAGTTTGTAAAACTTTTAAAAGCCAAGACCTAGTTTAAGGCTTTGTGAATCTGATAATTGGGCTTCTGAAATCGTTTTTCAGATCGCATTCCTTCACATTAAAGGAATTCTTAAATTAATCGTGATTTTAGTCACACTGTGTCTGTGTAAACATTGTTATCTCCACTGGTTGATGGTTTTAGAAGCAATTTAATTACTTATTTTTTACAAAAACTGTATGTAGCTTTTGGGAGGCTTTTTAACTGCACTCTCTTTGCAAACTGGAGTTTGATCTGTGTTTGAAAGTACAATCCAGTCTTTTGGTGAGTCTGACATGAGCCAGCCTGTAGTTTAAAAAGAGAGTCTGTCCCCTATCTAAAACCAATCATAGGTATAAATATGAGAACATTCCTTATTTGCAGCCTGCCTCGGCTTATTTTAGTCATTGCACCAGTTTCAAGGGCGTTTCTTTACCCAGTTTTCTCCGCTTCACTCTGAAAAGTGCTGGCTTATACCGGGTATTGGTTCCATGGGTACCAATAGGCCTCTGATACCGCACCCATGTGTGAGCCTAGACAGTGATTGTCAGCAGACTATTGGACCCAGGGGGGCATTGCAGCCAAACCCAATCTTGCCAACCCACCTTGCCCGGTGCCCTCAGAGTGTCTGCGTAATGCAAGCATCCAAAAAAATCAACTCACGATTTGAATTAAATTGCATCGTAATTAAAATAAACTGCATTTCACAGAGAACCAATCCTCTTCACTCCATGGACTGTAGGGTTGTTCCAACACCTGGCCGCTCCATCAATTCCGAAATAACTGTTGGTGAAGCTGACTTTGAAAAATGGTTGCTTTTTGAAGGTAATGTGGATCAGATTTTATTTTGGAGAGGCAAGTAGAAGGTCGGATCAAAGCAAACCAGATGTATCACAACCCCTTAAGAATTGTAAATATTTCTATCACTTAAACTTTTGGTATTTGATGTCAAAGCTCAGGGCTGCAGTCTTTGCACATAATCTGAATTCTGGGTCAGATAATCGGAATTCTGGGTCAGATAATTAGAACTCTGGGTCAGATAATTGGAATTCTGTAGATGGTACATACTGCAGCCACGCTGCGCCGGTGGTGGAGCGAAGTGGAGGTGGATGGGGTGCCGATCAAGCGGGCTGCTTTGTCCTGGATGCTATCGAGCTTCTTGAGTGTTGTTGGAGCTGCACTCATCCAGGCAAGTGGAGCATATTCCATCACACTCCTGACTTGTGCCTTGTAGATGGTGGAAAGGCTTTGGGGAGTCAGGAGGTGAGTCATGCATTGCAGAATACCCAGCCTCTGACCTGCTCTTGTAGCCATAGTATTTATGTGCCTGGTTCAGTTAGGCTTCTGGTCAATGGTGACCCCCAGGATGTTGATGGTGAGGGATTGGCAATGTTAAGGGCAGGTGGTTAGACACTCTCTTGTTGGAGATAGTCATTGCCTGGCACTTGTGTGGCGCTAATGTTACTTTCCACTTATCAGCTCAAGCCTGGATGTTGTCCAGGTCTTGCTGCATGCAGGCATAGACTGCTTCATTATCTGAGGAATTACAAATGGAACTGACACTGTGCAATCGTCAGCGAACATCCCCACTTCTGACCTTATGATGGAGAGAAGGTCATTGATGAAACAGCTGAAGATGTTGGGCTAGGACACTGCCCTGAGGAAATCCTGCAGCGATGTCCTGGGGCTGAGATAATTGGCCTCCAACAACTACAACCATCTCTCTTTGTGCTAGGTATGACTCCAGCCAATGGAGAGTTTTCCCCCTGATTCCCATTGACTTCAATTTTCTAGGGCTCCTTGATGCCACACTCGGTCAAATGCTGCCTTTATATTGAGTGCTGTCACTCTCACCTTGCCTCTGGAATTCAGCTCTTTTGTCCATGTTTGGAGCTGAGTGGGCCTGGCAGAACCCAAACTGAGCATCGATGGGCAGTTTATTGGTGAGTAAGTGCTGCTTGATAGCACTGTCGATGACACTGTCCATCACTTTGCTGATGATTGAGAGTAGATAGGTAATTGGTCGGATTGGATTTGTCCTGCTTTTTGTGGACAGGTCAGATACTTGGAATTCTGTGTCACATCATTGGAATTTTGTGTTTTATTGGATTTCTGTGTCAGATAATTGGAATACTGGGTTAGATCATTGAAATATGGGGAATTTTCTCTCCCAAAAAGGGGTGGATTTGTGTCGGGTCAGAAGTTAAAATATTTAAAAATCCTGAACCCAAACCCAACCTGCCTCGCACCCGGCCACTTCCAGTTTTAACGGAGGCGGGACAGGGCGGACAACGAACCCACTCCCAGGAGGCGGGTTGGTTATTTAAATATTTTAATGAGACTGTGTGCCTCACATTTGGCCTTCATTTTAAATTTTACACTGGCCTCGGGACACCTGGCATGAGACACGATCTCCCCTCCCCCCCACAAGCCACAATCTCCCCCCCACGAACCACGATCTCCCCCCCACAAGCCACAATCTCCCCCCCACGAACCACGATCTCCCCCCCACCGACCTGGCCTTTCCGATCTCACCCAGCCCATCCCGACTCTTCCGTTCCGATCTTGTCCGACAACGGCATCCTATCTCGTCCGGCCTCCAATCTCTCCCCCCACCCCTCTGGCCTTCTGATCCCTCCCCATCCTTCTCTCCACTGCGGTCTGGTGCCAAAGGCCTAACTGACCGCCAGCCAGCCTTCCTCTCAATCTGGCTGGCTACGGCCGGGAAACAGAGACAAAAAATTTTAATCAGGTCCTGCCGTTAAATGTAGCAGGACCTGAGGGAAATCATTCTTCCAAGCTTAACGCAAAACTTCCCCCCACCACCTCGCTCCTTTCCCACCTCCCCGTAAATATCAGGGCCACTGTGTCAGATATTTGGAATTCTGGGTTAGATAGTTGGAATTATGGGACAGATATTTGGAATTCTGTTTCAAGTACTGCTTCCAATATTTCAGAAAAACACATGCAGATGACTTCTACACTGACATTATCCAGAGAAGTCAATTTCCATTTTATTTCTGACAGACATCTTTCTATGGAGTAAATGCACCTTCTGCATAACAGCATGTTGGTGTAACATAACCTCCATTGAATTTGACCTCAGGCTTCCCTCCCCCAGCCCGGCCCCTAATTAATTGAAAACATTAGCAGAATGGAAGTAAAATTTTCGATCCCCTCGAGAGGGATTGATTTATCAGGCACACATTTAAGTTTTACATAAAGAAGAATCTTCAGTTATTTCCAGTGTAAATCCTTAGTTCCACAGTATGCATGTGATTGGCCTAATCCAAGTATGCTTATATGCAAGCGCAAGCATCTCAGGCACAGTTCATGAGTCGGGTCCATGGTTTACACAGTAAAGAAGCAATGTAATTTGCCCAAAATTCCTCCTCTTCTGGCAAAGCAGTCCCACTGAGATTCTGAAGATAATATTTATTGTACTAAATGGATGAATATTTTATCTGTGAAAGCACAGCATTCACTGAGGCCTTAACTTCTCTCACTCAAAACCTGAAGCGATATCCAGGAAATATGTAAGGAAGTATGGAATGAGGAAAGGTCATTTAGCCACGAGCCTGCTCCTTCCATAGGCCCAGGTACAATCTACCCTCCACTACAAGAACATAGTAGGGTAGCAAAATACTGCGGATGCTGGAAATCCGAAATAACAACAGAAAACGCTGGAAAAACTCAGCAGGCCAGGCAGCATCCGTGGAGAGAGAAACAGAGTTAACGTTTCAGGTCGAAGACCTTTCGTCAGAACGAAAGGGCTTCGACCTGAAACATTAACTCTGTTTCTCTCTCCACAGATGCTGCCTGGCCTGCTGAGTTTTTCCAGCGTTTTCTGTTGTTATAAACATTCAAGGTCCTTTTTAGATTGGCCTAGCGCCACTGGATGACCCAAGCATGGATCCCACGTAACTAACTGCAAGCCAAGTTAGGGGGCTTGCAAGACCCACTAAAATGGGTCTTCCAGGCAGCCAGATTTATAAAGTCCTGGCTCTTTTACATTTGGTTTGCATCAGGCTTCCCAAGATCCACATTTAGGGAACCCAGTGGCACTAGCACAGGTCTCACGCAATCTCCTAAGAGAAGACCCTGCATAAATAATCCCTAAAAGGCCTGAGAAGATTATCAGACCTAGTTTTTTGGCAAGCGTGCCTGCACCCTAATGTTAGATTGCTCTTAGTATTAGAATCATAGAATGGTTACAGCACAGGAGGCCATTCGGCCTGTCGAGCCCATGCCAGCTCTCTGCAAGAGCACATCAGCTAGTCCCACACCCCCACCCTTTCCCCGTATCCCTGCAATTTTTTTTCCTTCAAGTACTGATCCAATTCCCTTTTGAAAGCCACAATTGAGTCTGCCTCCACCACCCTTTCAGGCAGTGAATTCTAGATCTAACCACTCGCTGCGTAAAAAAGTTTTTCCTCATGTCGCCTTTGGTTCTTCTGCCAATCACCTTAAATCTGTGTCCTCTGGTTCTCGACCCTTCTACCAATGGGAACAGTTTCTCTCTATCCACTCTGCCTAGACCCTCATGATTTTGAACATCTCTATCAAATCTCTTCTCAACCTTCTCTGCTCTAAGGAGAAAACCCCAGCTTCTCCAGTCTATCCACGTAACTGAAGTCCCTCATCCCTGGAACCATTCTTGTAAATCTTTTCTGCACCCTCTCTAAGGCCTACACATCCTTCCTAAAGTGCGGTGTCCAGAATTGGACACAATACTCCAGTTGAGGCCGAACCAGTGTTTTATAAAGGTTCTTCATAACTTCCTTGCTTTTGTACTCTATGCCTCTATTTATGATGCCCAGTATCCCAAATGCTTTTTTAACCACTTTCTCAACCTGCCCTGCCACCTTCAACGATTTGTGCACATATACCCCCAGGTCTCTCTGTTCATGCACCCTCTTTAGGATTGTACCCTTTAGTTTATATTGCCTCTCCTCGTTCTTCCTACCAAAATGTATCATTTCGCACTTTTCTACATTAAATTTCATCTGCAACATGTCCGCCCATTCCACCAGCCTGTCTATGTCTTTTTGAAGTCTATCACTATCCTCCTCACTGTTCACTATATTTCCAAGTTATGTGTCATCTGCAAATTTTGAAATTGTGCCCTGTACTTCCAAATCCAAGTTATTAATATAAATCAAGAAAATAATATATATCAAGAAAAGCAGTGGTCCTAGTACCGACCCCTGGGGAACACCACTGTATACCTTCCTCCAGTCCGATAAACACAACTACTCTCTGTTTCCTGTCACTTAGCCAATTTCGTATCCATGCTGCCACTGTCCCTTTTATTCCATGGGCTTCAACTTTGCTGGCAAGCCTATTATGTGGCACTTTATCAAACGCCTTTTGGAAGTCCATGTACACCACGTCAACCGCATTGCCCTCATCAACCCTCTCTGTTACCTCATCAAAAAACTCAATCAAGTTAGTTAAACACGATTTGCCTTTAACAAATCCGTGCTGGCTTTCCTTAATTAAACTTACAGTTTCACACACTACGACCATTCATTAGTGGAGCTACAAGAACATGTGCTTATGACACAGTGTTAGTAACCAATTCATCTTAAAAGCATCTTTTAAAATATATATATATTAAACGTGGTATATGGTCATCATAGTTTACTTTGGCAGAACAAGTCTCTCTAGACCTCACGCAAATAGATCGTAACTGAGAAGCTTATTTCTGGTTACAGAACCCAGCCTGTTCTACCTACTGCACCACTTTACAAAGGGCCAGAACTTGTGTTATTGAATCTGTCACATTAGAATTAATTAACATCAAAATGCTTGTTTTATGAATTGGAACAGTTTGAAAAATAAGACGAAATTGAGACGGTTCAAACATTAAAAAGAAAACTTTTCAGTCGATTCCTGAACATTCTAGTCAATTCCTCAACTTCCCAGTCAATTTCTGAATGTTCCAATAGTTTCCTGACTTCTACAGCATTGTCCTGCCCCCTTTCCCATCCCTCCCCCTCCCTAATCTTTTGGGGAAGTGAGTCACTGTTTTTCCAAGTTGATACCATTGCCTTTTATGGTGACTCAGCTCGTGAGGATTTATTTCTTCCTCGCTGTTGATACATGATGTAAAAAAAATTGTCATCCGGAAATAAAGGGCAGTAAGACTTGTGTTTAGTCTCTTAAAATAAGATTATCAATTTTCTAACATTGACTGCAATACTAGAATGCAGTCGCACTAATATAATAACAATATAATAACAATGTGCATTTATACACCATTTTCAAACATAGAAAAATGTCCCAAGGCGCTTCAAAGAGGCGTGAGGGGAAAAAAGGCCAGATCACAAGTCCTGCTGTATTGTATCATAGAATCATACAGCACAGAAGGAGGCCATTCGGCACATCGTCCTGCTGTAGCTTTTAGAAAAAGCTACCCAATTAGTCCCGCTCCCCCACCCTTTCCCTATAACCCTGCAATTATTTCCTTTTCAAGTAGATATCCAATTCCCTTTTGAAAGCAACTATTCTAGTCAATTCCTCAACTAAATCTGCCTCCACCACCCTTTCAGGCAGTGCATTCCAGATCATCACTGTTTGACTGCGGAAAAATACATCTGCTCATCTCCCCTCTGGTTCTTTTGCCATGAGATAAATCAGCTCTGATGGGGAGTTGAGGGGAGGCCAGGTTGTTAGAAAGGATCAGACTTGCTTAAAAGACTGGATAACGCCAATACTGACCAGGTCAGAGACTGAGTGGATATGGTAACAAATGTTTATATTCATATAAGGTTCGCGCCTAGGTGAATTTGATCATAACACATACTTTTTGCATTCCTGTTAATGCACCTGAATAATGTCCTTGCAACTGTGGAAGAACCACAATGGGGCAGATTTCCCTACATCTGCGCCTGGGCTATTGGATTGTTTGGGCGGAGTGACCACAGGATAATCGGGGGAAGGGCGTGTGTTCCTCCAGGTTTCCCGTATAAACGATCCAAAAGCCCCAGATGCCAGAACAGGAAAATCTGCCCCCCTGTGTGTTTGTAAGGCGCGAGTGGCTTAACGCTGTATGGCCTTTGCTCACTGTGTACAGTGTGATCTAATCCAGGTTCATTCCTGTCTCCCTTCCCTGTTTGTTTTCGGTGTCCCACTCATTCAGTGCACGTAAGCGGCCCATTCCGTACTACAGGCCCAGCCCGTCGTCGCCCAGCTCCCTCAGCAGTTACTCTTCCTACAGCCGGAGCCGGAGCCGCAGCTACGATAGCTACAGCTCGTACAGCCGGAGCCGCAGCCGGAGCAGGAGCCGGAGCCGGACTCGCAGCCGGACCGCCAGCTACGACAGTCGGAGCAGCTCGGAAAGTACAGGCTTTTAGGAGGGAAATTTAAAACAAAAACAACACACACACATGCCACACACAGAAGTAAAACTGACAGTCACAACTGTAAACATCAGCTACTGACTCGTTTCCAAAATAGGAGACGTGAAGCTGCGAGTATCAGCAGTCCCAATAGGTCACTGAAACCAGATTTGTATTATAACAAGTATATATTTATATCAAGATAGCCTTGTAGGTCCTGACACTATGAGTTCCTAGACCCAGGCTTACACATCATTCAGCACTGATGAAGGGACGGACAGAACAGATTTTGCAGTCTTCGAACTGTCTCCATCCTGTGTTTCTCCATTCAACGTCATTCAGGAGTTTAAAACTATTTGCCTGGTGCTGAGATTTAAACGGAATACTTTTTAGAAAAAAAAAACATGAATTATAAACCTCTGCAAAAGAATTCTTCCATGAAGTCATCTGAACCAAAAGTCAGCAACTTCCTCCAAACAAAAGACATGCAGCTATTTAAAAAAAAACTTTTTTTTCTGATTGACTGGAATTTGCATTGAACAAATCTTCAGGAGTTTCTGCGCTGATATTTTTCGAAGAGCCTGTGGACAAAAGGCACCAGATGAACAAGTGGACGGGCCAGCATGGAAGCTCTCTTTACTTGGTCTCATTCAGCAAACGCCAGCTACAAACTGCAGTCCCTCCTCGGATTCCTCCTACTGACCTTGTAATGTTGTGAGAGAAGCAAAGTTTAAGTCACTGCTATGGTTGCAAAAACGGAAAACTATGCACTGTAAATATAGTACAATTAGCACATGGGGAGGGGGGGGGGCTCAGAGTTCAAAGGGGAATCGTATAACATATGCTGTACTAAAGCAACAAATTATGTAGAATTGTATTCATTCCTCTAGTTGCTTTCTACTAGATGCTAGTTGAGGCCTGTTCAAACAGCGATGTTGAGAATGTCTCCTAAATATACGAGTTGTTTAAGTGTTGTGCAGCAAAAACAATCGTCTTTTATTTACTAACTCTCCCATTGCCTCTCCTTTAGGCGTTTTAAGGCATCGCCTTAACAGCCGCCTTGTTACAAGCATCATGCATATTTTGTTTAACAGATCTGGTGAGGTTTAACCTTCACCCAGGAAGCGGCCGACCCAAGTAAGGCTTGTGGCCGACCTAAGTAAGGCTTCCTGCCTCCCACTGACCAGCCAGTGCCCTGGAATCCTGCCACTCTGCCCACACCCAGCCTGCTAAAACCACTCCGCACCTTGCATGGTTGGTTTGGAAGGTGTACAGCACCGTTGGGTTACTGATTCTAACGTTGGTGTCACCGCTGGAAGACACTGAAGAACTGCACGATGACTCCATCAAACCACTTGGAGAGAGTGAGGGTTAAAGAGAGTTAGACACAGCCAGAGGTAGACAGGCAAATTCTATAGTTGCTTGAGGCCATGAAAAAGGGACACAAGTTTCCAGACCAACATTAAGCATTTGGAAACATTCCAATTCAATATTCAATAATTCAAAAGGTAGGCTCTTCTACTGTTTGAGAGTTGGTAGCTTTGAACGGTAGTTTTGACATTCACTATCTTTCCACAGACTATCCCATTTTAAGGGTTAGTCCAGTGCCCCCTCTCCCAAGTTGTTAAGGATTGATTGGTATGTGACACACACACATTTAGATCCTCGGGAAGGAGATCTATTTTGCAATGTTCTGCAGATGTGGCATGTCATGGGGCCTCTTGCCAGTTGCTTCTGTTGCATTCAATGAGCACTTACTGATTTGCAAACCCTACTATTTATAACTTCTCTCCAGTATAAAGAACTGAAGGGGGGAATTGAAGAAAAGGTAAAGCCCAAGAAATAAAATAGTATAGAGTGAAAGATGGATCAAGGATTCATTTGTCACAAGAGATTGCATGTGGTGTCTCATTGCAGTCCCAGTATGAATAGGCTACAGCAATTGACAATGTACAGTGAATAATAAGTTTAAAAAATTGAGAAGCAGGAGTTTAAAATCTGATACAGATCCATATTTTATTGGGAGTTTTACAGTCAATGGCACACTAATGAAGATCTCGTATTCAGCGGACTATTTTAATCTGGCATCATTTTGTTTGATCTTTCCCATTTTACTAATAACTGAGGTTGTATCCCCTTTGGAAACAGGGCCCTAGAAATGAACACAGGTACCCAGAATCGGTTCATTGATTTGTTTTCACTTTCAAAATACCCCCACCTTTCTCCCCCCCCGTAAAAAGAAATACCTAATGAAATTAAATGGCATAATTCCTCCAATTTAGGAACCGTTGGAGAGATATTTACACACGTTCTATAGATGGCTACAGTGAACAGTGCATTCAGATATTTGAACAATGGCCATTCTGACCCTACGTGGTATTGACATTAACTAGCAATGAACAGCAAATCCAAACTTAAAAATGAGCTTACGGATGCTTAACGCAGTTCTTCGCCTGCTATTTTAACCTGGATGGTAACCACTTAAAATAAATGGACTAACATCTCAGTTCTACTCTCTGGAACTGCCTCCCTAAACCTCTCCACTTCTCTCTTCTACCTTTAAAAACCTTCCCAAAACCCATCTTTTTCACCAAGCTATAGGTCACCTCTCCTAACTCCTCAACATGTCATAGCATCTGGTTTCCTCCATCTATACTATTGTTTTTCTTCCCTTCCCTCCTTCATAAAGCATCTTAGGACATTTTCTAGGTTAATGTAAGTTGTTGTTAAGTGTTTATGTGATAGAATCCAGACTCTAAATTAAGCAGATTTGACTTCAGTGAAGGAAAAATTAATTGCCTCAGTTTGAACTATTTTGTACTTAGGGATGTCTAGTCTACCCCTTTAAAAAATGGTAGCATCCCATGTGTGGGAGAAACACTGTTTGTACAGTGAGGCTTTCAAAGTCATGCAAAAAGACTGCTTCCAATCTCAAGTATAGTAGGAGGCTTCAGTAACTGGCAGTAGCATAAAAATGTTAGATGGCTTGTTTTTTAAAGTCATTTTTGGCATGTCTCAATGCCATCTTTTTGCCATAAACCTCAATCACTTTCTAAATGGGTGCATAGCCCCAAATCAACGATAGGCCAGTCAGGCTCAAACAATAACCAAGGGTACTAGTGCAGCCAAAGACAGGCAGTTTATTCAGACGCAATGTTTCAAGGCCCTCCCTAAATGTCCCAGTATCGTTGTGTTAGATTTAGATTATGGTACAGTATGCTGGTAATCCTGGGCTACCCTACGTTGCTCAACTCACAGCAGGCTCTATTGAGACCTGTTACCGATTTCATGAGGGTTGGCTATTTAGAGCAAGTAGTTTCTGTTGGATGCTCCTTCCTTCGCTGCTGTTAGTAATGCTGCTGGTTTTGCCCTGATCACCAAACTCCCCGAGTCCCCTTTTTCCAGAGCTGTTTATGGTCTAGTGTCAGTGTAGCCTAGCGGAGGAGAGGGGTGGCGACGATGCTAAAAGTGTCCCTGGCAGTTCTGTACAATCTCCTTGATGAATCAGATAGGAGGACGGATGTGTGGTGAGACCTGAGAGTCCCAGTGGAGATATTCATCATTCATACAGGCACACTTTAGACAGCCAGGGACTAGTTACTCAACCTTTGCAAACCCTCATGTAGCACCCACAAAATTCACAGCCACTCTATAACTATTGCTATGCAAAGTTTCTACACCAATCAAAATAAAAAATGTAAAAATTCACAGTAAAACATGCACAACTGTTGTAAGTCTGTATTTACAGTGTATGAATTAATCTGTCCTCATCTAGACTGCTTACATTTCTCAATGTATACACAGGTAGACCCTAGGATTTTGAAAACATTAATTGCTTTAATATTTCTACCCAATCAATTCTTTGATGTTTTTTAATATGCATTCTCGAGATGTGGGCATCGCTGGCTGGAATGGCATTTATTGCCCATCCCTAGTTGCCCGGAGCAGGTGGCGGCGGGCCTTCTCCTTGAACCGCTGCGGTCCTTATGGCGATGGTGCTCCCACAATGGTGTTAGGTAGGGAATTGCAGAAAAATTGACCTAGCAACAATGAAGGAAGGCCGACATTTGTCCAGTTCGGGATTGTGTGTGACTTGGAGGAAATGGTAATCTCTCTTATTTGATTATATATGAACATACAATAAAGGACGAGAGAGGACTAACTGGCCCAGACAGAATACAGCCAGCATGCACCATCAACCTACCCAACATGTCGCAAACTCCTGGGAAATGATAAAGATGAGAGCAAAACAAAAAACAGGCCATATATAGGGGGGGGGGGGGGGGGACAACCTCTTGTGATGTCACCATAGCAAACCATGGATAAAAAGCTAGTATTTAACAAAGGACATAATTTACAATGAAATCCTGATACTATCACTGCCCAGTGCTATCATTTAACAGAATTAGTCCCAATATAACCCTGGTATTTTCAAGCACAATGATTATACCCACAGTAATACCTCCTTATTAAGCAGATAAACAGCAACCTGAAAAATTTCAATGGGGTGGGTGGGGGCGGGGTTTTGTTGCAATGCAATGTTTTTCACTGCTTATATAGATTATTATTCAAATAGTCTGTGAGTACAGGAACTTTTTCCCCCAAAAAGGACATATTTTAACATAGGTGTTGAAGGATACGTTTACAAAAGGGATTCGGCAAATCTATCAGCGTATTGCACTAATCTTATACACAGGATCTACTGTTTACTGCTGTCACAATAGGAGAAGTCGCACAACACCAGGTTATAGTCCAACAGATTTATTTAATTTTACAAGCTTTCGGAGCTATCGCTCCTTCGTCAGGTAAGTTAGCAATGAGAGAATCTCCCAGAATTCACAATTTAAACCCAGACAAAATCTATTCACATTATTCGCTACAACAAAGAGCACAGCCAAGACAATGAGATGTGTCCCAGGGGGTCCAGCGTGTCAAACCACCTGCTGGCTGCATATCCTGTCAATTTGTGTTCTTGTGTTTTTAAAAAAAAAAAAAAAAAAACCCAAAAAAAAACACCTGGGAAGACCGGCCATGATGTCAAGTCACGTTCTGTATCGTGATTCTCTCATTGCTAACTTACCTGACGAAGGAGCGATAGCTCCGAAAGCTTGTAAAATTAAATAAATCTGTTGGACTATAACCTGGTGTTGTGCGACTTCTCATTTTTGTCCACCCCAGTCCAACGCCGGCATCTCCACATCGTCACAATAGGAGACATTGCTGTTTGATTTCCAGGATTCTCCTTTTATTTTCTATTTATTTGGTACCAATTAACTTATTTGTCCATATGCACATCGGTAGTTAAAATGCATTTGTCAGCAAACCTATATATATTAAAAAAAAAGATTTTTTTAAAAAAAGGTGGCATTTATATGGCTCCTTCAGTCCTGTATAGTTTGGGTTTATTCTGTGTTTTGTTGACTTGTATTGTTGAAATGTATGAGTTCCAAAATGCTGCTTTTTTTTCCTGTACAGTATTAAATGTGTTTCTCTTAACTTGGTGATCATGAAGATCTCTGTGTGTTGCAGAAGAGCTAAGTTTCTGAGAGATTCGACAGGTTCCCCCTTGTTAACAGCCTGAATGTAAACCGCGATTCTAACTCCAGTACTTTAATATCAGAAACTGTCTGATCTGAACCCAACCAACCCATCCAATATGAAGCGCAGTAAAGGGTTCTAAAATACAGGAGGCCCGACCTGAACCAAGTCAAAACAAGCAGTGTTCCTGTCAGATCTTGGCTGTGGGCGCCTTTAATCTATTCTTTCTCGTGTCTAGATACATTTACTTGCAGTACACGAGACGAATGTGTCTCCAATACCATCACTGTACCAGATCATTTCAACTCCATTTAGACACCAAGAGAGCCATTTAAATCTAACTCACCCGGTGAGAAACTGATTGTATGCCTCGCCTGATTTTACTCTCCATTAAACCAGTGGGTTAGGTTAAAATTACCCTCCCCCGCGCACCCCTCCAACCCCAAACCAATTCTTACCAAGGTGCAGATTTGAATGATCCGGGCTCTCTTAGTAGACTTTACCTCCTGCCTGGGCTGGGGGGCAGGGCCTTTAGCTTGTCTCTCGTCCATACCTTCACTCAAACAGCCCTACAAGTTACATGTGAATCTAACATGCCCTGGAAAGCGCAGGGCTGTATGCTGCTCACATTATAAAGCAACACAACTCCAAAAAGGAATTTTCAGCAATGTTTAAAATCGATCATGAGTGCTTTTCAAACAAGATATATTCGAGTTCTTCAGAGCTTAAAAAGGTTGCATCCAATAACAATGGGTTGAAGATAACTCACAGAGCACAGAGCCCCATAGTTAGGGACGAATTTAAAAACAAACTTAAAAATTATTGGTGTGAAGTTACACATTGAGAGTTTGTTTTGAAAAACAAAGTCTAGCCATGTCGAGTTTCATGGTGGATGTTGACTTTGTGAGATAGTGTAAAACGGGCGATAGCGAGTCGGCAGCACCTTTTTACATCTCTCCTGATTTTTGTTCCCAGCGAAGTCAACAGAAATAAAAATGGGGAGAGAGGTAAAAGGGTGCTGCCGACTCGCTATCGCCCATGTTACACTATCTACCAGATCTCCAACACTTATATTGTGAGAATATATTTGAGAAGAAACAAGTTGGACTGCAATATGTAATCCTTTATTATTTGCAGAGTGCCGGTGCAAAGGATCAAACACAGCAACTAATCGATATCAGCCGCACGCCAGTGGTGCAATAGGTTGATGGGTCCTTCATTAACAGGGAAGCTCGACTAAAACACAACAACAGCCCCTGCAATGGAACATTTTGAACCGTTTGCAGCGACACTGTTGCATAGAAGAATTTGACAGTATTGAACTATAAACAAAATTAAAGCGATTCGTCTAATCAAACGTTAAATATTCGGTATACTGGCTGTGTGTAGGAGTAGTTGGGTGTGAATGATGCTCAGCACACCTACAAGTTTTGTTTTAATTGGAGCTGATATTTTAACACCAATTATTAGTTGCCAACATTTCCTTCTGTCTTTTTTTTGGATAAATTCGCAAAAATCACCCTTATTGCATTCTGCGAAGTCAGGTGTAAAGGGAAAAGAAACACGCGGCAGTGACGGACAGGTGAAGACCCTCTCTGGTCCACCCAGCCTGTCCCACACAACTGCGATACCTCGTGTGTCACAGCATCTACTCATTTCGGGTTTTTTGTTGCTTTGCTGGCTGAGTTATGAGGCTGATAGCCAATTTGCTTTTTCCTGTATACCACGAATTAGCTTAACAGGGTTTACTGGAGATTGTCAATTGATCGGTCCTTGAAACGAGAGTTATTGGCCCTCGAAGCAGCTTTCTTGTAATCATAAGGCTGGTAAATCAAAAAGCAATAAAGAACAAAGGGGTAATCTGCCGCTTTCACAAAAGGCACAACAGGACCCGCTCCACTTAGCGCCAGTGGCCACATTCTCAGTCACTGCCGCCCGCACAGTGCTGGAGCGGGTATTTGTACAAACCGCTTGTGGATCAGGGAATTTTCAGTCTTCCTCGAGCTTGATCAATTCTTACGGCTTTTTTTTTGCCTCCTACGATGTTAAGCAAGATAAGGAGGTAGAGCAAATAAAATTCTGCCGCTGTTTGTAGAATGCATTTTGAGATTGTGTATGACTTAGTAATTAGTGTAACTAGTTAACATGAAATAAAGAGTCTATGATCAACATGTGACAATTCTTTGATTTCTGCTGCAGAGGCAGAGACATCGAAAGCCCCCCGTGTGTACTCATTTGTTTTTGCTCCAACCTTCCTTTTCTTCCTCTCCCAATAACGGGACTGGAGCCTTGGCCCCTTCTGCTCTCTCAGGTGGATGTAAAAGATCCCAGGGCACTATTTCATTGAAGAGCAGGGGAGTTCTCCCGGGTGTCCTAGGGCCAATATTTATCCCTCAAACAACATCATTAAAACAGATTATCTGGTCATTATCACATCGCTGTTTGTGGGTCCTTGCTGTGTAAAAAATTGGCTGCCGTGTTTCCTACAATACAACAGTGACTCCACGTCAAAAGTACTTCATTGGCTGTAAAGCGCTTTGGGACATCCTGATGTCGTGAAAGGCGCTATAGAAATGCAACTCTTTCTTTCATTAATGCCCCATTGGCACTGGCTGCCCATAAGTACCTCCCCCATGAGCCATACTTCACGTGTGTTGCGAGACAGTGAGTGCTGGCAGACCATTCCACCAGCGGAGCCCAATCTGGACCACATCTTAGGGCCGAGTCCCCGATCGGGAAGGGTGGGTGTTCTCAGCGAGGAGGAGGGCGCTAGTCGGTAAATCATAGGCTCACCGATCACTTACCCCTTCCAAATAAATGAATGGTCGGAAAGATCATGCAACGTGAGCCCCACAGTTTCCTAACCAGTGAATATATGCATCTCTTCACTTCACCTGACGAAGGAGCAGCGCTCCGAAAGCTTGTGATTTCAAATAAAGCTGTTGGACTATAACCTGGTGCTGTGCGACTTCTCACATTTGTCCACCCCAGTCCAACACCGGCATCTCCACATCATCCCCACACCTCATGTGACCTGCTCCTCACTGGGAGCCCCCGAATTAGCCCTCAGTGTCCATACGCATACCTTCCAGCAGGAGATTCTGGTTAACTAGCAGGACCAGAACCAGCCGCGTTTCCTCCTCCCTATCCCTAAGGCAAATATTAGCGTTGATTCCCCCTTCCTTCCACGATTCCAACTCAGAGAAGGTAACTCAGAGAAAACCAGGATTGAAGCTGGGATCTTTCTGCTCTGAATGGCTCAGTACCACCACATCAGGTGGTGCATGTGCCCATCAAACCACCACGAAGCTGTGAGAAGACATTGTTAACCCTTTGAGGACTATCGGTGTTTTCTAAACCAAATTTCTTTTAAAAAACAATCACACGGTGAAGCAATCTTCATTCTTCAAATGAAGACTGGACCTCAGTTGGTTTGGGAAAAGTAAGTTCCACAACCAGGGAAACCTAAAGGGATAAATGTTCTTTTAAAATGTTTTACTGGACGCAAATCAAATGAAACTGGAAAAACTCAGCAGGCCAGGCAGCATCCGTGGAGAGAGAAACTCTGTTTCTCTCTCCACGGATGTTGCCTGGCCTGCTGAGTTTTTCCAGCGTTTTCTGTTGTTATTCAGTTTTCCAGCATCCGCAGTATTTTGCTATTGAATCAAATGAACCTCCCTGGTGAGGGTATAGGCTGACACTCTCTGCTGAGTCACTTTGTTCTTTTAGGCAGAGGAGGCATCCCAACCTAGCAACTTGTTAAAGAACTCTGGATCTTAGTTCTTAAAGATTTTTATGTTTAGATTTGTGATTTAAAAAAATACCTTGAATCACAAATAATGACATCATCACATGAAGTATTTTAATATACTTGATTGGTTTTAAGTGGCATATAGTCTAGGGTGGCACTTCAGCGCAGTACTGAGGGAGTGCTGCATTGTAAGAGATCTCAAGGTACTATTTGAAGAAGAGCAAGAAGCTCACCAGGTGTCCTGGCCCAAGCAACATCACCAAAAACAGATTAACTGGTCATTCACTTGTCTGCTATTTGTGGGACCTTGCAGTGTGTAAACTGGCAGCTGCCATAGCCTACATAACGACAGTGACTGCACTTCAAAAAGCAATTTATTGGTTGTGGTGCAAGGGTTTGATTTAAGGTGATAAAGAAAAAGACTTGCATTTCTATAGCGCCTTTCACAACCACCGGACATCCCAAAGCGCTTTACAGCCAATTAAGTATTTTTTGAAGTGTGGTCACTGTTGTAATGTAGGAAATGCAGCAGCCAATTTGCATACAGCAAGCTCTCACAAACAGCAATAAGATAAATGACCAATAATCTGCTTTAGTGATGTTGGTTAAGGGATAAATATTGGCCAGAACACCAGGGATAACTTCAAAATAGTGCCATGGGGTCTTTTACGTCCACCTGAGAGAGCAGACAGGGCCTCGGTTTAATGTCTCATCTGAAAGACGGCACCTCCGACAGTGCAGCACTCCCTCAGTACTGCCCTGGAGTGTCAGCTTAGATTTTGCACTCAAGTCCATGGAGTGGAACTTGAACCCACAATCTTCTGACTCAGAGAGAGGTGAGGGTGCTACCAACTGAGCCACTGGCTGACACAATGATGCAGATAAAGAAACATCCATTATGGATGGAGGATCATAGAGGCCAACTGCTAGTTCCCTACACTTGCTTCCAGCAGGCAATATTCCACGCATTTAACGTGTCAGATGTGGCTCAGTTGTAACACTCTTGCCTCTGATTTAGAAGCTTGTGGGTTCAAGTCCTACTCCAGGGATTTAAGCACATAATAGAGGCTGGCACTTCAATGCAGTACGGAGAGAGTGCTGCACTGTCGGAGGTGCCATCTTTCGAATGAGGCATTAAACTGAGGCCCGTCTGCCTTCTCAGGTGGACATAAAAGATCCCACGGCACTATTTCGAAGAAGAGCAGGGGAGTTCTCCCTGGTGTCCTGCCCAATATTTATCCCTCAACCAACATCACTAAAAACAAATTGTCTGGCCATTATCACATTGCTGTTCATGGGTTCCTGATGTGAACGAATTCGCTGCTGTATTTCCTACATAACAACAGTGACTACACTTCAAAAAGTACTTCATTGGCTGTAAAACACTTTGAGACATCCTGAGGTCATGAAAGGTGCTATATAAATACAAGTTCTTTCATTCTGTTTGGAAAACCAGCCCCTTAGACCCTTGGTATGGCTTAGATCAGGAACAGACAATGTGAGGGAGTGCAAGGCTGTGACTACAACCTACTCCAAGGAAGATACTGCCACAACAACCCACCGTTATTACAGTACGTAACTGGATGCAAAACGCTGTGTGCAGCTTGCACTGAAAGGTAAAAGTGATTAGAGCCATCAAGATATGTCCAATGAGAAAAGATAAATCACTTTTTTTGCTGTTATATTTATCTTTTAATGATAAGGGGTGCGGGGGAAATTAAGTAACAGCAGATGGTAGCACTGAGGCAGAAGGGTGAGATCTGAGCTTGTGTCTGTGATTCCCTAAAAATCCAATCTCAACCGTGCTGCCGTGTGGAGGAGCCCAGCTCTTCCTCACCAAATCCAGGGGAAAGTCAGCCCAGACGAGGACTGTGTGCCTTCTAGTCAGTGCTGGAGGCCTTATAGTAGATTTCCAATTCATCCTCTTGGATGGAGCATAGAGAGGAAAATGGTTGTGAAAATATTGCAAGGAAGTAGAAGATAATGGGTAGGAACTGTGGGTTCACCCTGCGCTCAGGGTAGTGGGAGTCTTGGGTAGGGCAGGGAGTCCAGTCCTGACATTAGCTGCTTTAAGCCAGCAATTCACCAATGTCAATTAATGCTGCAGGCAATGTTACAAACTTCCTGCTCTTCCATCAGTCAATCCTTTATTTTGAATCCATTATGACATTTGCCATCACCAGGAAAATCAGTACTGCAGTTAGTCAGTGAATGGTTTCTTACAACCACGGACATAAGCCGCATTTGAAGCCACCAAAAGTCTGACTCACCAATGTGGCACACAGCTTTAACACACAGCACATTAACACTACCATCTAGTTCATACGGAGCAACAGTCTCAATACAACTTCAGGACCTTCAGTTTTTCTGACACCATAACCTCAATGAAGTTTTCAGGAGTGGAGATGTGTAGGTTTAAAGCCCAGTCTAATGTACCCTTGCCTGGTGTTAGCTGTGGCTCAGTGGTAGCATGCTTGTCTCCAAGTCTCAAATGTTGTAAATTCAAGCCCCACTCCAGAGACTTGATGGTTGTCCAAGCTGACACTCCAATGCAGTACTGAGGGAGGGCCGCACTGCCAGAGGTGCCGTCTTTTGGATCAGATGTTAAACCGAGTCACCGTCTGCCCTCTCAGGTGCATGTAAAAGATCCTATGGCATTTTTCGAAGAAGAGCAGGGAAGCTCTCCCTGGTGTCCTGGCCAACATTTATCCCTCAACCAATATCACTATGACAGATTATCTGGACATGATCTCATTGCTGTTTGTGGAATCTTGCAGTGGAGGAGAGAAAGAAAGACTTGCATTTATGTCACGCCTTTCATGATCTCAGGACATCCCAAAGTGAAGTACTTTTGAAATGGAGTCACTGTTGCAATGTAGGAAACACAGCAGCCAATTTGTGCACAGCAAGGTCCCACACACAGCAATGACATAAATTACCAGATAATCTGTTTCATTGTTGGCTGCCGCGTTTCCTACAACAGTGACTACATTTCAAAAATACTTAATTGGCTGTAAAGCGCTTTGGTTCTTTCTTTAACTAGATCAATGGATTCAGCACCAGCAGCAACAATAACTTGCATTTATATAGTGCCTATAACATAGTAAAACAACCCAAGGCGCTTCACAGGAGCATAATCAGACAAAAATTGGTCAAAGAGGTAGGTTTTTAGCAACATCTTAAAGGAGGCGAGGTGGAGAGGCAAAAAAATTAGGGGAGGGAATTCCAGAGCTTAGGGCCCAGACAGCAGAAGGCACGGCCGCAAATGGTGGGGTGACGGAAGTCGGGGATGCGCAAGATGCCAAAATTAGAGGACCGCAGAGAATTCGGAGAGTTGTAGGACTGGAGGAGGTTACAGAGATGGGAAGGTGCAAGGCCATTCAGGGATTAGAACACAAGGATGAGAATTTTAAAACTGAGGCATTAGTGGACTGGGAGCCAATGTAGGTCAGCGAGAACGGGTGATGGGTCAATGGGATTTGGTGCAAGTTAGGATACAGGCAGCAGCTTTGGATGATTTCAGGTTTATGGAGGTGGAAGATGGGAGACCGGTCAAGAGAGCATTGGAATATTCAAGTCCAGAGGTGACAAAAGCATGGACAAGAGTTTCAGTAGCAGATGGGCTTAGGCAGGGGCGGAGACAGGCAATGTTACGGAGGTGGAAGTAGGCGGTCTTAGTGATGGAGAGGATATGGGGTCAGAAGCTCAGCTCAGGGTCAAATAGGATGCCGAGGTTGCCAACAGTCTGGTTCAGCCTGAGACTGTTGCCAAGGAGCGGGCTGGTCAATGGCTACGGAACTGAGTTTGTGGTGGAGTCCAAAGATAATCGCTTCAGTCTTCCCAATATTTAATTGGAAGAAATTTCTGCTCATCCAGTACTGGATGTCGGACAAGCAGTGTGACAGTGCTGGGCATTGCAATTACTAACTGAGACATTGGGGCAGTAGGACTGATTTCCAAGTTCATGGTGCCAGCACCAATTCAGAAAACAGCCCTCATTGTGTCTAGTTAGACAACGAATGCAGAGTTATCTAAATATCATGGGGAGCAAGAACCCCTCTGGTTCACTCCCTCCCTAACTGTAGTGAACTGCAGCAGAAGAGCTGGTAATTAGGCTGGGTGCCAGTCGACCCCAGCAGCCTCCATGGGGCTTGTAAGGGGCGAAGCCTATGCCTACCACAAAGTAATTATTCAACATGTCCGCCATTTCCTTATTATCATTGATAATAAATCACCACTTCCAGTATTTAAGGGGCCAACATTGCTCCTGACTACTCTCTTTTTCCTAATATAATTGTCAAAATTATTTGTGTTGATTTGGATATCCCTTGCAAGTTTCTTTTCATACTCCCTTTTTGTAGCTCTTACTATTTGTTTTGTGACCCTTTGCTGTTCTTTGTATTTTTCCCATTCGCCGGGATCTGTGCTAATTTTTGCATTTTTGTAGGCTTTTTCTTTTAGTTTTATGCTGTCCCTCACCTCTTTGGTCATCTGTGGCTGGTTTTTTGGCAAGTAGAGCTCTTGCCCCTCAGGAGTATAAACTGCTTCTGTATCACCTTAAATTCTTTTTTGAACATCTCCCACTGATCTTCTGTCGTTTTACCCATTAACAGATTTGCCCAGTTTACTGTGGACAGTCTCTGTCTCATCACATTGAAGTCTGCCTTTCCCAAATCTAGAATCTTAGTAGCTGTTTTGTGTTTCTCCCTTTCAAACACTACTTTGAACTCGATCATGTTATGATCGCTATTGCATAAATGTTCACGCACAGTTAGGCTGTTAACTAAATCTGGCTCATTACTCATTACTAAATCTAATATGGATTGCCCCCTTGTTGCCTCTAGGACATATTGTTGTAGAAAACTATCCCGGACACACTCAAGAAATTCACTACCTTTCTGACAGGTGATAGTCTATCTTATCCCAATCTGTATGAAAGTTAAAACCCCCCATTAAAACCACTCTGCCTTTACTACACGCTTGTCTAAGCTCTGCATTTATACAATCTAGCACTTCACAGCTGCTACCAGGGGGCCTGTACACAACTCCCACTACAGTCTTAAATCCTTTCCTATTTCTTAATTCGACCCACGACCCCAGTGCCTTCTTACCTCTTGTTATATCCTGTCTTATCATTGAAGTGATTTCATCCTTAATCACGAAGGCTACTCCTCGCCCTCTGCCATTTTCCCTATCTTTCCCTGACCTTTGACAGGGTCAGTGTTGGAGGTCGTGGGCAGACATATCCTGACACTTAAACTGATAATGCCGGGGCTGGCTGATTTTCAACCTTTATGTCATTAAAACTGCTACTGTGACCAAAGGGTTAATGAGTTCACCACAGCTGTGAGTTACAGCCAGAAGTTCACGTCAAGAAGTTACCTTTTATGTACAGACAAATCGCCATTAAGTCATTTTAGCGCAGCTTGGAGTCTGACAGAAGAGGAGCCATTTTGTGCATTGTCTTTACACTGGTTTCATTCTGTACGTAATTAGGTCATTGTGGAAAAATAGAAAGCTCTTGCTGTGACATCTCACCACAAGAGATCTTAAGAAACGTGCACAGAATACAGGACACATGCTTAGACCTTCCCAGAAGACACGTCACGCGGCAGAGGTCAAGGATCAAGCAGCCAGGAAATTAACTCCATCAGTGCTGATCAAGCACTGCCCTTTTCAATGACAGAATACGAGGAAATACACTTTATATTTCTAAATCGATTACAAAATAGAACGGGAGCAATAGATAGACCAGAGTCTTCTGCTGTTCACAGGATTCAAGTCTTGGTTGTATTACAGCGACAACAACTTGCGTTTATACAGCGCCTTCGATGTAGAAAAACGTCCCGACTGCTAAAAACATCACAAATGGCCTCAGGAGATAGATAAGAGGTGAGGTGCTCCATGGTGCTACTGCGCTACAAGCACTGTGTCGCTACATTATCCGGGGCTGAAGCCTGAGGCCTACTGTGCTCCTGTTGTGCACGGGCCAGCATGATTCAGTAAGGTAACACCGCTGGTGTGGTTTCTTCTACACAAGTCTCGTAGCAATTAATCATTTTACCAGGACAACTGTGTCAGGGTAGCACAAGAATGTGGGGTGCAGTTTTGAATACCTTGAATTTGAGGTGGCGGCGGTCAAAGAATATGGCCCGGAAATTTCACAGGGGGGGTCTCCCAATCTCCCACCCTACTTCGGAGGGAGGCCTAGCGGTCCCCCCCCCCCCCAGAGCAATGGCCAGTTATGCCATTTCTCTGGGGTTCTGTTGGCCTCCCACTGAAGTTAGGGCGGTAGTCCGGGCGAACCACCACGGGGCCTATAGCTCACTCACACCACCAGCCATTTTGCTTCTTCAGTTCCCCTCTCTTGCTCCGCTGCTCCTGAATGTGGTGACTCCTGTCGGGATACAATAGCGGGGGTCCTGATCATTGCTGATTGTAAGCCGGGACACTGTGTGGGTGAGCTACTTGTAGGTGATATGGGGCCTTGTATCACAGTTGAGCCCCAGCCAGTCTTCATCTGATAAAACACATACAACAACAACAAGAACAACAACCTGTATTTATATAGCGCCTTTAATGTAGGAAAACATCCCAAGGCGCTTCATAGGAGAATTATAAAACAGCATTTGACACCGAGCCACATAAGGAGATATTAGGGCAGGTGGCTTGGTCAAAGAGGTAGGTTTTAAGGAGCGTCTTAAAGGAGGAGAGAGAGTTAGAGAGGCGGAGAGGCTTAGGGAGGGAATTCCAGAGCTTAGAGCCTAAGCCGCTGAAGGCACGGCCGCCAATGTTGGAGCGATTAAAATCAGGGATGCTCAAGAGGCCAGAATTGAAGGAGCGCAGATATCTCGGAGGGTTGTAGGGCTGGAGGAGATTACAGAGATAGGAAGGGGCGAGGCCTTCGAAGGATTTGAAAACAAGGATGAGAATTTTAAATTCAAGGCGTTGCTTAATCAGGAGCCAATGTAGGTCAGCGAGCACAGGGGTGACGGGTAAACGGGACTTGGTGCGAGTTAGGACACGGGCAGCAGAGTTTTGGATGAGCTCAAGTTTACGTAGGGTAGAGCGTGGGAGGCTGGCCAGGAGTGCGTTGGAATAGTCAAGTCTCGAGGTAACATATGTTTTCCAGGTGAAGTCACCTGATGACATTCAGGGCCAGGAAGATTGGCTGATTTTTCCTTCTGAGCCCCAGCTCAGGGTTAGAGGCCAATTATAGTGGTTCAGGTGGTGCCGGGCTGAGATCAGGTAACTCTGGATGGAGCCTGAGGACCTACAGATCCGGATGGCTCAGTTCCACTCTGTGTTCTGCATACTCTGTATACCTGTGGCGCACGCTCCCGGCGCCCGCGCTAACGACCAGCCCAAAATGGTGTCCGGCCCGGCCCACACCAGAAGTGTGCGCGCGCCGCGGACGCCATTTTGGACTCGAATCGACACCTGTAGCGCCAAAAAAAGGGCTGAATTTAGCGCTCATAAATTCATTACTTGTCCACTTTCTTCTGGTTAGACAAGTTCAACTGCAGTGGGGTGGGTGTGCGAGGGGGCTTGAGGGGGCCGGGAAGGAGTCAGGCTAGAGTCAGTCATGTTTTGTTTTGGCCTTTCAGTAGGAAAGTGAAGATGCAGTTACGTCTCCTGCTATTGGCTTGTGGAGCTCCATTGAAAGAAACTGTGACTGCTCGAAATCCGTTCAACAATTCGAACGGATACATCAACCTCGCTTGTAGATGCAGATCCACCTACTGAGCCTTTCCAGAACCTTCTATTTTTAGTTTGGGTTTTGTTTAGTTGTGTACACAGCAACAACTAGAAGCTGGATGGGCTCCATTACCGCTACAAATGTTTCTCAATCCATTCCACATGCCAAGAGCACAGCACTCGAGTGTCAGCCTTTGGGACATTCTAAGGTCATGAAAGGTGCTCTATAACTATGCTCAGCCATGGCTCAGTTGTTAGCACACTCACCTCTGAGTCAGAAGGTTGTGGGTTCAACCAGAACTCCAGAGACTTGAGCACACAAAATCTAGGCTGCACTGTCGGAGGTGCCGTCTTTCGGATGAGACGTTAAACCGAGGTCCTGTCTGCCCTCTCAGGTGGACGTAAAAGATCCCATGGCACTATTTTGAAGAAGAGCAGAGGAGTTCTCCCCGGTGTCCTGGGCCAATATTTATCCTTCAATCAACATCACTAAAACAGATTATCTGGTCATTATCACATTGCTGTTTGTGGGAGCTTGCTGTGCGCAAATTGCCTGCTGCATTTCCTACATTACAACAGTGACTACACTTCAAAAGTAATTGGCTGTAAAGCGCTTTGGGACGTCCTGAGGTCATGAAAGGCGCTATAGAAATGCAAGTCTTTCTCTTTCTTTGGCAGAGTCTTCATTGTATGTTTCACCAACATGACCTTGACTGATCCTGGGGCCAGGGTGTTATTTTTCCTCTATGAAAATGTAATTTAGCTTTTTTGTTTCAATGCAATTAGATTGACTATGCCCTTAATGGCAAATAATATGCCTTATTTTTGCCTGAACTGTAGGAATATCTAACCACACTAAGTCACAGTACTGCAGTCATCAGTGTAAAAATATCAAACAGCATTGGTCCTTTCAGAGTAGTGAAAAAACAGTAACGGGACGCAAAGCAACTAGCGCCTTGCGTTACGCCGCCAACGCCTCCCACGAAATTCAGTGGGAGGTTAGCGGCGGCGGTAACCATTAGCGCCCCGCGGCACTGCGCCACCGGCGATGACGTCATCGCTGTACGCAGCGCCCTACTCGCGCCTCGGCCGCGATCTTCGGTAGCGCCCCCTGACTTACCGCCGGACGCTATGTCCAACAGGGTCAGGGGGGCCTACCTGCGGCCGGAGCCGCGCAAATTAAAGGGGAGGTGCCGGGCAGCCATTTTTGTTGCTGGCCGCCTGCCAGCACCTGCCCCCATTGCCATCCCCGGCCTCCTCTGCAGCCCTCCCGCGGGGTGCCGGCTGCGCTCCGTGAGCCCGGCACTTCTCTTGAGTGTCGGGCTCTTTTGCTGGCACTCTGATCCCTGGTGGCCCAGCTGGGCCCCAGGTTGCGCTGCGCAAGGCCCCTCCCCTTTAATAAGGGGAGGAAGGCCTGCAGTACCGCGGCGCGACGTACCGCAGAGCTTCCAGTAGAGCCCCGCCTGCCTCTTGGGGCGCTACCAGTGAATTTCGGGTGCGGGGGCGCTAATTTTTTCGGGGCGCTAAAAGTAGGGGGCGTGACCCAATTTTTCCCTCCTTAAGTCTAAAAGAGTGTAGCACCTTTAACTGCAGTCTAAAACAATATGGGCTAGAAATTCAGTGCCTTAGCGCCTCCCATTAGCACCTCTGCGGGAGGGGCAATAACAGGGCACTAAGGGCTTACCGCCAGAGCGCAGCGATGTTACCGCCGCCCGTGAAATTCACCTGGCGGTTTGTGGCAGTGGTAACCTCTAGCGCCACGATCTGCTGCGCCCGGAAATCGTGACGTCATCTGGCTGCGCATCGCCCAGTAGCGCCCCGGACCTGAAATTAATTTCCGCCCCCTGCAGCATCGCCGGGCGATGACACCGACAGCTGCAGGAGGCGTTGATCGGGAGGCCGGGCGCTTCGGGGGCGATACTTAAAGGCGAGGTGGCCGAGGTAGGTGAAAACAAAATCAGAAATGCTCTTTGCGGTTTTTTTTTTCTCGTCGCCAGCCATCGATCAGGCCGGCACTCTGCTGCAGTGCATCGGGCTGATCGGGCCGCATCGCGGTTGCCGTCGGGGACCAGGTAAGTTTTTTCCTTGCAGAGCCTGCAGCAATGGCCCTTCCCTTTAAGGGAGGCATGGAGCCTTCCAACGCGGCAGTGCTGCGCTGCACAACATCCGCCCCGCCTGCTGCCTGTTGCGCCCAAGGAATGAAGTGGACGCTTGATTTAGCGCACCACTTCCTTCCTGGAGCGCAAAACCGAATTTTTTTAAAGTTGAGAAATATTAGCACCTGGCACTAATTTTCTCAACTTTTAAAAGTTAACGCCCCAAACGGGGCTATAATGAATTTCTCCCCCTATAGTTCCTGCAAGGGCAGTCTAAAACAGTATAGCTCCTTGAAGATCAGTATAACAACAACTTATATTTATATAGCGCCTTTAGCAAAATAAATCATCCCAAGGCGTTTCACAGCGTATAGAGTATAGCTCCTTTAAGAGCAGCATGAACGCGTATAGCTCCTTTAAGGGTATGCCACTCTACAACATCAGTGCAGAATAGCTTATTGCCACCAGAGGGAGCCCTGCCAAGTCCAGAAACATCCAGACTGTGACAGCAGTAAAAATGTGGAGAATGTTCTGGTAACTGCTCTGTGATAAGGATAGACAGACAGAAGGGTCTGGATCCTTCAGGGAGCTTTCGCACTCTCTGACCAGCTATTATTGGCAGTTTGTGTAAACATGATCCATGGTTACTCTGCTCACATTCTAGGACATGAAATGCTTGCCAGCGTGCAATTAATTCCTTTTTGCTTTACAACTGGGTTTGTACAGATCACAGCCAGACTGGCAGAGGGTAGAAGGGAATGTGAAACACATCAAAATGCAGCAAGAGCTCTAATAACATACATCTCCCTTAGCTTTGCACACACACTCACACTCATATATTCACACTCTCACACTCACACTCATATTCACACTCACACACTCACACTCATATTCACACTCACACACACTCATATATTCACACTCTCACACTCACACTCATATTCACACTCTCACACACACACTCATACATTTACACTCTCACACACTCATACATTTACACTCTCACACACTCATACATTCACACTCTCACACACTCATATAATCACACTCTCACACACTCATATATTCACAATCATATTCACAGTCACACACACTCACTCATATTCACACACACTCACACTCATATATTCACACTCTCACACACTCACACTCATATATTCACACTCTCACACACTCATATATTCACACTCTCACACACATATTCACACACACTCATATTCACACTCTCACACACTCACACTCATACACACTCACACACACTCACACTCATATTCACACTCACATTCACACACATTCACACTCACACACATTCACACTGATACTCACACACACTCACACTGATACTCACACACACTCACACTGATATACACTCACTCACACTGATACACACACTCACATTCACATGCACTCACACTCATATTCACACACGCATACTCACACGCTGATATACACACACACAGTCATACACACTCACACTGATATATACACACTCACAGACATATATTCACACACACACGCTCATATATGCACATACTCACACTCATTCACACGCACACACCCACACTACACTCATATATTTACACTCACCCTCGTGTGTGTATATATAAATATACAAAGACACAGAAGTCACGCAATGCCAGCTTTCAATGGTTACTTGGACAAGGTTCTGGAGAGCCCTGCTCTCTGGGACTGTATCTGAGCACAGATTGGAGGAGGGGGGTGACGTAAGAAAACTACTAGGCACTTGGTCTAAGCGTTAAACAAAGCTTTAATCAACTGTTTTTCAACATGGAGGTCTAGTTGTGTCCTTCTCTAGTTCCTGTTGAGGAATGTCCTAAGTAAGCTGGGCCCATGCCCGAGTATTTATACTCTCCCTGGACAGCGCCACCAGCAGGCCGCCCAGTATTACTTCATACATGAATGACAAGATTCATGTCAGGGGGCAGGGGACTAAAAGGGCACAAAAATACTCCACTGATGTGGCCTGGATGCTCACCAACACACTGGCAGTGGTGGAATTAGCAAAACCAAAATGCATCAAAAATCCACTAGCTGAAATGCACACGTGTAAGTTTCACTTAAATACCCCCCCCTCCCCCCCAAATCTGAGTGGCTATTGAATTGTGAGTCAGTCCCAGTAGCACACACCCAATTAAATGAGGCTCTTTTCTCCAGAAAGGAGAAGGCTGAGGTGACCTGATAGAGGCCTTTAAAAGTATGAAGGGGTTTGATAGGGTAGGCAGAGAGAAGATTTCTTTTTGTGGGGGAGTCCAAAACTAGGGGTCATAAATATAAGACAGTCATTAATAAATTCAGTAAGGTATTCAGGAGAAACGAATTTACCCAGAGTGGTGAGAGTGTGGAACTCGCTACCACAGGGAGTGATAGAGACAACTGGCATAGATACATTTAAGGAGAACCTCGATAAACACATGAGGGAGAAAGGAATAGAAGGATATGTTGATAGGGTGAGAGGAAGTAAAGTGGGAGGAGGCTCATGTGAAGCTTGAAAATGAATGTTCTATGTAATTCAATGTAAATAAGGAAAATGTCTCTTGCTACTGCCCTGTTTAAGTCAAACTGTTTCAAAGTGATCTAATGATCTCTTGGGGTGTCACCATGTTGACTTTCAGTATGTAATTATATATTTTTAATATTGTGACTAACCCAAACGTTATTTCTATGACTCTATGATTCATACTATGAAGATATTACCATATCTGAAGGGGAGTGTTACTGGCTAATGTTCTGTTACATGGTGGGTATCTGAAGACAGTGTATATACTATTAGGGAGAAGGCCTTCATAATTCATGAGTGACTCACTTCATCACAAACTAGTTGATCTACATATTAAGTTATTCAATAGATCTGCACAGACCACTTTCAATTCATGATATGAAAGGACATACAAGAAAGAAATTGCATTTATATCATACCATTCATGACCTCAGGATGTCCCAAAGCACTTCACAGCCAAGGAAGTACTTTTGAAGTGTAGTCACTGTTGTAATGTAGGGATGATGCGGAGATGCCGGTGTTGGACTGGGGTGGACAAAAATGAGAAGTCGCACAACACCAGGTTATAGTCCAACAGTTTTATTTGAAATTACGAGCTTTCGGAGCTGCTGCCCCTTCTGTAGGGAATGTAGGGAAAGACAGCAGCTTGTTTGTGCACAGCAAGGTCCCACAAACAGCGGTGAGACAAATGACCAGATAATCTATTTAAATCTGGTTGGTTGAGGGATAAGTGTGGGCCAGGACACCAGGAGAACTCTCCTACTCTTCGTCAAATACAGTAACCTGAGAGGGCCTCTATATAACATCTCATCTGAAAGACAGCACCCTTAACAGTGCAGTCCTTAATACTGAACTGAAATGTCAGCCTAGATTATGTGCTCAAGTCTCTGAAGTGGCATTTGAACCCAAAACCTTCTGACCCAGAGGTGAGAGTTCAACCACTGATCCAAGGCTGATACCTCCCACATGACCTTATCTGGCTAGTTCATGACTACTGTCCACAATTGTTGACTTTTAATGCTCTTTGAAGTGAGCTAGCAAGCCAGTCCGTTGTACAAACAATCACTTTTGAAAGATTTGTAAATATTGAATTTTGAAATATTTTACATAAAGACATTTATTGTAAGTTCTTGAGGTGAGAGGCTCCAGCAAGGACCTTCAAACAAATTGTTTAAGACTCTCACAAAACCATAGCTATAATCAATTTAAAACAATTATCCCTCTGATTAAAATACAGAGGGACACTAACCAAACATAATTAGTGTTGAAGATGATTGCCTTTACTGCTGCCTGTACCACCCACTGGCCTCTGCCATAGTAATAAGCACATGAAGCATAAAAGCCAACCACACGGCACTAGGGTGTGAAGTCACTGTTTACCTGACCTTTATTACAATGGATTCTGAATGTTTCCACACCATTATGGAACCATACAAATATCAACACAGAAGGAGGCCATTCGATCTGTACCAGTGCTAGCTCTTCAACTGGAGCTAGTTAATCGCCATTACTCTACCCCGTTCCCAGTATCCTTTTATATTCTTCCTTTTGGAATCATCCAACCACTTATCTGACATCCAAGTCTTGACTGAATCAAAATTGCCTTCAGCTCTACAACAAGAACCATGAATCTCAGTGGCGCAGGACTGTGGTGTCCAACTCAACCCCAAGCTCAATGTCCTTTCCCAAGACTGTGGCCTAGAAATTCGCCCCGGGCGGTGGATCAAAGCGGGCGGTATCGGATGGGCCGCTCGTTATACGCAGCTCCTGATCTTCAGTTGGATTGACTGCGATGCAACTGAATATCAGGAGCTGCGTATAACGGGCAGCCGATCTGATACCGCCCGCTTTGCGCCACCGCCCGGGGCGAATTTCTAGGCCTTGCGTTCTTTCACCTCTGAAAGATTGCCCATTTTCACCACCTCCCCCGCCTTTGTCTCACCACTGTTGACACCCTAATGCCTTGAGGACTCAGCTTCTCCAATGCTCACCTCATTGGCCTTCCGGCTTCCACTCTCCACAAGCTCCAGCTTATTCAGAGCTTTGTGGCCTGTGCCTTCTCTGCACAAATCCCCACCCTCCAATCACCCCTGTCTTTGGTAAGCTCCACTGGTCCCCTGCCCCACGGCCAATTGATTTTAAGAACTTAATCCTTGCTTTCAACTCCTTCCATGGGCTCACCACACACCATCTTAACGATCTCCACCAGCCTCACAATCCTGCACCTGCCCTCTAATCTCTGTTCTACAATCAATGGTCATCCTTTCAGCCACTATACCTCTGCTCTCTGGAACTCTCTCCCAAAATCTCTCTGGATTGCTACTTCCTTCCATGCCTTGCAAAGCCTCCTGCCTACGGCTCTCTTTGAGTGTGCAGTTGGATTCGACCCTCAATTCTCAAGACTCATTAACCTATTTACTGAAATGGTCCCTGAAGCCCTCGGCTTTGCTACCTCTTTCTGCACCTTTAAAAGCTCGCTCAAATCCCACCTCTTTGTCCAAGCCTGCAGACGTCTCTCTGAACTCTCCCGCAAAGGCTGCTGCCCCTCTCTTCTTCTGTGAAGCACCTGTTGGCCATTTTTCGAGGTTAAAGGCTCTAAATAAATGCAGGTTCTTAACAACTCCGTTAAAGACAGGAGAGGAACCTCGTTCAAACATGTTCAGTGTTTGCTGAAATCATCTGCGTTGTGTTGGAAGTGCAGTCAGGGGCCAATTGTTGATTTAGACAGGCTCGGGTAATGTTGCTTTCAGACACATACCAGAAGGTGGTGGATTCAAACTCTATGAGGAATTTGACCCAATACTGACCTTCCCCTCTGCAGCAGTAGATATAAGATAAGGTTTTTCAGTTCTCTAAGGGGACATTGCACTGTGTGAGGCCCCAATACATCAGTGGCAAATCAAATTCCATTTCCCTCACCTAGTGCAGAACTAGTAGGCCAGCAATAGCTGGGTAAATAATTTAGGACTGCAACAATTTATTTCTTTATATTTAAATAATGCACATTTAAACAAACTGAGCGGTTTTTTTTCCAGAAGAAAAGGCCTTGAAGAAGCAAAAAGAAAGAAAGACTTGCATTTCTATAGCGCCTTTCACGACCACCGGACATCGCAACGCGCTTTACAGCCAATGAAGCACTTTTAGAGTGTTTTCACTGTTATAACACGGTAGCCAATTTGCGCACAGCAAGCTCCCACAAACAGCAATGTGATAATGACACAATAAGATAATCTGTTTTTGTTATGTTGATTGAGGGATTAATATTGGCCATGACGCCGGGGATAACTCCCCTGCTCTTCTTCAAAATAGTGCCATGGGATCTTTTATGCCCACCTGAGGGGGCAGACGGGGTCTCGGTTTAACGTCTCATCCGAAAGACGGCACCTCCAACAGTGCAGCACTCCCTCAGCACTGCACTGGAGTGTCAGCCTAACTTTATGTACCCACAAGCTTGCTGACTCAGAGGAGAGTGTGCTACCCACTGAGCCACTGGCTGATCATCCAGAGCATTGCTCATAAGAAATACAAGCCATTCAGTCCTAGGGCTTCCAGTCCCAACCCTCCCGGAATGACCGAGAGTTTCCGGAATCGGGGTTCCTCTCCCGAGCTGTGCCTCCAGCGTCCCGGGAGACCAGCTAGTTCAATTTTCCGCCGCCTCTGATCCCGCTCCGTGATGTCACCAGCTGCTATTAAAGCCTCAGGCTCGGTGGAGTCACCTGACCGGGGGACTGGAGAATCGGGAATCAGGAGGCTCGGGAATCGCGGGTGTTGCCATTCGGAGAGCGCTCTGAACTCGTGAGCGCTCTGAAATCAGGGGGATTGAAATCGGGGGGCTCGAGAGTGGGGGAGAGAAGGAGACTGGGGGATCAAGGGGAAACTGGGGAATGGGGGCTCGGGGGAGAGATGGGGAATTAGGGGATGAGAGGTCGTGGGATTAAATAATAATAACAACAATTTGCATTTATATAGCGCCTTTAACGTAGAAAAACATCCCAAGGCGCTTCACAGGAGCGTTATCAATTAAAATTTGACATTGAGCCACATAAGGGACTATTAGGGCAGGTGACCAAAGAGGTAGGTTTTAAGGAGCGTCTTAAAGGGGGAAAGAGAGGTAGTGAGGCGGAGAGGTTTAGGGAGGGAATTCCAGAGTTTGGTGCCTCTACAGCTGAAGGCACGGCCGCCAATGGTGGAGCGATTAAAATCGGGGATGCGCAAGAGGCCAGAATTGGAGGACCTTGATATCTCGGAGGGTTGTGGGGCTGGAGGAGATTACAGAGATAGGGAGCAGCGAGGCCACGGGAGGGATTTGAAAACAAAGGTGAGAATTTTAAAATCGAGGCGGTGCTTAACCGGGAGTCAATGTAGGTCAGCGAGCACAGGGGTGATGGTACGAGTTAGGATGCGGCAACAGGGTTTTGGATGAGCTCAAGTTTATGAAAGGTGGAAGATGGGAGGCCGGCCAGGAGTGCGTTGGAATAGTCAAGTCCAGAAGTAATAAAGGCATGGATGAGGGTTTCAGCAGCAGATGAGCTAAGGCAGGAGCGAAGTCCAGCAATGTTACGGATGTGGAAGTCTTGGTGATATGTGATAGCGGATATGTGGTCGGAAGCTCATCTAGGGGTCAAATACAACACCAAGGTTGCGAACAGTCTGGTTCAGCCTCAGACAGTTGCCAGGGAGAGGGATGTAATCGGTTGCTAGGGAACGGAGTTTTTCATGGGGACCGAAGACAATGGCTGGAAATTTCCCTTAAAAAAACGGGTGGGTTTGGAGCGTGGGGGCAGTTCAATTGTTAAAAATGTGAATCACGACCTGATCCTGCCTCCAACCCGCCCACTTCCAGTTTTCCCGGAGGCCGGAAGGGGGGCGGGCGACCAACCCGCTCCCAGGAGGCGTTACCTCAATTTAAATATTGTGATGGGGCTGGAAGCCTCGATTTTCCCCTCCATTTTGAATTTAACTGCCTCGGGACGGGTTTCACACAATTCATGAAACCTGGCAGTTAAACAGAGGCGGGGACTGCTGCATCCAGGAGGTAAGTGGATTTATACCTACCTCCTGGATCCAGGGTCCCGACCGTACACCACCCCGTGATCGGAGACCCCCTCACCAGGCCTCCGATCGCATTCCCAGGCCTCCCCCCCCCACCCCACAACGATGATGAGGCCGGCCCCGATCCTCCGCCACCCCCGGCCCCCGATCCCTGCCACCCCCCCGCGATCCCCCCCCCTCCGTGATCCCTGCTTGCCTGCCGATCCCTGACCTCCCCGATCCCCAACCACCCACCGTTGCTGCAACCCCCCCTCGATCCCCCCTCCCAATTGCCGAGCCCCTCCCGATTGCCGACCCCCTCCCGCCGATCCCGACCCCCCCTCCCACGATCCCTCCCCCGGACTGACCCCTCGCAACTGAGGCCTACCCGCCTGTAGACAGCCAGCCTCTCAAGCTGGCTGGTTACAGGCGGGAAACCGAGGCCTCGCATTCAAATTAGGCCCTGCTGGTAAAATCGGTAGGGCCTGTGGGAAACACCGCCTCCTGGATTTCCCGCCTCGTGCCCCCACCCCCCACTCCCCCACCCCCAACCAGCATCCCCGAACAAAATTTCAGCCAGTGGCTTCGATCTTCCCAATATTTAGTTGGAGGAGATTTCTGCTAGTCCAGTACTGGATGTCGGGCAAGCAGTCTGACAAATTAGAGACCGTGGAGTGAAGGGGCCTAGTGGTCGGGGATTGGGGCTCAAGCGATTGTGGGGGGGAAATGGGTTGAGGGTGGGTGTGGGGACCAAGTTTTCCCACAGAGCCAGGAGCAGGAGGAGCAAGGTGGTGAGTGGGAGCGGCACTGAGAGAGGAGCAGCCAGTTAAAGGGAGAGTGAAACCCAGAGACCTTACTGTGGGTAAATAATGAATGATTATTTCCACTGGTGGACGAATGGGGAACAAGGGAACGGAAACCCAGGATTCACACTGGAAGAACCAAGGGAGAAGGGAAGAGGAAGGTTACATAGGATTAGGATTACATAGGATATACGGCACAGAAACAGTCCATTCGGCCCAACCAGTCCATGCCGGCATTTATGCTCCACTCGAGCCTCCTCCCGTCTTTCCTCATCTAACTATCAGCATATCCCTCTATTCCCTTCTCCCTCATATGCTTGTCTAGCCTCCCCTTAAATGCATCTATACTATTCGCCTCAACCACTCCCTGTGGTAGCGAGTTCCACATTCTCACCACTCTCTGGGTAAAGAAGTTTCTTCTGAATTCCCTATTGGATTTCTTGGTGACTATCTTATATTGATGGCCTCTAGTTATGCTCTTCCCCACAACTGGAAACATTCTCTCTATATCCACTGTATCAAAATCTTTCATAATTTTAAAGACCTCTATTAGGTCACCCCTCAGCCTTCTTTTTTCCAAGAGAAAAGAGACCCAGCCTGTTCATCCTTTCCTGATAGGTATACCCTCGCATTTCTGGTATCATCCTTGTAAATCTTCTCTGCAGCCTCTCCAGTGCCTCTATATCCTTTTTATAATAAGCGACCAGAATTGTACACAATACTCCAAGTGTGGTCTAACCAAGGTTCAATACAAGTTTAGCATAATTTCCCTACTTTTCAATTCTATCCCTCTGGAAATAAACCCTAGTGCTGGTTTGCTTTTTTTATGGCCTTGCTAACCTGTGTCGATACTTTTAGTGATTTGTGTATTTGTTCTCCGAGATCCCTTTGTTCCTCTCCCTAGGTTCTTGAAGGTAGGGCTATTAGACCGTGGGATCCTTCACCACTTGTGGCTATTGAGGTACAGACTAAAACTTCATTTCAAAGGGACTGGGATATATATTTGAAAATGAGGAATATAAGAAGATCTTTGCGGGGGTGCGGGTGGAATTGGGGTTACAGGAGAGAGCGCCAGCTTTAATTTCTATAATTCTATGAACACTTTCCTTGAATGAGTCCAAGCTCAGGGAGGGCTTTAGAAATGTTGGTGCTGAGCTGAGTTTAGGACAATGTGCCCTGCGTGAACGGCCCCAAACACCAAGTCCACTGCCCTTTGTGCAATCTCTCGGTTTGGTTCAGGTTGGTTTGTGCTGGCCGGTTTTGATGTGTGAAGTCCGAGGACAGATCGGCTCTGACTGAGGCTCCCAGTTCAGAGCTGTCACCTTCACACGGAACCAGAGTCATAGAATCATAGAATGGTTACAGCACGGAAGAAGGCCATTTGGCCCATTGAGCCCGTGCCGGCTCTCTGCGAGAGCACTTCAGCTAGTCCCACTCCCCCGCCCTTTCCCCATAGCCCTGCAAATTTCTTTCCTTCAGCTACTTATCCAATTCCCTTTTGAAAGCCGTGATTGAGTCTGCCTCCACCACCCTTTCAGGCAGTGCATTCCAGATCCTAACCACTCGCTGCGTAAAAAAGTTTTTTCTTATGTCGCCTTTGGTTCTTTTGCCAATCACCTTAAATCTGTGTCCTCTGGTTCTTGACCCTTCTGCCAATGGGAACAGTTTCTCTCTATCTACTCTGTCCAGACCCCTCATGATTTTGAACACCTCTATTAAATCTTCTCTCAATCTTCTCTGCTCCAAGGAGAACAACCCCAGCTTCTCCAGTCTATCAACGTAACTGAAGTCTCTCATTCCTGGAATCATTCTCATAAATCTTTTCTGCACCCTCTCTAAGTCCTTCACATCCTTCCTAAAGTGCGGTGCCCAGAATTGGACACAATACTCCAGTTGGGGCTGAACCAGTGTTTTATACAGGTTCATCATAACTTCCACAATTTTGTACTCTATACCTCTATTCATGAAGCCCAGGATCCCGTAAGCCTTTTTAACTGCTTTCTCAACCTGCCGTGCCACCTTCAACGATTTGTGCACATATACCCCCAGGTCTCTCTGTTCGTGCACCCCCTTCAGGATTTTACCATTTAGTTTATATTGCCTCTCCTCATTCTTTCTACGAAAATGTATCACTTCACACTTTTCTGTGTTAAATTTCATCTGCCACGTGTCCACCCATTTCACCAGTCTGTCTATGTCATCCTGAAGTCTATCACTATCCTCCTCACTGTTCACTATACTTCCAAGTTTTGTGTCATCTGCAAATTTTGAAATTGTGCCCTGTACACCCACGTCCAAGTCATTAATATATATCAAGAAAAGCAGTGGTCCTAGAACCGACCCCTGGGGAACACCACTGTATACCTTCCTCCAGTCCGAAAAACAACCATTCACCACTACTCTCTGTTTCCTGTCACTTAGCCAATTCCGTATCCATGCTGCCACTGTCCCTTTTATTCCATGGGCTTCAACTTTGCTGGCAAGCCTATTATGTGGCACTTTGTCGAACGCCTTTTGGAAATCCATGTACACCACATCAACCGCATTACCCTCATCATGGAGTATAAAAGTAGGGAAGTCTTGCTACAACTGTACAGGGCGTTGGTGAGACCACACCTAGGGTACTGCATACAGTTTTGGTCTCCTTATTTAAGGAGGGATATGCTTGCATTAAAGGCAGTTCAGAGAAGGTTCACGAGGTTGATTCCTGGGATGGAAGGGTTGTTTTATGAGGAAAGGTTGAGCAGGTTGGGCCTATACTCATTGGAGTTTAGAAGAATGAGTGGTGATCTTATTGAAACATATAAGATTCTGAGGGGGCTTGACAGGGTAGATGCTGAGAGGATGTTTCGAGAACTAGGGGACATAATTTCAGAATAAGGGGTCACCCATTTAAGACGGAGACGAAGGGGAATTTCTTCTCTCAGAGGGTCGTGAATCTTTGTAATTCTCTACCCAGAGAGCTGTGGAGGCTGAGTCATGGAATATATTCACAGCTGAGATAGACAGATTTTTGAACTACAGGGGAGTCAAGGGTTATGGGGAACAGGCAGAAAAGTGGAGTTGAGGCCAAGATCAGATATGATCTTATTGAATGGCAGAGCAGGTTCGAGGGGCCGAATGGCCTACTCCTGCTCCTATTTCTTATATTCTTATGTTCCCACACCCTTGGTTCCCCCCCCTCCCACACCTCGGTCTCCCCTTTTCACCTGCTCACGGGTGGCCTCCTGGTTCTTGAAACTTGTCGCACATCAGCTGCTGGGGTGAAACCACGAGCAAAAATACTCAACTACAGTGGGCCCAACCCTTACAAGGTAAATGCAATAACATGTGGTCAGAATGTCACGTGATCAACCATCCAGAGTAGGCAACCCGATTCAGTCCCCTTCCTCCACACCAGTTGTCGGTACAAGATTGTTACAATTCCTGTACTGGCTCCACATTAAACAGGAAACAGTAAAGATTAAAACACATCAGAAATTGTCATTTCATTTACAAATATTTAACATTTCAGCAGTTTAAAAATAACTTTATTTCAACACCTGGGACTTTCCAACCAAATCAGGAATTGGCATAGTGGGAAAGATTTTCCTGTGAGTGTGCGCCAAATTCCAGGGTGTAATGCAGAGGAAGTGGAGGAAGAGACCCCCTTGCACCCAGTTTCTGCTCTTTTGCCCTTCACGGGCACTTTCAATCACGGTTGGCGAGGGAGCACAGTCCTCGTGCCGCGACAGGTGCTGGAATGAGCATTTAATTGAGAAGCGTTGGATGTGAGGTCATTGGGCTGGATTTTGCCAATGGGGAGCTTTTGGAGGCGGGACTCCCACTTGTCAGGTGTTAGTCCCGCCTCCATCGACTTCTGGCCAACCCACGCTATTTTCCCTTGATTGACCTTGTTAAGCCCGCCCAGCGGGCTTAGCAGGCCAATTAAGGGGAAGCCGGTTACAGAGAACGTCAGCGTATGACGTTTCATCTCTCAAAAAGTTTTGACAGATGAATTGTCATCATTTGACAGCTCTGTGAAGCTGCCAAACACTGACATTCTCTGTTGTTTGATGAGTTCTTGTATTCAAGACTCATCAAACCTTTTGTGAGCAGAAACTAAATGGTTGTTGCATTGGAGAATGCAGCAGCCATCTGTCATCTCTGCCGCGGAGATGCGAGACTCTCCGCATCCCCAACGATTGAAGCCTGCAGGAAGAAACAAAGGTAAGTAAACTTTTTCTAACACTTTCCACTTACCTCACATACTCACCTCTCCACACTTGCACCCATCACTTACCTTTACAGCGCACTTTTGCACCCCTCCAACCCGCGCAGACCCACTGCTCGACTCGGTGACCCTGGCGGGTTCGCAGCCTTCAGGAAGCCCACACTTGTGTGGGTAAAATGGGGATAATCCTCTTATCTGCCTGTTAACTACCTGTTCACAGGCAGTTAAGTGGCTGTCATAGAGTTATACAGCACAGAGAAAGGCCCTTCGGCCCATCGTGTCTGCGCCGGCCATCAAGCCCTATCTATTCTAATCTCATTTTCCAGCACTTGGTCCGTAGCCTTGTATGCTATGGCATTTCAAGTGCTCATCTAAATGCTTCTTGAATGTTGTGAGGGTTCCTGCCTCTACCACCCTTTCAGGCAGTGAGTTCCAGATTCCAACCACCCTCTGGGTGAAAAGGTTTTCCTCAAATCCCCTCTAAACCTCCTGCCCCTTACCTTAAAACTATGCCCCCTGGTTATTGACTCCTCTACTAAGGGAAAAAGTTCCTTTCTATCTACCCTATCTATTCCCCTCATAATTTTGTACACCTCAATCAGGTCCCCCCTCAGCCTTCTCTGCTCTAAGGAAAACAACCCCAGCCTGTCCAGTCTCTCTTCATAGCTGAAGCGCTCCAGCCCAGGTAACATCCTGGTGAACATAAGAACATAAGAAATAGGAGCAAGAATAGGCCATTCGACCCTTCGAGCCTGCTCCGCCATTCAACGAGACCATGGCTGATCTTCTGCCTCAACTCCATTCACCGGCCCTATCGCCATATCCCTTGATGCCCTTACGAGTCAGAAATCTATCGACTTCTGTTTTCAATATACCCAATGACTGAGCCTCCACAGCCCTCTGGGGTAGAGAATTCCAAAGATTCACTACCCTCTGTGTGAAGAAATTTCTTCTCATCTCAGTCCTGAATGGCCTACCATTTATCTTGAGGCTGTGGCCCCTGGTTCTAGACTCCCCAGCCAAGGGAAACATTCTCCCAGCATCCACCCTATCAAGCCCTGTAATAATTTTGTATGCTTCAATGAGATTCCCTCTCATTCTTCCGAATTCAAGAGAATACAGGCCTAGTTTACTCAATCTCCTCTCATACGACAGTCCCGCCATCCCAGGAATCAATCTCGTGAACCTTCGTTGCACTCCCTCTATGGCAAGCAGATCCTTCCTTAGGTAAGGAGACCAAAACTGTACACAGTACTTCAGGTGTGGTCTCACCAAGGCCCTATATAATTGGAGTAAGACTTCTTTACTCCTGTACTCAAAGCCTCTTGTAATGAAGGCCAGCATACCATTTGCCTTCCTAATGACTTGCTGCACCTGCACATTCACTTTCAGTGACTCATGTACAAGGACACCCAGGTCCCTTCAAGCATCTGCATTCCCCAATCTTTCACCATTTAGGAAATACTCTGCCTTTCTGTTTTTTCTACCAAAGTGGATAACTTCACATTTATCCAGATTATATTCCATCTGCCATGTTCTCGGCCACTCACTGAGCCTGTCGAGATCCTCTTGAAGCCTCTTCACATCCTCTTCGCAAATGACACTGCCATCTAGCTTTGTATCATCAGCAAATTTAGAAATGTTACATTTAGTCCCCTCATCCAAATCATTGATATAGATTGTGAATAGCTGGGGCCCAAGCACCGATCCTTGCAGTACCCCACTAGTCACAGCCTGCCATCCTTAAAAAGACCCGTTTATCCCTACTCTTTGTTTTCTGTCTGTTAACCAATTCTCAATCCATGCTAGTATATTACCCCCAATTCCATGTGCCCTAATTTTGTTCACCAACCTCTTGTGTGGGACCTTATCGAAGGCCTTCTGAAAATCCAGATACACCACATCTACCGGTTCCCCTTTATCTACTCCACTAGTTACATCCCCTTCCCCGCCTCCAGGAGACGGGACCCGGTGCGGATCGGCTACCTGCCTCCCGGGAAGATGGCACGAAGGTGGTCTGGGGGCGGGATGGGCACCCGCCCCCAGATTCTGCCATTTTCCCGGCAGTCCCGCCTCCAAACCCGCCTCCCCAGGGCTGGCAAGATCGCGCCCTCAGTGTCTATATCCTCCTTGAAAGAAAGAACTCCCATTCATACAGCACCTTTCACAACCTCAGGGTGTATCAAAGCGCTTTACAGCCAATGAAGTACTTTTGAAGTGTAGCCACTGTTGTAATGTAGGGAACGCAGCAGCCAATTTGCGCACAGCAAGATCCCACAAACTCTAGTTGCAGGTCATGTGCTGGTCGTGCCTACGTAACCAAGACGTTCTGGTTTGCTACGCTGCATTGAATTCGACACTCCTTTAAATAGACAGGCGCCAGTTTGGCTAGTAAGGGGCAAATCAGCCCTCTTGACTGTGAGGCGAGAAAGATTAATAAGTCTCGGCAACAGGAGGGCTCCACTGACAGCCTCTTTGAATGTATTTTTGCCTCATGCTCTTTCCAAGATGTCAAAGAAGGTGTCAGGAGAATCAGTCAAGCTGCAGTGCATTGCTGCATAAAACAAGGAACTGATGCCTTGTTTGCTGATGCAAGCAGGTACATCAATTTCCCCATCGACAACAGAGAACAGGAGAAAGCCTTAGATTTTATTACATTATCAGGATTCATTGATGACACCCATAGAGCCCTAAATGCTTCTGAACACAGGAGGGCTCCAATAAAATAAAAAGCACCTTTAACAAATTCAGGGCATCCCAAAGTGCTTCACAGCCAATGAAGTACTTGGGGGTAATTTTACATCTCAAAAATGGGTGGGTTTGGATCGCGTGAGAAGTAAAAAAAATTTAAAATTTAAAATCTGAACCCAACCCGCCTCAAAACTACCCACTTCTGGTTTTAATGGAGGCGGGATGGTCATTGCTCTCAAGGCGGGTCAGTCATTGACAGTTTTTAAAGAGGCTGCATGCCTCCATTTTAACAAGCTTTGTATTTTTAACGAATGTTGGTCGGGTTTCCCAGGGCCTTGGGAAACCCGGCAGGTAAAAGGAGGCAAGAAAGGCTGGATCCATAAGTGTGTGACCATCTGGACCAGGCTTTATGCACACTCTTATTACAGTTTTTCCCTTATTGAGCATGTGCCCTGTTCCAGGCACGATGCATACCTGGCATATGCCCACTAAAGGCAACTTAGCTGAATTTGGAAGTACAGACGGGTTCAGCTGCATTTGAGTTGGTTGCATTTTTAGCAGCACTCTACCTGATTTGTGCTTGTGCTGGGATGGGGGAAGGTGTGTCAACAGAAAATGGCCCCTTTGCTTCTACTTGATTACGAGCATTGGGAGCAGCAGTGCGCATTGGCGGGTAGTTTGGGACATGGGATTGCACCCACAATTCCCCTCTATGCCAATTAGAGGGTTAGTCACTCTTGAAGCCCCCTCCTCCTGCCCCCCTCACCTCCCCCCACCCGCACTGACAGTACACGGGTAGAGGTCTGCCCTCTCAACGAGTAAGTGGTGCAGGTAGGGGGAGGGGTGCAAAAAAGAAAGCCATGCATTTATATAGCGCCTTTCACGACCTCAGGACATCGCAAAGCTCTTTACAGCCAATGAAATACCGTTTTTGAGTGTTTTGAACTGCTATAATATAAGAAACGTGTTTTAAAAACAGTAAGCCTGCAGAATATGGTTCATTTAAAAGCTACACACTTCAAAATGCCAGTGGAACAAGTACTTTTAGAAGAGGATTAGTGCCCTAGAAGTCAATGAGGGTGAAAAACCTGCCGATTGGCCCCTGAAGTTTAAATGGTCTGCATTTTATTTTTACCCTCTTTGTTGCCTTATGCAACTTTCATTAACCTTAATGCACAGTCCTTCATGTTGAGACAAACAAAAGCACAACTTGACTTGGTTCCCCACTAGACGGCAGAAGGATTAAAGTGGTCCATTACTCATGCATTTACTCTGCTGTTGGAAGTCTTGACTCACTTTGTTAAATGTGCACAGCCAAAAATAGGCCAACGGCAAGAATCATAGCTGTGCAATTCACAGAGGCACCAGTCAGTCTCAAGCCCCAGACGCACTGTGGTGCGTGGATAGTAAGCCGCTGTATGATAGCAATGGTAGGTAATTCTGAACAGTAAGATCCGAGCAATCAGTTGAACTGTGTACTGGAAGCCGGTACCTGAGCACGCACTTTCAAATCCTTAACAGGCACACACAGCTTTCCAATTGTGTTTCGGGGAGAAAAGAATGCTCCACTAATACTCCATACAAAACAAGAATAAAACAGCTTTCATTTCTATTGAGGTGTTCTTAAGCAATAGAGAGTTGTAAGGTGGCACCAGTTGCTTTTGTGAGGTTGCTATGCTGTGATACGATACTGACTCCGTCATGTAACTTATCAGAGATGTGCCAAGTCGATAGGAGGCAGAGATACAGCCAACTAAGGCTGCTGATGTGCCTCCTTGCATCCAGTTCAACAGCAGCAAAAGGGCACACAAGGGGGAAGAAAAGCGAGATACACGGGCACACACCCTTTAGGGCATCGCTGCTTCTTAAAAATTCAGTCTTGGTATATGGGCACTAGTGAGGCCAGCATTTATTGCCCATCCCTAATTGCTCCTGAGAAGGTGGTGGTGAGCCGCCTTCTTGAACCGCTGCAGTCCGTGTGGTGAAGGTGCTCCCACAGTGCTGTTTGGGAGGGAGTTGCAGGATTTTGACCCAGCGATGATGAAGGATCGGCGATATACTTCTAAGTCTGGATGGTGTGTGACTTGGAGGGGAACTTGCAGGTGGTGGTGTTCCCATGCGCCTGCTGCCCTTGTCCTTCTAGGTGGTGGAGGTCGTGGGTTTGGGAGGTGCTGCCGAAGAAGCCTTGGCGAGTTGCTGCAGTGCGCCCTATAGTTAGTTCACACTAACCAGTTTGGATACTGGCAAAACCCCCCAAGAAACCGGTTGTAGCAGGCCCCCACTGTTTCCAGGAGATTCCGCCTCTTACCAGGCAAGGGGCCGAGCCAAGAGTGGGGATTCCCTAAGCCAGGATCTCCTGCATCTGAAATAAAAACAGAAAATGCTGGAAATACTCAGCAGGTCAGGCAGCATCTGTGGAGAGAGAAACAGAGTTAACGTTTCAGGTCGATGGCCCTTTGTCAGAACTGGAAAAAGTAGGAGATGGAACAGGTTTTTAAGCAAGTGTAGGGGCAGTGAAAGGGGGAGGGAGAAAGAACAAAAGGGAAGGTCTGTGATAGGGTGGAAGGCAGCTTTTTCCAGTTCTGACGAAGGGTCATCGACCTGAAACGTTAACTCTCTTTCTCTCTCCACAGATGCTGCCTGACCTGCTGAGTATTTCCAGCATTTTCTGTTTTAATTTAGATTGTCAGCATCCGCAGTATTTTGCTTTTGTACTCCTGCATCTGAGCCTGGTATTATTAATGGTCAATTAGCCAAGTATATGGAGGCATACTGGCATTCACTAGGGCGTCTGCAGGCCCCACCAGTGGGTTTCCAGGCCAAGAAAGCAGCCCGGAAGACTCTATAAATGTTTTCCCCTAGATTGGTTCTTTGCTCAGGGGTCCGATAGGACCATAGCCAAGGTTAAGGGGAGGGGGAAGAGTTCCTGGCAGGCATGGGCAGACAGGCATCAAAGATAAGGCGAAAGTGCTATGACCAGTGCTTGCACCTTTCTGACCCATTCAAGTGACATTCCCTTCCATTGACCCTGCAAACTCTCGAGGGGTCAACCATGCTGGAGGGCACCAGTGGACGCGATGCCAGCAATAAGGCAAAGCTGCTGCACATGATACCAAGTAGGAGTGGGCTTCAAATAAAAGGGAAAAGGAAAAACCGAAGACAAAGGGATCTGGACCGTTTGGGAAGGTGGGCTGATAAGGGACCAATGCCATTTAGGGTATATTTGCAGAATGCACCAATGGTGGTGAAACTTGCCCTTTGCCACTGATATTGGCAGTGCGCCTTTGATTTTCTGATAAGCGCCATTGGCAACGCTCATAAGAACCTAAATGTCAGGAGAGAAAAAAAAGAAAATTAGGCCAGAGTTGGTCCCAAAACTCCTGAATGAACCTTGTTTTGGGGTCCTTTAAACTTACTTCCAGGTATTGCTCAGAACCCAGCAACTACAGACCAATATTTATATGGTTGTCGTTTTGAAGTGGTGTAAACCCAGCGTAAAGATACAGGAGGCATCATAACAGCACTTCCGTGTCATTTACCCAGGATAAGGATTTGACTCCAACACATGAGTGGGGTGAGAATGTTCTGAATTGGGTTCTGTAAAAGAATGAAAACTGCAAGGTGAGCTCGATGGAGTTCAGTTATGAGGAGAGGTTGGAAAAGTTAGGACTGTTCTCCTTGGAACAGAGAAGGTTAAGAGGTGACCTAATAGAGGTTTACAAGATGATGAGAGGTTTTGATAGAGTAAATAGGGAAAAAATATTCCCTCTGGTGAGTGGGTCAATAACTAACGGTCATTGGAAAAAGATCTAGAGGGGAGATGAGGAGAAATATTTTCACTGAGAGTTGTTGGGATCTGGAACGCTCTACCTGAGAAGGTGGTGAAAGCTGATTCCATCAATAATTTGAAAAGTGAGTTGGATAGTTACTTGAGGATGAGGAACTCACAGGGTTACGGACAAAAAGCAGAGGGAGTGGGACAGAGCACGACTGCTCTTTCAAAGAGCCAGCACAGGCTCGACAGGCCCAATGGTCTCCGTCTGTGCTGTAAGTGTCTCTGATTTATGACTGAATGGTCATTTCTTATTCCTTCTTGCTTTCGCACTCTGTGAATATTAACATATATATAAGTATTACGAGTGCCCAAATAATGAAGCCCTCATTTTCTTCCTTCACCATCCATCTCCCAATCATTATCCATTCGGTTTTTATTTTGACAGTCACAAGTGAGTCGGACATTTAAAAACCCTTTGTTTGGTGCCTGGAACCTTGAGATGTCGCCCGATAGCATCAAATGTGAGGGCGGGCAATTGGGGAAGGATTGAAAATAAACATGCAAATGAGTTTTTGCCCAATGTAACATTTTAAAAAACACTTTTCTCTTAAAGAGTAGGCTCACGATTCTTCAGATTGGTAGAATATAAGGCATGCGCAAATGATTTCAGTAATAAAAGTTGTGATTGGACATCTTGAACAAGACGAGATGTTTACAGTGTATCAGGGCATTCTATATTTATAGGTTACTTCCTCTGGACCCAGGGAAATGAGCTTAAGCAGCCTTAATCCAGGCCCTAGTGGATGAGAGCTCACAGAACAGACCGTAATTTAGCACAAGTTGGCACTTGCTGGAATACTTCACTCCAAGACCATAAATAAGGAAATGGCAATTGGGACACACTGGGCACTAGCAATGAGGGTTGAGTTACATGAACCAGGTTATGTCACTAAATTGCGATAGACAGACATTAAAAGACATCGAGACACACAGCCCGAGCCGACTTCAAAACAATGCATTAAAGAGCGGGGTGGGGGGGGGGGGGTGCAAATGAAACCAGCCATATCTCTTAGCTGGATGTGTTTAAAGCCCTCCCACACCGTCTTCTCACTGAAGACAATTTTCTGAGATTTAGAAGATCAGCGATCAAATTCAGAATGCCTAATTCAGCTCCCTTTACACTGCGTGCTCTCGTAAGCTACTTTCACCAACATTTACTTTTTATTCACACTCAAATGGCAGTGTTGTGCATGAGGTAAGGGGGGGCAAATGAAACCAGACACATCTTGATCAATGTCTTAAAGCAAGTGCTAAACACTGGAGTTGGCCAAGGGACTGATGAGAGGCAAATATGGTGCCAATTTATATAAAGGGAGAGAAGGATAACGCATGGGAACTAAAGACCCATGTGCTTGGCACTGGTAATTAGGGCAATAGCAGAACGTATCATGAAAAACAGAATAGTGAAGCTTCGGGAGAAATATCAAAAGAAAAAAAATAATCTTGCTTGACCATAAAAAAGCATCGTGAAAGGCTCTGTATAAATACACGGGACACAACCAACAGAGCACCCTACATCGTCCAGTACTTCCCCGGAGCGGAGAAACTACGCCATGTTCTTCGCAGCCTTCAACATGTCATCGATGACGATGAACACCTCGCTAAGGCCATCCCCACGCCTCCACTACTCGCCTTCAAACAGCCGCCTAACCTCAAACAGACCATCATTCGCAGCAAATTACCCAGCTTTCAGGAGAACAGCGACCACGACACCACACAACCCTGCCACGGCAACCTCTGCAAGACATGCCAGATCATCCACACAGATACCATCATCACACGTGAGGACACCCCCCCCCAGGTACATGGTACATACTCATGTGACTCGGCCAACGTTGTCTACCTCATACGTTGCAGGAAAAGATGCCCCGGAGCATGGTACATCGGCGAGACCATGCAGAAACTGCGACAATGTATGAACTGACACCGCACAACAATCGCCAGGCAGGAGTGTTCCCTCCCAGTCGGGGAACACTTCAGCAGTCAAGGACATTCAGCCTCCGATCTTCGGGTATGCGTTCTCCAAGGCGGCCTTCGAGACACACGACAACGCAAAATCGTCGAGCAGAAACTGATAGCCAAGTCCCGCACCCATGAGGACGGCCTCAACCGGGATCTTGGGTTCATGTCACGCTACATGTAACCCCACCTGACGTAGAGTTATCCAGACTCGAGTCATCGTTGGTTTATTCTCTCTACACAGATGCGGCTGGACCTGCTGTGATTTCCAGCAAAAAAAGTTTTTTGTTTTCCATACAGACCCCAGCATCTGCCACATTTGACCCCTTGTGACCCCACCTCATTGTCTTTGATGTAATGTTTTCCTGACTCACCTGTTTGGACACCATCCACACCTTTGATTGCCGTGATTATCTCTCTGCCGAGGTGTGATAAAGGGCAGTTAGAAAGATTAACTGTAATCATCTGGCAGTGTTCTCTGACTATATATGCTGTGCCTATATGCATCTCTTCATTTCAACTGACGAAGGAGCAGCGCTCCGAAAGCTTTAGAAAAAAAAAGTGATTTCAAATAAAGCTGTTGGACTATAACCTGGTGTTGTGCGACTTCTCACATTTGTCCACCCCAGTCCAACACCAGCATCTCCACATCCTGTATAAATACAGTTCACTCTTTCTTGTAACCCCTCTCTCACTTAATGCTCTATTACCTCATGCACAACACTGCCATTTGGGTGTGAATAAAAGGTAAATGTTGGTGAAAGTGGCTTACGAGAGCACGCAGTGTAAAGGGAGCTGAATTAGGCATTGTGAATTTGATCGCTGATCTTCTAAATCTCAGAAAATTGTCTTCAGTGAGAAGACAGTGTGGGAAGGCTTTAAACACATCCAGCTAAGGGATAATCGGTGTGAGAGTGTATGCTTCTCATTAGGTACAGAGGCTTAGAAATTGGCCTCCTTAGCACCTCCCATTATTGCCTCTGGCGGGGGGGGGGGGGGGGGGTTGTTGCTAACGGGGCGCTAAGGACTTACCGGCGAGAAGATCGACTCCTGCTATATTTGGTGGGAGGTTTAGTGCCTGGCGCTAATTGTTTAACTTTTAAAAGTTAGCGCCCCGAATGGGGCGATACTGAATTTCTCCCTCCCCCAGAGTTCCTTGGCACAATCACTCTTTATCATGCAGAGCATAAATACAGTAAATAAGTGAGTTTTACTACTTTACAATCATTATATTCTGTAACATTCGGTAACTTCCTTGCTCGGGATCATTTTTGGGCAAATAGAGTTTATATTTTCTATTTGGATATATAAAAAGCCTTGCAATACACAATAGTTAGTGGAGACCCACTCAGCCAAGGGCAGCAATTATAAAGTATTACAAAGTTTTACAACGTATTTACAGCAGAGAAACAGGCCATTTGGCCCAACAGGTCCATGTAGGTGTTTATGCTCCACACAAGCCTCCTCCCCCTGCTATTCCTTTCTCCCTCATTAGTTTCCCCTTAAATGCATCTATGCTATTCTGTGTGCAGTTCTGGTCTCCTTACCTAAAGAAGGATATACTTGCCTTAGAGGGAGTGCAATGAAGGGTTCACTAGACTGATTCCTGGGATGACGGGATTGTCCTATGAGGAGAGATTGAGTAGACTAGGCCTATATTCCCTCAAGTTTAGAAGAATGAGAGGTAATCTCATTGAAATATAAAATTCTTAAAGGGCTTGACAGGGTAGATGCTGGGAGGTTGTTTCCCTGGTTGGGGAGTCTAGAACCAGGGGGCCTAGTCTCAGAATAAGGGGTCGGCCATTTAGGACTGAGATGAGGAGAAATTTCTTCACCCAGAGGGTTGTGAATCTTTGGAATTCTCTACCCCAGAGAGCTGTGGATGCTCAGTCGTTGACTTTATTCAAGACAGAGATCAATAGATTTTTGGATACTAAGGGAACCAAGGGATATGGGGATAGTGCAGGAAGGTGGAGTTGAGGTAGAAGATCAGCCATGATCTTATGGAATGATGGAGCAGGCTCAAAGGGCCGAATGGCCTACTCCTGCTCCTATTTCTTATGTTCTTATTTGCCTCAACTACCTCTTGTGGTAGCGAGTTCCACATTCTAACCACTCTCTGGGTAAAGATGTTTCTCCTGAATTGCCTATTGGATTTATTAGTGACTATCTTATATTTATGGCCCCTACTTCTGGTCTCCCCCACAAGTGGAAACATCTTCTCTACGTCTACCCTATCAAACCCTTTCATAATTTTAAAGACTGCTATCAGGTCACCCCTCAGTCTTCTCTTTTCTAGAGAAAAGAGCCCCAGCCCTGTTCAATCTTTCAATTACTCAGATGCTGCTTTCTAACTATTACTACAAAAAAGGAGAAATGGATGGCTCATTGTAACAATTTGTACTGGAGTTGCTATTTTATAGGGGCAACTTAATTAGAGCTGTGGCTGATCCATTGAGTGTGCATTAGAACACTTCCCTGCTCCCTCACCACACACACACACACGCATGCACATACACACACACATACACACATTAACATACATACAGACACTGGTGGAGAAATGTTACATTACAGGATGTGGGGTTTACATCATAAAGAAGGATTCATTTTGGCTGACTGGGGACGGAGGGGCCGGTTGGACACATTCTGCCGACTCTAGAGCAGTCTTTGCTGCTTTTCATTCTATTATCTGAATATTAGAATTTCTTGGCTTGTGAAATGTTTGTTAGTCTACATATCAGACAGTACCACAGATAACGATGACCTATCCTTTTCCAGTTCCATTAGCTGTGATCCTGTAAATAGATCAGACAGATTCACCCAAACATGCTCCTTTGCAGTGTATGTCTATGTGCATGCATGTGTGCACGTGTGTGTGTATGTGTGTGTATATGTGCATGTATGCAGATGACACAAAACTTGGAAGTATAGTGAACATTGAGGAGAACAGTGATAGACTTCAAGAGGACATAGACAGGCTGGAGGAATGGACGGACACGTGGCAGATGAAATTTAACGCAGGAAGAACGAGGAGAGGCAATATAAACTAAATAGTACAATCCTGAAGAGGGTGCATGAACAGAGAGACCTGGGGGTATGTGTGCACAAATCGTTGAAGGTGGCAGGGCAGGTTGAGAAAGCGGTTAAGAAAGCATACGGGATATTGGGCTTCATAAATAGAGGCATAGAGTACAAAAGCAAGGAAGTTATGATGAACCTTTATGAAACACTGGTTCGGCCTCAACTGGAGTATTGTGTCCAATTCTGGGCACCGTACTTTAGGAAGGATGTGAAGGCCTTATAGAGGGTGCAGAAAAGATTTACAAGAATGGTTCCAGGGATGAGGGACTTCAGTTACATGGATAGACTGGAGAAGCTGGGGTTGTTCTCCTTAGAGCAGAAAAGGTTGAAAGGAGATTTGATAGAGGTGTTCAAAATCATCAGGGTTCTGGACAGAGTAGATAGAGAGAAACTGTTCCCATTGGCGGAAGGTTTGAGAACCAGAGGACACAGATTTAAGGTGATTGGCAAAAGAACCAAAGCCGACATGAGGAAAAACTTTTTTACGCAGCGAGTGGTTAGGATCTGGAATGCACTGCCTGACAGGGTGGTGGAGGCAGATTCAATCGAGGCTTTCAAAAGGGAATTGGATAAGTACCTGAAGGAAAATAATTTGCAGGGCTACAGGGAAAGGGCGGGGGAGTGGGACTAGCTGAAGTGCTCTTGCAGAGAGCCGGCACGGGCTTGACGGGCCAAATGGCCTCCTTCTGTCTTCTGTGCTGTAACCATTCTATAATTCTATGGGGGGAATTTTGCAGGGGGGTCAGGTGGGAAATGTTTTTTTTTTGACAGCAGGTCGAGACCCCGCTGTCAACCCGCCGCCACGCGCCTTTACCAAATGTCAGGTCTGTCAGCGCTGAGCAGACTCGACACACAGCGGCGGGGGAGGCAATTAAAATCATTAATGGCTTGTTTACAGCCACTTAACAATGGTTTTTTTCCCCAGATTTTTGAATTTGACAGGTCACCCACTAGTTTCCCGCTGTGCCTAGACCTGGTCTGTGAAGCTGAGGCGGGAGGTCACTTGCCATTGTTTCAGCCGATGAGTTGACAGCTTCAAATGTCAAGTCAAAGCTCCCAGCTGATTGAGAAATGTTCTCTTAGCCACTAGCTTCTCTAAACTGCATTTCCACTACAGATTCAGAATGCTGTCAGTCTTTACACAAGTCTCCATCCAGTCTGACCTCATTACCTCTCAAACAATTGACAGATCGCTTCTGTCATCTCTACTTCACCTGCCATCTATTCCATTAGCATCGGTGCACTTTATACTCTCTCACCTTGGTCCTCAGAATCCCACCACAACCAGCCCCAACACCAGCAGCACCAGGCACACCAGCAGCACCAAAAACAACACCAACCTTCTCCACAATCAACTGATGTTGCTCAGGACACAGGGCATCAGCACCTGACCACATTGCTGCCCGGGAGGCCAGAGATGGCCTCACCATGGCCAGATTTACTTCCCTTGACGCTGTACACCCTGGCTGCCACATGATGCGCCAGGTTGGCATCACCCCACACCAACACCATACAGCATCCCTACAATGCCCAAGCCATTCCTTTCACACTCATGACCATTACGGGGGGTACCGTTATGTCTCACCATTCACCTTTAAGCCACTTCCAAAGATGCACACAAATCTGTCCAAGATCGCAAAGTGTTGAAAATAAAGGTTTCAATGTTTGACACCACATTAACAGAAACTTTACATGAACATTGGATAAAACACCCAAGTGCCTACCCTTGTGTGTTGTTAGTTAGTATGATTGCATTAGGATGAGGGTGAGTGTGAGGGGTGGCTAGTGAGATGGGGATGTGATAATGTAGATAGAGAGGGCTGGGTGGAGGTGCAAGGTAAGTTGGTGTGAGTGAGGATGTGCAGGAGTAGGGTAGGGAAGGCAGAGTGATGAGGATGTGATGAGTGGGACAGCAGGATGAGGTTGAGTGTGGCTTTGTACTAATGTTTTGTGATCTACTGAGATCATTGAAATGTTTGCAGCACTGCACCCAGGTCCTCCTGGTGACATCCTCTGCAATGTGCAACCAGGCTGTGTTGGTGTCCTAGGGAGGTCTTCTCCACCCATGGGAAGGGAAGAGGATCTCCCTGCATGCTGTGACTCCCTCTATAATCATATGGAGGGAGTCATGGGAGAGACTGGGTGCAGCCCTGCACCTCTGTGCAGTGCTTGTCAGTGTTTGCAGCACCTCAATGCTGTAGAACACTGACAGCACAACTGTCAAATTAAAGTTGGCCATGGTCCCTTTAAGGAAACCGACTGATGACACGTCATCAAATGACATCATCAGACCCGCTTCCTTCAATTGGCTGGGAAACTCGCTGGGTGGGCTTAACAAGCCCAATCAGGGGAAATTCATTCTACAGAGCGGGCTGGAGCCAACAGCGGGGTCGGGACCCACCACCGACGTCGCCCGCCCCGGACCCACAGAGGTTGGTAAAATCCTGCCGTATGATTCTGTGATTCTATTTCGTTAGTTGAACTGGGACTGGCTTCCTTCATAGAGTGATTTACTGACTATGGTTTTGGGTTAATTCATCCTCAGTGAGCTAGATTTAGCCAATCACAGTTCATCCTCCATGTCCCATGATGGGATGGATGGGTTCAACTGAAACCTTTTACTAACGGTCAGTTTGATTAAAACAGCACAGAAATGAATGTAGTATTTTATTTAAGTTGTAACTTCTTTATTATACACACAAGCTGGGGCAATAAAAGAAATAAGATGTTGCTGGCCAAATTGTATTGCAATTTTAACTGTGCAATTTAACTAATTTATCCACTTGTTATTTCAAGTAATTAAGTTCAGTGCAGGATGCACCCAAGAATAGAGATCAGGAAAATTCCAGTTAGTAGCACAAATGAACAAGAATTAAAGCACAATATATGATTAAATATTTTGTAGTTTGAGTCTAGAAGATTGAGGGGTGATCCGATCAAGGTATTTAAAATGTTAAAAATATTTGATAGGGTAGATACGGAGAAACCATTTTGTTTGATGGGAGAATCAAAAAAGAGGGGACATAATTTTAAAATTAGAGCCAGACCATTTAGGAGGGCAATCAGGAAGCAGCTTGTCACACAAAGGGTCGTGGAATTCAGGAACTCTATCCCCCAAAAGCTTGTGGATGCTGAGACAATTGGAGCTTTCAAGACTGAGATCGATAGATTTTTGTTAGGTAAGAGTATTGAGGGGGCGAATGTGGGTAAATGGAGTTGAGATACATATCAGCCATCACCTAATTGAATGGCGGAGCAGGCTCGAGGGGCTGAATGGCCGACTCCTGTTCCTAATGGCAGAAAAGTATCAGAGCTAATCTGCAGAGAGAAAGGTGAAGAAGGTGAGCTTGAACAGTCAAGAATGAATCAGCTTCAGCAAGCAGCCAATTAGAACCTTAAAGTGCCCCTGAATCAGCAGCAGAGGTGATGAGGGATTTCCAACACATCACTGAGACAAACCTTTATAGTTCAGGTTTAAAAACGAATAACGTTTCACACTGTGAATAAAGCTGCAGTATGTACCATCTACAAGATGCACTGCAGCAACTCGCCAAGGCTTCTTCGGCAGCACCTCCCAAACCCGCGACCTCTTCCACCTAGAAGGTCAAGGGCAGCAGGCGCATGGGAACACCACCACCTCCAAGTTCCCCTCCAAGTCACACACCCTCCTGACTTAGAAGTATATCGCCGATCCTTCATCGTCTCTGGGTCAAAATCCTGGAACTCCCTCCCTAACAGCACTGTGGGAGTACCTTCACCACACGGACTGCAGCAGTTCAAGAGATGGCTCACCACCACCTTCTCAAGGGCAACTTGGGATGGGCAATAAATGCTGGCCTTGCCAGCGACGCCCACATCCCATAAACGAATATTAAAAAAATAAAAGGGACAGAGGAGGAGTAGACTCATTGGAAGTCTGAGATCTACAGCTCTGGGCTGGGAGACATGTATGACTTTGTATTTTCGGAATTTTAAAACCCCTATACTCAGTCACCTGTTCTTATAAATTGTCCTTTATATTTGAAAAATAGCTGTCTGCCCCGATACCACTGAAATAATGTCAGAAACACAATTCCCAACATGCCTTTCCAAGTCTCATCAGTGCTACCCCTGTGAGACTGGTGGTTCTATCTAGAGTGGAATGCAAACCCGGCGTGCAACAATCTGTGCCCATCTCGACAGAATAAGATGACTCCTGTGCAAGTGGACAACTGGTTACTCTGAGATGTTCATCGAGGTGAGTTATCCAGATCAAAACAGCTGCTCTGAAAAAGTTGTGAAAAGAATTAAGTCTTAAGTATCATTGACTGCACACTGGGATGCATGTCCAACCCACACCTGTACAACCTACATGCAACACATGCCCTTATACCTCCCCTCATCCCACTGTCCAGGGCCCTAAACACCCCTTCCAGGTGAAACAGCGATTTACTTGTACTTCCTGCAATTTAGTATACTGTATTCGCTGCTCACGATGTGGTCTCCTCTACACTGGGGAGACCAAACGCAGATTGGGTGACTGCTTTGCGGAACACCTCCGTTCAGTCCGTAAGGGGGACCCCGAGCTCCCGGTGGCCTGTCACTTTAATTCTCTGCTCCACTCCCACTCTGACCTCACCGTCCTCGGCCTATTACACTGTTCCACGGAAGCTCAGCGTAAGCTCGAGGAACAGCACCTCATCTTTCGTTTAGGCACTTTACAGCCCTCTGGACTCAATATCGAGTTCAACAATTTTAGATCATAACCTGGGCCCCTATCACATTTATATTTTATTTTTTCATCCATCCTTTTGTTTGGCCCACCCTTTTTTTTCCCTCCCAGAAGCTGGCAGCTGTCCTTCATTCTGCCAGTGCATTTCACACTTCATCTAGCCTCAGCCTGTCACATTAACACCTCCTCTTGCCTTGATTATCTCTTAATGTCTCTCAATGTCTCTTAATCTCTCCTTTTGTTCTTTCATCTCCTCCCCCTTTTCCCAGCTTTATCCTTGCTTTAAATCTATTTCATTTCCTGCTTTTTTTCCAGTTTTGACGAAAGGGCTTCGACCTGAAACGTTAACTCTGTTTCTCTCTCCACGGATGCTGCCTGGTCTGCTGAGCTTTTCCAGCATTTTCTGTTGTTGTTTCCTGTACAATCTAGTTGGGCTGACCGGATTCATGAGTGGTGCTTTAAATAATTTTCTAAAATACCACTTGAGTGTTTCATTCATGCCGATCTAAAGAATCCTATTTTTACCTTCTTTTGCAAGCTAAGTTGCATATAACTAGCCAGTTTCCAGGGCTCTGCTATTCTGTATCTGTGCCTAGATGATTTAATCTTTCCACTGAGCAGTGGGCGATGTTCTGTTTTTAAACTTTAGCTCCGCAAATCCAGGTACAAATTTTGTGTCATAACCCACTGGATTAAGGTTATATAAAGAAATGTAAAGGAAAATGAATTCAGAGCCTTATTCCAGTACAGGTTCAGCTTCATTCCTCCGCCTGTGTTATGGCTAAAAAGTTATTGCTAAGAAAACTCATAAAAAGCACAAAAATTCTTTCAAAGGAAATTTAAATCCGCAGAACACAGGCCCCCTTTGCCGAGTATCTATTGCACATCATCTGAATTCCTCACCTTCAGCGACAGAGGGAGGGAAGGAGGAAGATGATTGCAGAATTTACTTTGCAGGCACCCGCATCTATGGAGTAATTTTGTGGGAAGATCATGCTTCAAGGTTGTCTGTAGGCATATTCCTTTATGCAGAATCATTGAATGATACAGCACAGAAGGAGGTCATTCGGCTCATCGTGTCTGTGCCGTGTATTGGAATATTCAAGATAAGGAGGCATGGTGAAAAACCATCCGTGAAAGCACCTCCTACTATGAGGGCTATATTGCTGATACTGAGTGCAAACGGCAGCTGAGGAAGTCTCATCTGAAAGATCAAGATCCCCAATCTGGTGTATCCGGGATCCACTGTTCAATCTGCGGACGCTCGTTCCCAGCAAAAAAATAGGCCTCATCGGTCATCGAAGAACTCACTGCATTAAATGAGAAGTCGCACAACACCAGGTTATAGTCCAACAGTTATATTTGAAATTACGAGCTTTCGGAGCTCTGCTCCTTCTTCAGGTACAGGTACAGTGAGGGAATACAAATCGATTACACAGTATATAGAGACAGAGAACAATGTGTCTGCAGAGATACAATCTGTTAGGAAGGCATTACATCAAAGACACCTCAGAGTACAGCTAAGACAATGAGGTGGGTCACAGGGGGTCCAACGTCTCAAATGTTGCCGTCTGCAGTTGAGCTTTTAACTTTTTTTTTTGGTTGGTTTTTTTTTGGTTGTTTTTTTTGGTGTTTTTTTTTAAAACTGGAAAGACAGACAACGATGTCGAGTCACGTTCTGTAGCGTGACATGAACCCGAGATCCCTATTGAGGCCGTCCTCATGGGTGCAGAACTTGGCTATCAGTTTCTGCTCGATGATTTTGCGTTGTCGTGTGTCTCGAAGGCCGCCTTGGAGAACGCTAACCCGCAGATCCGAGGCTGAATGTCCTTGACTGCTGAAGTGTTCCCCGACTGGGAGGTAACAATCCTGCCTGGTGATTGTTGCGCGGTGTCCATTCATACGTTGTCTCAGTGTCTGCATGGTCTCGCCGATGTACCATGCTCCGGGGCATCCTTTCCTGCAACGTATGAGGTAGACAACATTGGCCGAGCCACATGAGTATGTACCATGTACCTGGTGGGTAGTGTCCTCACGTGTGATGATGGTATCTGTGTTGATGATCTGGCATGTCTTGCAGAGGTTGCCGTGGCAGGGTTGTGTGGTGTCGTGGTCGCTGTTCTCCTGACAGCTGGGTAATTTGCTGCGAACGATGGTACTTTTGAGGTTAGGCGGCTGCTTGAAGTCGAGTAGTGGAGGCATGGGGATGGCCTTAGCAAGGTGTTCGTCATCATCGATGACATGTTGAAGGCTGCAAAGAACATGGCGTAGTTTCTCCGCTCCGGGGAAGTACTGGACCTCCTCAGAAGGCGAACACAGGACACAACCAACAGAGTACCCTACGTCGTCCAGTACTTCCCCGGAGCGGAGAAACTACGCCATGTTCTTCGCAGCCTTCAACATGTCATCGATGACGATGAACACCTTGCTAAGGCCATCCCCACGCCTCCACTACTCGCCTTCAAGCAGCTGCCTAACCTCAAAAGTACCATCGTTCGCAGCAAATTACCCAGCTGTCAGGAGAACAGCGACCACGACACCACACAACCCTGCCATGGCAACCTCTGCAAGACATGCCAGATCATCAACACAGATACCATCATCACATGTGAGGACACTACCCACCAGGTACATGGTACATACTCATGTGACTCGGCCAACGTTGTCTACCTGATACGTTGCAGGAAAGGATGCCCCGAAGCATGGTACATCGGCGAGACCATGCAGACACTGAGACAACGTATGAACGGACACCGCGCAACAATCGCCAGGCAGGATTGTTACCTCCCAGTCGGGGAACACTTCAGCAGTCAAGGACATTCAGCCTCGGATCTGCGGGTTAGCGTTCTCCAAGGCGGCCTTCGAGACACACGACAACGCAAAATCATCGAGCAGAAACTGATAGCCAAGCTCCGCACCCATGAGGATGGCCTCAATAGGGATCTCGGGTTCATGTCACGCTACAGAACATGACTCAACATCGTTGTCTGTCTTTCCAGTTTAAAAAAAAACACAAAAAAATCAAACCAAAAAAAAACAACCAAAAAAAAAGTTAAAAGCTCAACTGCAGACGGCAACATTTGAGATGTTGGACCCCCTGTGACCCACCTCATTGTCTTAGCTGTACTCTGAGGTGTCTTTGATGTAATGCCTTCCTAACAGATTGTATCTCTGCAGACACATTGCTCTCTGTGTATATATACTGTGTAATCGATTTGTATTCCCTCACTGTACCTGTACCTGAAGAAGGAGCAGCGCTCCGAAAGCTCGTAATTTTAAATAAAACTGTTGGACTATAACCTGGTGTTGTGCGACTTCTCATTTTTGTCCACCCCAGTCCAACACCGGCATCTCTGCATCATGCATTAAATGAGATGGTATTCTTACTGTCTTCTTCCATATCGAAGGATGAACAATATTTCAAATCATTAGTCCTTTTCCCAGTACAAGCCTCCATTTCATTTTGAGCAAGGCGTGGCAGCTGGGAATGCCGTAACTTTCAGATTGCATGACCAGCTTTATTCTTGAGGTTTAAGAACCAATAGGGGGAAAAATTCAGCTGCTTGCGCCTCCCGTTAGCGCCTAAAGAGGGCGCTAATGGGGCGTAAAGCAGCTAACGCCCGGGCGCAGCGCCGCCCACGCCTCCCGAAAAATTTAGTGGGAGGTTAGCGGCGGCGGCAGCCGGTAGCGCCCTATGGCGCTGCGCCGCCGGCGATGACGTCATCGCCGTGCGCAGCACCCCGCTCGCGCCCCGGCCGTGATCTTCAGTCGCGCCCCCTGATTTACCGCCAGACGCTATGTCCGACGGGTTCAGGGAGGCGTACGTGTGACCGGGGCGGCGATATTTAAAGCGGAGGTGGCAGGCGGCCATTTTTGTTGCTGGCCGCCTGCCAGCACCTGCCCCCGGCCCCCGTGAAGCCCCCCCACCGTGAAGTGCCGGCTGCGCTCCAAGAGCCCGGCACTTCTCTTGAGTGCCGGGCTCTTTTGCCGGCACTCCCGATCCCTGGGAGCCCAGCTGGGCCCCGGTTCGCGCTGCGCAGGGTCCCTCCCCTTTAAGAAGGGGAGGAAGGCCTGCAATACCGCGGCGCGACGTGCCGCAGCGCGTGGCGCTGTGGCACGTAGCGCCAGGATATTCACTCGCAGCGCCCCAAGAGGGATGCGGGCTGCTTCCAGTTGCGCCCCGCTTCCCTCTTGGGGCGCAACCACTGAAGTTCCGGCGCGGGGCCGCTAATTTTTTCGGGGCGCTAAAAGTCGCGCCCCGGCGAGGTTAGCGCCCCAAATGGGGCGCGACTCAATTTTTACCCCATAATGTTTCACACCCGTGGGAGATTCTGCAGATGAAGTACACACGAACCAAATGCAGCACAATAGAATGCTTCGCAAAAATTCTACATAGAATGGAGAGGTGGGAGTAATGAAGAGCATCTTTGATTGAGGGCTTCATACTGTATCATTCATAATCTAGCAAAGGGCTTCATTTGACCCTTCTTGTCTGTGCTGAGGTTTCTCTTGGTGGCTGATTTTACACAGTCCCAATTTCCTTCTCAGTAGCGACATTTATAGAATACAGTTTTTAAAATGTACTCATGCTTTTTACCATTCATAAGTGGTAAGTAAATATTTTGTATGGCTCTGGTTCCTCGACCAGACATACTTGTGCTTTGGGTGAGATGAGTGTTCAATAAATTGACCTTGTATGCTTTCCGTTCCTCCATGAGCTCAGGGATGTTCCTCTAGTTAAATATCCATCAGTTGCAGGTTTCTCTATGACTAACTGTAGGAAGATTAAGCATTAAATCTCAAATCACACTACAAGTGCAAATGTGCACAGTAAGTGCAGGTTATTAGATAAATGGGTTTTTAATTTTCATTTTCAGGAAGTACTTGTATGAATATATTAATCTTTAGTAATGCATAACAGCCAAGGGAGTGGTTCTGAACACCAGCTTTGCCATCTTTTGATGGTATCACATGAACAGTTACATTTGAACTAAACCAGTAGGAGAAGCACAAGATGTCTTCTTAGGTCCTGATTGGAAAACGTTTCCGATACACAGGCCGCGATTTCACTTACCGTGGCGGGCGACGTCGGTGGCGGGTTCCGGCCCCGCTGCTGGCTCCACCCCGCTCTGTGAAATGAATTTCCCTTGATTGGGATTGTTAAGCCCGCCCAGCGTATTTCCTGACCAATTAGAAGAAGCGGGTCTGGTGACGTCATTTGATGACGCTTCATCAGCCGGTTTCCTTAAAGGGACCATGGACAAATTTATTTTTACATTTGTGCTGTCAGTGTTCTACAGCATTGAAGTGCTGCAAACACTGACAATGACTGCACAAAGGTGCTGGGCTGCACCCAGGCTCCCCCATGACTCCCTCCATATGCTTATGGAGGGTGTCACAGCACGCAGGGAGATCCTCTTCGCTTCCCATGGGCGGAAGAGACCTCCCGGGACACCAACACAACCTGGTTGCACATTTCTTAGGAGGGCACAAGCAGGGATGTGGTCAGGAGGACCTGGGTGCAGTGGCGCAAACCTTTCAATGATCTCATTAGATCATGAAACGTTAGCACAAAGCCACAATCAACCTCATCCTGCAGTACCTCTCATCACATCCCCATCACTCTGCCTTCCCTACCCTACCCCTGCACATCCTTACTCCCACCAACTTACCTTGCGCCTCCACCCTTCCCTCTCTCTCTATTTACATTATCACATCCCCATCTCACTAGCCACCCCTCACACTCACACTCATCCTAGTCCAATCATACCAACTAACAATACACAAGGGTAGCCACTTGGGTGTTTTATCCAATGTTCATGTAAAGTTTCTATTAATGTGCTATCAAACATTGAAACCTTTATTTTCAACACTTTGCATTCTTGGACAGTTTTGTGTGCACCTTTTGGAAGTGGCTTAGTGAGTTGAAGACATAACGGTACCCCCCTGCAATGGTGATGAGTGTGAAAGGAATGGCTTGGTCATTGTAGGGATGCTTTATGGTGTTGGTGTGGGGTGGTGCCAACCTGGCACATCATGTGGCAGCCAGGGTGTACAGCGTCAAGTGAAGTAAATCTAGCTATTGTGTGGCCATCCCTGGCCTCCCGGGCAGCAATGTGGTCGGGTGCTGATACCCTGTGTCCTGTGCAGCATCAGCGGAGAAGGTTGGTGTTGTTGGTGCTGCTGGTGTGCCTGGTGTTGCTGGTGTTGGGGCTGATCATGGTGGGATCCTGAGAACCAAGGTGAGAGAGTATAATGGGCACCCATGTTGATGGAATAGATGGCAGGTGAAGTAGTTCTTCCGATGAGGTGAGAGTGGTTGGAGAGTGGAAAGTGGAAAGCCTGCTGAATGTGTGCTGGAAATGGAGTGAGAAAAAGCTTCTGCCTGAGGAAAGTGCAGATCTGCCAGGTGGGAGCTTTTACTGTCAAGTAATCAGCTGGAGCAATGGCCACTGAACTCCCGCCTCAGCTTGACAGCCATGATCTGCGCACAGCTGTGATCCCGTGATGAAGTTAAAGACAAAAGGGAAGTGAAAAAAGGCTGTTAAGCATCTGGTAACTAGATGCTAATCATTTTCATTAGGTCCCCCGCCACTGCCGGTCGGGTCTGCTCAGCGTTGACAGACTCGACATTGGGAAAGGCGCGTGGCAGCGGGTTCACAGTGGGGTCCTGACCCACTGTGAAAAAAACACTTTCCCACCCGACCCACCACCGATCCTGCCCGCTAACCCCCTGTAAAGTCCCGGCCACAGAATTACAATTTACACCTTAGAAACAGGCCATTCGGCCCAACAGGTCTATGCCAGTGTTTATGTTCCACACAAGCCTCCTCCCATCCTACTTCATCTAACCCCATCAACATATCCTTCTATTCCTTTCTCCCTTATGTACTTATCTAGCTTCAACCACTACCTGTGGTAGTGAGTTCCACATTCTCACCACTCTCTGGGTAAAGAAGTTTCTCCTAGAAACATAGAAACTAGGAGCAGGAGTAGGCCATTCGGCCCGTCGAGCCTGCTCCACCATTCAATACGATCATGGCTGATCATCCAAATCCAGTACCCTGTCCCTGTCCCCTCACACAGAATCCCCATCGAGCCTGCACCAACACATATCCCACCCTATCCCCGTAACCCCACGTATTTAATTCCCCCTAACATATCCCATCCTATCCCTGTAACCCCACATATTTAATCCCCCCCTAACACTAAGGGTCAATTTATCATAGCCAAATCACCTAACCCGCACATTTTTGGACTGTGGGAGGAAACCGGAGTACCCGGAGGAAACCCACGCAGACACGGGGAGAATGTGCAAACTCCACACAGACAGTCACCCGAGGCCAGATTCGAACCCGGGTCTCTGGCGCTGTGAGGCACCAGTGCTAACCACTATGCCACCGTGTTGCCCTTATTAGATTTATTAGTAACTATCTTATATTTATGAACCCTAGTTTTGAACTCCCCCACAAGTAGAATCATCTTCTCTGTGTCTGCCCTATCAAACTCTTTCATAATTTTAAAGACCTCTATTAGGTCACCCTATTAATATAGTGAATTTTTCCCATACTGAATTGTTAACTCTGATTATATATGCATCAAAAATTAAATGACTTTTTAATCAAGCAAAAAAACCCCAAATGAATGGTAGACTGGAGGAGATGCAAAATTCCACCCACGCAACAATCCATTGTTAAACTACCAGTCCCATATTCTACAAAAGCAAAATACTGCAGATGCTGGAAATCTGAAACAACAACATAAAATGCTGGAAACACTCAGCAGGTCAGGCAACATCATGGAGAGAGAAACAGAGTTAATGTTTCAGGTCGATGACCCTTCATCAGTCCCATATTCTGTTCAGGTGTGCTGGCTGCTCAGATTGGATCCTCTGTATGAGCGGGTATGTAGGCACTAATTCTTGTGTATCCTCTCTATGGAGGGTGGCGTTGCACATTGCAGAGGAAGCCTGGTGTGCCCGGGATGTGAAGCCCAGTATAATCTGACCCGCACACATTATACTAACCTACTGCTGCACCACCTGTCAATCTGAGGGCTTAGACATTGAACAGCAGTGTGTCATTTTTCATTCTGTGTTGGCTCTCATGTTACACTGGAGTTGGCAGGATATTGCTCCCCCAGCCAGTCCCCCACCTTGTGGACCAGATGGGATAGCCAAGTCTACAGATCCAATTAGATGGGGGAAGGGCTGGGGGAGTGTAGGAGACAAATCTTGACCAACAATCTCAGTATTATTAAAAACAGAAAATGCCAGAAACACTCGGCAGGTCAGGGAGCATCTGTGGAGAGAGAAATAGAGTTAACGTTTCAGGTCAATGACCTTTCATCAGAACTGGAAGATGTTAGAGGTAACAGGTTTTAAGCAAGTACAGAGACAGGGCAAAGGGGGGAAGGGAGGACAGAACAAAAGGGAAGGTCTGTGGAGGGCAGGAGTGATTAAATGACAAAAGTGAAAGGATGTGATAATGGGTCAATAAAGAAACAAAAGATGGGTTCAGAAGAGGTGTAAATTGTTACAGCGGAATAGCAGAGGGAGAGGGAAGTATGGATATGATTATTAAACTGTATCCCAAAAGCATTGGGCAGCATCTATACATAGTAATATATAGGTACATGGGGATTATTTAAAAATAGCATATTGTACATGTGAAATACAAGCTTAATTCTAAGTTCCCATATTACTATGTATAGATGCTGCCCAATGCTTTTGGGATAAAGTTTAATAATCATATCCATACTTCCCTCTCCCTCTGCTATTCCGCTGTAACAATTTACACCTCCTCTGAACCCATCTTTTGTTTCTTTATTGACCCATTATCACATCCTTTCACTTTTGTCATTTAATCACTCCTGCTCTCCACAGACCTTCCCACATTGATACAGAGACAATTGAAAAGCCATAGGCTGATTCCCTTTGGGAATACTCCAGAGGCTTGTTGCTTTGCTAGCATTCCACAACAGTGACTGCTCCGCCTATAATAAGATACCAGTGCAAGCTGTTCTAAATATACCCACGTCCCAGATATAAAAGCACCGCCAGCCCACCCTCCTCCCCACTTTGCCCAACGCTGAACTAACTTGGGCCATTTTACCCGCCACTTTGCGCCCACTTTTCCTCCCGTCATGTCTGAGCGGCGGGTCCCTTTCAGTTTCATGCGCATGCCCAGCTGGGAACCTTTCCGGGACTGGCACTACCCGGGCCGGCTCTTTGACCAGTCCTTCGGGATGCCAGCTTTCCCCCACGACTGGGCGGCCGACTGGCAGGGCATCTGGCCGGGTTACATGCGCCCGTCGCTAGCGGCACCGGCGGCGGTACCTCCAGAGCCGGCAGCCTCCACCGCCTCCTCCAACATCGGCCTGAGCCGGCAGCAGAGCACCGGCGTGTCCGAGATCAAGGTCACCTCGGACAAGTGGAAGGTCAACTTGGATGTCAACCACTTCGCCCCCGAGGAGATCACCGTGAAAACCAAGGATGGATATGTGGAGATCAATGGTGAGCAATTGGGAGCTAACAGTATGGAGTCTTCAATCCTATTGAATTGAAACTTATTCTCATTTGTACTCATTTTATAATGATGTCCATGTATTTCCAGGAATGGCGCTATGTTAGCTCAGTGTCAGTTTGGCTCAGTGTTTTTGAGTCTTTGGGTTCAAGCCCCATTCAAGGGATTTGAGCACCCCAATCTAGGCTGATATGTTAGGGTAGCACTGAGGGTCTTTTAGATGTGATGTTAAACCTGTCTGCCTGCTCAGGTGGCTGTCAAAGATCTTATGATTCAGAAAAGAGCAGGAGAGATTTCCTGGTATAACAACAGAAAATGTTGGAAACACTCAGCAGGTCAGGCAGAGTTAACGTTTCAGGTTCATGACCCTTCGTCAGAACTGGAAAAAGTTAGAGATGTAACAGATTTTTAAGCAAGTGCAGGGGCAGGGAAAGGGAGGAGGGGAGGAAAGAACAAAAGGGAAGGTCTGCGATAGGATGGAATGCAGGAGAGATTAAAAGACAAAAGGGATGATGGTGCCAGGCAAAAGGAGATGGTAATGGGACAAGTTAAGAAATAAAAGATGACTCTAGATGAGGTGTAAATGGCACTGGCAGAATCATCAACAGCTGCCATGTGAGAGAATTTTTTTTTAAAAAGGGGCTGAGGTTATGGTCTGAAATTGTTGAACTCGATAAGGCTCTAAAGTGCTTAATCGGAAGATGAGGTGCTGTTCCTTGTGTTTTCTTGGTGTCTTGGCCAGCATTCATCCCTCAAGCAATACCACCAAAACTGACTGATTGCTCATTCATTTCATTGCTGTTTGTGGGACTTTGCTGTGCGCAAATTGACTGCAATGTTTTCCTATATAACAAAATAATTAATTTACTGTGAACTGCTGTGGGATGATCAGAGGACATGAAAGGCACGATATAAATGCAAGTCCGTTGTTTGACCTTGACTCCAATGTTAGGAGGCCTTTATACCTGGTGCTGTGGATGTGTGCCATGCAAGGTCCTATTTTGGCCATTGTAGATGAGGAATTGGTGTGGGGAGGAGAAAGATTAGTTCTGGATATATAGTAGGCTGACCTTTAACTAGGAATCTCCTTGTTAAAGAGTCACACTTGGTGTATGTAATGGCAAAGACTTGGACATGTTTAAAGTACAGAGACAGCCACTAAAATGGATTATCTGGTCATTATCACATTGCTGGTTATGGGACCTTGTAATTTGGCTGTAAAAGTGTGTTGAGACGGCCTTTTCTTTCTTTTTTCTTTCACAGTCTGATGATTGACAGTGTGCCTCCTTTCCCTGTTGACAGTAACACCTCATCAACAGCAAGTTAATTGAATAATGCCACCCTACATTACCTGCTACAGGTTTATCTACAATCCATATTCTCACCTAAGAGAAGGGTTGCTGCATAGGTTTGCCCATAGAACCTTTGCTGCTCAACAATATCGCACCTTTAACATAATAAAATGTTCCAAGGCACTTCACTGGAGCGTATTCAGACAAAACATGACACCGAGCCACATAAGGAGATATTAGGACAGGTAACCAAAAGCTTGGTCAAAGAGATAGTTTTTAAGGAGGGTCTTAATTGTTTTATTAGAGCTACAAGGTCACCACAGCGTTGAGCTAAGTTTTGAAAATGTGCACAGATGTCTCTGTGACACAATTGATTCAGTTTAAAACAAATACAGCATTCATTTTAAAAGTAGATATATTTTGTTTGTTGTGCATTTTTGGATCCAGAAAAGCAGACTAGTTCATTGATGGGGAAGGGAACATCTCTATCCTGGTCACAATTGAGATTGGAACATTCCTACCCTGAGCACCATGGGGAATGGAACATTCCTACCCTGAGCACCATGGGGAATGGAACATTCCTACCCTGAGCACCATGGGGAATGGAACATTCCTACCCTGAGCACCATGGGGATTGGAACATTCCTACCCTGGGCACCATTATGAGTATCTAATTCTCCTTCACTCTGGTTCAATAACTGACTTTATCTACAACTTCAGAAAATCATTGCAACAATATGACCTTGCTATTTCTCACACCAAGACATCCAAGGACTGATGTTTTGAATGTGCACTCCCTGAGTGGAGCCTCACTTGCTGGGGTCACATCTCGGGAAATCATGGAAATTAAATGAACGGACAAAAAGTCAAATGGGGTGCACCCATCATTTCTTGACATCATTCTCGACGTGACTGGCCACACGCCCATCATGCATTTGGAGAATCATCCAGAATCCAAAGTCAACAATTCCAAAGAAATCTGACATATAAAAATAAATCAGGGCACATATTCCCAGAAGGTGAAATCTTTAATAATCATTTCAAGACATCAAGAAAAGTTTTAAATAGTGAGATTGCAGAGGAGTCTGATTTTCAATGGATAGCTGAGGACAAGATGCTCTGTTATGTAACTAATTTACATCCAAATGCCCACAAACATTTCCATCTACTTAGCTGTGAATTGTGGTGATTTATCTTAGCTGCTGAAAATGTGGTAATGATTTACAATGACCTTTAACAGCCTTTATTAAAAACTTGTTCAATTATTCTCTCCTGCAGGCAAACACGAGGAGAGACAAGACGAACATGGTTTTATTTCAAGGTGTTTTACTCGGAAATATCTGTGAGTAAACTCTCATCCTATCATTTTGAGTTGGACTTTAGAATCATAGATACGTACAGCACGGATGGAGAGCATTCAGCCCATCGTGCCTGTGCTGGCTCTTTGACAGCGATATCCAATTCGTCCCACTCCCCCTGCTGATTCTCCATAGCCCAGCAAATTTTTCCTTTTCAAGTATATATCCAATTCTCTGGACTTTAGCCCAGGTCTCACTTGATGGGAGCGCAGATTAGAGAACTGAGCATGAAGATCAGTGCAACTGACCTGTCGCTAAACTCTTACACCATTGCTATTGGCTTGATGCAATGAGAATACAAGATCCCTGAGAGAGGCTGAAGTCCAGTGAAGTCTCCATTAACCTGCTTGGAAGAGCAGGGGAGTTCTCCCCAGTGTCCTGGCCAATATTTATTCAACAATCAACATAACAAAAACAGATTATCTGCTCATTATCACATTGCTGTTTGTGAGAGCTTGCTGTGCGCATGTTGGCTGCTGCGTTAGTGACTACACTCCAAAAGTACTTCATTGGCTGTAAAGCGCTTTGAGACATCCGGTGGTCATGGAAGGTCCTATATAAATGTAAGTCTTTCTTCTTGACCGATGTCCCCTTACAAGGGCTCTCTATATTATCGTTCATCTCCCTCTGAAGCTTTTTTCTAAAAGATAATTGTCTACTGAACACTTTGGCAGAAAAGGTGTTGCTGATTTTAATGTTATTAATTTTAATGACTGGAAATGTGAGAACGTCTGGAATTGGTGCTGGTGTTGAGCAAGACTCCATGCCAGAAATGTGCCCAGGGCGTTTTTTGCGCCCCTATGCACTGTGGGAATCCATAGCCTCCATTGCCGCATCCAGCCTACGTGTCACACACTGCGCTGGGAGCCACGTCTGAGACTTAAGACCAGGGACTTGAACACTTGATCAGGAGGTAGGAGCAGGAACGCAATCATGCCAAGGATCAGGAGGGGGAGGAGGAGAAGGATCGGAAATTAAATGGGGATTTCACCTTGAGGGACCATGCTGCAGGTCAGAAGAAGTGCAGACCCTGCTGAGCATTTAAGTGAGCAGTTTATATCTCGTTTATTCCAGCTGGAATTACTGCAATGTGCAGTTAATTTGCTGTCAAAATGCCCCTAGACTGTTTAAACTGGTCTGATTCCTATTGCTGTCATCAGTAGCTCCTTTTGCACCAGAAAACTTTGGAACTGCAGCAAACCCAAAACTTAACCGAGTCTCTGGATGACAGGTAAATATGACCTTTCAGTGCTTGTGCTTTCAGTACGAGCTAAAAATCTTAGGTCTGCGCGATGTTAACAATTAGTAATTACCACAATATAAGAAAAAATCAAGGCAACAATCAATTTCAATTTATTCAGTGGGTCAAGTTCACCTCAGATCACAGCGTTCCAGTAAATGCTGGCTCTCAAGTTAAAGTCATGAGCTACAGGGTATCCAGTCTTGGCTCCCATTTCCATTTCAGTGAAATACGAAAACAGGTGTGAACTTGTGCATGTGTAAACCCATGAGCGTGTAAACTCGTGCGGGTCTAAACTTGTGCATGGTTCAATTCAGATTTGGAGGTGCAGTTCCCCCTCCTAAGTAAAGCCCCCTTTCCTCCCTCTCTCCTCCATAGCATAGGATGTCCAGGTGGCGATTCTTATTTGCCCACCTCTCTGTTGATGCTAAAAAGTGGGTGGCAGGAAGACCATGTTTCTTTCAAAAAAATTTACCGCCCACTGGCTGCCTGAGGCCCACCTGACTCGATTTTCGAGAGGGTCTCAAAATGGGCGGCCAGCTCTCCCCCCCCCTGAAATAGGTGGTGAGCCTTGCTGAAATGTTTAAATCGGGGTCTTGTGCCGTTTGTGGGACCCTGATGCAATTTCTAGGCACAAGTGAGCAGAGTGTGCGCAAGGTCCGCCGATTGGTACTGGGGGATGGAATGGCCTAACCAGCGGTCCTTAAAGGGACCTCCGCAGGCTGCTCTCAAAAAAAAAGTGGTGCCACTGCCCTTTATAGGACCAGCAAGAGCATCAATGCTCGGCACCATTGCGTCCCATGGGTTATTTATTCATCCCAGCCTTTACCTATCCGTTTGAGCATCAATCCCATTTCCGAATGTTTATCCAGCTCCTTTCAAAATTGTTTCGTCCTCTACTGTTTTTGCTGCGAATCATTTCAGAAACCATACCTACTCTAGGGGGACGTGCGGGGACAATAAGTTTCTTTCAAACTTTATTCGCAGCTGTGTAAACTATGCTGTCAGTCTGAGGCAAATAGCTTTACATCTATCTGAAGTCTGCCAGTCAGCAATTTAAAGGAGTAGAGTTGACAAAGTAGCTGAAACACACTCTTCAGGGAGCTGAGTTACTGACGACCTCAAGCCTCCCCATGCTGTGCTACTCAACATAGAAGGCCATAAGGTTAAAATGGAGGCTATCTGGCAGTTTTTTGTTTGAATTTATTGCCAAGTAGGCGCGGCACAACTGAATTTTACCTGCGATTTCCTTCCAGCTCACCAGAGTAGTGATCTAACCGTGTAGGAGCAAACGGGAGGATTTGTTCTGGTGAATCGAGACCAGGTCCAGCCCAGGAAGAATCATCAGGAATGAAGCATCTGCAGCCTTCCAGCAAGCTAATAAATAAATAGAGTATTGCACCTTAGGAGAAGCCAGAAATGTGACTTAAAGGCATGTCTATGAGGGGCAATTGGTTTCTTTGTCAAAATCTTAACTTTAAGACCTAGTTCAGGTATCACTTAATTCTCTGTTTCAAGCAGAGTTCCTCGCAATTGTTGGAGCTTAGTAATGTAGCCTGTGACACACCGTTCAATCTAACCTCTCCTTCCCTTCCCCACAGCCTCCCACCAGATATTGACCCCGGTGTAGTTTGTTCGACGCTGTCACCCGCTGGCGTGCTGACGGTGGAAGCGTCATTGCCCAAACCAGCCCTGCAGTCTTCTGAGATCACCATCCCAGTCACCTTCGAGTCCAGAGCCCAGATTGGAGTGCAGGATTCAAAGAAGGCAAGCGAAGCAACAAAGAAGTGATTGGGGCAGCTAAAAAGAAGAATGTGCCCAGCGCAGCAGCCAGAACAGTACCGCAATATCCAGCACAGCACCGAGATAGCCAGCACAGCATCAAGATAGTCGGAACAGTTTCGAGATTGCCAGCCATTACTTACCAGTTTACCCTAAAATGATTAATTGGTTGTGAACTAATTGTGCAGAATGTGTCTGTGTAGCATGTAGTCTTTAGGCTATTAAATATTTTTTACTTACATTTGCAGCTTTTTCAAAACGTAGAAATTTTCCAGATTTTGCTAAAGATGTTTGTTAGATCAACATTGAACTTTATTAAAAAAACGAATGGTGAGAAAAAAATAAATCCTTTTTAGCCCATTAGCCGATATCTGGTGTGGTTAATGTTTCAGCTGTGACCCTTCATCAGAACTGTATTAATCTGAAAGGGAAAGGCTATCACAGAAGCACTAAGCTGTCTTTCAGATGCTGACTGACGTCCTGAGCATTTGCTGTTTTTCCTTCAGATTTGGAGCTACTTCTCTTTTTTCTATCCTGACTGGTGTTCGATTCTGTTCCAACACGTGAACCAGAATTGATCCAAGACCAACAGTCCATTCATCATCAAGATTTCCATCAACAGCAACATTCCCATCATCAACATTCCCATTTCCAAATTCTCATCCTCACCAAACTTCAATCATCCCCCAATATTACTCCTAGCATCACCAAAGCTTCCTCCATCACCCTAGCCAACACTCCCACCATCACAACAAAACCACCATTGCTCCCATTCCGACCACAACTTTCACTATCAATCTCACTCCCACTCCCACTCTCACTTCCACCATTACTCGGATTCCCACATTTACTCACATTCTTATCATCACTCCCACTCTTACCATCCTTCCTAATTTCACCATCACTTCTACTTCCATTACCCTATTTTCTCAGGCAACCTCATGAGCAGCGGAGTGCAACCTCAGGCCACTCTAACTGACCAAGGAGGGAGATGGACCAGCTGGATTAGAGAGAGGACACACATCTCATAGGCACATACAAAAAGAAAGGTGGAAAAGTTGCATCTGGCCCATCAAACTCGCCTCATCCAGACATGGTGCAATCTCGCTTATCATTCCCCTGTCCGATAACCATGCTATCAGAGAAAAAGCAATGGCCAATCTCTGGGAAAATCTCTGAAAGATCCCCCTCCAGCTCCCTTAGCCATAAGAAATAAGAGCAGGAGTAGGCCATTTGGTCCTTCGAGCCTGCTCCGCCATTCAATAAGATCTTCTACCTCATTTCCACTTTCCTGGCAGATCTCCAGGAGACTGTGGTTGCTTTAAGTAAGATGGCCTATCTAAACTAAAGCGAAAAGTCACTGTCATATTCAAACTCCATTCACTTCTGCCAAGAGCCTTGAATCTCCCTAACAGCTGTAGGGGGTGGTGGTGGTAGGGGTCAGCCTTACCCCTGACTCAGTGAGCGGTTCGAATCGCTCCCACGCCCCTGGTTCAAACCTTGGACTTATTTAGGGGTTGTGAATAAAAATGCAGTAGACAACAGGTTCCGATGAAAGAATTCTGACTTTTATTAAAAGTAAAAGGTAACAAACTTAAAACACACTTCACACTTAAACAGGTTGGGGAACCCACGGTACAGGCGAGGGAGAATGACAATATACAAAAACCCTTATCCCTCCCAAAAATCCCACTATCTAGCTAGGTTTCGGTTTCAGGAGATCAGGGATAATGTTCACCAAACAGGGGTTTTAACAGTGCGAAATCCAGCCAGGTAAGTTGATGGTGGTCTGGTCATCGAGTGTCTTCCTGGAACAGGCTGCTTCTGGACAGAGCTGAGAGGGAGAGTCCGGAGAGAGAGAGAGCTGTTCCAGCGTTGTCGGCAAGTCCAAAAGAGAGCGAGGCTTGGGTCAGGCTGCAATTATATAGTCCTTTTCGTGCCCAAAACTCCTTACTAAAACTGGTTTCGTGCTGGAGTGATTGGTTTCAGGTGAGGCCTGTTCATTCCATTGTCTTGTTAAGTTTTGATGGGCCTTCAACTATGCTAAACCAAATCAAATCCTGGTCAATTGAAAGACCTCGTTACCAGTAACGGCTTTTTACTGAGTCAAATGGCTTGCGTCCTGTCGATCTGTTGTTTTATTGGAGTTTGCATTGTCCTCATGTTTTGGGTTTCTTGCTGGGCCTAGCATTCCTATCTTTATGCGTCTCCTTTAATGGGTTCTGTGTTTTGGGTGGGGCGGCCTTCTCCCAGGGCCTAATGTCCAAATGTTAATGTTTGCTGGGGCTTGAATTCCCAGACAATGCAATACCCAAAACTGCTATATACAGAGGTTGACTTTAAAAATGCCAAAGCTTGGTTTTGGTCTTAATTCCTTATTTTTATCACTCTGGGGTAGTTCCAAAGTACTTATTTTTTTCCTTAGATTTTGGGGATCTGCAAATTTTGGAAACTTTACACAGCTGATCATCCACCTACTTCCTATTGTAAGAGAAAGACTCTAACCCACAAGCTGTCAATCACAGAGGCCTCCTGCCAATCAAGGGCTCTGTCCTCTTCTGAAAAGTCTCAGAAACAGCTGTCAGTTAAAGTCACTGCCTCTGGCTGTGGCCTATACTTTGAACTGTGATTGGGGGCATCTCATAGTCAGATTGACTGTGTGGCTCACACTGCAAACTGAATGGAAAAGCATCTTATATGAGAAAGAAGGGCAAGAAAAGACTAGCTAGTCCATCAAGGCTAATGGAAGCTGCAGGGGTCAGAGAGTGGAACCTGCCCACACCTTGAAACCTATCCAACACCCTCAGGCATGCAATCTCCTGGGACAGGCAAAAAACAAAGATAAAAGAAACTTAGGTCAATTTGGGAAAATTATGTCTGGGCGATTCCTCTCTGACCCTTGCAGGCAATCGAACAAGCTCTTGGTGACCAGGATAACTTGTACTGCTATCTCCGTTAACCCACCCACCTTCAATAACTGGAGCAGGAACTCATCCAGCTCCCTTTTGAATGCTTGCAGTGAATCCACACTCACCACCCACTCTGGCAACCTATTCCAGAGGCCTACAAAGAGAAGTCCACCCTGACTTCTAACCTAACTCCATGATAATGTAACTTGTACTGATGTCCCATAGTCTTCCCTTGCCTATCTGGTTCAAGTAACCTATTCCTATAGATAGAATCTAATCCCTTAATTATTTTAAACAACAACAATTTGCATTTACATTGCATTTTTAACAAAAATTAATTGGTTGCCATGCAAAGAAGGAGCTATTAAGTGGGGTGACCAAAAGCTGGGTTAAAGAGCTAGGTTTTAAGATGGTCTTAAAGTAGGAGAGAGAGGCGGTGAGGCAGTGGGTGTAAGAGAGGAATACCAGAGCATGAGACCTCGGTGGTTGAAGGCATAGCCGGCAATGGTGGGGTGAATAATTACACATTATGTCAGAGTCAGGAGTCACAAAGACCACGATTTCCCCTACCTCGGCGGGTCCGTGGCGAGCAACGTCAGTGGCGGGTCCCAACCCGCTGTTGGCTCCGGCCCGCTCTGTAGAATGATGTTACGTTGATTGGGCTTGTTAAGTCCGCCCAGCACGTTTGCCGGCCAATTGAAGGAAGCGGGTCCGACGACGTCATTTGATGAAGCGTCATCAGCCGGTTTTCTTAAAGGGACCATGCGCAAATTTATTTTGACAGTTGTGCTGTCAGTGTTCTACAGCATTGAGGTGCTGCAAACACTAACAAGCACTGCACAGAGGTGCACGGCTGCACCCAGGCTCTCCCATGACTCCTTCCATATGCTTATGGAGGGAGTCACAGCATGCAGGGAGGTTCTCTTCCCTTTCAATAGGAGGAAGAAGCCTTCCGAGGAGACCAACGCAGCCTGGTTGCACATTGCACAGGAGGACACAAGCAGGGATGTCGTTTGGAGGACCAGGCTGCAGTGGCACAAACCTTTCAATGATCTCAGTAGATCACAAAACGTTACTGTAAAGCCACACTCAACCTCATCCTGCTGTGCCTCTCATCACATCCCCATCACTCCGCCTTTCTTACCCTACTCCTGCACATCCTTACTCACACCAACTTACCTTGCACCTCCACCCATCCTCTCTATCTACATTATCACTTCCCCATCTTACTAGCTACCCCTCACACTCACCATCATCCTTGTCCAATCATACCAACTAACAATACACAAGGGTAGGCACTTGTGTGTTTTAGCCAATGTTCATGTGAAGCTTCTGTTAATGTGCTGTCAAACATTGAAACCTTTATTTTCAACACTTTGCGTTCTTGGACAGGTCTGTGATGCTAAATTGATTCATGAGAAATTATTTACCATGGCCCTAAAAACGCCAGCGAGGAAGAGTGAAGGTGAACCGACAGACCGGATAGAGTTACTACATACAAAGAGCAGCGAATGTTTGGAATGGCGGTGATCAAGGGTGATAACACCAGTAATATTAAGAAGGTGTTGGACAGTCATTTGGTGAGAAAACCAATTGAGGGATAGCGGTAGTGAGCAGTTTATTCTGGGGCCGGTCACTGGACCCCATATCAGAGATGTGGCCAAACCAATCAGGAAGGTGTCTTAGGAAAAATATGAGCCATCTTTGACAATAGCATGAAGATGTTGCAAGTCATGGCCCCTCAGGTTGATTATCCACTTCAGATTAACACGGTGCGGGCAAAGAAAATGCACAACTTGTGACATCCTTTCCCCAGACAGCTTGCATCTTCTAGCTCAGAATGGTTTTCTGCTGATAAGATGCTTTGTGTGACCTTGGGTGTGAACTCCTTATGCACTGTTTGTAGTGGTACAATATGTAAGTTAAAAAATTAGGCATGGACAAATGAAATACATTTCTGTCACAGCGCTTCAGAGGGGAAGGGGGTCTGACACTGAGTAGGAAATGTTCTTTGTCAGTGCTGTACATTCCACTGTTTCTGAAAAGATTCTTGTTCGGGGAGGGTTTGGATGGAGAGCAGGGGGGAGGGTGTGGATGGAGAGCGGGGGAGGGTGTGGATGGAGAGCGGGGGAGGGTTTGGATGGCGAGCGAGGGAGGGTCTGGATGGAGAGCGGGGGAGGGTGTGGATGGAGAGTGGGGGAGGGTTCGGATGGAGAGCGGGGGAGGGTCTGGATGGAGAGCGGGGGAGGGTGTGGATGGAGAGCGGGGGAGGGTTTGGATGGCGAGCGAGGGAGGGTCTGGATGGAGAGCAGGGGGGAGGGTTTGGATGGAGAGCAGGGGGGAGGGTTTGGATGGAGAGCGGGGGAGGGTCTGGATGGAGAGTGGGGGAGGGGGTGGATGGAGGGTGGGGAGGGTCTGGATGGAGAGCGGGGGAGGGTCTGGATGGAGAGTGGGGGAGGGTGTGGATGGAGAGTGGGGGAGGGTCTGGATGGAGAGCGGGGGAGGGTCTGGATGGAGAGTGGGGGAGGGGTGGATGGAGGGCGGGGGAGGGTGTGGATGGAGTGCGGGGGAGGGTTTGGATGGAGAGCGGGGGAGGGTTTGGATGGAGAGCGGGGGAGGGTCTGGATGGAGAGCGGGGGAGGGGGTGGATGGATAGCGGGGGAGGGTGTGGATGGAGAGTGGGGGAGGGTTTGGATGGAGAGCGGGGGAGGGGGTGGATGGAGAGCGGGGGAGGGTGTGGATGGAGAGCGGGGGAGGGTTTGGAGGGAGAGCAGGGGAGGGTTTGGATGGAGAGGGGGGGAGGGGGTGGATGGAGAGCGGGGGAGGGTTTGGATGGAGAGCGGGGGAGGGGGTGGATGGAGAGCGGGGGAGGGTGTGGATGGAGAGCGGGGGAGGGTTTGGAGGGAGAGCGGGGGAGGGTTTGGATGGAGAGCGGGGGAGGGTCTGGATGGAGAGCGGGGGAGGGTGTGGATGGAGAGCGGGGGAGGGGGTGGATGGAGAGCGGGGGAGGGTGTGGATGGAGAGCGGGGGAGGGTGTGGATGGATGGCGGGGGAGGGTTTGGATGGAGAACGGGGGTGGGTCTGGATGGAGAGCGGGGGAGGGGGTGGATGGAGAGCGGGGGAGGGGGTGGATGGAGAGCGGGGGAGGGTTTGGATGGAGAGCGGGGGAGGGTGTGGATGGAGAGCGGGGGAGGGTGTGGATGGAGAGCGGGGGAGGGGGTGGATGGAGAACGGGGGTGGGTCTGGATGGAGAGCGGGGGAGGGGGTGGATGGAGAGCGGGGGAGGGGGTGGATGGAGAGCGGGGGAGGGTTTGGATGGAGAGCGGGGGAGGGGGTGGATGGAGAGCGGGGGAGGGGTGGATGGAGAGCGGGGGAGGGTTTGGATGGAGAGCGGGGGAGGGTGTGGATGGAGAGCGGGGGAGGGTTTGGATGGAGAGCGGGGGAGTGTATCGATGGAGAGCGGGGGAGGGTGTGGATGGAGAGCGGGGGTGGGGGTGGATGGAGAGCGGGGGAGGGTGTGGATGGAGAGTGGGGGAGGGTGTGGATGGAGAGCGGGGGAGGGTGTGGATGGAGAGCGGGGGAGGGTGTGGATGGAGAGCGGGGGAGGGTGTGGATGGAGGGCGGGGGAGGGTTTGGATGGAGAACGGGGGTGGGTCTGGATGGAGAGCGGGGGAGGGGGTGGATGGAGAGCGGGGGAGGGGGTGGATGGAGAGCGGGGGAGGGTTTGGATGGAGAGCGGGGGAGGGTGTGGATGGAGAGCGGGGGAGGGTGTGGATGGAGAGCGGGGGAGGGGGTGGATGGAGAACGGGGGTGGGTCTGGATGGAGAGCGGGGGAGGGGGTGGATGGAGAGCGGGGGAGGGGGTGGATGGAGAGCGGGGGAGGGTTTGGATGGAGAGCGGGGGAGGGGGTGGATGGAGAGCGGGGGAGGGGGTGGATGGAGAGCGGGGGAGGGTTTGGATGGAGAGCGGGGGAGGGTGTGGATGGAGAGCGGGGGAGGGTTTGGATGGAGAGCGGGGGTGGGGGTGGATGGAGAGCGGGGGAGGGTGTGGATGGAGAGTGGGGGAGGGTGTGGATGGAGAGCGGGGGAGGGGGTGGATGGAGAGCGGGGGAGGGTTTGGATGGAGCGGGGTGGATTTGGTAAGTCTCATTGTGTGAATCAACATTTTCAGAAATCACTCTGAGGAAGTCAAAGTACCACTTGGAACTACTAAACAGAAACCTCGGTCGCGATTTCCCCTGCCTGGGCGGGTCCGTGGTGGGCGAGGTCGGTGGCGGGTCGCAGCCTCGCTGCTGGCTCCATCCCGGCCTCTGACATGACTTATCTTGATTCCCGGCCAATTGAAGGAAACGGGTCTGATGACGTCACTTGATGACGCGTCATCAACCGGAATCCTTAAAGGGACCATGCGCAAATTACTTTGACATTTGTGCTGTCAGTGTTCTACAGCATTGAGGTGCTGCAAACACTGACAAGCACTGCACAGAGGTGCACAGCTGCACCCAGGCTCTCCCATGACTCCCTCTATATGCTTATGGACGGAGTCACAGCACGCAGGGAAGTTCTCTTCACTTCCAATGGGCGGAAGAGACCTCCCCAGGACACCAATGCAGCCTGGTTGCACATTGCACAGGAGGGCACAAGCAGGGATGTTGTCAGGAGGACCAGGCTGCAGTGGCGCAAACCTTTCAATGATCTCATTAGATCAGGAAACATTACTGCAAAGCCACACTCAACCTCATCCTACTGTGCCACTCATCACATCCCCATCACTCTGCCTTCCCTACCCTACTCCTGCACATCCTTACTCACACCAACTTACCTTGTACCTCCACCCATCCCTCTCTAACTACATTATCACTTCCCCATCTCACTAGCCACCCCTCACACTCACCCTCATCCTAGTCCAATCATACCAACTAACAACACACAGGGGTAGGCACTTGTGTGTTTTAGCCAATGATCATGTGAAGTTTCTGTTAATGTGCTGTCAAACACTGAAATCTTTATTTTCAACACTTTGCGTTCTTGGACAGATTTGTGTGCACCTTTGGAAGTGGCTTAGTGAGTTTCAGTGAATGGTGAGACATAATGGTACCCCCCGCAATGGTGATGAGTGTGAAAGGAATGGCTTGGTCATTGTAGGGATGCTTTATGGTGTTGGTGTGGGGTGATGCCAACCTGGTGCATCATGTGGCAGCCAGGGCGTGCAGCGTCAAGTGAAGTAAATGTGGCCATTGTGAGGCCATCCTTCATGTTCTGGGCAGCAATGTGCTTGGGTGCTGATGCCCTCTGTCCTGTGCAGCATCAGGTGATTGCGGAGAAGTTTGGTGTGGTTGTTGGTGCTGCTGGTGTGCCTGGTGCTGCTGGTGTTGCAGCTGATGGTCAGATTATGAGGACCAAGGTGAGAGAGTATAAACCGTACCCATGCTGATGGAATAAATGGCAGGTGAAGTTGCGATGACAGAAGCGATCTGTCAATGGTGAGAGAGGCTGTTCCAATGAGGTGACACTGGATAGAGAGTTTGCTCTAAACTCTTGGAACCTGCATAAAGCTCAATCTGTCTTCCAAAAGCAGTAAGCAACAGCTTCTGAGTTTGGAAAGTGAACAGCTGTGAGCTTTTATAGCACATTTCAAGCTGTCAAGTAATGAGATGATTCCATGGCCAGTCAACTCCTGCCCGGCTTAACAGACATGATCCCCGAGCAGCGTGGACCCCGTGGGCGAGCTGGTAAATTCTAAAGGTGAGCTCAAAATTGTTGTTAATCCTCTCTTAACAAGGTCATAATGACCTGAATTGCTTCCCACACCACTGCGTGTTGGGTCTGCTCAGCGCTGACAGACCCGACATTTGGTAAAGGCACGTGGTGGCGGGTTGACAGCGGAGTCCTGACCCGCTGTCAAAAAAAAAACACTTTCCCACCCGACCCACCACTGATCCCGCCCGCTGACCCCCTGGAAAATTACCCCCCAGAAGCTGCACTAAATGTACCGCATCTAATAAATTCAGGGCAGAATTCCAAACATTGGCGTAAGAGAAAGACTGCAAAGTTTCACACTGACTGGTGGTAGAAGTTTTTAAGTAAACATATGCGTGAATTTTGTGTAAGGCATTAAAGATTATGTCGCCCCTATCTGTATAACAAAAGATAAATCATTACACTTTAACTTTAATCTTCTTTGTATATTTTCAATAACAATTCTGCCTTTATTTGCAGCCGGTCATGTCTAAGTCTATAATAATGGAGGTTATGGATTAGCACAGCAAGGATCTGTACACAATGTGAAACAGGCCACGGAACATCATAAATAAATAAGTTAAAGTACTTTCAGTCTGTAAGTACTTTCCAAACAAAAGAACCTTCACTAACATCTCAGACTGAGACTAAATTTGATGATATAGTAAACAAATAAAAACACATTAAGCACCAGTAGGATATTGATCATATCCTCTTCAGGAGTGGAGGCTTTCATAATGCCAGTATGATAGTGCAGCAGTTATATTACTGGACTAGTAATCCAGAGAACGAGAGTTCATAATCCAACCGTGGAATATTTATATTATTCCCTTCAGTTTAATGAAAACAAAATGCCGGTATCTGTAAAAGTGACCATGAAGCTGTCGGATTGTCATAAAAATCCATCTGGTGTCCTTTAGGGAAGGAAACCTGCCGTCCTTCCCTCGTCTGGCCTGACTGTGACTCCAGTCCCACAGCAGTGTGGTTAACTGCCCTCTGAAGCCACTGAGAAAGCCACTCAGTTGTATCAAAAAAAACCCGCTACCAGTGGTTTAAGAAGAAGGCTCACCACCACCATTTCAGGACAACTAGGGATGGGCAATAGATGCCGGCCTTGTCAGCGACGCCCACATCTCCAGAATGAATAGAAAAAAACCCACTCGTGAGTTCCCAATATCCTCTGGTTCCCCATTCTTTTACACGCCTCCATTTTTGGGCAGAGGCAAGAGAGAGAGTTCCAAAGTCTGACTTACTAAATTTATAAATAAAACTCCTCCTCGGCCCCGCCGCGTAGGACTTTTGGCGCGATGGAAGCCCTTAACTCAAAATCAGGCGCAGGTCACTCACGATTTTCTATCCAAATGGACCGACACCAGTGGCTGATTCTGAAGGATTCCGACACCTCCCCCTCCCCAAAGCTTTTAGACCCCCCCCCACCCCCCCACCCTCCCCCAACGCTAAAGAGCAAAATCTACACCAATGTGTTTTACCTCATCTTTGAGAGGAATATCGGGAAATTAGCATTAGCTGGAGTTTTTTTCATTTATGCACTTGCCAGCTCGTGGCTTCCCGCCCTAGTTACAAGCACAAAAGCAGAAACCTCGGTCATGAATTTTTAAAACAATGGGAGCATAAATTGTTAACCAGAACTGAGAAGATATAACTATCAGCAAAGACTGAACAGGAGGGGGGGTGGGGGGAGGGGGGGTGATGGGTGGGGGGAGGGGGGCTCTTTTCTCGAGAAAAGAGAAGGCTGAGGGGTGACCTTAAAGAGGTCTTTAAAATTATGAAGGATTTTGATAGGCTAGACGTAGAGAAGATGTTTCCACTTGTTGGGGGAGCACCAAAACTAAGTGGTCATGAGTATAAGATAGTCACTGATAAATCCAATAAGGAATTCAGGGGAAACTTCTTTGCCCAGAGTGTGGTTAGAGTGTGGAATGTACTTCTACCACAAGGAGTAGTTGAGGCGAATTGCAGAAATGCATTTAAGGGGAAGCTAGATAAACACACGAGGGAGAAAGGAATAGAAGGATCGGGTGTGATGAAGGAGGAGGCTCGTGGGAAGCATAAACACCGGCACGGAGCAGTTGGGCCGAATGGCCTGTTTCTGTGCTGCAAATACTGTGTAAATTCTATGTAAGAACATCAGCCATGTGAACGAAAACTAAAATAAAAAGACTCCGGAGGGTTAATATTCTTCCAGAACCACTTTGCGATAGGAAAATATCGACCTGCGGAGCAGTCAGGGAAAGATCCGGTCGTCATGGCGACAGATGTGGTCAGAGCCCGGCAGCCAATCAGGATGCCTTCAACTTTCTCGTTATCCACTCAGGAGCATCATCTGATTAAAAGTCGACCCAGAAGCCAAGTCCTTGAAATCAACCGGTTACAGAGCAGGTGCTAAGAGCCTTTGTGCTGACAGCTGCGTTGACGTGGGAGTGTTCCGTTCCCAACTGCTGCCATTGTTTGTGTCAACAGCCACAATGCTCACAGTCCTTATGGAATCTGCGAGGGTGAGGCATACGATTCCACCCTGAAAGCACGGCCCGTGATTTTCCACATGATATTGTATAATACAGGCCGCAGAGGTAGCAAGGAAAAACGATGTGTTTACCAGGTTATACCTTGTCCAAGCCTGTCAACGTTTTAATTAGGGAATAAAACTATTCGGAGACAGACAACGCAGCCAGCTTAATTTTAAAAAAAAGTAGTCTAAGAGTGGAATCATTGACTCAACACACAATATTCCTCCTTCCGCTACCCCCCTCAGGGAAAAATAGCTTGTTTCATAATTAATTAGATGATGTTTTGCATAGCAGATACATCAAGATGAATGAAAGGTGTTTGTGCTCCTAGACTGGGGCTAGTATTCCTGAACTGGTGAATCGCTGAGCTTGTCTGAAAGCCTAAACAAGCAACAGGACCTCAAATTATCCAACCCCACCCATCTGTTGTTTTATCAGGTGCTTTTTGTCCAACATCCCCAATCACCTCACACACACACACACTCACACACACACACATTCACACACGCACATTCACACACGCACACACACACACACACACACACACACACACACGCACACACACACACGCACACACACACATTCACACACGCACATTCACACACGCACACACACACATTCACACACGCACATTCACGCACACACACACGCACACACACACACACATTCATACACGCACATTCACACACGCACACACACGCAAACACATACACATTCACACATGCACACACACACGCACACACATACACATTCACACACGCACACACATACACATTCACACATGCACACGCACACACACACATTCACACACGCACACACTCACACACGCACACACACACGCACACACATTCACACACGCACACACACACATGCACACACACACATGCACCCACGCACACACACACACACACACGCACACACACATTCACACACACACTCACACACGCACGCACACACATACACGCACACACATACACACCGCACACACACACACATTCACACATGCACGCACACATTCACACACGCACGCACACACATTCACACATGCACACACACGCACACACTCACACACGCACACACACATACATGCACACACACACATTCACACATGCACACACACACATGCACCCACGCGCACACACACATTCACACACACACACATTTCACATTCACACACACATTCACACACACATTCACACACACACATTTACGCACACACACACATTCACACACACACACACACATTTCACATTCACACACACATTCACACACACACATTTACGCACACACACACATTCACACACACACACACACATTCACACACACACATTCACACACACACACACACACATTTACACACACACACACATTCACGCACACGCACACATTCACACACACACACACATTCACACACACGCACACATTCACACACACACACATTCACACACACACACACATTCACACACACACACACACACATTCACACACACACACACATTCACACACACACACACATTCACACACACACACACACATTCACACACACACACACATTCACACACACACACACATTCACACACACACATTCACACACACACACACACACACATTCACACACACACACACACACATTCACACACACACATAGATACATAGATACATAGAACAGTACAGCACAGTACAGGCCCTTCGGCCCTCGATGTTGTGCCGAGCATTGTCCGAGACCAAGATCAAGCTATCACACTCCCTATCACTCTGGTGTGCTCCATGTGCTTATCCAATAACCGCTTGAAAGTTCCTAAAGTGTCCGACTCCACTATCACAGCAGGCAGTCCATTCCACACCCCAACCACTCTCTGAGTAAAGAATCTACCTCGGACATCCCTTCTATATCTCCCCCCATGCACCTTATAGTTATGCCCCCTTGTAACAGCTGCCTCTACCCGAGGAAATAGTCTCTGAACATCCACTCTATCTATCCCCCTCATCATCTTATAAACCTCTATTAAGTCGCCTCTCATCCTCCTCCGCTCTAAAGAGAAAAGCCCCAACTCCCTTAATCTTTCCTCATAAGACCTCCCCCCCAAACCAGGCAGCATCCTGGTAAATCTCCTTTGCACTCTTTCCAATGCTTCCACGTCCTTCCTATAGTGAGGTGACCAGAACTGCACACAATATTCCAAATGTGGTCTCACCAAGGTCCTGTACAGTTGCAGCATAACCTCACGGTTCTTAAACTCAAACCCTCTGTTAATAAACGCCAACACACCATAGGCCTTCTTTACTGCTCTATCCACTTGAGTGGCAACCTTCAGAGATCTGTGGATATGAACCCCCAGATCCCTCTGCTCCTCCACGTTCCTCAGAACCCTGCCGTTGACCCTGTAATCCTTATTCAAATTTGCCCTACCAAAATGAATCACCTCGCACTTATCAGGGTTAAATTCCATCTGCCATTTTTCGGCCCAGCTCTGCATCCTATCAATGTCTCTTTGCAGCCTACAACTGCCCTCCACCTCATCCACTACTCCACCAATCTTGGTGTCATCAGCAAATTTACTGATCCACCCTTCAGTCCCCTCCTCCAAGTCATTGATAAAAATCACAAACAGCAGAGGACCCAGCACCGACCCCTGTGGCACACCGCTGGTAACTGGTCTCCAGTCCGAAAATGTTCCATCCACCACCACCCTCTGCCTTCTATGAGATAGCCAGTTACTTATCCAATCGGCCAAATTTCCCTCTATCCCACAACTCCTTACTTTCTTCATGAGACGACCATGGGGAACCTTATCAAACGCCTTACTAAAATCCATGTATACGACATCAACTGCTCTACCTTCATCTACACACTTAGTTACCTCCTCAAAGAATTCAATCAAATTTGTTAGGCAAGACTTACCCTTCACGAATCCGTGTTGACTATCGCTGATTAAGTTGCCCCTTTCCAAATGGTCATAAATCCTATCCCTCAGGACCTTTTCCATTATCTTACCAACCACCGAAGTAAGACTAACCGGCCTATAATTACCAGGGTCATTCCTATTTCCTTTCTTGAAGAGAGGAACAACATTCGCCACTCTCCAGTCCTCTGGCACCATCCCCGTGGACAGTGAGGACACACACTCACACACATTCACACACACACTCACACATTCACACACACACATTCACACACACACACACATTCACACACACACACACACACAGTCACACACACACACACACAC